>CM030329.1:395670056-395730056 GCA_002915635.3 Ambystoma mexicanum | reverse complement strand
ACAACACCGACTCAGTAAGTAGACGCAGTACTCTCCTCGGATCACAACACCGACTCAGTAAGCTAGATGCCAGCTTTGACTCCTTCATCATAGATGGCAACCCATCAAGGTCTCGAAAGACATAAAAACTCTTGGCATCCACTTAGACTCCACTCTAACCTTAGCCAGACAAACATATGCAATAACATCCTCTACGGCGTACATGTGCAAACTAATCACTATATGCAGACCATTTCTAACCACCAATAATTGCACCACCATAGCTAGAGCTCTAGTACTGTCGAAACTCAACTACCGCAATGCACTCTACCTAGAAGCAGCCGACAGAATACTAACAAGCTACAAGTATTACAAAACAAAGCCATCAGGGCTGCTATGAATATCCCAAGAGCCCAAAACCTATTTCGGAACCTCAACACTTTCTCAACTGCCTATCTGTCAACCAAAGAATTGCCTTTAAATCACTGTCTCTAACGCACAAATTCCTCGCGAACCTCGCACCGAGTTACTTGTGCAATCTTTTCTCACTCAACACCTCTGACCGACCCGTTAGAGCTGCACAAGCTCATTGCCTCAAAATCCCAAGGTTTAAACTTCAGAAGGCGGGGGGGTAGTAGCTTCCCTGTACTCGCCGCTAAGCTGTGGAATACATTACCGATCTCACTCAGATCTGAACCCTCCTATCACTCCTTTAGAAGCAAAGTCAAAATCTGGCTACTAGCGCAGAACATTAGCTCAACCACCCTAGACGTTCTTACCCGGTTCATGCGGAATCCATTGTGCACCTTGTACATAGGTTTAATGTAAAATCGCTTAATGCCTAATTGCCTTTGGTTCAACTACTATTGTAAATCCTGTGCAATATGTAATTAATGTATAATGTATATAAGCAATCATGTCATGTAAATATGTAACTTTGTGAACCTAAGAAATGTGCCCAGATGCCTAAAGGCTTGGTGCGCTTTACAAATAAACAAAATACAAATACAAGTGGCCTGACTTAGTTGGAACGTTTTGTAGCTATACAAAATGACAGTAAATAATAATAATAATAATAATATGTCAGTTCATATATAGCGACTCAAAAAATAGTAATGGCAGTCTTGCTCTGGTCAGGGTACATTCAAATAGCTTTGCCCAAATATGCAGTATTTACCCCTGCAGCGCCAACAACTGTGAAGACTTTGACCCAAATGACAGAATGTTCCCTGCAAGGGACACAGCAGTGATGACTGTGCCCCAGAAGGATGCCAACATTTGCCAGTGGAAGAACACATCTGTGATGGCTTTGCCCCAACATGTCATCCATAAACAATGTAAAACGACTTCTGTTCACTGCAGGCAAAACTACATCTTTTTACTATGTCTATGCCTAATATAATGGCAACCTTGACTTGCATGCGTTTTCAGCAGTAAAAGGTATTTACTGGGTATGAGCTCTTTCTTTAAGAACACGTTGTCAAATTACAGCAGATACTTGGAAGGTGACATCACAATTTCAAAACGCACTATAATTTGACAAAAAGTATTCAAATAGTGCTCATATAGCAGATGAAGACCATGGGAAGGTTTAGAAACATGTGCCAGGTTTTACAAATTGTTACATTACACATACAAAGAGTAAATAGTAAAATGGTGGTTGTTTACTACGATAAATGAAGTCCTTTCACTAAATCTGCTTGAAGTAATAATTAGTTTTATTTATTTGTGTTATGGTTAATACAAACCATATACTTTTTTTTTTAAATGTATTGTGCAATAGCCAAAATTTGACTTTAAACACATGTCAAATAGTAAATAAAACAAAGGAATAAAATTAGATCAGTTAAAACAGTTACAGCAAAAACATTTTCGCTTGTTCAAATAACGGTAAAACATAATCACTGAAAAAAGAAAGAAAAAAGAAAAAAAGCAATCATTAATACAATAAAAAAAAGAGAGCCTACAAAGGGAAAGAAAAAGCCATGAAACAAAAATATTCACACAAAACACAACACGAAAACAAAAAAAAACACAGAAAAGCTCATGCAAATACATATTAAATTAGAATTACAGAAATCAAACTGAGCCACAAACCATAACAAGGATCTAAGCGCTTCCCTCTCTCCCTATCGATCTCCACCACTGATCAATCCAAGTTCCCTCAAGGTTCTAATGACCTCTAGTGAGAGACCAGACTCATAGCCTGATGATAGTCTCCCCCAGAATTCATCAGTATTCAACCAAGATTTGTGATAGACAAACCTGCCAAATCTTCTAACTCTCAGACTCCAAGTACCCGGGCATTTAGACAGTAAATGTTTGGTCGTCTGGACCTCATTGCCATCACATTTATCACAGGCCGGTACGATATTACCCTCCCCATCTCTGGTTGCCAGTATCTCCTGCGTGGGAAGCAGATTTAATCGAAATCTCAAGAAGGATATTCTAAAGGATGGATCTGGTGACTTTGATAGATAGGCAGGCACCACAGAAAGACGCTAATCAATCGATGTTAAGAAGGCAGATCTCTTCGCCTTCCTCATACTGTCTATGGTGTCTATCCAGTCACACTGCTCCATCTTTTCCTTCACCCTTACTGGATTCTGGAGGAGAAGGTCAACATCACCCTCGGATCTGGCCAAGATTTCGGAACATCTTTGCTTAAATTTAAGTAAAAACCCATTTTTGTCGAGAAGCATCTCGTGTGCCACTACCTCAAAGAGCGAATTCTCGGGTGGAACTAGTACTAATCTATAAAGTGTCAACCACTTCCATTCCAACCATGAGCTAAGCGATGACAGGCCTAGCTCATATCGTAGGGCGGTTATTGGAACACAATCTGGTAGACCTAGGGTTCGTTTCCACAGCTTGGCTTCAATTCTGTCCCACTCAATATCCATGGCTAAAGAATTGTAGTCCAAACCAAACAGGACTATCGGGACTACCTTGCAATGTAGAATCTAACAAGTGGCAATATAGAGAATTACAATATTGGGATTTGATTTTCTTCATTTGAGCTCCCAACTTTATCAATTTTCGCTCAAACTATTTGTAGCAGACTACCTTTCGTTGGAAAAGAACTGAGTGTTGCACCCAGATAAGTCAGCTCCCAGACAGTCTGTACACGCAACTGGTCCAGATTCCAGGCATAGTTCTTAACTGCCTTTTTGGGATGTTTAAATATTAATATCTTGGACTTCGTCGGATTGATAGTTAGATTATTCTTAAGTGCATAATTTTCTAAGGCACACAGAAGACGCTGTAGCCCTACTTAAGAATAATCTACGACTACAATGTCGTCTGCGTAAACCAACCAGTTGATTTTTGTTCTTCCCAGCATGGGTGAAATTAGACCTATTTCCTCCAACCATCCTGCTAGGTCCGCCATAAAGAGAATAAACAGGAAGGGAGCTAATAAACAACCCTGACGGACTCCTCTTTCTATCCTGATCGCATTTGACAAGAGGCCTGATTCTACTAAGCCTCACTCTCATCAAGTTGTTGTGATGTAATTCCCTCAGGATAGATAATAAGCTGGGGAATCCCCATGCATCTAACTTTTTCACAGGAGATTCCTATCAATTGTGTCAAAAGCCTGGGAAAGGTCTATCCACGCCCCAAAGAGGGGGGAACCCCCCCTGAAGCGAGGGTGAGCTCAGGCAACTAAATACTAGCCCGTTGAGAGACGTCGATAGACCCTTCCTAAAGCCCGATTGGTTCCAAGGGATGATATCTTTAATTTTTACCCAGGCTTCTAATTCCCCCAAAATTAGACCTGTGAAGATTTTACTGTCCGCGTCCAAGAGAGAAATCGGATGTTAATTTGCTGCCAGAAGTCTATCCCCCTTTTTGTAAATCGGTATTACTATGGAATGTTTCCATGAATCTGGGATACTCTTTAAGGAAATTATGTTGTCAAATAATTTTTTCAAAACCCTAGCCCACAAGAGTGGGTCCATTTTGAGGATAGAGTTACTTAGACCATTTGGTCCCCGCCGCTCTTGAAGTTGAGGACTTCCTTATCAGTTGTTCAAGATCACTAGCGGTAAAATCAAGGGACCACTTGATCACAGTATCTGTCTCCCCGTCTATTAGGTTTGGCAAATCATACACCCTGGTAAAATGTTCATTCCAGGTTTGTTCTTGAATAACAGAATCCTGTTTCTGGTCCTGGTAAAGTTCCTTCATCCCGATCATTGCCCAGAAATTTCTTGAGTTTCTGGACAATAGCGCAGAGAGCATTCTCTCACTGTCTTGCTGAAGCATAAGATGCCTATGAGCTCTTAGCCAATTCCTGTAGTTATTATTAAGGAGTCTAATACCTTCCTTATATAATCCCACAGTTGGAGAGGAACTCTTTAGCTTCGCTCTTTGCATCAAAGTTCTTTTTTTTCCCTATTATTTCAACATTGAAGTGTGTTTATGAATCTTATGCTGTTTCAGTGGTTAGATCAGAGGGGCCACGTTAGATAGAAACAAAGAGAAACCACCAGGGTTACAGAATTTCGCTAGTTGATGGTCTGAGAGTTGGGAAACCCGTTCCCTCAGTTCATAATTTAAGATTCTACCCCCCTTCTCGAATCTCCTTATGGCATTACCAGCGCCATTGTTGACAAATCCTGACCATGAAAACACTGCCCCGGATCCCCTCATATTCCAATGTTGCCTTTAACATTACATGGTCATCAACATTTCCCTCCCCAAACAAAGATCAGTGCAACTTTCAAAGATAGATCTTGAAGCAAAGAGATAATCGATGGTAGAGAAAGCATTGCCTCTGGCCAGGACGGAACATTAGGATGTCCCCCTCAATATTGCCATTAAACATCTGGAGACCCCACTCAGACATAAACTCCACCCACATTTTTCCATTACTGGTTTTTGTCGGGTCTTACCCGAAATTACATCCACTGTGGAGATGCATTGTGAGTTTAGATCACCAGCAATAATCAAATCATCAGCCGGAAACTGCGACGAGCATTCTACCAGGGCATCTGAGAGTCATGCAGGAAATCAAATAAGGAAGTAACATTAGGATTCCAATATAGGTTTCCAATAATCCAACTCTTTCCCACATTGACACCTCTTTTTGTCACTCTCACCAATAAGATGCCTTGTCTTAGATTGATATTAATTTAGATGAGATAAAGAGCCATTGCTACAGGCCACAAGGAGACCCCCCATGGTCCCCCCCCTCTGAACCAAGGCCAATTGCTGAAAAATAGTGAAACCCTCTATCCCCACCCCACATGTTAACCAAGTCTCTTGGAATAATATCAGGTCCGCTGTATTAAAGATTTGTGATTTCCTTGGCTCTTGGGAGAAGGAGGTGTAGCCTCTAGTGTTCCATGAGAGTACCTTTATCTGCTTCTTCTGCTTCTTCACTAGAGCTTCTGCTGGGAAATGCCCATTCTAAGGAAAACCTGTGAGATTATCTCAGGAACCATTTCCCACATATTCGCTCTGTTTACAAAGTTGCCTTCTTTACTATTGGGTCTTGCTGATTTATCCAGCCTATCTGAATAGTCTGGGTTAACAGTCGCTGGTACAGGACATACCATGGAAATCTTCAAACCTCTTTGATCCCATGCCGTTGCCTCCCCCAAGATCAAGTCCATGCCCAGTCTTGATTTCAGAGTTATTTCGGCAATGCTTGTGTCCGACCCGAAAGGAAAGCTTACTACCTCAATAGCAGATGATGTAAAGTACTTTAGGGCAGGAATTGCCTTCATTTCATGTAGAATTGTTGACCGATTCAAGGGCATTTTGTGTTGCGTTATTGATGGTTTTCTCGAGAAAAAAACTCTACACAAGTTTGTTTGATTATATTGATAGAGATCACTATGAGGTCCCCTCGTCCTATTATTATTTTCGGAAGTACCTCCTGGGGGAAACTTTCCCCTTTTCCTATTGCCAATTGTACGGGCATCTGTGGGTCTTCCTTTCTTTCGGAAATTGTATCGGGGGATCCTTCGGCCCCCAGATTATTTAATACTCCTGTATTCACTTGAGCATTTCATTCTTAGAGGCCGGGACCTCCCCTTGGGGGCCACTTTTCGATTTCTTCAAGAAAATCGGGGCTATTTTTAATAAGGGGTTAGTGGGTTTGCCTTTACGTTTGGCTAATAGAAAAATGGGAGCAATTTTCTTTGGCGGCTCAATCATCTCTGTTTGACTTCCCACAGTTAGTTTTCCCATTATTTCTTCTTTCTCCAATGGGCCCTGATTTTTATTTTTTTTTGACTTTTTGATTTGGGAGTCTTGTTCCCTTGATCACTTTTGGGTACACCCTCTATCTGGAGTTTTTCATCCCTTTTCAGTCCCTTTTTTAACTTTTCAGGAATTGATTTGCTTCTGATGACTGGTGCTTCTTGTTTTGCTTGCCTTTCCTATTTGGCTGGTTACCAACCTCCAGTGCTGTTCCGGCCCTTCTTTTTCTTTTCTTTTTTGTCTTTCCATTAAATTTCCTTCTACGGGGACAATCACATCAGAGTTAGCTGATGATATATTTATTGTCTGCTCCTGTTCCACTTCTTCCAGCGGAACTTCATTATCCGCCATGAGGGCCAATCTCAAAAACTCCTCCATTACTGATGCAGACAGGGGAGTATCCTGTATTAGGGATTCTGTAGAGGTTTTTTGAGAGGAGCCTTGCTTTCGGTCCTCATGCAATCGATTAGTGGGATCGTATTGCTCCGACATGATCATCGACATCTTCATTAGATCTCCACATAAAACTGTGAGGTGATCCATTTTTGCCGATTGAGTTTTAACTTCTTTTTGGAGATCTCTCATGAATTCCCCCGTCGACTCATTAATAGCCGATTTTAAGGCCACCATGGCTATTTCATTCTCTTTTGAGAACTCCAATAAGATGCCTGTGTGTTGTTGGACCTCCATCTTTAAATTTTCAAAAACATTGACCAGAGATGTTAAAACAAAATTTAAGGCCATTATAGTTGGGGCTGTCAGTTCTTGTGGTGCGTTTGCTGGTTGAAAAAAGGTTTTTGGCAGCACCTTAGCTGACAAATTTATACTTTCTTTTGGAGAGAAATCTTTTCCACACGTCAGCTCTATTCCTTCACCAATAGTCAGTCCTTCAATTGGCAGATTACCTGAACCTTCCATTTCCACTGTCAGCATATCCTCATCTCTCGGCTCACTGAGGTTAATAATAGAGTGAGTTTCGAGGTTCACCGCCTGGACTGGCTTCTCCCCTTGAGTTGACATTTCATTAGTAGCATGTTTCATAGGTGGCTCTATTGGAGTGTTCGGATGATTAGGGATTACCTTTTTCATGGTGGTCGCCCTTAAGGTGTAATCCAAATTTCCTTGAAAGAGCGACCTAATAGGATGATTTAGTGGGGTCGACTCCCCTCCTTGATACCCAGGAACTTCTGGGTTTTTACGCATGCCTGACGCAGTAGGAGACTGATCATCAGCTGGGTAGATACTCGGTGGAGGCAAAAAAATCCCTCCACCTGACTTATAGGGCTTGAAAAAACTTGAGCTTTGTTAGACTGAGTATTCTGGCTGTTTTGGGTTCCCTGTACGGAGCTTCGCAGGGCATACATTGGACTTGGGTCAAAGGCCACTGGCCCGCAGTCCCCAAGTCTAAGTGTTGGTAAAAAGTGACTCTAATCACTCAGAAAACTTAAGAAACAGCTGCACAAATGGTGCCAGAGTTGGTGACCACACCAGAGTCAGATTGCAGGCCCTCAGCTGTGGTCTTTGAATCTAACCCTGAATAACAGAAAAGTACCAGCAAATTGGTCCTTCCAGGACAGACACACAAGCTGGCCAATTATCAGGCAATTAGTATGCCTATGGAATTCCTATTGGAACAGATGGAGGAAGAACCAGCACCGCTCTCTAAATCTTACCATCTAAAATGTCCAACCATTTTCTTTTCTTCAGAATCATTAATTCAAGCCCATATAAGACCGAAGGGGTTACTTTTGTCCTATAAAAATCTATAAGTGGGCACATGGAGAAACAACAGTATTTATTCTGAATGACCTTCATGATTGAAGTATAGACTATTGTTTTTGATCGTATTTTTTTGACGCCCCATCTAGTGCACATGCCTTGGAGCTTTTTATCATACTGTGTACAAGTGCCACATCTGCTAATTCAGAATTTAAATTCCAACTCCAAACTGGAAGTGCATCCCTAGAACAAACCTTTATTGTACCTTCCTTTAAACAAGACGAGATGGGAAAATGTTGGACCCAGAAGGACTCGGGTACACAGTTTGCTTGTTTAATGCATTGCCAACAACAATAACAAATGCACAGAACCCAATACCCTGCAGGATGTCAATGCAGAGAAACCTACTTATTGGGTGTAATTTCAAAATCAACAAAAAAGGAAGGAAAACTGGTAGGAGTGATCCACACAAGCAATTACATAGCCAACATTTTTTTAACTACATTTTATTAAACACGTAAAGGCACAAAATCAAAAAAGGATATCAGACTCTAAATAAACAGTAATAAAAATCTAAAATGAGGCAGAATGATAACAAAGATCTCCTATATATGTTTGATCAATGACATGGATAGATACGGGCAAATCAATGATTTTTGGTAACTAATACAAACTTGTTTATCCTTTTTGATTTTGTGCCTTTACGCGTTTAATAAATTGTAGTTTCTGACATTTGTTTTTGCTATGTAGTTGCTTGTTTGAATCACTCCTACCAGTTTTTCCTTCCTTTTTTATTTTAATGCATTGCCTTCCCTCTTGATTATTCAAGAGATGCCAGATACCCCTGCTTTTATTCTTTACTAGAAATTCCTCTGATTTATTTTGATTTATTTGATGTCATTATGCAGTTTATAGAACTTCATCCAGTTCTCATAGGCTTCTCTAGACCTCCTAGCACACTCAACCGTCTCTCTCTAGACAAAGAACCATCCCTCCAGATTCTCCTAATCTCCTGAAGCAAGGTTCTTGAATGATCCCTAACTTCAACATCGAAAGTAGCAGAAGGTTTTCCAACAAAGATGCACTGCTTCCAATTGACTTTGCTCGGAAGGGCTATAGTCCAACTATGTAAGATCTACTCATATTTTCTACGGGGGCAAACATTAATTAGATATTCAAGCCCTAACTTGTATGCAACCCCCTCTCTCCCCTTGCAGACCTCAACATTGATGCCCCGACACACAGCAGCTCCTACATCGCCTCTCCAGCCGCTGCTCTGCCTCCTCACAAATGGGATCCCTCTGCCGTAGGATTCAATGGCAGCTCGGAAGCTGTGATTCTACCTTGAATCCTGTGGTTGGGAGGCTCCACATCCAGGGTATGAAAAGTGTCCACATCATAACATAAGGTCAGCAGCTTTGCTTTTGGGCCTTAACATTAGAAATAGCCCCTATGCATACACATGGCCGTTTCATACCGGTTCCTACAGGAGCTTAAGGGAGTACAGCAGAGACCATTTCCTCACTCCTGATGGTTCTTGATTCCAGAAGAGGGTTCTTTTGAAGAGTCTCAAGTGTCATGCAGGCAGGAGCAGGGGCCCTGTGTATACAGAGAGCATAACAGGTGTAGCTGCCTGACTCGATGAGGCCCCTGGTGCATTTACTGCTCTTTCACAGAAGGTTATGCCTTGACTTTCTTCCCACATGCGCCCTTGCAGTAGATGAGGGGTCTGCATCCTCCCCCAGCTCAGCAGATGCCTTGCACTACTCCTCCCATCCTGCATTACCATTGACTCTGCTGCCTGGGGCCAAAGGGATAGATGGGCCAAAACATCTCGAGAGCCACAGGCTCTATAGCCCCCAGCTGTAGATTCCCCCCTCGCCACCCTCTTACCTTGTAGTCCTCATGGGCCTCCTGTATGGGCCGCGCACAGTGTTCCTTGTGTTCACGGGAGTCCCTGCACACCAGACAGATTAGTGTCTCGTCCGTGTCACAGAAGAGCCGCAGGGCCTCCCCATGTTCCCCACAGCGACTTCCTTCTGGGAGGCCTCCATTCTCCTCTTCCAGCCGCTGAATGTTTTCGACTATATTTCCCAATCTCTTGTTCGGCTTTAGATTCTTCTTGTTAAATTTCTGTTTGCATTCTGGACAGGATATGGTTAAATCCGGCTGTTCCATGTATTTGGTGAGACAGAAGTGGCAGAAGTTGTGTCCGCAGTCTATGGTCACGGGGTCCTTGTAAAACTCCTGGCAGATGGAGCAGAGCACATTTTGCTTGAGGTCTGTCAGAGGGAATTTAGCAGCCATTGCTGTGCTGAGCTACAGTCTAGAGGCCCACTCAGTGTCAGGGAAAGGGAGGTCTGTCAGAAGCCTCTTAGCAGTCACTCCTCTGCTGAGCTACACTATGGAGTCCCACTCGATGCTGTCAGATGCAAAGTCCACCGCATACTGCAAGTACAACAGGGTAGGAGTGGTTACAACCTAATGAAGATAAGGTCCAAGCAAGTGACAAGCAAACAGGGGACAGAGGACAACTGAAAGGAAGATAGTGGAGAAAACGAAAGGGCGGAGCACAGCGTGAGCAAAAGAAAGAATGAACGTCAGAGAAAGCATCAAGGATAAAGAAAGAACAATTGACAAAACTAGGAAAGAAAGGGGAGAAAGTAATGATAGAAAAATGATTAAAGAAACAAAGAATGAATGGAACAGAATATGGAGTAATACACAATTAAAATATGCGTGGTATCGGGATTCGAACCTGTGTTGCGCTGCACTGACTTCCTTTCAAGACAAACTCCTTGTCCCTGAGCGCTCCCGCCCATGCGCCATACCTGCTACCTTTACTCATCAAAAAGAGGTAAACACTCCCAAAATTAGAAGATAGGGAGTAAAAACGCTTCTTACAAAAAAATATGACGCATTTACCATTAACATAGGAAGCTGCCTCCTGCTTCTACTCAAAACAGATCCAGGGATATGTCTACCTCAGTGGCACCAGCAGAGCAGGGCCACAGGAAGGAGCTGTAATATTATTACAGCCTGGGATCCGGTGAGCAAATTTAAGGTCAAAATGCATCTTTTAATTGCATGAACTATTAGGTGCAAACAAGTTTGAATTACACAACAATACGCATTTTAGATTTAAATAAATTGTCTTTGTTTGAAAAATAGCACCGCTGAGAATGGGAATTACTTTTTTCAACCTAAGAATCTTTTTATTCCCAACTTCAAAAAATAGGGAGTCGAATACTCTGACTGGCCTTTTCTCAAGTGGGTGTGCGCAGTGGTAGCTGGAAAGGTGAAACCTCTCCTGCGTACGATTCACTGAGAGAAGTCTCCTCCTCCTCCAGCCAAGACAAAGTGACTATCAAGGCCAGTAAGCGCAAGATTTTGCGAGCCACAAAAATCCAAGCAGACAATCCAGCAGCGCCTATGTCTGCTTTCCCCAATAGAAAATCCTTGTACATCTTGCATCTGCCCTCTACAGATGTGCTTTTTGCAGGGGCTGACTGTGGGCTTGAGAAAAGGATACTTGATTTTAAACTTGTTGCCCAACTCCTTGGATATTGGAAGACCTTTTGACCACGACTTCTTTCCACTATTTATTTTGCAGGCCTCTGCTGGACCGATTGAATTCTTTTCACTTTTTTGGCTGCGTGTTTGGGTGCCAACCTCTTTACTAGATTATGGGCTAATCGAACTAATGCACCGAAATGCCAGAGGTGTAGACACATGTTTGGGATTCATCTTTCTGGAAATGAACCTATGGGATCATAATAGCGCAGGGAGTATTGATTATATTAAAGACAAGGAGGCGAGCATTATGCTTCATCTTCATATTATTCTTGTCTTCAGCAGCTTCAACAAAAACAAACGTATAACTTCCCACAAGGTAAAATATTTTTTTTGTGTGCAAAAACAACGGTGTACTCCATTCCTGTGCATTTGCAACCAGCTACCAGAGTGAAAAGGCTTTTCTCTGTGTCAAATGAAGGGAGAGGACTCTTAATCCCCCTTCTGGCCGCAGAGCCGTTGCGGAGCTGGTCACAGAGGCAGGTCTCTGCAGTCTATGGCAGCGATGGCTAGAAGGAAATCCCCGGCTGGCGATAGTGAAGGAGAAACCTGAGAAGCTCCAGATCGCGCCTCCCGGGCCTCACTTGGAGCACCGCTGAAATATCAGATGAAGTCGAGTTGTTTGACCATCAGAAGCTCGCACCTAACACTCGGCAAAAACATCGGCCTCTCACCCCCTCTGAAGAAACTATGAGTGTTTGCGAGCCTCCAAATACAAGAACTTTCAATTTCCCAACAATTGAGTCGGCGAGGATGAAACCGCTGAATCACACACCGAAGGGCAATGTGCTGGTTGTGCTGCGCTCAAACCTTTGCCCGACAAGTTTCATTTTCGGCATGGCAATGGGAAGTGGCAGGGCCTCTTCCCCGGCCCCAGAGACGCCGTTTTTATGTTCATCGCCCAGCCCGGAATCAATCTCAGGTCTTGAACTGTAGGCGCCGACACCACCAGAAACAAAGGATTGCCCGGACTCACACTCTCCGCTCGCACTCGCAGCTGAAAATAGCGCCCCCGAAGTTCAGCGAGAAGCGTTAGTCCACAGCTTGGCGAGCATGAGTGTGAAAGCCGTAATTACGATCCACTCCAATGGCGAAGAAGAGGATTTGAGGACCCCACCGGGAGTGGAGGAGTCTCACTCCTCCTTACCCCCCAATCCAACTTCAGAGGAGCTATTTTCACCAAAAGCACTGTCGACGTCCTGCACAGGCACAGATCACGCCGGGGGGGTAAAATTTCCCCATGTCCGCAGAGGCTGTTAAATGTAGAACCTTTGAAAAGGGGGTCCAGTCCCTCTGGGACGCAGAAGAACTTAATGGCTCCCCAACCGCAAACAGTCACACCATCAGAGACCCTGCAGAAAAAAGTGTAGCAACCAGAGAACATCGAGTAATACACAAAAAATGCTAACCTGCAGAACCGTGCGTCCAAAGGTACCCTACAAGAGAGGTGCATTGGGAGTGAAAAGACTCACAGCCGCATACTCCTCAGCTTCCATGAACACACTCAAGGAGTTTTTTGGTAAAAAAGCACACCAAGAAGGAGAAAGCCATCAGGATCTCTCGGACGCAGAACTGCTGGCCATCGTGGAAGATACGGCCATGCACCTTTCCAAATGTACCTCCCAAGATTTCTTCATTGGCAGAGGGAAATGCTAGCAAGAAAGGGCCAACAACGTTGACGCCAGGACTCCTAAAATGGCATTTTGGAAAGCCTCAAAACGTGTTGGCGAAAAGGGTGACGGGGGGAGGAAGGGGAAAATACCCTTTTGTAAAACATTATACTGCTTGAGCGGGGCATCGCCTGATGCCCAGCCGTCCAAGAACTGAAGATGTACAGGCAGAAGTGGGGAGTGGAGACAACGCTGACTGTTCCTGAGGTGCTGAAGTTTGGCCCCCCGACCGGTGACATAAGGGCAGCAAAGTTACAGGCGGCCATGCAAGAGAGTGTCCTCCCTACCTACCCAAACTGGACAAACCACCCCATTAACGGGCCCCCTAATCCCCCCGTCAGCCGACAAACAACGCTGGTTATAATTCAAAAGACAAAAGCATCGGCAGTGACTCAAGTTTAAGAACTCCTCCTCTTAATAGACGGCTTAGGGAAATTTCTGCAAGGCCTTTCAATGAAACCCCCCACAAGAAGATGGATGCAAGGACCATCCTGTCCACAGTCACCATTGCTCTGGCCCCATTCGGGAAATTGTATGAAGAAATCAATGACACTCTCAGAAACCCAAACACCCTAATTGTCTTCATGCATACCAAACTCGCCTACCTAGAAGGTTTTGTGACAGCTACTCGGCCGAGCAGGCTTACGGGCCAAGACTCTAACGGGGAAGAAAGAACAGACTTATCTTCCCAGAAGGAGGCCCATTGCCAATGCATTCCAAAAGCGAATTCCTTAAAGTCGCAAGGAGCTCAAACAAACGCACCCTACCTAACGAGAAAAGACGAAGCCCGAGACCAGCACGGAAAAGACCATACTGGGGGGGACGGTGATTCTCAAACCCCTAGTGTGGGGAGACCTATCACTATGGCCACTCCACATATTCAGCCGAAAGTAATGGACATGAAAAGCTCCTTGCAACTGGTGAGAAAAGCTTCCAAGAACAACGGATCAGTGGCCCGGTCCTTACCAGAGAGTGTATTACTTCAACCCGTCCTGAAAGTTCCTAACGCGGCAGTCAAGATTCCCTCTACATTTGAAATCTTTAAGCACAAAGGAACTGCCCAACAAGACCAAAGAAAAAGAAAGGTTGTGAAATCAAGAAACCCCACCTCACGGGTGGTGGCGAAGTCTTGGTCCTCTAATCTGGAAAATAAAGGAGAATGTCAAGACAATGACAACAAAGACTCCAGGTCAAAGCAGAAGTGTGTTCAAACTGAAGCATCCTGCTCAGTGCAGGGACCGAAGAGACAGCCCGGAGTCATTAGGGAACGCTTCATTCAGCTCTGTAGATCTAATGAACATGGGCATATACACAGTAGAGGAATCAGAATCGGAAATTCCAACGTTTATCCAGCAAAAAAGAAAAAACAGAAACCAGGGAAAACAGAGCTACGGAAGAACCAAAAACAGAAGCTCTTCTCATAGATTCACCAGCTACAACGCCTGTAGCTCAGAAGAAGGCTAGAACACACCAGAGAAAAGAAAGCCCCAGTGGGGGACACCCACCAAGAAAGGAAGCCCCCAAAAACATGAAAAGCGATGCTTCACCTGACTACCATCGATGTAATTACGCCAGATCTAATGTGTACAAACCCAAAGGCCACTGAAGGGAATGGAATGAAAGCTCAAAAAACGAGCATGCACACCAGCTGAGGACAAATGACTCCAAGCCTAGTCCAGGCGAAACAAAAATCCACTACAAATCCAGAGTCCACGACCCGAGGGGGAATAAAACTCGAATCTCCCTGTGAGAAACCGTGCAGGATAACCCCACTGCGCATATACGAAAAGAGAACACCACAAGATCCTTTAGACTCCAAAGGACCCATGAAAAGCATGATAATTGGAATTTAAATCGCAGGGCTCTAGCCAAACTTTTCAACAAGGTGAAATCCCTCCAAATCAACATAACGAAAGACATCAATATCTTGGAGCCAAATCCGAATGGAAGAAAGGTTAGCTCCGTTCTCCACATAGATTAAAATTATATCCAAAGAAAATCTGGAGGGCAAGGGAAAAAATTGTCAAGTATGGGATTTGACCTGACAAATGCAACAACGGACAACATAAGACAAAAACCATTACATGAGAAGACGCCCCAACGCTTCAAGTCTTTTTTGTTCAAGGGAAACGATAGCAGTCGTCTAAGGATTAATCAGACGGGCAAATTGGCGTGCAAGCCCCAACAGGGCCATGGAACAAAGGTAGGTTTCGGCACTTGGGACCCTACTCCTCAATATAAAAGTAGTGATTGGCAAGAAAGTTCGGGGAAAACCTACCCAGAGAGGTCCCCGATGTATGTCCAGAATTCTAAAAGACCCTCTACTCGCATGAATTTTCAATTATTGGAACAAACCTGAGATGCGAAAGGGACTTCAAGAAAAGTTCTGAATGAAAGAAGGCCAACACAGAACACTGATCAAAAAGGAGGAAGTTGGGCACATGCTATGAACTAGTCTAGAAGGAAATAGCGACCACAAGTGGCGATTTCAGGGCAGTACACCGACGATAACCCTGTCTCAGATCCATCCAGAACTAAGGGCAGGCCAAGAGCTGGTCTCATCACTGCTATTAAATTGGGCAGCGGCCTCCATTTAAAAGATACATACTGGAACCCCAAACGTGTGAACAATATGCTCTTTATCGACCAAATGGAATGTCTAATCGAGTTCTTGATCAAGAGCCCGTCCAGCCATATCATCATCGTGGGAGACTTGAACGTTGACTTAACTCGCTGACTGGACTCTTCACATGGTAGAGCCCATCTATGGATCAACTTACTGGAAGCCAGAGAATTATACAAATTTCATCAGGTGTGGGGGGCTACGGTCGAACAAATCCCAACATGGGAGGGAAAGAATCAAACAGCAACAATCGATTATATCCAGGTTTCACGTAGGCTGCTGAACTTAATGGAATCATTTAAGGTGACCAGGACAACACATAGTGATCATAACATCTTGACCTTTGCCTAGTCTTCACGTAGGCGTGATGTTCACTACACTAACCCAAATGTGGAAGCTTACTCGAGTGGCACAAGGCTGGGATTGTCAGAAGTAGCAATCGCCAAGCTTACCCAGAAGTACGTAGAAGAAAAGAGCCGGGAATCCATCGGTGCAACAAACTTAGCTGACTGCGCCACAGTTCTTTCAGTTTTTAGACCAAGAAAAGGAAAGAAAGCATTGAACTCTAAACCAATTCAGCATAGATTCAATACACAATTGGTAGAAAGAAAAAAGTGGGTGAGAAAACTGAGACGTAATGCTGCTCAGTCCAACTCCAAACTCAAAAAGGAGGAGGCAGTAACTGCACTTAGAAACTAGAAATCCTGGCTGAGGTCATCTAAATTCCTACGCCAATAAGAAGACGCAGAGACAATGCTGCATACTATCTTTGTAAACAACACACGGGACTTCTGGTCATTAATAAAGGGCGACACTAAAGGAATGAACCAAGCACTACAAAATTCAATTGGCGACCAAAAATGGGTAACACACTTTAAGGGGCTTTACGGAGCAACGGAGAAACCTGATATATCACAAATAGTGAATCTGAGGGCAACCTGGGTGGTCCCGACGGATTTAGATATGATCAAAAGGAAAATAAAAAAACGTAATGGATCCAGGGCGGCCGGCCCCGATGGCACTACCAACTTTGATCTAAAAAAAAATGTGGAATTCTGGTCAGTCTTCCTAAAGAAGGTGTTCACGAACTGGGTCCCACCCAACCGGAAAAAGGCGATTGTGGTATCGATTTTTAAAAAGGGCTCAAAAGACAATCCTTCACATTATCGGCTTATAGTCCTATTGGACTCTATAGGGAAACTCCTCGGCGCCCCAATCTCAGACAATTTACAGGCCTGGATATCTTCCTCTGGTCTGGCTGATCCACTTCAGGCCGGATTTGTAAAAAATGTGGGGACGACAGTGAACATTCTGGCCCTAAGTGTACTAAAATCAAAGGTCTTAGAAGGCCGGCCTAAAATCTATATGGCATTCATCGACCCTGTTCAAGCCTTTGACCGGGTAGATAGAACAATCCTGTGGGAAAAATTGGACCACCACTCCTGCCCGTCAGAGATCTTGGACCCTATAAAAGCCCTTTATTCAAACACCTCGATGTGTGCCGACTGAACAACAAAGGCTTACTATCTTTGTGAGTTAAGACAGGAAGAGGGGTGAAACAGGTTGTCCGTTTGCCCCTGCACTATACAACGCCTATACGGCGGACTACAAGGACTGTGACGATAGAGTACGTTCATTTCCCCCGACAATGGGCGAGAGTAAAATCTCAAGACTGCTCTATGCAGACGATATTATTCTCATAGACCATACTCTGATAGGCCTACAGAGGCAGATTACAACTTAGCTGTATACCTGAAAGACAATAATCTTCAGATGAAGTTACAAAAAACGAAAATAATGGCCTTCGGAAAGAGTTGCAGGCAAGTGGAGAAGTTTACATGGTCAGTGAACAACAAGCCCCTGGAACTTGTGAACAACTTTAAATACCTAGGAAGTATTCTGAATAAAAATATCAAAGAAGCTCCAATGCAAGAAAGCCTCACGGCAAAGGTCCACCTCTTAATTTCCCAGACTCGCGCAGTGGGCAACAAATGTGGGCGTTTCACAATGTCCCCAATGTACATTTTCTACAAATCCAAAGTTATTCCAAGCTTAACTTATGGGACTGAAGCGCTACCCTACCTACCCGCCAGTTTTTGGCCAAGATTAGAAGGGCTATACCGGAGAAAGGTCCTCAACCTCCCGCAATCCCTCCCAATCGCACTGATAAGGAGGGAACTTCCCTTGCAATCTTTGGGCTCAATAGTGGCCCAAAATGAAGCAATGCTCTACCGTAAAACCTTACTTCCTTCGCCTCCACTTATCTTGAAGGAAATAAATCAGGAAATCCAAGAAGGGTCATGCAAAATGCTTCAGGAGTGGGCAGCTAGGATCCAAATGCTCCTACATTGGGTGGGCCATTCGGAAGAAGAACTTATCCACAACCCAGTCAAAGTAAAAAAACGCATACTGGAGAGAGATTGGATACACACTTTGAAAAAAGCTTCCTCCACAAAATTAACACAAGATCTGCCCCCGAATTTGACCAGAGTGAACAAGCTTAAACCTTACCTGGCAAAATGTCCCCACAAGAAACTCAGTATAAATTTCCTAAGAATTTGTCTAAACATTCTACTCACGATGGAAATTTTGGCCAGAAGGAACCAATCGCAAACAAAATCGTGCGATACTGCCTGCTGCCAGAGAGGATCGAAACAATTAGACATCTTTTGTTAAATTGCTCCGGAGTGACAACTCCATGCTTGCAATAACTGGGCCATCTGTTCAGAAACTTGCACTGCTATGATGAAGAAGAATGGTGGTGTCGGCTTATGAGTGGGGAAAAGACGTGGACCATTGCAGTGGTGGGATTTTTCTGAAGTATCGGTTTACTCACTTGATGAACGTGGTCCATGGCGACACAGATATGTTTTGTTTATCTGTTCATCTGGGAGACTCCGAAAGTCACTCTGATGAAACGGACAGGAACACTGAAAGAGTTGGCAAACTTGAAGAACATGTCTTGTAAAAATTGTTTTATACAATTAAATCAAATACAGTCCATCTGTAGTCCCATGTGCCCTAAGCAGGTGACCATAGTCCTTCCTGTCAACTCTTCTTTAATGCTCGACGGCCTCCAAAAGTTCAAACCGAAAACTGAACTAGTCCAAACATGAAGTCTCCTCTCTCACCTGTACTGCTCTGCTTGACTTTCGTATATGCCTGCCGGCTTCGCTGCTCAATCAGCCTGTGCAACTTGCTAGCCTGACTAAGTTGTTCTTCTGGTCATCTCCTGTCAAACATAAAGAGGACATTATAGAGGTGGGTACACAACCCTACTCTGGGAGAGAAACCATCATAAGCAATAATCACAGACATTGTCATCAACTCTCCCGTGTATCTATGAAATGTAGTGTCATTGGCCCGGTTGGCCGCATGCATAATATCTTGCAGCCTCGCGCCCTGCACTAGCGCATTTGTCGCCATTGCTCCCCTCACAGAATGTGCTCTGAATCTGGTCATGTCTACCCCTGCTAACTTCATCACTTCTCGCACCCATCTCGCTATGGTGGCTGTTGCGACTTCTTTATATGGCTTCCTGTGCGTTATTAGCAATTGCGTTGTCCCCATGGGCCTCATCTCCGCTGTCCTATACTCGTATTCCCTTATGCAGGCTGCTACGCACCAGTTGGGGTATTCGTGTAGATAGGGGTACACTATTGCTGTGGAGCGGGTCTTTGTGCTCCTGACTACTGTGAAGGTCACTCCTTCTGGTCCATACGCTTTCCTGTTCACATCCAGAGCTCTAACGTCCGCTACTCTCCTGCAGGAGACTAGGCACACAAGCATCTCTAGTTTGCCTGACAGCTGTTTCAATGACAGATACCTGTTTCCTGGTCATCCGGCTAGTAACTTCAGAACAACTGATAGTCCAATAGGGTGTCGTACCTAGGTTGTGGCGGTGGTTGTATACGAATTGATCTAACGCACAAATGACCGAATTTAAAAGGTCAATTAGGATATATATGTGGGGGGAAACCCTCTGCAACCCCCCACCCAATCCAAAGCCCTACAACCCCTCTCCCAATCCCCTTATATTATTATAAACCCAAACGGTCAATTGTACAGAAGGTCAATTAGGACCACTGTAATTCGGTCAATGTGTCATTCGTTCAGTTGTATTCCAACAATTTGGGTAATACCCTGGTGGTCTCCTAAAACGTATTCCTCTAAGGAATCGAACGGCTGCTGTGTTCTCACCTACGGGCATACCTTCGATGGGCAAATGTCCCGCTGTTATGGCGGACCTCTGTACGCCTTTCCGTCTTGGAGTAACTCTGCCTGAAAGTTCAGTATCTCTACTAGAGGTGTTAAAATGGGATGAAAATTTCTCCCTTTGCACCATCGCAACCATCTGCCCCAAGCTGCATCGTAGCTCCATCTCGTGGATGGCGCCCATCATTCTGTGATGAGTCGAGCAGCCTGAGCCGAAATACCTGGGTGATTCCAGCGTCTCCTGCTATCGTGCACTCCATTAGTGGGTGAGTCCCTCTCACTCTGAGAGGATGATATGACCCAGCTGGGTCAGTGAGAAGGTTGTCTCTTAGTGGGAGTACTCTCAGGTAGTCTTTCACTAGTTCCATCATCGTCGGGACCACACTTGCGACTTCCATATCGGAGCTATCATCTTCGCTCCCTCTCTGTGAGCCTTCGCTAGTCTCTGTTCATCGTTATGAAAGGTGGGAACGCATATTGTGTGCCTCCCCTTCAGTCTTGGAGGAATGCGTCTATTCCCGCTGCTGTCGGATATAACCTCCAGCTTAAATACTTGCTCTTTTGAGCATTCAGTCTGGATGCAAATAGATCTGTGTGCACTGGGCCCCATAGGTCCTATATCTGCCGGAAGATAATCTTGTCCAGCATCCAGTTGATGGAATCTGATACATATCTGGAATTCCAGTCTGCTACTACATTGAGCAAATCCAGGAGTCTATTCTGCTACCACCGAGGTCCCTGATTCGAGGCAGAAGTGCCAGAAATCCTTAGCTAGCTCCGCTGGTAAGTGATTGCTATATCTGACTGCTGAAATGTTGTCCATCTTCAGCAGGATACACAAGTTCACCCTGCCGTTCGTGACGGATTTTATTGCGAATGACTCGGCTAGTAGCTCCAGACAGTTGATGTGCATCTTGAGCTCTTCTGTGCTCCATTTTCCCCCTGTTTCTGGCTCTCCGCAGTGATCTCCCTAGCCTGCTCTGCTGGCATTTGACTCTATCACTAGATCGAGTCGGTCTCCGAATATGGCTTTCCTGTTCCAGGCATCCATATTCTGTAGTCACCATTCCAGCTCTGTCTTTGATTCTGTATCGAGGGGTATTATTTGGTGGTACTTTAGCCCTGTTTTGCTGCAGGTGCTTTATTTTCAGTTGTTGCAGGGCTCTGTAATGTAGTTGTCCTGGAAGACTTGTTTGGATCAACGCTGCTAGTAGACCCACTACTCTCGCTATCGTTCGTAGTGATACTACACTTTTGTTTAGGCAGCCCCTTATCTCTCTTTATGTCTATTATCTTCTTGGCTAGTAGTTCTACGGTAGCTGTCCTGGTGTCTATACGAAACCCAGGAAGTCTATCCTCCTAGTCGGTATCACGTCCGACTTTTCTTGATTCACTAAGAAGCCCAGTGACGCCAGGACTCTTTCACCCAGCTTGTCTGGTATTGGAGCATCTCTCTGCTGTTCGTCATCAGCAGGATATCACCCAGATATATCATTATCCTTATTCCTTTCTCTCTGATCGCTGCTGCTATCGGCTTCATGAGCTTCGTAAAGGCCCATGGTGCTGAGGCTAGTCCAAATGGCATTTTTGTAAATTGCCAAAATTGTCCGTCCCAGTCGAATGCTTGGAATGTTTGATATTTCTCCTGGACTGGCACTGTAAGGTAGCTGTCTTTCAGATCGATCCTCGTGAGCCAGTCGCCCTGCCTGAGGATATCTCTGAGCTGGTAAATCCACTACATTTTGAAGTGGTGGTGTGTCACCCAGCTGTTCAGTTCTTTCAAATTTATTACGGGTCTTACTTTGTCTTTCCTGTGTACCAGGAACATGTTGTTTATAAAGCTTGGTGGCATGCTGCAGAGTTCTATGGCCCTTTTCTGTGCTAAGTTCCGCAATTCTGTGTGTAGGGTCTCTTTCTCTACCTGCACTGTGTGCATTAGCCGGGGGGGCTGGGTTTGTACTTTAGCAGCAGTCCTTTGACTGTTTGTAAAACCCAGATGTCACTGGAAAGCGCGTGCCTGTTCTCCCAGAAGTGAAGCGTTCTCCCTCCCACTGGCAGATATGTGGCATGTCTCACCTAAGGGGAAGCTTTGTCCTCTTCCCTGTCCTCTTCCTCATCTTCCTCTCGGGACCCGCCCTCTTGCAGGGAAGAAAGCATCCTGCTGCTTATTTTCCCAGTAATGGGCTCTGGTGTTCTGGTGCCTTTTAGCGGCTTGGTAATGAACGGTCGCTCAGCCTCAATACCGACCGGTCCCAGGAAAACTCTTCCTGGGAATATCTTTTTTATAGAGGCTTGTGTTTTCTCTAGAGAGGTGTAGGTCCCGACGAACTTCCCCATTTCCTTCTCGAAGGTCTCTCCGAACAGGAGTTCCTGTGCTGCTTCATCCGCCTCATAGGAGGGTAGGTCTCCTAACTTGGGGTCAATCTAGAGGAGGAGGCTCCTTATGCACTCTGTTGATATGGTGCAGTTTGCATTGCCTAGGAGGCATACTGCTCTCTGTGCCCAATTAGCAAGGATGTCTGGGTCTACCTCCTCCCCGGTATCTCAGGCTCGCTCCGTCAGGTCCATGATTTTAGCCAGGGGTCTCACAATGTCGAGGACTTTCTCCTGGCAACTTCTCCAGGATCTATCTATCTCTTTACTTTGCATGGCAGTTCTGGTTTTAGGCATTCCGCTCGCATCTGCTGTCTCGCCTCCCTTTTGAGGGCTTTGCAAAGTCCTTTGTGACTCGCAGTGACAGTAGCCAGTCTGTGGATTTAGGATTACAGATGTCCTCCGGCTCAGACATATCTGCGATCTCATTGTCGTCTTTGGTATTGTTACGTTTCTTTAGCCTTTTCTTAGGTGGGGGCTGCAAATCGTCTTCATCCCCTCGATTGTCCTCGTCTTGTGAGGATCAAGGAGTCTCTGTGGGCTTTTCTTCTGAGTCCTGCCCCTCATTTCCCATATTTTCATCCCCTGGGTAAGGGTTGTGAGGCTCGGCACTCCCGACTTGCGGATAAAAGCGTCTTGTAGCTTAATGAAAGCATTGGTAGCCTCTGGAGCCTCAATTTCTGCACCGTCTGGTTGACCCGGGGGGTCAAAAGAGATAACTTTTCTCTTCCGGGTCTTGTTACACCCCTGAGAGCCCTCTGTTGTGGCTTCTGTGGACGTGCTATCTTTGTTGTTTCACTTGGTCTCCTGGCTCAATAAAAGTCTATGGTTGCCAGTCTCCTCTGCAGGGGCCTGACCCCTTCTGCCACAGCTTCAGCCAGTGAGTTGCCCAGCACTGCCCTAAATCTATAGGCTAGATCTTCAGCTTGTTCCTCCTCACTCCATTCAAAGTCTGCCATGTGTGTGCTGTCAATAGTGCCTTAAATACCTGTGTATTAGGTGTAGTGGCTACGTCCACTCTGTCTCTGTGCTTATGTGTGTGTGGCTGCACCTTGTTGTCTCCCTGCTGTGCAGGTTTCAGTGCTCTCTCTTGGAGCTGGAGCTTTACTGCTGCTATTGGTCTTAGCTGCGGTCTATCTGCAGTACAGATCGGTATCTTGTACCTTAATCTATATGCAACTTCTCCCCTTAGGGGTAATTGTCTGGTTCGACGTGCGGCTTGACTAGCTGAGAGATCCCTTATATGCAACCTCTCCTGGGAGTGTTTTCACTTTCCGATCGATCTTTGTAATGAAATGAAATTGGAATTGCTCCTTCCATGCTTATTTTCATGCGCGTGTAGCGTTTGGCGTATATTTGCCGGTTCGGGTCTCGGAGGGAAACTCCTCCCACACAAAGGTGGGGCTTACGCTCCTCGCCATACATTGCGAGCACAGTCTCTAGTATTCGCGGCCCCGCCTCCCCGAGGGTGGGGACCACTCTCGCTCGCTCCTCCCTCCCGAGGGAGGGGGGGAGTTTACTGCTGTAGCGGTGCTGGGCGGACCCCTAGCATGCCGACAGTGTGGCACAGGGCTGCTGACTTCATGTTCCTGTCATCCTGATCTAGATCACGATCATATATATATCGAAATGTAATGTTAATGCGCATGCCCTCAAGCACAATCGCTGCACGCGCATGTACATATTTAACATATCATCATAATATACATTTGAAATACATATTAGACTACTGCTCAAGGCAGCTAATGAAAGATTTGACTTATCTGCTTGGAGAGCAGGAAAGAAGAGGGAGTTGACAGGAAGGACTATGGTCAAGTGCTTAGGGCACATTGGACTACAGATGGACTGGAAATAAGGGAAATGTAGTTTTTGTTGAAACTGCTGGAGACAGAAATACATATGAATATGAAGCATAAGGCTCGCCTCTGGTCTTGACATAGAATTAAAGATTTTACTGCTGCCCCATATAGTACCAGCAATGAAGGCGGAGGCTGATGTGCAAATGTGCTTCATCTCAGGATTAAAGGTTCACTCTGTGTACCCCTAGCCTCTTCCATTGCCAACACATTTAAACAGGTTGTTGGGGAGGAGGTGGTCCAATTCCGCCCCTCACCATTCCTGAAGTAAATAAACCATGTAGAGGCACCCTGCAATGCAATGTAACATAAAGACTTGTGCGTATAACACTACCCATAGAACTGTCCTAAGACTCCATTTTGTACTGTGACAGACGCCATCTTTTTACTAGGCCCAGAAATTATCCCCCAGCAGAGAGTAGCTCTCCAATCTCCAGCGCTTGCACAGACAGCCCAGAGCACTGCCACTCCCACCTTCCCTGCCAGCTCCGCACAAGCCTTGTTCCCACAGAAGCACAACTATTCATTGTTACAACCAATGTAACTTCACATCCAGCATGCCGGTAATTTCCTTTTTCAAACGGCAAACTCGTAATGAGGCCCATTGTCATATTATAGCACATACTTGGAAGGTGACATCACAATTGCAAAACGCACTTTAATTTGACAAAAAATATTCAAAGAGTGCCCATATAGCAGATGAAGACCATGTGAATGTTTAGAAACGTGTGCCAGGTTTTGCAAATTGTTACATTACAATACAAAGGGTCTCATTACACGGATGGCGGTAAGGATTTACTGGTACCGGTAAAATACCGGTACCGGTAAATCCTTACCGCCTTACTACAAGGTCCCTTTGCGGGTTGGGGGATTTAACGCCTGCTTTTTGCAGGCGTTAAAATCTAACCCGCTAAGGGACCTTGGAGCTAATTACGGCACCGCAAAATTGCGGGTGCCGTAATTAGCCGCCTTCCCCATTCCCATAGAGCCCTATGGGGCAGAAATGGGAATGGGAAGGGCAATGGTGGAAGGGGGATTTACCGCCCTCCAACCTTGGAATGGGCGGTAAATCCCCATTCCGCCAAGGGGGTGCCGGTATTTTACCGGCATGAGCCATGGCGCTAATAGCGCCATGGCTCACCGCCTACCGTGTAATGAGGCCCAAAGAGTAAATAGTAAAATAACGGTCTTTTCACTAAATCTGCTTGATGTAATAATTTCCTTTTTTTTTATTTGTGTTATGGTTAATACAAACCATACACAAAAAAACACACAACAGTATAATGAAAATCACACAATCAATCATAAAAGAGGATTTCTTCATATACAATGCAGTTAAGATTCCCTAAATTAAAAACACTTTTTATCACCAGTATCCTAAATATCTCCAATTATAACAATACCAATAAATAAATCTATATTTACAATAGAATTGAATGTGCAATTCGTGCTTTTGATAAAAAAAAATAATTTTTTATAAAGCTCATTTCAACTGTTCTTTTCAATTTAGAGACCTAACAGACATCAAGTTTGTCACTATATGTCTCCCAGTTTCATAAAAATTGCTTCTAAAAATCCAACCCCTACAACAGTCCGCTCTACACTCTTTGCCATACATTCTGAGGGATTACAGCGGATACAGAATGAACACATCCCGCCAAATAAAACTTTCTTTCATTTACTAAGAAGGGACCGTCCAACACCAAATGGCACAGTGACTTGAGCTTATCTAATGTACTTTTTTTATTTTATTTTATTTGTTTTGGTCGTAGCTGACCTTTACAAAATAGTGACATTAGATAGAAAATATGCATTTATATTCATTATTTCAATCATAAAAAGTTATTAAATGCATTTCATAACATAATTTAAAAATTTCATTTAGCGTGGGGGATTAGGAGGTAAACGGAAGAGTTAGTCAAAAGAAAAAGCAAAAGAGAAAAGAAAGGAAAAATATGAACCATCCAAGCCGGTCTGATGTATTTGTCTTTTGACAACCTCTTGCAGCCCCCTGTTTTCTGAACTTTAAACCAATTTTCTTCTGGTTAAAATCCATATACCAGTGACAATCCATGACCACGTCTTTGCCAGATCTATTTGTTTATAGGAGCAATGCCCAGGCTCTGTGAATAATGATCGTGAATAATTCCAGCCCTCCGAAGAACCTGGCCTACTGCTATTGTTAGGGCTATGTTGTGCCCCGAGATCAGCCGGATCCAAAAGATTTCTGAGAGCAACCGGTCCTCTTTGCCCACAAATGTGGTGAAATATTTTGCTCTTAGATCCCATGTGCCTTTGTGTCATGACCACTGTTAAGGGACACAAGTTGTGCCACAAGCAAGCATCCACAATAGCCCTAAGGGCCTTAAAACTTCTGCAAAAGGGTTCCTGGAGCCAGTCCGGGCATCTCTGGCGCCAGGCTCATATGCTGTAAGGAAGATTATAGCAGGTTTGCTTTCAATTATAAACATGGGAACTTTAAATCCAACATGGAGGCCAGCGCATAGCTCAGTTCTTAAGAACCAAGCCATGCGGTCTAGTGCTTTGGGTGTGGCTGGGCGTGGAACTACTTTACCTGGAACTAGTTTACCTGGGCTATTTAAACCACACCCAAACAGCAGAACACGCTTCGCGTTATTCTGCATCTAGAAGCGTGACGCTCACCGCGATCAGCTCCTGGTCTTCAGCAGCTCCCTGCAGTCCTGCAAGAACAAGAACAAGATTACTCTGCCTTACCTGTGAGTACCCGATCCAGCATTCAGCATCTCAACCATCCCCTCCCTGGAAGACCGCAACCTGTGGAAATAAAGAGAGAGAAGAAAAGCATCAACATCATTCACCTGTGAGCACTCGCTTGAGGAATTCCTGCAATCTGCGGTCGCAGCCTCTGCTCGAACATCGTGACCTGAAATAACAGGAAAGGGAATAATATTAAAACACGCGCGGTTTCAGAACATCGAATTTCATTATTCTTACCTGAATTCCGTCGTGCTACGCTACACTTCCATCCAGAACACCACAGCAGCATCCTGCAAGGGAAGGGGAGAAATATTCAGGTTTGCTTTCAACATTTAACAAACGCGCTGCGCTCTATGCATTACTTACCTTAATGGATTCCTGGGGGCAGGTTTCATCTTTCTCTCGTCCACTCATAGCACCACAGTGGCCTGTGAGGAGAAGAAGAAGAGAACACAAGTTAGCTTTAAATAGACATTAAAAGAACACCGCACTTCGCGCTTTCTCTTACCTAAAGCGTGCATCTCCACCCGGCACGGCAGCACCAAAAGACTTTCACACCTATAAAGAAGGAAATAAAGACATTAATGAAACTTCTGCAATCCACCATATAAGAGCAGACAAAGACTGATAAAACATCAAACCTACCTGTCTACCAGCAGACTTGGGGTCACAGCAGGCCTGGACCCGAAGGAAGGCGCACTGCACCAGTGAAGCAACTCGGTCGGAGCATCAGCAACCACTAAGCGCCCCTGCACACGAAACGCAGGACAGATAGCTCACCATACCAGAAAATAAGGTGAGAAAGACTCAGTGGGAGGGGGGTCGGTTTGAGGGAGGTGGGAGATTCAGCCACTAAAGACAGTTATTACAAATCCTTCCTCCTGTATTGCAGATTCATTATTTCCACGTTGGGAAACTACTTATCCAGGGTTCCAGACGTCAGAGCTTTCCAGAGGCCCCCGGGGATATCAGGTGAGCGTAACACTTTGCAGTACCGGAGTGTGTGGCTCAGATTTTGGTTGGATGGGTTTGCGCAGATGTTGCAAAACATGATTGCATTTTGTTTTTGCCCTCTGATGTTCAGTATTTCTCCTGTGTGGACAATATTTAGGCGAACCCTTAAGAATGTATTTCTCGATTCCCATTCTGGACATTTCGTTAAGTAATTTGGCAGTTGACCCAATTTCTTGTCCACTACTAGGCAGCTGTTCCAGGGTTTAATTTGACACATTTTCTCGACAGTTCTGATACAATCCCTGTTTTCAATGTCTTTTTTTGCTTTCAGAGGGTTGGTAATCAGGATTTCGATGGTAGTATCTGGCTCATTCAGAACTCTCGAGGCCTTTTGTTCCAGATGTTCTAAGATCTTCAAATTTTGAGATCGTAGTTGTAGATTAATATCCTCATATAGCGAATTTTTTTGAGGCTCTGCTATTAGCCTAATCAGGGAAAGTAGCCTCCATTCTGCTAGTGACTCCAGAGATTTGAGGCCCAATTCAAACCTGAGGGCTGGCATGGGGAGGCATGTTAGCAAGACTAAGGAACTCTTCCAGATCTGTCCTTTCACTTTTTGCCAGTCCAAATACCAAAGTACTGGTTTGGTCTCCAGGCCGTACAAAATTATTGGGACTATTTTTGCAACATAAAATTTCAGTAGGGGTATAATGGAGAATTTGCAGAGTTTGTGAAAGATCTTCTCCATCTGCGGCACTGTTCTCTCTATTTTTGCCCTTATTTCCTGTTCTATTTTGCCAATTGATGGGGAGGCATAGACTGCATAACCCAGATAAACTGCCTCCTCTACTCTTGGGATAGCTTTGCCTTCTAGTACACAGCCTGCAAGGTTTGTGTGTTTATTTGGATGTTTAAACACTATGATCTTTGATTTCTTAGCGTTCATTAAGAGGCCATTTATTTTGGCGTATTCATTCAGTCCGTTCAGTAGATGTTGCAACCCCACTGTAGTCCTGTCAATCAAAACGATATCATCGGCGTAGGCGGGCCAGTGTACCTTGGTTGTATTGAGCACTGGACTCGCCAATACCCAGGACTGCAGAAAAGGTCCTAAATCTGCCAAATATAAGTTGAAGAAAAAGGCGCGACCCAGACAACCTTGTCGGACTCCTTTCTCTACCCTGATCGATCAGTGAAGTGACCGGCTCATCTAGCCGAACCATCAGTGAGGTGTCTTTATGAAGTTCTAGTAGCATAGACAGCAGACCACTTGGTACACCCCAGTCCCTCATTTCGACCCATAGATGTTCTCTTATCACGAGGTCGAAGGCCCTAGAAAAGTCTATCCAGGCTCCATAGATAGGCCCCTCTCCCGCCTCTTTCGAATGCTCAGTCAGTAGATTCAGTGTCAATCCGTTTGGGGTTGGCGACATCCCGCTTCTAAAGCATGTTTGGAATTTTGATAATATATTTGCTTTCTTGGCCCATCCTTCCAGGTCCTTCAACAAAATCCTCATGAAAATCTTGCTTTCAATGTCAAGGAGGGCGATTGGTCTGTAGTTCTCCAGTTGTGACTGATCGCCCCCCTTGTAGAATGGAATTATAATTGCTTGCTTCCATGAGGAAGGGAAGTTATGCCTTGCTACCATCTCTTTAAATAGGTGGCATAGTAATTTTGCCCAGGTCTTAGGGTTGTATTTTAGGACCTGGTAAGTTAAGCCATTGGAAGACGAAGCTTTTGTTATTAGGTCCTCTATGGTCTGTATGTCAAAGGTAAATTCCCATTTGGCGCTTTCTATCTTGCTTCCCTGAGTCTCCAGATTATTTTTGAAATTTTTGGTGAGATACTTTTTTCTGAAACCAGATTACATTAAGTGTTGTTGTTATTTTTTTTGTCCAAACTGTTGATAATGGACCAGAAGTTTCTGCTACTATCCTTGCAAAGAGCCTCCAGCATCTGCTCATTATCTTGTTGGTGGCGTGCGAGTCTTCTCGAGAGAGACCACTGCTTGTAGGCCCTTGTCAGTTTTTTTGCTCTCCTCGTAGAGTATTCTGATCAAGGTTGAGTTTTCTCAGATGTCTACTTTCCCTCCTATATATTTTTTTTTGGACCCACATTTCTTCATCAAACGAGTGTTGGTGATGAGTGATTATCCGTAGCCCATCTGAGCTTGGAGGGTGAACTGAGAAGATGAATTTCTTGAAATGTTCAGGGTGACAGTTTTCCTTTTGTTCTCTCGAATAATAGCGACAAGATTGTCATTTAATTTCTTCTCCTCTCTTTTGTACAACACCAGGGTTGCTTTACCTTTTCTTAGAGCCAAGTCATGGGCATACTTTTCGGCTTGCGTGATGTTGATGTCTGATATAACTATTTTTAGGCGGGCATGGTCACTCCCTTCCCCCAGATAGTTTCCATATATATATTGTTTGCCAAGATGCCTTTGGAATACAAAAATATAATCCAGAATGGAGTAGGAATTGCCGCATGACCAGGTTGGGCCTGACGGGCTGTCGCCTGGCGGCAGCTCCGTTCAACATGTTGAGGCCCCATGAATTCAGGTAATTCACCCCTTGTTCCCCATTCGAGGATTTTTTGGCCCGACTTGAATTGGTCCTATGGTTTTGCATCTGGGTGCACTGTGCATTGAAATCCCCTGCCAGGATCACATAGGCCTCACCATAATCCAAGGCTATATTTTCCATTAATATTGATAATGAGGAGTGGAAGGCTGGGCAGGGTTCCAGTAGACATTCACTTCTATAAACTGCACCCGTCCCAATGGAAATTGTATATCAACTTTACATGCCAGGATACCGTTCTTGTTACTATATATTAGTTTTATCTAATTTACACAGTCTGCAAGTATGTCTGTCTTTTGGCAGGCCTTTCTTTGGTCCCAAAACCTCAAGCGTATAGAGACAGTTCAGCCTAAATCGCATAAACCATCTTCTAATTCCCATGTCACCTCATTAAATATGATTTTAAGGAACCTGATCTAGTAAGGATGGTCAGATATTCCTCATAAAGTTGTAGCTTCGAGTATGATTCTAAGGACTCTATATAGCCCCATTCTTTACGTTTTGTCTCTCTTCCATTCTTGTACTTTCTTCATTAATGCCCACTTCATTCAAAAACACTTTAGAAGCTAGCATGTACTCATCTAATGAAGGATCTCCCTTTCAGCTATAAGCATTTCTCCGGGAGGAGAATACACAGTCACCTTCCCCATTTTTATTTTTATTTGAAAAAGGTTTAAGGTATTCCATTTATATGTCATACATCATGAGCTTATGCCCAGATCAAGTTGAATTATTCCTATTGGAACAGATGGAGAAAGACCCTGCACCACCCTACAAATCTTACCTTCTGAAATGTCCAATATTTTCTTTTCTTCAGAATGATTAATTTAAGCACATATAAGACCGAAGGGGTTACTTTGGTCCTATAAAAATCTATAGTGGACACACTGAGAAACAACAGTATTAATTCTGAATGACTTTCATAATTGAAGTATAGGCTATTGTTTTTGATCGGCTTTTTCCTTTAATCAGAGTGAGACATTTTCTATTTGAGAAAATATAGCCAAGATAAACCAGATGATCGACTTCCTCAACACTGGAGCCATTGATAGTACATTGAACATTTTTAGCCTTTGACTATTTAGTAAAACACACGATTCTAGATTTGGCTGGGTTAATCTCCAGATTATTATCAATAGCATTGGCTCCAACACAATTTAAGCACCTTTGCAGACCTATCAAGGTTTGATCCAATAGGATCAGGTTGTCTGCCTAAGCTAACCATTCGATACTAACGGAACCCAATCTTGGTGGATATGAATGTGAAGCAGATCGAGACAAATGTAAATCCGAAATAATTGTTGAAAAGGGTAGGCGCAAGCACGCATCCTTGCCTTAATCCCTTTACAACCCCTGTTTGACGTAATAAATCACCATCTTAATTCAATCTTACCCATATGCTGTTATCTGAAAGGAAGAGAAGGAGCATATTCTACAGCCCTGGGCCTATACCCCACTTTGCTAATTGTGACCAAAGTCTGGGCATGTTAACCTTATCAAAGGTGGCAGACAGGTCCAAGCTTGCTAAATATAATAAATACACCTCACCCTTCCTAGCCTTATTCAGACACAAAGAGTATATTAATACATTCAGGTTTGTCCCCAAACCCTTCCTGAACTGTTTGAAATGGACAAAAAATTTTTGAATTCTCAATCCATTTCACTAAATCCTGTAAAACATATCCCATGAGAAATGACCGATCACCCTTTTTAAAAATCGGAAATTACTATGGACTCTGACAAGGTCTTTGGAAAAGCCCATTTCGACAGCTATTTTACTTAATAGAGTAAATAAAATCTTTGCCCATAGAATAACATTTCCTTTAAAAATCAGGTTTGACACCCCATCTAGTCCACATGCGTTGGGGCTTTTTATCTTACTGGGTGCAAGTTCCACATCTGCTAATTCAGAATTTAAATTCCAAACTGGAAGTGCATCCCTAGAACAAACCTTTACTGTACCTTCCTTTTAACAAGACGAGATGGGAAAATGTTGGACCCAGAAGGACTCGGGTACACAGTTTGCTTGTTTAATGCATTGCCAACAACAATAACAAATGCACAGAACCCAATACCCTGCAGGAGGTCAATGCAGAGAAACCTACTTATTGGGTGTAATTTCAAAATCAACAAAAAAAGAAGGAAAACTGGTAGGAGTGATCCACACAAGCAATTACATGGCCAATATTTATTTTAACTACATTTTACTAAACACGTAAAAAATCAAAAAGGATATCAGACTCTAAATAAACAGTAATAAAACACCTAACATGAGGCAGAAAGATGATAACAAAGATCACCTATATAGGTTTGATCGATGACATGGATAAATACGGGCAAATCAATGATTTTTGGTAACTAATACAAACTTGTTTATCCTTTTTTGATTTTGTGCCTTTACGCGTTTAATAACATGTAGTTTCTGACATTTGTTTTTGCTATGAAGTTGCTTGTTTGGTTCACTCCTACCAGTTTTTCCTTCCTTTTTTGATTTTAATGCATTGCCTCCCATCTTGATTATTCAAGAGATGCCAGATACCCCTGCTATTATACTTTACTAGAAATTGCATCATCCTCTGATTTATTTTGATGTCATTTTGCAGTTTATAGAACTTCATCCAGTTCTCATAGGCTTCTCTAGACCTCCTCGCACACTCAACCTTCTCTCTCGACAAAGAAACATTCCTCCGGATTCTCCTAATCTCCTGAAGCAAGGTTCTTGAATGGTCCCTAACTTCAACATCGAAAGTAGTAGAAGGTTTTCCAACAAACATGCACTGCTTCCAAGTGACTATGTAAGATCTACTTATATTTTCTACAAGGGCAAACATTAATTTGATATTCAAGCCCTAACTTGTATGCAACCCCCTCTCTCCCCTTGCAGACCTCAACATTGATGCCCCGACACACAGCAGCTCCTACATCGCCTCTCCAGCCGCTGCACTGCCTCCTCACAAATGGGCTCCCTCTGCCCATATGATTCAATGGCAGCTCCTACATCCCTCCGCCCATAGGATTTATTTATTTTATTTGAATTTATAAAGTGCGGAGCGGCCCTGAGGCATCGTGGCGCTGTTACAGAATATTCTCTTAGATACAGATTACATAGAAACAAACTGATAAGAAAGCGTTACAGAGGTTCACAACAATAATACAGTAGGAATGTTCCAGCTGTGATTCTACCATTGAATCCTGTGGCCGGGAGGTTCCACGTCCACGGGATGAAGTGTGCACATCATAACATAAAGCTCAGCAGCTTTTCTGTTGGCACCTTAACATTAGAAATAGCCCCTATGCACACACACGGCCGTTTCATACCGGTGCCTATGGGAGCTTAAGGGTGCAGAGCAGAGACGATTTCCCCACTCTTGATGGATAAATACGGGCAAATCAATGATTTTTTGGTAACTAATACAAACTTGTTTATCCTTTTTGATTTTGTGCCTTTACGCGTTTAATAAATTGTAGTTTCTGACATTTGTTTTTGCTATGTAGTTGCTTGTTTGAATCACTCCTACCTGTTTTTCCTTCCTTTTTTATTTTAATGCATTGCCTCCCCTCTTGATTATTCAAGAGATGCCAGATACCCCTGCTTTTATTCTTTACTAGAAATTCCTCTGATTTATTTTGATTTATTTGATGTCATTATGCAGTTTATAGAACTTCATCCAGTTCTCATAGGCTTCTCTAGACCTCCTAGCACACTCAACCGTCTCTCTCTAGACAAAGAACCATCCCTCCAGATTCTCCTAATCTCCTGAAGCAAGGTTCTTGAATGATCCCTAACTTCAACATCGAAAGTAGCAGAAGGTTTTCCAACAAAGATGCACTGCTTCCAATTGACTTTGCTCGGAAGGGCTATAGTCCAACTATGTAAGATCTACTCATATTTTCTACGAGGGCAAACATTAATTAGATATTCAAGCCCTAACTTGTATGCAACCCCCTCTCTCCCCTTGCAGACCTCAACATTGATGCCCCAGACACACAGCAGCTCCTACATCGCCTCTCCAGCCGCTGCTCTGCCTCCTCACAAATGGGATCCCTCTGCCCGTAGGATTCAATGGCAGCTCGGAAGCTGTGATTCTACCATTGAATCCTGTGGTTGGGAGGCTCCACATCCAGGGTATGAAAAGTGTCCACATCATAACATAAGGTCCAGCAGCTTTGCTTTTGGTGCCTTAACATTAGAAATAGCCCCTATGCATACACATGGCCGTTTCATACCGGCTCCTACAGGAGCTTAAGGGAGTACAGCAGAGACCATTTCCTCACTCCTGATGGTTCTTGATTCCCAGAAGAGGGTTCTTTTGAAGAGTCTCAAGTGTCATGGGCAGGCAGGAGCAGGGGGCACTAGGTATACAGAGAGCATAACCGGTGTAGCTGTGTGACTCAATGAGGCCCCTGGTGCATCTACAGCCCTTTCACAGAAGGTTATGTCTTGACTTTCTTCCCACATGTGCCCTTGCAGTAGATGAGGGGTCTGCATCCTCCAGCTCAGCAGATGTCTTGCACTACTCCTCCTATCCTGCATTACCATTGACTCGGCTCCCTGTGGCTAAAGGGATAGATGGTCCAAAACATCTACAGAGCCACAGGCTCTATAGACCCCTGCTGTAAATTCCCCCCTCACTGCCCTCTTACCTTGTACTCCTCATGGGCCTCCTTTATGCGCCGCACACAGTGTTCCTTATATTCACGGGATTCCCTGCACACCAGACAGATTACGGTCTCGTCCGTGCCACAGAACAGCCGCAGGGCCTCTCCTTGTTCCTCACAGGGACTTCCTTTTGGGAGGCGTCCAGCCTCTCCAAGAGTCTCCATGTTTCTCACAGAGACTTCCTTCTGGGAGGCGTCCAAACTCTTTTTCCAGCCCCTGAATTTTTTTAGCCAGATTTGCCAATGTCGTTTTCGGCTTCAGATTATTCTTGTTAAATTTCTGTTTGCATTCTGGAGAGGATGTGTTTAAATCCGGCTGTTCCATGTTTTTGGTGAGACAGGCGCGGCAGAAGTTGTGTCCGCAGTCACGAGGTCCTTGTAAAACTCCTGGCCGATGGAACAGAGCGCATCTTGCTGGAGGTCTATTACAGGACGCTTAGCAGCCATTGCTGTGCTGGGAAATGCTGCAGGGCCGACCAACGCAAGGCAGGGTAACTGCTGTTGCCATCTGGCAGGCCAGGGAGAGGGGCAGCCCCCACACCCAAGCCTGCTCCCCCCCCCTATGGGCACAGAGACACGCAGTCTCTGACACACAAAGCAGGGGAAGGGTGAGGTGTGAGCAATCACCTCACCCTTCCACGAAGCAACAAGGAGCTAAGCACCTGGAGAAGTAACAGTCAGGCAGGGTACAGGTTCAAAGACCTGCACCCCCCTCAGGGGGCCTAGACAGTCGGCTACACCAGCCTGGGGGCTGGACTACAGCTCCCCCACTATGCACATCAAAGACCCAGGGCTCCCTTGGGTCTTATAAATAAGAGCAGCACGCTCTAAGAAAACGCAATCAAACAAACAGGAGGTACGCTGTTCACTCAGCGTCCTCCAATCTTTGCTTCTGCAACCTTTCACGTTTTCTGTGTGCTCAGCATCGTGTATTCCTCTATATTTTTCGTGTTCGCCGTACACGCGGCATCATTTTCCTTCTTTGAACATTGTTACTGTTCATTTGAAATCCCCGGCATCCGCGATTCGCTGTAGCATGGAAGAACAATAAACATAGCCCCCGCAGCTTAAGGAGGCCCAGCTGTGCTCGGAATAACAGAGCAGGATGTTGTGAAGACTAGGGAGTCGTGAAGCTGCAAGCCTCTGGAGTGAAGCACTGAAGAAAGGAACCCGGCGCTTGCAGCGTCATTGCTACATTATTTCAAGTGAGTCAGCCGCAACGCCGGGAGGATGCAGCGCTGCCCAAAAACCACGCGACCAAATGAAATTGACTCAGCCTCCTTTTGAGGCAAGGCAAGGCAAAACAACAGGCCCGCTACTTACGCGGCCGGGACCAATTTGATACGGAGGGGGCGAGAACGCTGCAGGGGGAAACTGACATTGACTTTGCTTCATTGGAAGTAAGTCAACACAAAGCAACATGGCCCACTACAACGCGGCTGGGTTTTAATGCCTAAAAACATCAGTTTCCCGAATTATAAAACTGCAGTGAATATATAAGGTTAGCAGGAACACGGGGGGCTGCCCAGATTAGGAAACGACAGGCCCAATAGTTTTTGGTGCGGGAGCACGTGAAGTGTATGTTTCAATTGACAGGGCATCAATTATCCTACCGTTTTCTGTTGTAAAATAGAAAGGTTTTTCTTTTTAAGGGTAACAGGGGTTACGAGAGGTGAACAGGGGCCGAGATCACGTGGTTGTGTCTTTGTCCCGCCCACATGGCCAGTCCAGCACCGAAATGCTATGGCAATTCCTCTCTGAACAAGAGTGCCAACAGCAACCCCATACATGTGTTTCAGCCTTGTTGGGTCTCATCAGTGAGGTGAAGCTGCACCTCTCTGAGTACAGTGAGCAGGGAGTCCACGTCTGGTTGCCCCCAGGTAACTTAGGGTGACCAACCCCAAGTTCCTTGCAAGTATTTCAAAAAAGGTAGCAGGCGCTCCTCTCCAGAAAAAACATGGCATAATAACCTGTTCAGAGATGAGAGTTTGCAGCACACGCTTTTTGCTCACTGTACCTTTCACAGATGGGAAATAACCATTTGCATATCAGTCTTTGTCCCGCCCACATGGGCAGTCCAGCATCGAAATGCTTTGGCAATTCCACTCTGAACAAGAGTGCCAACAGCAACCCCATACAAAACAAAGGATGAATGAAAAATTAACAGTATAGCTGCCAGGGCACAAATTAAAGAGCATTTCAAAATCTATGATACATGGTTTCAGAGAATTTCATTCTGCCAAACAGTATAGCCCACAAAGAGCATGGAGTTCGAGGTATACAGGCACAACATCAGCCAGTTACCCGAAGCGGGCAGCAGCATAATCACATTTTTAAAAATACCATGTTAATTGCACGGGCCAACAAGCCAACTGGTGAATTAATAGTCACTTTTATGCAAAGACAGTTGGGTAATTACACAAAGTACAAAGGGGAATAAAGTATTTACAATCTTTTACTCAAACAGGCAAAGAATAATGGCCCCCAAAAGAAAACCGCAGGAACCCACATCCCGCCACAGAAACCAAGTCACCCCACTTGTTGGCGGCAATTGAGGCAGCTAAACATTATGGCTGGCCTGGGTCAGGGAAAACATATACGGCTACCAAAAGATGGGGCTCCCATGCCACTGGGCCAGAGGACGAGACGCCACCAACAAAGAAAAGGAAGTCACCAGAGGGCATGGGAAAAGGTAACAAAAACAAAAACTGTCAAAATTATGCAAAAACATGAATGAAATGCAACAATTATTGCTTGAAATTAGGGGTAAACAGCTACTCCCCCCAGGCACGACTGGGTCCGCAAGCCCCACCATACCACTCGAACCAGACATCACTGTAGACCACCCACAACAATATCAACAACACCTGTGCCACCACCCCCAGCAACACCCCTGCCTCACACAGCAACAGCACCAACAGCAGCCACCACAGGTCCACTTGTACCAACAGCAGCAACACCAGACCCGACAGGTGCATTAAAAGCATGGGCAACCCCCAGTACAAACACAAGGGGGGAAACAGCAACAACCCATCATACATGGTAATGATCAGCAGTGCCCAGTTAGACCTAAAGCTGAAATCCTTCCAAACAGAAATCCTGAACAGATACAAAAGATGCCTGGCATGCAACATTGACATTACAATCAAAGAAGCCATATGGGCAAAAGAGTTCATTGAAATCTTTTCACTTATAGAAGCCCAACAAAAAGGGAGAGATGCTTTTAGGGATCCCAAAAAGATAGAAGAAAAAGCCATAGCTAGAAATACCCAGGTAGAACAGAACTGGGACAACTGGTTACAATCTTTCGCCATCCTGGCCAGTAAGAGGAAACATTCCAGAGGATGGTAAAAAAACTATGGGCATACATGGACAAGATCAGAGAAGTAAAAATTGCTCAAAGGGGAAAAACCTGGCTAGCATATGATATTAGATTCAGGCGGAGTATGTCAGAGAGGCCAGCCATAGAATGGGACAAGGTAAAAAATGACTTATACATGCTAAACGCTGAGCCTCAATCAGAGGAAGAGGCCACCCAAGCAACACCCAAAAACAGCAGAAATTCACAGGGCCCCAGACTTTCAGAAAATGAAAAACTCAAGAAGGGGGAGCAGCCCTTTCGGAAGAACCAGCCATGGGCGGCTAAGTCTAATGCCCACAGGCAGATGAAAATCACTCTCCCAAAGCAAATTAGGAACTTTGGAAAAAACCTGTGCGCCTGGGGGAAGGAATGCTGGTACAAACACACGTGCACAATCTGCAACGGCGATCATGCAGCAAGCAACTGCACCAGACTTCCAGGCAAAAATCCAAAAAGCTAGCATCAACTCCCCCCCAACCAACCCACTTTTGGAACCAGGTAGAACCCCCATCAACCCAAACAATTTTAGAGATGTGTTGATGAGCTACCCAGACAAAGAAACCAGCAAGGCAATCCTGCAAGGTTTCACCAAGGGTTTCATCATCCCTTTCAAGGGACAGGGACACAGAAAATCCCAAAAAACTGAAGTCAGCCATGGACAACCCGGAAAGTGGTAGAGACAGAATTGAGAAGGAATTGCTACTAGGCAGGACTGCAGGCCCCTGGGACTCCATGCCTTTCACGCAGTACATAGTTTCCCCACTAGGATTGGTCCCCAAAAAAGAACCCGGGAAAATGAGGCTAATCCACCATCTGTCCTACCCAAAAGGCCAATCACTGAACGACGGCATCCTGCACACGGAATCTGCGGTATCCTACACGCGCTTCCAGGAAGCAGTAAGACTCATACAGGAGTGTGGTAGGAACGCCCTGATGGCCAAATTAGACATTGAATCTGCTTTCAGATTACTGCCAGTCCACCCAGACTCCCAGCAATGGCTAGGGTTTACTTTAAAAAACAAATTCTATATCGACAGATGCCTCCCCATGGGATGTGCAGTATACTGCGCCCTATTTGAGCAGTCCAGCTCTTTTTTCCAATGGGCATTCCAAAAACAGAGACCAAGAGCCAAAGTAGTACACTACCTCGATGATTTTATGGTAATGGGACCAGAAAATTCTGAAGAATGCAGTAGAGCCCTGGTCAAGTTAGAAAAGATGGCCGCACAGTGGGGCATCCCCCTTGCAACATAGAAGACGACCAAACCAGCCACCAACATAATCTTTCTGGGTATTGAGATAGATTCTGCAGGGGGCTCATGCAGAATCCCAAAAACTAAGATAGCAGAACTCCTGGAAAAAATACAAGGCCTAACAACAAAAGACAAGGGCACAGTAAAAGAAATCCAGTCACTGATGGGAAGTCTCAACTTTGCAGCCATAATCATCCCCCAGGGTAAGATATCCTCCAGAAGTCTAGAACTAAAAATCAAATCATACACCAAACCGCACTTACACATCCGGCTAGGCAAAGAGGTAAAAAAAAGACCTGGAAGTTTGGGGGAATTTCCTCAGAAACTTCAACGGGACATCACTTTGGCGCACGCCATTGAATACATGGACAAAAAGGGTCCTCTTCACTGATGCAGCCGGGAGCAGGGGTTTTGGAGCTATACTAGACGCAGAATGGGTGGCAGGACACTGGCCCAAATCATGGCAAACTGCAGGGTGGACAAAAAACATCACCCTCCTAGAAATATTTCCCATTTGGCTAACCATACACATCTGGGGCAGGCAGCTAGCTAACACGGAACTCTTGGTCTGGTGTGACAACATGGCTGTGGTAGGCTCCATAAACAGAAGATCTGTCATGATGCCTACCTCCAAGGAGCCAGGTCCGACCCAGCGACCCCAGAGGCAGGCATCATTTCCCCCAGGGGAGTGCCAGCGGGCCCAAGCTGGGGCCCTTTGGACGCAGTCCTGGCGCCTTAGGCGCCAGGCTCATGTTAGACCTCTGTCCTGGCGCCTTAGGCGCCAGGCTCATAAAGCTAGACATGTGTTTCAAGTGTTTTAATGTGCACTTACCTGATGCAGACCATGCTGCCACATCCAGGCCCTCTTGAGGCTGAATGGAACTAATTTACGTGTGGGACTACTTTCCACCCGGGTGTGGTCGGGGAAGGATCATACCTGATCGGAGAAGGATACACACTTGGGCCTTCTTCCAAAGCTATTTAAACCACACCGATCAGCACCTCACGCTTCGCGTTGTTCTGCTCCTCGCAGCTGGACGCTCACTGTGTCAGCTCCTGCATCTGGACTTCAGCCACGCCTGTCAGCATCCTGGGTCACCTGCAAAGGGAGACAAGAGTCCTTACCAGCTAAATCTGCACCACAGAGACATCACCGACGATCCTGAAAGGAAGACATTATTTTTAAAAGCATTTCGTTACGATCGCTGCAGCGCTGCATTTCACTCACCTTTCCTGGGTTCCTCCATCTTCAGCAGCGATCATCCGGATACACAGCCACTTCCAGAGCCTAGAGAAAAGACAAGAATAAGAGGTGAGAGAAGGAAGGGAATAAGACTTACCTGTTGGGTCATTCCCATTTCATTTCGGGTCTTGCCGCTTCCAGGCATTTTCCGGACCCCGGCCACTATGGGGAAAAAAGACAAAGACATTGAATGAGCGTATGCAAAGACAGTTTCCCGAGCGCTCATCCAGAACTAACCTGCATTTACTGGAACTGGAACTGCACGTTTTACTTCGGGTCGGTGCCATATCTCCGGCATTCCGAACCCCGGCCCCTAAGGGGAAAAAAGACATAAGCATTAACGCTTGCTGCAAAAAGACAATGAACATTATTATTTAGCTTGGACTTTTGAACTTGCAACAGAACTTTACAGAGCCTTACCTAAATAGTCAAGCTTACCTGAACTCCCATCAATCCTCAATCCAGTGAAGTAACTGGGTTTCAATGCGCCCCTGCATCAGAAGCAGGATGGAGAGCTCATCGTTCCTGACCCTAAGGTGAGACTTCACGGGGAATCATGGAAGGCTATCGTGGAGGGTTGGAAGAGAGTGGGAGGCTTGAGCATAACTCAGTCAGTAGGTAATACTCCCTTTTCACGCACAGGGGAATATTCCTGCGAGCCGGAGAAGCCAGAGTAGAGGGCCCTTCCTGTCCATCTTCAGAGTCCTGCGCTTCACCATTGAAGAAGCATCAGCACTCAAAGCCAGACCTGCGCCTCCGTGGGAATCAGGTGAGCGTTACAGAACGCGAAGCCTTCCCACAATTTCCCACCCGGGCGCTATGGAGACTTCCGAGACTGACCAGCTGGCCCAGCTTTTGGGGGAATTACGGGCAGAGGTGCAATCAGCCCGCCAGGAGACTAACGCTCTCAAAAGAGAACTGATCTTATCCAAGGAAAGAACAGATGACCTAGCCAAAAGGTCATTACAGGCCCAGGCAGGGCACACTCCTTTACCTAATTCCGGAAACATTTCCACATCAATGGGTTTGAGTAACCCGGTACAAATTAATCTACCTGGACACATGCATTTGGCCCCGCCTGAACGTTTTGCGGGGGATCCCCAAGAAATATGCCGTCTTTATGAACCAATGTCGTTTACACTTTCTATGAAGACCCGGAGCCTTCCCTAACGACCAGACCAAGGTAGCCTTTAAACTATCTTACCTCAGTGGCAGTGCTGCCGATTGGTCTATTCCATTGGTAAATCAGGATGATCCCATTCTCCAGAATTTTCAGGGCTTCCAGGTCAGCATGGAAAGATTGTTCGCTCGACCTCTCAAGGACAGGCCTTGATAACGAACTGCTATCCTTACGACAAGGTAATCAGGATTTTCTGTCCTACATAGCCACCTTTAACAGACTGGTTGTGGAACTGGATGGCCAGAAAGCAAAGGATCACATTGTTTCATCGAGGCCTGCGCGGAGAGCTTAAGGATGTTCTAGCTCAGATAGTAAACCCACCCCAGGTCTGCGCAGACTACATTGACTTGGTGGTTCAACTTGATCACAGACTTCAAAATAGAAAAGCAGATCGGTTCAAGTATGAAACGAGCACCGATCAAAACCCACGCTAACTCCAAAGAGTACCGACGTATCTGAACCTATGCAAATCGGTGGTGTTAAAGGACCATTAACGCAGAAAGAACGAGAGAGAAGGCGGCAAATGCAACTTTGTCTGTATTGCGGGACTTCTGGTCACTTTCTTCGAAATTGTCCAGTTAAACCACTTAAGAAGGTGGTTGGAGCTACTGATAACGAATTAGTGACACCTGATTCGGGAAACGACCTAGCCCGGCAAGCGTAGGGGTCCGCTTGCCGAGCTTGAAAACTAACTCTTTGACCTCGCATTTTGTCATGCCAATGGTGCTCGTGCACCCAAAACAGCCTCAGCAGTTGCATGCTATAAAAGCATACATCGACAGTGGAGCTATTGGAAATTACATAGACCGTGAATTGGCTTCCAGGATTAAGCTTCCTCTCCGCCCGAAAGTAACCCAAGATGTCATTACTACAGTAGATGGAACCGAAATAGCCTCAGGGCCTGTAACGCATTCCACTGTTGAAGTGACACTGGTGGGTCAGGATGGACATCGGGAAGCAATCGTGTTTGATGTGATCAAGGCCCCACAATTTCAAGTAATTCTTGGAATTCCTTGGTTAGAAACACATAATCCCAGAATTGACTGGCGAGCAAAGAAGATAAGTTTTCCTGATTGTGAACCAACTTGTTATCCAAGAAATCCAGCTATGGTCTAGCCTCAGCAACTTCCACCCCTGTACAGCTACCGTCAGAATACAAGAATTCCAAGACGTTTTTCAGAAAGAACAGGCTAACACGTTACCTCCCCATCGGTCTTTATGATTGCCAAATCGATCTGGTACCCAATGCTCAACTACCTTGTAGTAGGATTTATGCTCTTACGGAACCTGAGAACCTGCATTTGCGTCAGTATTTAGATCAGTACCTAGCCAATGGTTTTATTCACCCGTCCAAGTCTCCTGTCTCTTCAGCTCTGTTCTTCATGCCGAAAAAAGAAGGCGACCTTAGAACGTGTATAGACTATCGCGCCCTAAATCAAATAACGATTAAGAATCGTTATCCTCTGCCCTTGATCCCTGAGCTTATCGACCAGGTGAAAGACGCTTGTGTGTACACCAAGTTAGATCTCCGTGGAGCTTATCACCTGGTGTGCATAAAAGAAGGCGACGAATGGAAGACTGCATTCCGCACCAAGTTTGGGCTCTTCGAATATCAGGTGATGCCCTTCGGTTTGTGCAATGCCTTTCAGTACTTTATGAATGATGTTCTTCGGGAATTTATCGATGTCTGTGTCATTGTTTACATTGACGCCATCCTGGTGTACTCTTCTTCAGAATCTGATCACAGAAAACATGTTAGGGCAGTTCTTGAGAAACTGCGCCAGCACAGATTATTTGCAAAACTCGAAAAATGCGTTTTTCATACCACAGAAGTTGAGTTTCTCGGATTCATCCTGACACCTCAAGGAGTCCGAATGGACTCGCGAAAGGTGGACGCCATCCTCAAATGGCCATCTCCAAGCTCGGTGAAGGGAGTTCAGAGCATGCTCGGCTTTGCCAATTTCTATCGAAGATTCATCCTGGAATTTTCCCGAACAGTCCAACCCATCACCGCTCTCCTAAAGAAAAACAAACGCTTCGAATGGACTCTTGAGGCCGAACAAGCCTTCCAGGACCTGAAAACCATATTCACCTCTGCACCTGTATTGAAGCACCCGCACCCAGATCTCCCGTACATAGTGGAAACCGATGCATCCAGTTCGGCCATGGGAGCTGTCCTGTCGCAAAGAGACCCAAAACCTAACCAACTACACCCAGTGGCCTTTTGGTCCAGAACATTTTCTCCTCCTGAAATCCACTACGCAATTACCGATAAAGAGTTACTGGCCATGAAATCTGCTTTCAAGGCTTGGCGTCACTACCTTCTCGGGGCAAGACACACCATCACCGTAATTACAGACCACAGAGACTTACAGTATTTAAAAACGGCCAAAGCTCAATCTTCACGACAACTCCGATGGGCTCTATTCTTTGCGGAATTTGATTTTGTATTTACCTATCGCCCTGGCAGCAAGAATGGAAAAGCGGACGCCTTATCCCGGATTGGCATGGAAGAACCTAATTCGAGCTTAGAACCTGTGCCCATCATACCTGAGCAAAGAATCTTAGGCTTAACTTCATTGCAAACTATTGAGGATATCCAAACGCAAGTAAAACAACTTCTAGACTCTTCAACCTTACTGGAATGGAGTCAAAAGGGTCCTCATTACACCGTTAAGGATGACTTACCCTACTTCCAGGAGCGGTTGTTTCTGCCATTTAAAGAATTGCAAGAACTTGTTATTGCACATCATCATCATTAATCTTTAATGGAAGGACACCCTGGTATCGATAAAACAGAGGAAAAAATCAAACGCCACTTCTGGTGGCCTTCTTGGAGAAAAGACATAAAGTCTTTTGTACTGTCTTGTGGAATTTGCGCCCAAAACAAGGCTCAAAAGAAAAGGCCAGCCGGCCTACTTCAACCCTTGGATATTCCACCGGTGCCATGGCACACCCTGTCAATGGACTTTATAACAGATCTGCCTCCTTGTGCTGGTTACAACACAATCCTTGTAATTGTGGACCTATTCTCCAAAATGGCCCACTTTATCCCTTTAAAGGGTTTGCCTTAAGCTTCCACCTTGGCCAAGGAATTCCTGGAGAATATAGTTCGCATACATGGTTTCCCTTCCATATTAGTCTCGGATCGTGGAAGTCAATTTATCTCACATTTTTGGAAGAAGTGTTGCCAACTAGCACAAATAGATTGCGGTTATCCACCAGCACCACCCCCAGACCGACGGACAAACCGAGAGAACCAATCAGACTCTCGAGCAATATCTTCGGTGCATGTTACACCAATCCGAGTTAAATTGGAAGACATCCTTTGGATCGCAGAATATGCATACAACAATTCAGTGCATTCTGGAACCGGACAAACCCCCTTTTATACTTTGTATGGTCACCATCCTCCAGACCTCTGACCTAGATCCACCTCTGACCCTGGAAATGCCCGCAGTAAATCATCTGCATTCCACAATAACCCAAGCCTTCAAAGAAGCTGCAACTCATTTACAGCAAGCCAAGAAAAAGTATAAAGAAAACGCTGATTTGCACCGAAGTAAAACTCCTCCTTACCAAGTAGGAGACCAGGTATGGCTAGCAACTAACATTTACCCCTCAAGGGCCCGCGAACCTTCAATCCCAGATTCATAGGACCTTATCCCATCAAGCTATAATCAACCAGTGGCCTTTAAACTGGATCTACCGTCCAACATGTGTATTCATCCAGTTTTTCATGCATCACTTTTGAAGCCAGTACAACCAGGAACCCGATTGTCCAAGCCTCCAGATCCAGTTCAAATTGAAGGGGAATTAGAATTCGAAGTTAAAGACATTTTAAGACTCCAAGGTGGTAAAGTCGAAACTCTTCTATCTTGTTGACTGGAAGGGATATGGACCTCAGGAGAGATTGTGGGAGCCTAGTAACCATGTCCACGCACCTCGATTAGTACAAAGGTTTCACCAGAGATCTCCGAACAAGCCCAAACCCCCGGAGGGAAGAACCTTGGGGGGGGCCTTGAGGGGGGTACTGTCATGATGCCTACCTCCAAGGAGCCAGGTCCGACCCAGCGACCCCAGTGGCAGGCATCATTTCCCCCAGGGGAGTGCCAGCGGGCCCAAGCTGGGGCCCTTTGAACGCAGTCCTGGCGCCTTAGGCGCCAGGCTCATGTTAAACCTCTGTCCTGGCGCCTTAGGCGCCAGGCTCATAAAGCTAGACATGTGTTCAAGTGTTTAATGTGCACTTACCTGATGCAGACCATGCTGCCACATCCAGGCCCTCTTGAGGCCTGAATGGAACTACTTTACCTGTGGGACTACTTTCCACCTGGGTGTGGTCGGGGAAGGATACATACCTGATCGGAGGAAGGATACACACTTGGGACTTCTTCCAAAGCTATTTAAACCACACCCGATCAGCAACTCACGCTTCGCGTTGTTCTGCTCCTCGCAGCTGGACGCTCACCGTGTCAGCTCCTGCATCTGGACTTCAGCCACGCCTGTCAGCATCCTGGGTCACCTGCAAAGGGAGACAAGAGTCCCTACCAGCTAAATCTGCACCACGGAGACATCACCGACGATCCTGAAAAGGAAGACATTATTTTTAAAAGCATTTCGTTACGATCGCTGCAGCGCTGCATTTCACGCACCTTTCCTGGGTTCCTCCATCTTCAGCAGCGATCATCCGGATACACAGCCACTTCCCAGAGCCTACAGAAAAAGACAAGAATAAGAGGTGAGAGAAGGAAGGGAATAAGACTTACCTGTTGGGTCATTCCCATTTCATTTCGGGTCTTGCCGCTTCCAGGCATTTTCCGGACCCCGGCCCCTATGGGGAAAAAAGACAAAGACATTGAATGAGCGTATGCAAAGACAGTTCCCGAGCGCTCATCCAGAACTAACCTGCCATTTACTGGAACTGGAACTGCACGTTTCACTTCGGGTCGGTGCCATATCTCTGGCATTCCGAACCCCGGCCCCTAAGGGGAAAAAAGACATAAGCATTAACGCTTGCTGCAAAAAGACAATGAACATTATTATTTAGCTTGGACTTTTGAACTTGCAACAGAACTTTACAGAGCCTTACCTGAATAGTCAAGCTTACCTGAACTCCCATCAATCCTCAATCCAGTGAAGTAACTGGGTTTCAACGCGCCCCTGCATCAGAAGCAGGATGGAGAGCTCATCCTTCCTGACCCTAAGGTGAGACTTCACAGGGAATCGTGGAAGGGTATCGTGGAGGGTTGGAAGAGAGTGGGAGAGCTTGAGCATAACTCAGTCAGTAGGTAATACTCCCTTTTCACGCACAGGGGAATATTCCTGCGAGCCGGAGAAGCCAGAGTAGAGGGCCCTTCCTGTCCATCTTCAGAGTCCTGCGCTTCACCATTGAAGAAGCATCAGCACTCGCAGCCAGACCTGCGCCTCCGTGGGAATCAGGTGAGCGTTACAAGATCTACCAAATGCCATTTAGTGCTGAAAGTCCTACGAGCCATTACAGCAGTCACACTACAAGAAAACATTGTGGTCAAAGAAAAGCACATTGCTGGAGCAGACAATAATATTGCAGATGCTTTATCTCGCTTTCAGTGGCCAAGATTCCGGGAGCTAGCACCACACGCCCGAGAACAAATGACAGCAATACCAGCGGAATGCTGGTCAATAATGGGAAACTAAGAAAAATGGCATCAACGCCAGCGCCAGAGAGCCCAGGCCGGGATGCCCAACAAGAACCAGGCACCTCAAAAACTGGTGCCAACAACAACACGCTGTCCACAGAGATCACGAACCCTGGCTCGGGGTTCCTAACAGAGATGGCAGAGAAAGCACTGGCAAGCACTACCGCAGCTCAGTACCAGCTCAGTACAGTAAGTGCTTACAAACAGTATTCACAGCTACATGGTTTAACCATGTAGAATTAATAACCATTAAAGACATAGAAATATTTTTAAAATGGGCGCATGAACAGGGTTTTAAGAGAGATTGGGCAAAAAGACACCTGGTAGCAATTTCATATTTTTCGAAAATACGCGGAGACTCAGACCCCACCCAGAACGCACTGATCTCCTACGCCATGAAAGGCTGGGGCAGAACAGAGGGACCTCAGGAGGACACCCGCCACCCCCTAGATTTCAACAAGCTGGTAAAGCTAGCCGACCAGCTGGAGGCCATATGCTGGCACCCATATGAGACCATGCTATTTAAAACAGCATTCTTTCTGACATATTTCAGGGCCTTCCGGGTAGGAGAACTCATCGCCTCCAACACCAAAGCCAACAACGGGTTAGGCATCATGGAGGCCACGGTCAGACAGGACATCGTCAGCATAGACATCCAACAGTCCAAAACGGGGGCCAAAAGAACCATCAACATTTGCTGTATTGATGATGCAGCAAACTGCCCGGTGTGCATCACCAACCTTTACTACGCACAAAGGCCCAGAGTAGGGTGGAGGTTTTTAATCCACAAGGATGCCTCGGCACTAAGCAACTACCAATTTAAAGGGGTGCTGATGAAAGCAATCAGAAAAGCAGGATGGGATCCAAAGGAGTTTGGCACCCACTCCTTTAGAATCGGGGCCGCCACCTCAGCATGGCAAGGAGGCCTGGCAGAACAGCTAAAAAAAACATAGGGGATGGAAGTCAGACTGCTAAAAAAGATACATCAGACCACAGCTAATATAGCCCCCCCCCTCTTTTTCTCTCCACACCTCCAGAAACAACAGATGGGGAGAAGACCCCACTCCGATCAGCATGGATAGTCGGTCACTCATTCGTCTTCAGGACAGGTCGATGGGCAGAAGAAACCAAAGAGGGCCCAACTTTAAGAAACACTATAGCTACCTGGTGGATATAGAGAGGTCTCCTCTGGGCCGACATCAACGATAAACTAGCGGAGCTGGTCGCATACATAGAGACCCGCCAGAATTCCTGATACTACACCTAGGGGGCAACGACCTGGTGACCACAGGAAGACGAAAACTAGTTCAGGAAATGTGCTCTTCCTTAGCTGGCATTTCACACAACTGGAGGGACACAGAAATCTACTTCTCGGCCATCCTGCCCAGAAAGAAATGGCAGGGGGCCAGCTGTTACAAATCAATAGACATTTTCAGAAGGAAACTGAAAAGGGGGCTGGAGAAATTCTGTATAGCAAGAGGCCTGGGTTTCATAAAACACCCGGCCATTACCTTGGGTGACCCAGATCTTTTTCTTAAAGATGGCACCTACCTATCAAACTAGGGCATGGAACATTTATTTTCGAGAAATTTCAGCAACCCTAGCCTCCAGGGGTTGCCAATAAGAGATACTTTCGGGGGAACACGGTCAGCCGGCAACCTGCCCTTCTGTGGCGGCATTGGACAGAGGGGGTAACCTCAGGACCGGGTGCCCAAAAGTATGATATTATTATGATATGTGATTATTGTTATACCATAACCATATCTGCACAATAAAATCCTACGGCCTTTTATTGCCAACACTTGACAATCTTTGTGCTCGAACTTATTCACTGGTGAGGGTAAGGGTTCGGCCAATACAAGTTGCATGCATATGTGTTCAGCGGTTATGGGCAATGCCGCAGGGCTGCCCAAGGTGAGGGAGGGTAACTGCTGTTACCATCTGGCAGGACAGGGAGAGGGGCAGCCCCCACCCTCAAGCCTGCTCCTCTCCCCCCGCCCCACGGAGACACGCAGTCTCCGACACACAAAGCAGGGGAAGGGTGAGGTGTGAACCCTTCCACGAAGCAACAAGGTGCTAAGCACGAGGAGAAGTAACAGTCAGGCAGGGCGCAGGTTCAAAGACCTGCACCCCCCGCAGGGGGCCTAGACAGTCGGATACGGCCTGGGGGCTGGACTACAGCTCCCCCACTATGCACATCAAAGACCCAGGGCTCCCGTGGGTCTTAGAAATAAGAGGAGCACGCTCTAAGAAAACACAATCTGTTTGTGGACCCTGAACGGGGAGCCAAACAAACAGAAGGTTCGCTGTTCACTCAGTGTCCTCCAATCTTTGCTTCTTTACCCCAAAACCCTCCCACCCTACAAAAGAAGGGAGAAGAACAAAGAAAAAACGAAGAAGGACACTGTATGGTGACCACTACAAGTCGTGGGACAATAAGGCGGCACGGGCCAGAGGGGGTAACCTCAGGAGCCGGTGCCCAAAAGTATGATATTATTATGATATGTGATTATTGTTATTCCATAACCATATCTGCACAATAAAATCCTACGGCCTTTTATTGCCAACACTTGGACAATCTTTGTGCTCTAACTTATTTACTGGTGAGGGTAAGGGATCGGCCAATACAAGTTGCATGCATATGGGTTCAGCAGTTATGAGCTGCACTATGGAGTCCCACTTGTGTCAGGGAAAGGGAGGTCTGTCAAAGGTCTCTTAGCAGTCACTCCTGTGCTGCGCAACAGTCAAGAGACCCACCCAGTGTCAGGGAAAGGGAGATCTGTCAGAGGCCTCTTAGCAGTCACTCCTGTGCTGCGCCACAGTCTACAGACCCACTCAGTGTCAGGGAAAAGGAGGTCTGTCAGAGGCCTCTTAGCAGTCGCCCCTGTGCTGCGCAACCATCAAGAGACCCACTGAGTGTCAGGGAGAGGGACGTCTGTCAGAGGCCTCTTAGCAGTCACTCCTGTGCTGAGCTACAGTTTAGAGACTGACTCAGTGTCAGGGAAAAGGAGGTCTGTCAGAGGCCTCTTAGCAGTCGCCCCTGTGCTGCGCAGCCATCAAGAGACCCACTCAGTGTCAGGGAGAGGGTGGTCTGTCAGAGGCCTCTTAGCAGCCATTGATGTGCTGAGCTACACTATGGAGTCCCACTCGGTGTGTCAGAGCAAAGTCCACCGCATACTGCAGGTGCAACAGGGTAGGAGTGGCTCCAGACCTAATGAAGGTAAGGTCCCAAAGCAAGAAGTGACGAGCAAACAGGGGACAGAGGGCAACTGAAAGGAAGATAGTGGAGAACACTAAAGGGCGAGGCACAGTGTGAGCAAAGAAAGAATGAACGGCAGAGAAAGATTCAAGGACATAGAAAGAACTGACAAAAACTAGGAAAGCAAAGAGGGGAGAAAGTTATGATAGGAGAAAAATGATGAAAGGAAAGAAAAAAAGAAATAATGGAACAGAATATGGAGTAATACTAAATTAAAATATGCGTGGTATCGGGATTCGAACCTGTGTTGCGCTGCACTGACTTCCTTTCAAGACAAACTCCTTGTCCCTGAGCGCTCCCGCCCATGCCCCATACCTGCCACCTTTACTCATTAAAAAGAGGTAAACACTCCCAAAATTAGAAGATAGGGAGTAAAAACGCTTCTTACAAAAAAATATGACGCATTTACCATTAACATAGGAAGCTGCCTCCTCCTTCTACTCAAAACAGATCCAGGGATATGTCTACCTCAGTGGCACCAGCAGAGCAGGGCCACAGGAAGGAGCTGTAATATTATTACAGCCTGGGATCCGGTGAGCAAATTTAAGGTCAAAATGCATCTTTTAATTGCATGAACTATTAGGTGCAAACAAGTTTGAATTACACAACAATACGCATTTTAGATTTAAATAAATTTTCTTTGTTTGAAAAATAGCACCGCTGAGAATGGGAATTACTTTTTTCAACCTAAAAATCTTTTTATTCCCAACTTCAAAAAATAGGGAGTCGAATACTCTGACTGGCCTTTTCTCAAGTGGGTTGTGCGCAGTGGTAGCTGGAAAGGTGAAACCTCTCCTGCGTACGATTCACTGAGAGAAGTCTCCTCCTCCTCCAGCCAAGACAAAGTGACTATCAAGGCCAGAAGCGCAGGATTTGCGAGCCACAAAAATCCAAGCAGACAATCCAGCAGCGCCTATGTCTGCTTTCCCCAATAGAAAATCCTTGCACATCTTGCATCTGCCCTCTACAGATGTGCTTTTTGCAGGGGCTGACTGTGGGCTTGAGAAAAGGATACTTGATTTTAAACTTGTTGCCCAACTCCTTGGATATTGGAAGACCTTTTGACCACGACTTCTTTCCACTATTTATTTTGCAGGCCTCTGCTGGACCGATTGAATTCTTTTCACTTTTTTGGCTGCGTGTTTGGGTGCCAACCTCTTTACTAGATTATGGGCTAATCGAACTAATGCACCGAAATGCCAGAGGTGTAGACACATGTTTGGGATTCATCTTTCTGGAAATGAACCTATGGGATCATAATAGCGCTGGGAGTCTTGATTATATTAAAGACAAGGAGGCGAGCATTATGCTTCATCTTCATATTATTCTTGTCTTCAGCAGCTTCAACAAAAACAAACATAACTTCCCACAAGGTAAAATATTTTTTTTTCTTTTCAAAAACGACATTTCCCTTATTTTCAGTCCATCTGTAGTCCCATGTGCCCTAAGCATGTGACCATAGTCCTTCATGTCAACTCTTCTTTAATGCTCGACTGCCTCCAACAAGTAACAAAAACTGAACTGGTCCGAACATGAAGTCTCCTCTCTCGCCTGTACTGCTCTGCTTGACTTTCGTGGCTGCCGGCTTCGCTGCTCAATCAGCCTGTGCAACTTGCTAGCCTGCCTTAGTTGTTCTTCTGGTCATCTCCTGTCAAACATAAAGAGGACATTATAGAGGTGGATACACAACCCTACTCTGGGAGAGAAACCATCATAAGCAACAATCACAGACATTGTCATCAACTCTCCTATGTATCTAGGGCGGGAAAATAATGCTTGCCTCCTTGTCTTCAGTAGAATCACGACTCCCTGCACTATTAGCAGGGGTAATCTTCATTCTATGTCAAGACCGGAGGGAAGCATTATGCTTTTTCAAAGCTTGTCATTACTGTTGTTGCTGCTTCTGACTGCACAGGCTTAACATAGAATGTTCTAAATGTAGTGTCGCTGGCCCGGTCGGCCGTATGCATAATATCTTGCAGCCTTGCGCACTGCACTAACGCTTTTGTCGCCATTGCTCCCCTCACAGAATGTGCTCCGAATCTGGCCATGTCTACCCCTGCTAACTGCATCACTTCTCGCACCAATCTCGCCATGGTGGCTGTTGTGACCACTGTTTATGGCTTCCTGCGCGCTATGAGCAATTGCGTTGTCCCCATGGGCCTCATCCGCTCTGTCCAATGCTTGTATTCCCTTATGCAGGCTGCTACGCACCACTTGGGGTGTTCGTGTAGATAGGGGTACACTATTACTGTGGAGCCGGTCTTTGTTATCCTGACTAGTGTGAAGGTCACTCCTTCTGGTCCATACACTTTCCTGTTCACATCCAGAGCTTTAATGTCCACTACTCTCCTGCAGGAGACTAGGCACAAGAGCATCGCTAGTTTGGCTGACAGCTGTTTCAATTACAGATAGCTGTTTCCTGGCCAACTGGCTAGTAATTCAGAACAACCGATATGTCCCATAGGGTGTCATACCTAGGTTCTGGCGGTGGTTGTATACGAATTGACCAAATCACAACTGACCGAATCACAATTGACTTTCTGTAAATTGCGAATTAGGATATATATGTGGGGGGAAACCCTCTGCAACCTCCCACCCAATCCAAACCGCCCTACAACCCTCTCCCAATCCCTTATATTATTATAAACCCAAACGCAATATATATTAAAACAACCGTCAATTGTACAGAAGGTCAATTAGGACCACTGTAATTCGGTCAATTGTGTCATTCGTTCAATTGTATTCGAACAATTTGGGTAATACCCTGGCAGTCTCCTAAAATGTATTCCTCTAAGGAGTCGAACGACTGCTGTGTACTCACCTACGGGCATACCTTCGATGGGCCAATGTCCCGCTGTTATGGCAGACCTGTATACTCCTATCGTTCTATATGCCTTTCCGTCCTGGAGTAACTCTGCCAGAAAGTTCACTATCTCATCTCACCTTTGCGCCATCGCGACCATCTGCCCCAAGCTGCATCGTAGCTCCGTCTTGTGGATGGCGCCCATGATTCTGCGATGAGTCGAGCAGATTGAGCCGAAATGCCTGCAAGATTCTAGCATCTCCTGCTATCATGCACGCCATCAGTGGGAGAGTCTCTCTCACTCTCAGAGGATGATATGGCCCAGCTGGGTCCATGAGAAGGTTATCTCCTAGTGGGAGTACTCTCAGGTAGTCTTTCACTAGTTCCATCATCATTTGTAACCACACTTGCGACTTACATATCGAAGCCACCACTATCGTCTTTGCTCCCTCTCTGCGAGCCTTCGCTCGTACTCTGTTCATCATTATGAAAGGCGGGGACGCGTAGTGTGTGCCTCCCCTCCAGTCTTGGAGGAATGCATCTATTCCTGCTGCTGTCAGATTTAACCTCCAGCTGAAGTACTTGCTCTTCTGAGCATTCAGTCTGGATGCAAATAGATCTGTGTGCACTGGGCCCCATAGGTCTTCTATCTGCCGGAAGATACTCTTGTCCAGCATCCAGTCGCTGGAGTCTGATAAATATCTGGAATTCCAGTCCGCTACTACATTGAGTGAATCAGGGAGTCTATTCTGCTACCACCGAGGTCCCTGATTCAAGGCAGAAGTGCCAGAAATCATTGGCTAGCTCTGCTAGTAATTTGGAGTTCGTCGCTCCTAAGTGACTGATATATCTGACTGCTGAAATGTTGTCCATCTTCAGCAGGATACACAAGTTCACCCTGCCTTTCATGAAGGCTTTTATTGCAAATGACCTGGCTAGTAGCTCCAGACAGTTGATGTGCATCTTGAGCTCTTCTGTGCTCCATTTTCCCCCTGTTTCTAGATCTCCGCAGCAAGCTCCCCACCTTGTCTGCTGGCATCCGATTCTATCACTAGATCGGGTCGGTCTCCGAATATGGCTTTCTGCTTCCGGGCATCCATATTCTGTAGTCACCATTTCAGCTCTGTCTTTCATTCTGTATCGGGGGGTATTATTTGGTGGTACTTTAGCCCCTGCTGCAGGTGCTTTATTTTCAGTCTTTGCAGGGCTCTGTAATGTAGTGGTCCTGGAAAAATTGTTTGGATCAACATTGCTAGTAGACCCACTACTCCTGCTATCGTCCTTAGTGATACTACACTTTTGTCTAGGCAGCCCATTATCTCTCTTTATGTCTCTTATCTTCCTGGCTGGTAGTTCTAGGGTAGCTGTCCTGGTGTCTATGACGAAACCCAGGAATTCTATCCGCTAGTCGGTATCACGTCTGACTTTTCTTGATTCACTAAGAAGCCCAGTGATGCCAGGAGCTCTTTCACCCAGCTTGTCTGGTATTGCGGTGTCTCTCTGCTGTACGCCATCAGCAGATTATCGCCCAGATATATTATTATCCTTATTCCTTTCTCTCTGATCGTCTCCTGGACTGGCACCGTAAGGTAGGCGTCTTTCAGATCGATCCTCGTGACCCAGTCGTCCTGCCTGAGGATATCTCTGAGCTGGTGAATCCCCTACATTTTGATGTGGTGGTATGTCACCCAGCTGTTCAGTTCTTTCAAATTTATTACGGGTCTTACTTTGTCTTTCCTGTATACCAGGAACATGTTGCTTATAAACCTTGGTGGCGTGCTGCATGGTTCTATGGCCCTTTTCTGTCCTAAATTCTTCAATTCTGTGTGTAGGGTCTCTTTCTCTACCTGCACTGTGTGCATTGGCCGGGGGCTGGGTTTTTATGGGTATCTGTATGAACTCTAGCGGCAGTCCTTTGGCTGTTTGTAAAATCCAGGCATCACTGGAAAGCGCGCGCCAGTTCTCCCAGAAGTGAAGCATCCCCCCTCCCACTGGCAGATATGAGGTATGTCTCAGCTGTGGGGAAGCTTTGTCCTCTTCCCTGTCCTCTTCCTCATCTTCCTCTCGGGAACCGCCCTCTTGCGGGTAAGAAAGCATCCTGCTGCATATTTTCCCAGTAATGGGCCCTGTTGTTTTGGTGCCTTCTAGCGGCTTGGTAACGACCAGCCGCTTGGCATCAATACCGACCGGTCCCGGAGAAAACTGTTCTTGGGAATCTCTTTTTTTATAGAGGCTTGTGCTTTCTCTAGGGAGGTGTTGGTCCCGACGAACCTCCCCATTTCCTTCCCAAAGGTCTCTCCGAACAGGAGTCCCTGTGCTGCTTCGCCCGCCTCATAGGAGGGTAGGTCTCCTAATTTGGGGTCAATCTTGAGGAGGAGGCCCCTTCTGCGCTCTTATGATATGGTGCAGTTTGCACTGCCTAGGAGGCATACTGCTCTCTGTGCCCAATTAGCAAGGATGTCTGGGTCTACCTCCTTCCCGGTATCTCGGGCTCGCTCTGCCAGGTCCATGATTTTAGCCAGGGGTCTTGCAATGTCGAGGACTTTCTCCTATATAAACGAAGGTCAGACCAGCGGAACAAATTATAGACACTCAAAAGGTCGCAATCAGGCCACAAAAACGGGGAAGGACCCCCAAGGGTGACAACGCAGATCAATCCACAAAGAACAAACAGTCATTAAAAATACTGTATTTATTAGAATTTGTACTTGTTAAAAATAAGTATTAAATCATCTGAAATTCTATGCAAAATGCGCAAGGTAACAACATTAATATATCAATATTAAAGTGCATTGTGTAAAGTGACTAAATACTAATTTCACTTTTGGCTGTAAGTGAAAAAATCAACGAATAAATCACAGTAGACCTAGATGCTAATAAGTTGATTCCAAAAAGGGGGTTTCCCGTACGAACGAGGAAAATCACTTAATAAGGGAAACCACAAATGCCTGTTCAGATTTAAAGGCAAAAGGGCCAAAAAGTAAATCACCAGGGGGCAATCTGGTCACTAATAGATCATGCAGCCAACCGCAATAATTAGTTACACCAATGCACAATATAATGAACACATCATCATTGAAAAAAATGCTAAAATTAGCCAAGGGATGCTGTGCGTCGACTATTCTTGTGTCAGGACAAGGACAATGTAACATACAGTAAAATAGGCCTGGCACAATTAAAGGTGGTAGTTTCGATGGAGAAAACACATCTAACTAGAAAGCAGATGATATCCATCTTCATCAGGACGTGGCATTCCCATAGGCGTCATAATTCTTTGAAGTTCATCTGTGTCTTTATTTACACGATATATCTAAGAAACAAGACTAAACACTTAGCAATATATAAAATGCACCTAAAATATAAACACAAAAGGAAAAAGAAAAGAGTCAGAAAATTAGAACAGTTGCATCAGCAATATAGGAAGTAAGCATAGAAAAGTGGATGATCTGTGAATGAAACCCAAAGGGCCTAACCCGTTCCCCGTAGCTCAAATGCGTAATGAGGTCTAAACAATAATATGGGAGAAAATGTGTTTACCATAGTCTCAACCAGTTAGGCTGGTCCCGGGGTCCTGTCGATAAGTCCAGGAAGTATTAATCGGGCCGTGCCAAGGACTAGATCTCTGTAAATTAGACCTAGATGCAAGGGTGTAAAATCACACATGAGAATATCTCCAATGGTTTTATATACAATGAAGCAGAAGTATCCAAAATGGTAAATGCAGCTACATATAAAAATGAATGTATAAGAGGAATGGATTCAAAGACGCAAAAATTCCTCTTATACATTAATTTTTATATGTAGCTGCATTTACCATTTTGGATACTTCTGCTTCATTGTATATAAACCATTGGAGATATTCCATGTGTGATTTTACACCCTTGCATCTAGGTCTAATTTACAGAGATCTAGTCTTTGGCACGGCCCGATTAATAACTTCCTGGATTTATCGAACAGGACCCCGGGACCAGCCTAAACTGGTTGAGACTATGGTAAAACACATTTTTCTCCCTATTATTGTGTAGACTTACGCATTTGAGCTACGGGGAACGGGTTAGGCCCTTTGGGTTTCATTCACAGATCATCCACTTTTATATGCTTACTTCCTATATTGTTGATGCAACTGTTCTAATTTTCTGACTCTTTTCTTTTTCCTTTTGTGTTTATAGTTTAGGTGCATTTTATATATTGCTAAGTGTTTAGTCTTGTTTCTTAGATATATTGTGAAATTAAAGACACAGATGAACTTGGGGGGGGCGCTGTTGCCCACGGGAGAAGATGGCCGCTCCCGTGTGAGCTCCGGAGAGAACCAGGGCCACTCTGCAAATATAACAGTTAAACGGATCCGGTTTTACAAACGCGATGCATGAAATGAAAGGCAACGACTGGTCAGCACGACCGTGAAATCTGTGCGACAACGGCGGCTGAACTTCGAAGATACAGCGGCACGAAGATTGGCCGGGCCTCTGGGTCATGCCCGGGCTGTGAGGGAGGAGGATCTCGGCGTGCGGAGGGCACAACCCACGCTCTGGTCCCAACATCTAGGCGCTCCGGCGCTCCGCTCCGCGCTGGGCGCCTACTGGATCTCCCTCCTCGCGGCCGTTGCCGCCTCCTCCCGCCCACTTGCCCCGCCGAAAGCTGCTGAACGGAGGTACCCCGACCATCCAACTTCGATAGCGGGGCTGCGGACATTGCCCTCACCCGCCAGCCAAAACAACACGGATAAGCGGGCGGCTGGGGAAAGGCACTGGAGCGACACGCAACGAGGCCCTCTATATAGGACAGCGGGGGGGAGGCACGGAACTGCGTAGAGGGCGGTTCCTGCTATCTGCTGGGAACGCGGGTCCCCCCGAGATACTCCGCTCTTGGGCCTAGAGGCAGCGTAGGCCTTTCATTGAGGCTCTGGTGCTGGCCCACCACGATAACTACCTGTTGAACGAGGTTTGGCGGTCGGTCAAAACTGCCGACAAACGCGGGCCGAAGAGGTTAGGCCTGGAGGGCATCGCACATATTACAACGGCACACGCCATTGCCACTGAGGGCCACCCGGAGACGACCTAAGGCAGACACGATTGACCGCAGACCACGGGATAATGCCCAAGAATCACGGACCCAAGAAGAACAAGGGGGCGATCGACAAATACACCACATCTACCCGGAGAAACTCGGTGGCCGAGATGGAGGAACCAACGACCCAGACGGAGCAGCGGAGCCCACCGTCCACTCTGATGGACCCCCAGGCGGTCTTCCTTGCAATGCAGCAGGGGTTCTCAGCTCTGAACGACAAACTGGACGGGATTACCGCTGACGTGGCCTCCATTAAGTCTAAAATGGACAAAACAACGGCACGTATTACGGAGGCGGAAACTAGAATCTCGGGCACGGAGGACGCACTTGAGGCCCTGAAAAGTACGGTATCCACGTTGGCGATTGAGCTGGGAACGGTCAAGAATAAGTGTGAGGACTTGGAGGCGAGGTCACGGCGAAACAATATTCGCATTTTGGGGGTGCCGGAGGAGGCGATGAAGGGCTCCATGGAGAAGGGTGTGGAGGCCCTCCTTCGTACGGTGCTGGGTGACCCCGGGTGGTCATCCATGTTCATTATTGAGCGTGCTCACAGATCCATGGCCCGAAGCCGAAGCCGGGAGCATACCCAAGACCAATAATTGCACGCGTGTTGAACTACAGAGACAGGGACCTGATATTACGCGCGGCGAGGGAAAAGCAGGAGCTACGATGGGAGACCAGCGTGATACGGATCTACCCCGACTTCACACTTGCAGTGCAGCAGGAGAGGAAACAATTCACTGGCGTCAAGAAACTGCTCCGTGAGCGACAAGTCCAATACGCCATGCTTTATCCGGCTAGACTCAAGATTCAGTACCAAAACAAAATCCACTTCTTTACCTTCCCTGAGGAAGCCGCCAACTTTGTTGAAACACATATTCCCGCAACGCCAGGGAGCTCTGAAGCCAACAGTCAAGATTGACTGGTGTGAAGGTACATCGTTAGAATGTCACTCGCTTTATGTGATTTACTTCCCCGTAGGGGATTACAATGGCTG
>CM030329.1:395612510-395670036 GCA_002915635.3 Ambystoma mexicanum | reverse complement strand
CAGCCCGTCAACTGTTGTGGGTCTGGAGCCAACAATCGCAAAATCGGCAAACTCCTGAAATCGTCTACACTGATAGCAGAGGGCTGGACCCCGTCCTGTGCAGGGCAAATGGGTGGGGTTGGTCAAATTTCACTATCGCAAATACACCCCAGACTGGTATGCCCGACCATGGGAAAACATTTCAGCCCACCAACTGTTGTGGGCTGGAGCCAACCCCGAACATAAAACACACTTTCACAAATATATAGATAGTAGATAGATAGATAGATAGATAGATAGATAGATAGATAGATAGATAGATAGATAGATAGGATGCATGGCCGCCAATCCACATTCAACCCTTAACTCAACTCCTTCTCCTCTCTCAGCCAATGCCAGCCTCTTCGCCTACAAGATATGCCAGGTATTTGACACCTTAACTGCCCTGCTTTCCCCCCTCGCTTCTTTTCTACATCACACCGTTGTCACCCACAGTGTCTCCTCCATTTTGAACTTCCTTCCTACCACTCTGGATGAACTGGTATCCCACCTCTGGTGCGAAACCCCATCCTGTGCTCCTACTGACCCCCTTGCACCACAGACATTCAAGGATCTGGCATTCCTGACTGTTCCTGTCATGTCTGTTCAACCTGTCTCTTTCCATTGTCAACATCCCTGGTTGATTTAATACGGTTACTGTCATACCTATTTGAAGAAGCCTACTGCCGATCTCAACAAGCAAGCCTCATATCAGCCTTCCACCCACTGCTCCAATGCCCTGCAACCGCGTCACTGAATACATAGAAGCTAATGGACACAGCTACACTCTCCAATTTGGGTTCTGTAGCTAAAACTACATGCAAATGGGGCTCATTCACATTCCCTGCTTTATAGCCACTGCTCCTAATGCCATTCATTCTCACCCACCACATTCTCTTATGAATTTAATACTGTCAATCACTCACCTCTCCTACAGACTTTCTCCAATCTGGGTTTCCAGGGCACCTTCCTGTCTGAGAGCATCTACTTCATCTCCTGGAACTCTGGCACTTCTTTGCCCCCCATCCTGTAGGAGTCCCTCAAGGGTCTGTCTTCCGCTTCTTCCACTTCCCCTTGTATGTCACCTCTCTTGGTGAATTATCTCCTCCATTGGCTTCTCATGACATCTTTCTGCCGATGAAATGCAAATATTCTCCTTCTCCTTCTTCATCCATGAACCACTCGATTACATTACCATCTGTCTCTCTGCCATTTCAATGTGATCTATCTCTTGGTCTTCTACATCACACCTCCTCTCCAATTTCCACCTGATCACCTTACCTCGTTCCCCAGGGCTTGCAATGTGGGGTTGCTCTTTGACAGCAACTTCAAACTTCAAAATTGAATTGCTGCCACAACCACGACTGCACAGCCCCATCCGCTGAACATATGGAAAATCCATCCCCATCGTACCTTTTACTCCACCAAACACTCACCTCCACTCTACTCCTCGGTAGGTTGGATTGCTGTTTCAGGCTGCGCGTGGGATTACACCGTACTACATTACTCCTCTTAACGAAGCACTAAGCTTTGCTTCCTGCACAACCTCCCTCATTGCTCATCCACCCCCAATAACCTTCATGTAGGTTGGCTAAATCTGCAGAAGAGCTTGCTGTTTGGATTCCTTATTGTCTGTAAAACTCTCTCCTGTCTTGCCCCCTCCCCACTGTACCTACCTGGCTCAATCTTCATCTAACCTCATCCTTGCAACCTTCACTCACAGCCATCCTTGACATTACTGTCGCTGTGCAACCTGTGCTGATTTTGAATTCTGTTTCTTCACTCTGCTGGCACACCACCACCTGAACGCTTGACCTCGAGGATTCAGAGTCAGTCCCACTCTATCAGGGTTCAAATGTATATGTTTGTTATGTAACTGTGTTCCGTCGCTTCTCCATGTATATCCATATGTATATCCACATGTTCTGGCCCCATCGCCCACTCCGTGACATCTTGTTTTCAAGAAAGATGCCAAGACCGAATGCTGTTTTTTGGTAATTCGTTAATTAGAGGACTATGTACAATTAGAGGCCAAATGCAAAAAGGGAAACTTCCCAGAAATAATAATAAGTATAATGATAACAAATGTCATGATGGTCTTCTCCCAAAGAAATGTCTTCTCCTGCTGGTTGGGATTTTGAGCATCCGGCCGCTAAAGTAAAAGTTTGAGTCTGTCCATTTCCTAAGGGGTTGCTTCATATCCCCACTACAGTGTTGTTGGATTGTGGGGCCCCCAAAACGTTTTCTTCTGTCTAGCTCATTGAGGGTGTTCCAGGTCTCGTTCCCCACCTCTGGCGCCAAGTTCTGCAAATAGATGGGTCCACGGTCACTACCAGCCGGGAGCACTGGAGAGAAGTCTCTGGGTTGGACTGGTTATACGCTAGACTATTTTATTTTTCCCTTCTCTAAGTTAAGAGTAACCTCCCTGCTCAGGTCACGCTTCTCCTTCCACCATCTGGGCTGGCCTAGGGCTGACCTGGCCTGCTAGACCCTTCCTTAACTTGATATCTAGGCCATGGTCTCTATTTCTCCCTCTCTCTGGTTCTCTCTTCATCGTTGCCCTTCTTTACGGCCTTACTACCAACTGTGTGCCATTCTCTTCATCTGATCTGACTGTTTATATGCTGTTCTTTGACCTTTGGGTGTGCACGAGTCCCTCGTGCCTGCTGTCTGCCTCATCCTCTCCATTTCGGATGTTCACCACTTCCCCTCTATGTGGAAGCCGACGTTATCACTCCCTCCAATTCCCAGACTTTTCCAGCTACCAACTTTTTCTGTTTCTCTTCCGCTTGTGAGTTTTCCACCTCCTCCATATGTCCAATTTCCACTCTTGATGCTGTAATGTTGTCCTGAGGATCCCCTATTACTGCTACCCCCTTTCAGATCCTTCCTGCTTCCTCCACCTATTAGCTCTTCATCCTTGATGTTACTACCGCACATGTATCTTTCCACTACCACCACCTACCTCTGCTCACTTTCCATCATTGATGTGATCACCTCCTCCTGGATCTTCCCCAGTACTGCACCTTATGTTTCCTCTCGACCACTCATGTGGACTCATTTTATCACTTCCTCCTGGATCTGTACCACTTGACCACCTCACTCTGCTCATTCTCCACCACTCTTGTTTCCACAACCGATGTCTGCTCTCCACCCTCCAACCTTGATGTTTTCACCACCTCCTGCCCTCTATGGCCACCATCTCTACAGAAACATCAGTCTCTAGTTCTCCTTCGTGCTCAGATTTCCAGCCTCCTCCAAAGTTGAGCCCCCTGCAACCTGTATCTACCACCTGGAGATGGCTGCACTGATACTTAGTTACCTCCGCTCCCAAGAGTGGGTCTTAGTCTGAGAGTCAGTGCTGATTGAGTCAGGGCTGGGATTGTCTAACTTCCCTGAGCACATCTAGGGCTGGAGTGTGGGTTTCTGTACGAGTGTCTCCACACAGAGCGAGTCGCAGACCTGACACAAAGCTTTCAGAGAAACGTGATGTAGAGAGTTGTGTCGGTGAACCGGGCAAACTAGATATTGTAGCACTGCACTCACTATCTTCGTTGATCCATATGGAAAAGTGCTTCCTTAAAGGTAATGTCTTTCACTTGCATGCGGGAGACTAGGTTCTAGCTAAGTTGAGCTATATACTCTCGCTCTGATGAAGCAGAGCCTTTCTAATGGCATACAGATTATTTTGAAGGTCTGGATCAGAGGCTGGGTGGGTTTATCCACATGGGTCAGTGGAGTACGCCAGGAGAGGAATTTATGAGAGCCTTGTGGTAAGACAATGTGACTGTCCTCTGCCAAGGGCTGGGGGCCAGGGCCAAGTGACTAGGGGATCCTCCCCCTACCACCACTGGGTCCAACCAGGCAGGGGAACATGTCACAGTACTGGCAATTAGTTTTACCCTGTACTATTATTTGCTTTATGCTCAGAAGAGTACTTCTGGATGAAGCAGTCACCTTCACAATTTAATAAATGCAAATAAAGAAATACTGCCCCAGTCAGGAACCTTCTGCCAGGATCACACCTGGCAGACAGTGCAGAACAACTTGTGAAGTCCCAGAGCCTTACTGAAGTCGAGGGGCCCCTCCCGTCATGATACTCTTAAATGCAATCATTTGCATTGCTGCTGTCACATTTAAAAAAAATGTTTCATAGGGACAGTAATTACTTACGCGTGCACTGCAAACCCCCTTTCACCATATACCAAATGGGTGCAGTGAGCTGGGTTTTGTTTCTTGGGCCTTTCAAATTGCACTGTCTGTAAATCGGTGGTCGGGGGGGGGGGTTGCTTTGAGAATGCGCTGAAATGCTACCTTCGACCCAACCCTTATTTTGCACAGTCTATTATGTACACATTCCCAGGGGCCCGGCTCTAGCAGGGGGGCAGGGAGGACAGGCCCCCCATGACCACCCCTTGGCGCCCCTAGAAAGGAGGACTTGAATGTGGGACCCATGGGAGTGGGGGCATTGTGGTGTGGGGTTCATTTTGCACTAAATGTGCAGCAGGAACCTCAGAGATATTGCAATTCTGAGAGGCTCCACTGCAGTAGGCACAGCCAGGATTTATTTCCTTGCCCTGGAAAATGATCTATGCCTCACAGCCATGAAGGCACAAATGGCTAGGGAGATGAAGGGACATTCAGCCCTATAAGCGAGGAAACACACTAAATCAAGCACACTTACTTAATTAAGCGGGCCTACAACTATTTTCTCAAACCTTAAATCACAAAGTTGGTTGCTGTAATTTAAAGTATGTTCATTTTTTGTGGGAATATAGCGGTTTTTCACACTATGCTTAATAAAATGCTTAAATATATCAAACAATAAATGACACATGATGTTGCATGCACAGATATCTGCAGACGGGTGCATCAATCGACTGGGGCCTACAAGGGTGTCGAAGAAGGAAGCTGACACAAAGGTGGTATGGTGGTGGTCATAGACATTTATTTGTGCATCAAAAGGCCCTCACTATCCCTATCTTCTAAGTGGGGCTTCCCTGCATCAAAACTAATACTAAATGGTCCATCAGAATGTCTGTCAAATCAAACTCCACCGTCCTGTGTCACAACCTACTCCTTTCCCTCACACTTCAACTAAAGGATAATCTAACAGAAAGTTCCTTCTCGAGGAAAATGTCTCTCTTCTCCTGATGCTCAGATAGCGTTTTAAAAGAATGTTCTCTTGCAACAAGAATGCCAGGGGGAATGACTCGCTTCCCCCTGGCTTGCAGGTTTCACACAGCCTTTATATCATTTCCACGTCCAGGAGAATGGCTCCCTTCTACTGGTACAGGTTTATACAGTTTCCAATAAAGTCAGGGGGGATGACTCCCTTCCCCTGGCGTCTCTAGCACACCTCCCAGTTCGGGACCAGGAGAATGACTCCCTTCTCCTGTATTTCTTGGCACAGTTCACAACAAGGGCAGGTGGAATGACTCCTGTCCCCTGGCGTCTTTAGAGTTTGTCCCAAAAGCATTAGCCCCTTGCCCAGGGGAATGACTCCCTTCTCCTGGTGTTGAATACGTTCTTTCTCACAATATTCAGCTTGATGTACACTTTGCCATTCTGTTTTGCTGCTAGCAAAGTCCCAAATCCTTCTTTGTTGATCACTGTGCTTAGTGTCACCACTGTGATGAGGAGGTTCTCCTCACTTGCTCATTTTCCTTTTGTCGCGATCCCAAATCCTTCTCTGGGGGGTCAGTGGGCTTATTGTGACCAATATGTCGAGGAAGCTGTCCTTGGATGCTTTTTTTATAATCCTTGGGGTCTCCGACCCATCTCTGGTGGTCAGTGGACTTGTTATCGCCACTGCGACAAGAAAACTCTCCTTGGATGCTGGGTATACAAGTGTTAGGGTCCCGACCTGTCTGTCTTCCACCCCATGACCCCTCTGGGTCTCTCGCATCTCCTGTTACCTTCTGAGGGATTTCGGCATGCCACTGGGACTTCCTGGGATTGGGGTTCTTCTCTCAAATGCACTGGGCTTCTCTCTCCAGTTTGCACAGCACTGCGGCAGCTCCACGCTCAGATATGCTGCTCGGCTCTTCTCTCCTGCTTCGCGTTCGGTACTGCAGCAGCTGGATCAATGCAGAACTCCTTCCACGCTTTGCTGGCATTGTTCGCTCTTCTCTGACTCTGGTCTGCCCACAACATTTAAAACTCCTGCTGGTTACTGCACCTGTTGCTTCTCCCAGCTGGGTTTGACAACAAGGCAAGTCCTGCTTTCATTTTTATAGGAGTTTTCATCTTTGGCGAATTACAGTGAGTACAGTAAGGGGTATCTGTTGGTGTACTTGTATGCTGGATGATGGGGCTATTGAGGGAATACGGTGGTTGTGGCCCAGAATATACATCCTGACCCCAAGTGGGGAGCCCTCCACTGAAAGGTCCTCCCTCATGTTGCCACCCCTAGGGTTTCATGTGATAATATACCCGCAAAAATATTGGCATACAAAACTTTTGCCATATTTTTGCGGCGCTATTACCCCATGGAACCTGCGGGGGACACCCACGCAATCCCCATATATTTTTAAAGGGAGTGGGGGACACCCCCTGCAACCCTCCCACCCATTTACCCCATAAATTATCCCCACCAAAAATATCGCCTATGGCCGTTCCGGATGGCCATGTGTACGGCGATATTTTTGGTAGGGATAATATTACCTGATACCCCCTAGGAGCAATATTGGTTAGTGGCTGCACCACCCTAGCCTTACAGGGAAGGGCTCCCCCATGTGGAGAATTGACGTTATTTAAAGATTTGTGACAGGGCCCTTACAAATTACATTGAAAATATATATGGAACAAATTACTTACCTGTAACTGTTGTTCTCCAGCATGGGTCTGGCATGGATTCACATACTCATGAATATTCCCCGTCGTCAGGCCGAGAATCCTCGGTATAGAAAAAAATCAGTATCAGTTTAGTTTCTGATCTGTCTTTCTTAGTAGTAACCAATCACTGGTCTCTGGGTCATACTGCCCCCAGCCAATGACTGACCTCTCCCTAAGCCCCGCCTCCGGCAGCCATCCTCAGATTTGGTAGCACGTAAAGTGGCAGTATGACCAAGTGAAGAGCCGCAGAGGGGTAGGCGGGAGGGTTTGCATGTGAATCCATGCCAGACCCATGCTGGAGAACAACAGTTACAGGTAAGTAACTTTTTCCTTCTCCAGCATGGGGTCTGGCATGGATTCACACGCTCATAAATAAGAGAATACATAGCAGAACACACACGCACAACCACGGGAGTTGGCAACAGGCTCAACATTAAGCAATACAACAACTCAACATTAAGCAACTCTTACCTCCTCACCAGGCTCACCTTAGGCGAACAGGTTGCGCAGCACTGCTTGGCCGACCCTGGACTCCTCCCTGGAGTCCCGATCGACGCAGTAGAATGTTGTGAAGGTGTGCGTCGACCTCCACGTCGCAGCCCTGCAGATGTCCAGCAGGGGCACACCAGACAGGAACGCTGTGGTAGCAGCGATCGCTCTGGTCGAATGGGCTCTCGGACGGCCGGGCAGCGGTCGGTTTGCCAACTGGTGACAGTGCATGATGCAGCCGGAGAGCCATCTGGAAATGGAAGTCTTCGAGAGAGCCTTCCCTTGATTCACAGTCCCAAAGTTCACAAACAGCTGTGACGTCTTCCGAAAACTCTTTGTGCGGTCCACGTAGAACTTCAGCGCTCTAGCTACATCCAGCGAGTGCAAAGTCCTCTCGGCCGGCGACGAAGGCGACGGGAAGAAAACTGGCAACACCAAGGGCTCGTTGAGGTGGAAGTCCGACAGCACCTTGGGCATAAAGGAGGGGTGTGTCTTCAGCACCACCCTCGTGTCATGAAAAGTCAAGTATGGAGGCTTGCAAGATAGGGCCTGGATCTCTCCCACTGGTCGTGCAGAGGTGATGGCCACGAGGAAAGCTGTCTTCCATGACAGGAACTTCAAAGGCGCCAAATGCATAGGCTCGAATGGGGCCCTCATGAGCCTGGTCAGCACCACATTAAGCTCCCACGCCGGGCAGGAGCCTTCACCGGCGGAAATGATCGGAATAGTCCTTCATGAATTCTTTCACCAGGCGATGAGACCACAAGGATGCCCATCCCGTAGTCCTGGTATATCGGGAGATTGCAGCCAGATGTATTTTGATGGAGGCGTGAGCCAGTCCAGCTTTGGCCAGCGACAGTAGGTACGGCAGTACTTGAGGGGCCGTAATCCGCAGAGGGTTAATCTTCTGTGCACGGCACCAGACAGAGAACCTCTTCCATTTTTGTCCGTAGCACTTGAGAGTTGAGGACGCCCTGGCCTTTGCAAGAACCTCTCTGCAGTCGGCCGGGATGGCGTACCCTCCAAACTCTAGTGCTGCAGGAGCCAGGCCTGCAAGTTCAGCGACTCCGGGTTGTGGTGAAGAATGGCATCTCTGGAGAGAAGGTCTGCGTCCGTCAGCAGCTTGACTGGTGGGGACGTTGACAAGTCTAGAAGGTCCGGGAACCAGATCTGTCTCGGCCACGCCGGTGCGACGAGGATCATCCTGCACCGGGACCTCTTGAGCTGGTTGATGAGCCGGAGAGGGAACGCATAAAGAAATAGGCCGTCCCAGGGGAACGAGAAAGCATCGCCCATGCTCCTCGGCTGGGGGAACCTGCTGGCGAACCTCCGGCACTTGGAATTTGTCGCCGTTGCGAAGAGATCGATTTGGGGTTCGCCCCATCGTCGGAAGAGTCGATCCACTTGATCCTGGCGTAGTTCCCACTCGTGGCACGAGTGCAGCTCCCTGCTGAGTGAGTCGGCGATCATGTTTTTTATTCCTGCCAGATGACGAGGCACCAGAAACCTCCCTTGGGCGACGGCCCATTGCCACAGATCCTGGGCTTCCTTGGATAGGGCCGGGGTCCTGGTTACACCCTGCTTCCGGATGTAGAACATCGTGGTGGTGTTGTAGGTGAAGATCCTCACCACCTTGCCCTTGAGGGACGGAAGAAAGGACCTGAGGGCCCAGAACACTGCGCGGAGCTCCAAGATGTTGATGTGGAGAGACTTCTCCTCCGGGAGCCAAAGGCCTCTCGCGTGAAGATCTCCGGAGTGCGCTCCCCAACCTTCCAGGGAGGCGTCCGTCGTCACCGTCACCTGGTGAGCTGGGGTCTGAAAGTCCGTGCCCGCCGACAGATGGGAGCGCGTACCCCACCACCAGATCGCCTGACGGAACGTCTCGTTGAGAAGGATCCTGTCCTCGAAGCTGCCCGTCGACTGGACCCAGCGGGCGTCGAGGAACTCTTGTAAGGGGCACATCCGAAGCCTGCAAAGGCACACCAGATATATGCAGGAGGACATCATCCCGAGGAGGGATTTGATAGATCTTACTCTGGCCATGTCCGTGGCCAGCAGACGCTGCACCTTGCCCAGAATGGTCCTGGTCCTTTCCTCCGACGGCGAGGCCAGCCGCGCCACTGTGTCGAGCTTGGCTCCCAGAAAAGGGGCGACTTGCGATGTAACCAGGTGGGATTTTGGAAAGTTGATGGAGAATCCCAGGTCCGTGAGCAGCTGGACGGTCTTCGCAGTGTGCTCCATGGCGAGCTCCCTTGTCCTTGCCCTGATGAGCCAGTCGTCCAGGTAGGGGTAGACGTGGATCCCCTGTGGGCGCAGCCGCGCCGCCACCAGTGCAAGGCACTTGGTGAACACCGTGGGTGCCCACTTCAATCCGAACGGGAGGGCCTTGAATGGTAGTGCCGCCCTTGGACCACGAACCTGAGGAACCTTCGGTGTCTTTTTAGAATGGGGATGTGGAAGTATACATCCTCCAAGTCCAACGACGACAGGAAATCGCCCTCCTCCAGCTGTCCCAGCACGTGCTGGAGGGTGACCATACGGAACTTCTGTGTCTTGATGTACTTGTTCAGTCGTCATAGGCCAGGATGGGCGCCATCCTCCTGTCTTCTTTTTACGAGGAAGTACCTTGAGTAAACTCCGGAGCCCGAAAGCCTCTTTGGACGTGCTCGATGGTACCCTTCTGAGCATCGCCCTTACTTCCAACAGTAGTTGAGGGACGTGAATTTCCTCCTGGCCACGGGTGGAACGCGAGGGCACTTCTTCTGAAACTCGAGGGCGTGCCCTTGGGCCAGGGTGTCCAGCACCCAACGGTCGGTGGAGATGGACTCCCACACGCTGACGAACCTCGCCAGCCGGCCTCCCACCGGGTGCTTCGGCGGGGCCCGACCCCACGGTCGGTTCAATCTTGTTTGGAGGCCGCCTTGCCTCCTTGACCTCCCTGTCGACGACGACAGGCACCACCCGACTTGCCGCATCCCCTGTAGGCTTCCCTGGGACGAAGATCTTGCCGCTTGGCGGTACGTGGAGGAGCCACTGCCGGATCCCTTGGAGGCACCTTGTCTGCCTCCGGAGCTCCGAAAGGACGGCCGTTGTTGTTGGAGCACTCCCAGTGCCCGGGCAGTCTCTGTGTCTGTCTTGATGGCCTGAAGGGACTCATCAACCGCCTTCCCAAACAGGTTGTTCCTGTCGAAGGGCATGTCCCAAACCTTGGTTTGTACGTCCTGGCTGAAATCCGTGGCCTTGAGCCATCCTCATCGTCTCAAGCAAACGCTGTTGCCCAACTGACGGAAACCGGTGTCGGCGATGTCCGTTGCCACCGTGATGGCCTGGTCCGAAGCAATCTCACCCTCCTGTAGGATTACAAGGGCCTCAGCCCTTTTGGCGTCCGGAAGGAAGTCCAAGAGAGGGGCGATTTTGAACCACAACTCCCTGTCATAGCGGGCTACGATAGCCAGGGCGTTGGCCGCCTTGATAGTCGTCGCTGTGGATGAGATGATCCGGCGTCCCATCGTGTCCAACTTCCTGCCCTCGCCGTCCGGCGGGGAAGTTGATGTTGAGGCCGATGCCCCCCCCAGCTTTCTTCTTTGCCGTCGCCGAGACGACCGAATCCGGGGTAGGTTGCGCCCGAAGGCACAAGGGGGCAGCGTTGCGGACCCGGTACTTCTTCTCATACCGGTCCCTCTTTGCCGGCGCCGTTGCAGGGTTCTTGAGGAGGGCAAGCCCCTCATCCCAGATGTCATCAAGAAGCGGTACTGCGAGGATCGTCTTCCTTTTAGTCTTGCGCCGTTGGTAAAGGAACCCTTCCTTCTTCTTCTCTTCTGGGCAGAGCTGGAAGAGCTCGGATGCCCTGGAAATCATGGCATGAAAGGATCCAATCTCGTCGGGCGGGGACGCACAAGCAGGGGACGACGGGGGACACATCCCGTCGTCGCCTCCGTCGTCATCTGTACCTGTCGTAGCCGTGTCCGTGCCTGTATCATCCCCGTGGGTAGTAGACCGGGGGGAAGGCAGAGCAGGCCGCAGAGGTGGGGGGGTGGCGTAGGATGCGTCCTCCTCCCTCTTATGCGGTGGACTTTCTGAAGGTCCTGGCTCCGGTTCCCCCATCGGGTTTGGCTCAGGTACCTCCGTCGGGGGGAGGGAAAACCTTGTCCTTATCTCCGAACATAAAGACTGAAACGCTGACATAATGGCTGCCGAAGTGTCCTGCGGCGCCGGAAACGACGGGCGCGAGGGTTCTTGAGGAGCCTTGTCGGCGACCCCGTCACTCTCATCGTCGCCCTCGTCGGGATCCCTCCCGATGGGCTGGGCCTCTTCCACGACTTCGATGAGCTCTTCTTCAGAGGTCGTGTCCGTATTCACGATGGCCACCAGCCCCTCCCCCACCTTTTCCAAAGAGGACTTTGTGGGGGTCTTCTCAATGGGCCTGAAAGACGATTCCCTCCGCGGTGGCAGGGAGACTGTGGGTCCTGAGGGCGCCTCCACTGGTGTAGCCTCCACAGGCTGAGCCAGGGCCGCGGCGACATCCTCAATCGAGGTCTTAGCATGGTGAATTAAGGCCATCGTCACCTTCTGGACGCCTGGGGCCTTCACTTTGGGGGGAGGGTCCGAGCCTCGCTCCCCCTCTGCTGGAATCTTCGAGATCGACCGGGGCCTTTCCAGAAGCTTCTCCGGGTTCTCGGACTTCCTCTTACCCGAGCCGGAGCGTTGGCTCGTGGTTGATGGCGCCGGGGAGGATGCGCCCTGCCTGGCAGCCAAGGAGCCCGACCGCTCAGCGCTCCCGGTGCCCACGGACTCGCGGTGCTTAGCCTTTTGTTGGGCCCCCGTCGCCAGGGCGCCCTCACAGGACTTAGAAGACCGCTCGGACTTCTTTTTCTTCTTCTCGCCTGACGGGCTCTTCCCTTCCAGCCAGTTGGCGAGACAGAGGTTGCGATCCTTCATGCTCCGCTCCGACATGTTCCTACAAAACGCACAATCCTTCTCTGTGTGCGCCTTGTCCTCATGGAGACAGTAGAGGCATAACGAATGCTCGTCCTCCTTGAAAACATTCTGAAGCTGGCATCCAGGGCAGGTCCTGAACAGCTTCCCAGGCGTCAAGCTTCCTTTCTCCTGGGCCATGTCCGGGGTAGGCCTCGGAACTTCTGGAATCCTCCAAAAGCTTGACGAAATCTTCACCCTTGAGGGGCGTAGAAAACTCCGAAATGGATCCCCGTTGATCGGATGTAGAAACGGTGGAGCTTGAGGCTCTATTTAACCGAAAAATGAGAAAATCTCCTGAAAAAGCGTGAAACGCAGCAAAAGCTCGAGAGCTACAGCATGAGGACTCCCAACACTTGAACGTGCGGTAAAAATCTGAGGATGGCTGCCAGAGGCGGGGCTTAGGGAGAGGGCAGTCATTGGCTGGGGGCAGTATGACCCAGAGACCAGTGATTGGTTACTACTAAGAAAGACAGATCAGAAACGAAACTGATACTGATTTTTTTCTATACTGAGGATTCCCGGCCTGACGACGGGGAATATTCATGAGCATGTGAATCCATGCCAGACCCCATGCTGGAGAAACTGCTGCATTAACAACTTAAGTATAAGTGAAAAAATAAGGTTGGTAGCAACAAAAATGTAATTCAGGAGGAGAGAGTAATAAAATTAAAAAGTGATGGATGCAAGGATTTCAATTAAACATTACCCCTATCATTGCTCTGCAGAACATTCCATGCAGTTATTCTTTAGTATGTTTGTGCCATTACAGAGGGGGACAAGCCATTAGCAAATGACTCTTGGTTCTGCCACCAAAAGGTGCAGTTCAGTCCCAATTGCTAGGTCATGTACCCTATGCACTGGAACACAAGGAACCACAGTCATGTTTAGGCCTTGTGGTCTAGCAGTTTGGGCAGGGCTGCTCACATTAGTGGCAGGGCCAAGGCTGATTTGCAGCCAGTGGTAAGGAAGGCTGACCAGAGCAATGCCATTAGTTATCATTGATTCAAGACTTACATCCATCCTTTTTTAGTTTTGTCTACTAGGTGTAAGCCAGAACATTTGCAGTGGAACACAGATAGGATGGAGACAGGATGTGAGGAAAACCCCACACCCTACGGGCGTGCTTGGTCATTTATCGACCCAGTGACTAGCCATGGCTATGTGAATGCCTATGGCATTACTACCAACTTCCTGTCCCGCACTGTCAAAACGTACACTTTGGGAACTCTTTGAGCGGTAACACCAATCTTTGCACTGTATAGGACCCGGCAGTGTTATATCTAAGAGTTCCTTTGAGTGTTTAATTACTTAATTGTCTCTGTAAATGAGCTCCTGGTATGATAATCTCTCAATGTGTGTCTTCAGTCAGTTGATTTTATAAGCAATATCTGTGTCAATGGCTCTGTTCCTTGCGTGAGAGTCCTGTCTAAAGCAATCAATCACAAAGCCAGCAGTCTTGGCTTGTGTATAGGTATTAGGCCGACATTTACCAGGCAATGACATCATATGCCCAGGTTCTCGGACCGTTCCCCTCCTGTTGCAGTCTTATGACAAGGTGATACCTTTGTGGCAGTGCCTGGCCAATGCCTAATCAAAAGCCCAAGCTCTTGGCTTTGCCAATGTGTGTTGGTTTCAGCGTGTCTCCCTAAGTGAAAGTGTATATGCCCAGATGTGGGTGCTTTGTTTGCTATGCCTAGCGATTTAAGCTGTACCTCACGGAGTTGGTCCAACAAGCCCCTACCTGAAAATGACAAGGCTAGGATGGCCAGTATGGACCAGTTTCAGATCTTCTCCTCATGAGTAATTGCCATTAAGGTTCCGACCTAAATGGAATGTATCTTTCTCTGTGTGGAAGCTTAGCCTGAACTGCCAGAACATTTAATGATTCAAACTTATAAGTACTAAATTGATAACCTCATACTGTTTGAGTAACTTAACAGAGTGTTCATGCAAACAGAATACATCATGTGTTTTGTGGGTCTTGTTTGGAAAGTAAATCCTGGGTGCTGGGTGTTTAGGCAGTGCCCGAATCCTGGGTGCTGGGTGTTTAGGCAGTGCCGGAAATTGAAATAATTTGCTGTGTGACCCCACCAGTGATGGGGAACGGGGGGCGGGTTGTAACCACCCCCCACTCCCCAATAAACATTTGCCTCTATGAAGATTAATCATGAACACCAGGAACATAACATGAGAAGATAGTTTTCTTTAATGTTGCACAGATACATCTTTTAAAACTAAACAACAGTATTTAAATATTTCCTAAAGAATGCAATCAGAGGTGGATTTAACATTTGGACAAGGGACAAATGCCCATGACCCCTCCCCCTTTCCCCTCAATCAAAAACAGTCAGGGCTTCACAGGCCCTCCCAGTGAGGTCTTATCTTTTTAATGTGTCTCATAGGCAGATTAATTACAACAGGAAGTGATTAAAAATGTGAAAAGGTAACTGCCAGTGACCATTGCTGTGACACTTGTTTCTTAAAATTATATAAGGTGTGATTGTTGGGTGATTAGAAATTAAGGGAGTGCGGAGCAAGCTGTGTGAAACAATGACTGTATCATGCAGTTCGTGTCACCTTGTCTCTTTTGACATTTTGTTCTCATTTTTTATGCTGCAGCTTGTAGGCTTCATTCAGGATGAGACAAAGCTGCAATCACAGGGAGTCATTTTCCAAGTCAAGCGGAGTAGAAAAAGTGGGGCTAAAAGTATTAATTGCCACTTTTAATGCGCTGCAGAGTTTGTATGTTTTGGCAGGCGAAACTGGAGAGGAGATCAGACTTGACATGTTTGCCTTTTTTTACATATCCCTGTGCCGAATCCGACTGGTTTTCCACCAGCATTTATATGTATGTTGGTAGAGCACCACTGGATTCCTATGGAATGTACCTGACTTTTACACCCTGGTAAAAGCAGGCAGATTCAAAAAGAAACCGAAGGGCACACACAATCGGTAATTGTTTACTTTTTTATTGTAATGGAAAAGTGTAGATCAAAGGCGATATTTACCAGTGCTTTAGACTTTACTTTACCAGTACTTTGCGGAAACAATTAAAATTGCAAGTGGCCTCTTCTGTGCAATTTAGGATTAAAAACAAATTAACTCTTTTACTCTTTCATCAACACGTTTCTAGTATACATTGTCAGGTTGGTTTATCATGTGACTTTTTAAAGTAATTGTATACAATTGAGTATTATTTTCGGTATTCAAAACCAAACTTCAAAACATATTTGTACCAACTTAACTTTGGAAAATGCATGGTCAAGTATCTAAATTTCAAGCTAGCCTCAAATTCTGGCTTTAATGCTTAAACAAAGTGTGTTAACCTGGGCAAATCATTTAATCAAACTGTCCCTTACCTGCAAAAATCAGGTGCCTCTAGAAGTGATTTAGTTCACAGTATAAGCTATTTCAAAAAAGCCTCACTCGTGGTTTAATAGATGGGCAGCGCATGTTTCAGGACCTGCCAAGAACACACACATCTTTCTTTGAAAATATCAGCCCCCATTATTGAACAAATTGTGAAATTCAATAGCAAATCAAAGTAAACACATCAAACAAAAAGCCATCATGGACAATTGCATATTATTAACCAGTATATAAACAGTATGTACCAGGCAGTAATGTACAGGGGCATGGCAGGAGAGCAAGGGCCCCTCCTCCCTGCCAAGCCCCACCCAGAGTGATACCAGGAAGATGGCAACCTCTCAACCTGCAGTGTCTACCTCCTGATTCCACCACTGTGACCCCTACCATAGCTCTCTCTCCTGTATGCTAGCACTCCCCTGTGCACTCCACTCAATTAAAATAGTCTGCAAGAATGCAACAAAAGAATTTAATTTTGTGCTTTGAATTGTCATTTTGTAAGAAACAAAGGGCCTCATTCCGAGTTGGGCGCAAAGGGATTACCGGCACCGGTAAGGACATCGGTGCCGGTAAACCCTTTGCGCCCTATTCCGAGGTCCCTTAGCGGGTCCCTCCTATAATGCCTGGTCTGACCAGGCGTTATGGACGGGACCCGTTAAGGCACTTCAGAGCTAACAACGGTACTGCAAATTGCGGTACCGTTATTAGCTCCTTCCCATTCCATATCGGGGCTCAAATGGGAATGGGGAATGGCTTTTTCAATGGGGATTTACCGCTCCCGCAAGGTCGGACTACACCGATAAGTCCCCATTGAACCAAGTCGGAGTCAGAACCGGTATGGGAGGTACCACCATACTCGGAATTAGGCCCAAAATGTCCTATTCCTTGCTTCAGTATTCTGAGGGGCGGCTGTCTTTCACTACAAGATGATTGGACCACAAGCACCTCCTCCCGGGCCTGCTGGGTGTAGCCACAGTATTCAAGGTGGCATTGTTGAGTGCACACCATCTGAGATGAACAAAGACTGGGGGCCTCGCTGCTGAGCCGTTGCAGAGGAGGAGGAAGCATCACCCTCGCTTCTCTCCAGCAAGGCCAAGAACGACATGGGGCCTCATTACGGGTCCGGCAGTAACCCTACCGGTGCTACCGGTGGGTTGCTAGCAGACCCATAATAATTTACCAGCTCCTGAATTCCCAGTGCCACCGGCTCATTATGAGTCCGGCGGCCTGGGCAGTCAGGCACCGGTAAATTGTAAGTCCCCATTCCCACAGAGTCCTATGGGACTCTATGGGAGTGGGTACATGGAAAGCACTGGCACCGTTGCTAACAGTGCCGGTCCTTCCTTGACCGGTCTGCCTACCGTGCCCGCTACGTCCGGCAGGTAGGCTTATAGTTTGCCTGTCCGGAAATAAGGGTGCCGGTAAGCTTACCTGCACCATATGAAAAAAATGACAGCATGCACACAGCACAGCAGAAGTTACTCATGTATCCTTTCACCCAAAACCGCAGTCCAATGTCCAGAGGCCTACTGGGAAACCTCCAGGTATACTGGCTTCTTAGCCTAGCACTGTCTCTCACGATAATCTCCACTCTGCTGATGATGAAAACGATCGACTCGGTTTGTCCTCCAGAGAGTTATCCACACCCCTCAAGTGAATCGCCATCAGAGGGATCAGATTGGCCACCACTCCACAGGCCCTTTTTCCAGGTAATCCATTCCAACTGCGTGCACCTTGTGCCCCCTGCCACTTTGTATATGCCATGACTGACGAGTTGTCCAAATGCACCAGGGCTGCTTGGCCCTGCATTTCCCGGTAGAAAAGACAGGGCTCAAAAAAGGCCTCCAGTTCCCTGTGATTGGAAGGAAATCTGCTTTCCTGTGTAGTTCCGATTGTGCTGGCAAGTTCTGTACCACAGTACTGCCCCAACCTGTTACTTTCCTGAGTGCTCTCAAGGGAAACCTCTCTGCAAATTCTCAGGATTTAACCACCCTGGCACTAAGCTTAGTGTGGACGTGGTCTCCCTGGCCCCCCTGTACCATCATGGCGCTGGAATAACCAGTGAGGCCCTTGCGGGCTCAACTGCTGCCTTGCAGCTTCCCTCTTTCTGGTCCCGCCTCCCCATGGCTCCTATTGGCCTTTGATCCTGTGTGTGCTGGTGAGGGCCTAGCCACCAGCACACGTGCAGTCCATGGCATTCTCCACCCTGGCACTAAGGTGAGTTTGTGGATGTGGTCCCCCTCCCCGCATGTACCATCATGGCGCTGGAATATCCAGCGAGGCCCTCGTGGGCTCGACTGCTGCCTTGCAGCTTCTCTCTTCCTGGTCCTGCCTCCCCATGGCTCCTATTGGCCTACCCCTCCTTATCCTGGACCTTCCCAGGGCAGCCCTCTGCCCGGCAGCCCCCAAGACAAAGGGCGGCTCCGACATTGGCAGCTCCAAGATGTGGCTGCAGGTGTCCGCAGAGGAGGAAAAGGAAGCCAGCAGCCAACAGACACGAACAAAACTGTAAGTGTGGCATGGGTGGGGTGTAGAGCAATTACTCTACTCCAGAAAGCCCTCGACACTCTACCTTACCTCTCCATAACGTAGATTGCCATAGAATTACAACATGCATACTTAGAGATTTGTGACCACCAGCCTAAATCCAGTACTGACTGGACTGTAAATGTTACATTGCATTACGCACTAACATACTAGCCAATGTTAACTAATGTCACACCTATAGAGAACGGTCAAGATTAGCCTGCGTAACCTTTAAACAGGTGTAATATTGTTAGCATGTGCCACACTTAGATGGAATTTTCAACTTCAGCTGGCGTTGCATCTAGATAGAAATGTGAATGTTATATGTGCCACAATTAGATGGAATTCTTAACCTTAGCTTGCGTCACACCTAAACGGGATTGTGAATGTTAGCATGTGCCACATTCAGATGGAATTTTCAACTTTAGCCTGCGTTGCCTCTAGATAGAAATGTGAATGTTAGCATGTGCCACACTTAGATGGGGATTCTTAACCTTAGCTTGTGTCACACCTAGACAGGATTATGAATGTCAGCATGTGCCACACTTAGATGGAATTCTTAACCTTAGATTGCGTCACTTCTGGACAGGATTATGAATGTTAGCATGTGCCACATTTGGATGGTATTCTCGACTTTGGCCTGCGTCGCATCTGGATAGAGATGTGAATGTTAGCATGTGCCACATTTATATGGAATTCTTAACTTTAGCCTGCGTCGCATCTAGATAGAAATGTGTATGTTAGCATGCGCCACACTTAAATGAAACTGTGAATGATGACAGGTGCAACACTTGAATGGAATTGTAATCACAAGCCTGCCTCACATCTAGACAGAATATTAAAATTGGCAAACGCCACACTCCGATGGAATAGTGAATGATAGCAAGCATCACACCTAGACAAAATTGCAAGGACAGCAATGCCAACTAACCAATCCACTAACAATTTCATCCCTCTGCATACACCCCTCAAACTCTAACCAAACACAACCACAAACCTAAAACGCAGCAATCCGCACAAACTTCACTACACTGCAACAACAAAACAAACCGCACATAGGGCCTCATTACGACCCTGGCGGTAAGTTACCGCCAGGGCCGTGACTTTACCGCCATGGCGTAAACTACGTTTACGCCATGGCGGTAAGGGGATTTACCGCCCCATTCCGACCTTGGCGGGGCGGTAAATCCCCATTTCCCATTTACCCTTCCCCATTCCCATTTTTGCCCCATAGGGCATAATGGGAGTGGGGAAGGCGTTAATTACGCCACCGTAAATTACGGTGGCGTAATTAACACCAAGTTCCCTTACCGCCATGGTTTTATACACCTGCTAAAAGCAGGTGTAAAAACCGCCATGGCGGAAAGGGAACTCGTAATCAGGCGGTAAGGGTCGGCGCTGTTTACGGCGCCGTAAACCCCTTACCGCCTGAGTCGTAATGAGGCCCATAGACTTGCACAACAGCACACGATAACTACCGACCGTCAAACACCCCATGCCCAGCCAACGGACCCACCAGGCTAAGGCTGCCAACAACACATCACTGCTATCTTGCACTTTTCAGCTTATTCCCACTAACTCACCCCCCCCCTCCTCTCCCTCTTTAAGAGCCGACAGAGCGCCAGGGGACCACTCCGGTGGTGATAGTGCGCAGTACAAATATCCTTTAACATTAACACCATTGCAACAGTGTTCTGAAGTCAATGGTGAGTAGACTGAGGGGAATGCCAAATTGAGGGGATGGGATTGGGGTAGTTTAGAAAAGTAGCAGAATTAATTACAAAAGTAACAAAGAGCATTTTTAAGTGTAAAAAGAGAAATAGAGATGAAAGCCTGGGATTCCTAACTCAAGGGAGTTTTAGAAGAGGTCATCTCATACTCCAATCAGAGTAAAATAGGCTGCGCATGAACAGGTTCATTTTAGGTGATGACCTAGACTCTAGTCAGGGTATTTTTAGGGGGCGAGATGATGAGGATTAGTACCATGGTTTAAATGTAGAAGAGACGACTAGTCTGTCATGTGTGCATGTTTTGTATTGAAAAGGGGGTGTCAAAGAGCGACAAGAATAAGTTGTGTAAAAATCGAAGTTAAGATAAAAAGTTACTGGGCCTCATTACAACCCCGGGGGTAGCCGTGCAGCAATGAACGGCACGGCTGCTGCCGGAGTTGCAATTCTTTCCCCATTCGGCCCCATAGGGCGGAATGGGAATGGGGAAGATCTGGCGGGCAGAAAGGCACCCGCGAGCACAACTCGTAGTATGGGGGTCCGGGAACTACGGTACCGGTAAGCTTACCGGTACCGTAGTTCCTGGACTGCCACACCCTTAATGACCCCCACTGTCTATTTAAGGTCTTTGTCGGCGCCGACCGAGAAATAGGCTGGGGCATTGAGGAACAGAGGTTTTGAGCGGCAAGTGGTGGAGCGCACTCATATTTGTTGTTTTACAAATTTATCTGTGTAAACACTGGTAAGTATATAGTCAATTGAGACTCGTCACAATGGGCGATATTACTCCGCTGATGCATTTACGTAAGACATTGCCAAAACATCTGCCTAAACTCAAACAGTACAGTGCAGAGTGGGTAAAGCGTACAGCAGATAGATGTTTATGCCTTGGCCACAAGGAGGATTGCTGTCAAAAGCTGTATTGCAACATATGATATGATGATATGATATGGCATGTATAACGCGCCTACACACAAGTGTTTCAAGGCGTGATGAGGCAAGGGAGGGGGAACAGAGGGAAGACAAAGACAACGATCTTACTAGGCCAAGTGACAATTGAGATCGCGCAAGTGCAGGGGAGGAATGGAGGGGGGCAGTGCAATACATTGGATCCACAGTAAGAATAAATAAAACAATAGGTAAAAGTGCAGCAAGCTTTTTGCAAGTGCAGGGTAAGTGCAGACATAAAGTGTGAAGAGCTGGGGGGACTTTAAGGATTCAGAAACAGCCCCCAACTGCAGGGGTTGCACGGGAGGCAGTGCAGGTGTGTAGCTGGTGGGGAGGGGACCTGGGCCCGAGATCAGAGGATGGCCAGGTGACCAATGCAGTTTCAGTCAGGAGTTCAGCAGGGGAGAGGAGGGGAGAAAGCAGAAGCAAAGAGGAAGGTCTTAATGTGCTTACGGAACCGGAGATTGTTCTCCTCAAGTTTCAGCGAGGAAGGGAGGCTGTTCCAGAGGGAGGCCCCAGCCGAAGAAAGAGATCTACCACCAACTCGTTGCTTGGAGAAGCGACTGACCCTGAGGGAGTTGGAGGCGGATGAGCGAAGAGCTTGAGAAGGAAGATATTTAGGAAGAGAGAGTTGGAGGTATGGAGGTATTGAGGCCCCAGGCCCCAGAAGGCCTTGTGGACAATGCAGAGGGTTTTGAACTTAATCCTCGCAGCCACTGGGAGCCAGTGCAGAGATTTCAGTCCTGGAGAGATACGATCCCTGGGCTTGAGGCCAAGGTCAAGTCTTGCAGTCCTGTTCTGGATGAGTTGCAGAGGGCGGAGAGTAGATGCAGGCAGATTTAGAAAGAGGCTGTTGCAGTAGTCCAGCCTAGAGAGAACCAGAGCTCTGGAGACAGTGAGCTTCTGGGGGAAGGAGAGGAAAGGAAGAATACCTCTGAGGAGGTGCAGCTGGTAAGTGTGACTTCTTAGAGACGTCAGAGATGTGAGGAGAGAAGGAGAGTGTGGAGTCGAAGATGACCCCGAGGTTTTTAGCCTCACAGGTGGTGAGAAGGAGGAGGGCCAAGAGAGGCCGGCCAGAGAGTGACAGGAAAGGAGGGAGCAGGTGTGCGAATGAGGAGAATCTCAGTCTTACTGGCATTAAGGCAGAGATCGTTGGCGGCACACCACTCCTGGATAGCGGACAGGCAGTCAGAGATGAGAGAAGGACAGGAGGTGGTGGGAGGGAGCATGAAAATGAGCTGAGTGTCATCCGCATAGCACTGAAAGTTGGGACAGAGAGCAGCAATGCGGTGGCCAAGAAGTGCCAGGTATTGGTTGAAAAGCCAGGGAGAGGGGTTAGACCCCTGGGAAACACCACAGGTAGAGATAGAGATAGAGGAGAGGAAGGACCCCAGTTTGGACCTGGGAGGGTCAATCAGAGAGGAAAGAGGTCAGCCAGCCAGAGCCTGATCGGTGATACCCAGTTTATCACGAGAGGGTACCGGGATGATCACGTGAGCAGTTCAGAGTTGACATGGTCTGGTTGACCGTGTCAAAGGCCAGAAGAGAGATCGAGCAAGATGGAGGACACAGGGGTGTTGGAGTCAAGGTTGGAGAGTAGGTTCTTGGACGGATGTTCAGGAGAGCAATGTCTGTGCTTCTGGCAGCTCTGAAGCCAGACTATGGTCGTGGAGACAACCAACCAATTTAGTGTGAAGATTAAGCTGGGAGATGGCCAGCTTTTCCAGGAGTTAGCCCAGCCAAAGGAGTGATGGATATTGGCCGCTTAGATGGGTGCACAAGTGGAGTGCTTCAGGGGGAAAGGAGACTTAGTAGCCAGAAAGATTAAAGAAAGAGGAGATCTTAAGATCATGCAAACAAGAGAAAAAAGTGAGCGATCGAAGTGCAAAGACATTAGAACGGGAAATTAAGAGATGGAAAGGAGAGAAGGATAAAGCTGACTAGGTAACGCTCATACAGAACTGAATGGATGGGAGGACAGATATTACTCAAGCTCGATGGGAAAAGTATTGAGGAAGTCAGGCAAAGGGAAGATCAAGACGAACAGGACAGGAAAGACAGGGAAGAGAAAAGAGATTGAAAGAGGATGAACATAAGAGAAAGAGCAGACAGAGACGAGAACAAGATGTATCAGGAAGAGCAGCAAAAGAAGGAAGAAAGGCAGAGGAGCAAAGAAAGTATGACAACAGGCAGAGAGCAATCAAGAACGATAAGGCAAAGAAAGAAAGAGAAGAAGGAGGAAGCACAGAAATTAAGGGATAAAAGGATGCAGAGACGAAGGGAAGAGGAAGAGCAAGAAGCGAGAAAGAAGGAGGAGAAAAGACAAGAAGAGGAAAGAGTTAGATGGGAAGCGAGAAAGCGAAGAGAATTAGATGAAGAATTGGAACGAAAAAGGAGACAGCGGGAGCGCGATATTGATCCGCATTCAGAAGGAATAATGGAACAGATTCAGTAATACAATGGGGCAATATAGAGGAGTTCTTCCTTAAAGGAGCAATGCCAGGGCCATCTAGAGTAGCCCTAGAAGAGAATTTTGTTGTAGGAAGCATTGGAGATAGGATCGATAAGGCCTATCAAGATTTAAGAGAAGGTAGCAAATCGGGAAGCCCGAGGTAAGTGGGATCGATCCCTGGTCTTCCAATCACGATGCGAAGAAAGTGACCCGCTCAATTTCGAGCATAGAGCCTTGTCCTTAGACAGGCTGACTTTAAAGAAGGGTGAAGGGGATGAGAGCCATACCAGTTGGGGGCTAGATATGTCAGACGAAGAAAGACAACCCTTCTGTGGAGAGGAGGGAGGAAGTGCATGTGCCCCGAGGGATGTCTGCAGACAGACAAGGAAGTAAGATGGTCTGATCTAGAATGACCTAAGGATAGGACGCCAGACCCTATAGCACATCCAGAGCATCCAAAGGACGATCGCATAGTGAGAAGGGAGAGTCACCGCCATATGTGAGCAGGTTAAGGTCATTGCCAGGTAGAAGGCGATCAGGAACCATTGTCCCACTATGGATAGGCAGACAATGGAGCCATTGCGGATTGGGGTTCACGCAGTTCCCTTTATTGGAGAAAGAAGGGCCAAACCACAGTATATTCATGGCCACAGATGGATAAGGATAATTTAAGATGCAAACTACCTAGTTTAATGGCGGGTGTGGGAAAATGGATTTATGAATTTGAGAAAATAATAGGGGGAAATACTTTGACAATAGGGGACATCAAGGGCCTCCTAGCAGCCATTCTTGGGGTAAGAGCCGAGGATGTTTGGACGAGAGCAGGCTATTCAAGTGTCACAGCAAAGAACACAGCGCACGATGGAGCGTCATTTAATAATTTTAGAGCGTATGTCTGGAGAGCTCTCAGGGTGCAGTATCCTGACACATCAGACATGGGTGCAATTATGGCACGTAAGATTAAAGACAATGGGCCTCATTACTACCCTGGCGGAAGACCATGGTGCTATTAGCACCACGGTCCATGCCGGTAAGTTACCGACTCCGCCATGGAGAAAGGGGGAATTACCACATCATTACAAGGTTGCGGGGTGGTAATTCCCCCTTCCTCCATGGCCCTTCCCCATTCCCATTTTTGCCCCATAGGGCTCAATGGGAATGGGGGAGGCGCTAAGTACGGTGCCGTAAATTGCGGCACCGTAATTAGCACCAAGGTCCCTTTGCGGGTCCCTACTTTAACGGCTGGTCTACACCAGCCTTTAAGGTTGGGTCCCGCAAAGGGACCTCGTAATTAGGCGCTAATAGGTTACCGGCGCCGCAGCCTTTTACGGCGCCATTAACCCATTAGCGCCTGGGTCGTAATGAGGCCCAATGACTTGTGCTTCTACTGCGATTCCCTTTTGGTCTGGGCACTTCAACATCGTCTGGAGCGGTGGGAGGAGGTGTTTCAGCGCATTACTTCTTCCCGTTCCGGGAGCAGCTTTAAAAGCTCTGTCACTGGGGTTTCCCCTGAGGTGCCTTCTAGGCCTAAGAAAAGTACCAGAGTTTTCTCTGAGGGCCTCCGTAAGGGGCCTGCTCACACCGGATTGCAATCCGAGGCCCCTCCTGTGGGGGCTATTCAACGGCCCAGTTCTACTGAGGCGGTGGGTACCGTAGCTTGCTTTGAGGTCTCCTTGTCTGGAGCTTCTCATACAGACACCGGGGCGTGCCCTGAGGCCTTGGTAGAAGCTTTCTGTACCGAACCAAGGTTCGAGGCCCCTCGTGAGGGAGCTGTTACCGGACTCGGCTCCGAGGTTCCTCTATCGGAAGCTAAGGTGACTGACAGAACTGAGAGGCCTGTCTGTGAGGTGGGTTCCTCATCGGTCCTGCTCTAGTGGGGAAATCGGTTCTGTTGAGGGGGCACAGAGTGAGGTCGCTGACCGTAATTCCTCTGTTTCCGGCGTTGCCGAGGTTTCTCTTTCAGAGGCTAATTTGGCTATTAGTATGTCTCAGAAACATCCTAGGCCACACAGTACCGGCTCTGCCGAGGGTATTTGTGTCAAAGCTAAAGTCAAGACCCCTGACCTGTCTGTGGAGACCCCTGCCTCACTCACACATGGGAAGCAGTTCTCCTCCGGCATTGAAAAAATGGCGCCTGTTCCCGCGCAAACTGTGACAGCCATTTTGGACTCTTCCCTTACACCTACGCCATCGGCGTAGGGTGCTGGGAGCATTTTTTCGGGTGAACAGCTTTTTCCTTGTGCACCGTTTCGTTCAGTTTATGGGCCTCATCACGACTTCGGCGGTAACCCTTAAATCCGGCGGTAGCGCTATTACCGCCAGATTTAAGGGTCCGCCGAATCAGGGCTTTGGCGGATTTTGGCCCAGCTCTGAGCTGGGGGGAAATCTGCTGAAAATTCTCGCTATTACTGCCGGCGGGAAATCCGCCGGCGGTATTAGCGCGAAGATTCCCCATTGAGCCCAATGGGGAATGGGGCATTCCCGAATGGGCTCAGTGGGGAATGGGGACTTACATTACCGCCAAACTCGTGATCCGGCGCTATTAGCGCCGGGGAGTTCGGCGGTAGGGCTAATACCGTCCGCGCTAATAGCGTTACCGTTACCGCCCAAGTCGTGATGAGGCCCTATGACTGGAACGCTCGGATGCCATTACAGCACTCGGTCTCACTCCCGGCAGCATCAGCGCCATTGATCTATGTCAACCCGGCTGGTGAGGGCCCCTCTTGGCAACCCTCTCCTTTGTGGCCCTGGAGCTATTCCTCTCATGAGAGGCCTCCGCCTACCACAGTGTCTAAGCCTTTGGCGGAGGATGCCTTCTTCGGAAAATTTCAGAAGCTAATGCACTCCGACCCCATGAAGGAATATTTCAGAGGTCTTTTTAAGGAAATCTTCCCTCCAGGGCCGGGTTCCGTTCCGACTGTTCCCGTCACAGCGCCACTTGTTCTGGCAGCTGTCCCACTTCTACCAGTTGCCCCACCTCCAGCCCTTCCACCTCCGCCGCCCTTGTCTCCAATAGACAAGTCTTCAGCGGAGCCAGACGTGGCGCAGGTCGATCCAGATGCGTTGGATGACGCGCCAGGGGATCAGGATAGCGACGACCAGCCCCGCTCTGTTAGGGCGTTCCATGAGCGGGTACTGGACATGACTCTTCTGGATGTTCCAGTACCTGAGGCACCTCTTCCGCAAGAAGGGGTGCTTTCGGGGGGCATTCACCTTGTCTCCTCAGGAGCACACGGCTTGTTCTTTCAGAAGGACATTTTGGCCGAGGTCTGCAAAGTCTGGGATAAGCCACACTCTGGACTGCATGTTAACAAAAAGATTGACGCTCGTTATAGGCTTCATACCTCGGAGGAGGTAGCCTTAGCGTCTTGCCCGCTTCCTTCCTCCACAGTGGTGGCGGCCGCTACACTTCAATCCAGACCGGCTTCAGCGTCATCTACAGCGGCGGCTCAGGTTCTGGCCAAAGAGGACAAGTTGCTTGACTCTTTGGGGAGGAAGATCTTTGCTAATTCGGCTCTGCAGTTGCGCCAGGCGAACGCGGAGCTCATTTTAGCGGGAGCAAATATGAAAATGTGGGAAGGTCTGCCGGAATTTGAGGAGTTCATTCCTGCGGACAAGCTGGAAGATTTTATGGCTGGCTCATCAGATGCCAGAGTCCTGGCGCAGGATATGCTTGAGGCTGCGGCGCATCATATGGACACCTTGGCTCAGGCATCATGCTTGTCGTGGACACGTCTCGTCAGGCTTGGCTTCATGCTACAGAGTTTTCCAAGGAGGTGCAGGATAAAGTTCTGGACCTGCAAAGAACTGTTCCATTCGTCAACGGATGTAGAGCTGACTAAAACTAAGGACAGCACTCAGACAGCCAAGTCTTTGTCCGTTCTGGTAAAACCACCTTTCAGGGCTCAGAGAATGCCTTCGCAGCCTCAGTCTTCCTCTGTTTTTCGGGGGTGTCTAGATCGAAAAACACAGAGAGTCGATGCTCCAGCTGGAAACTCCCGCCGGTGTCAGCACCCAGGCCAGTTTTTCTCTCAGTCCTCAGCCTCCTCCTCAGGATCTGGGGTCCGCCTCTGAGAAACCCGCTAAATGAGGGTTTTTTGCGCTCTGCACGAGACCCGGTGGGGGGCGCATTGCGTCTCACTGGGAGGCGTGGCAGACCATCACCGAGGACCGGTGGGTCTTGTCAGTTGCTCGGGCGGGCTTCCGCTTGCCCTTCCCCCTACCCCACCCTTCAATCCTCCCTCCCATCACTAGGGGACGCCCTCCCTCAGACCTGAAGTCCAGAAGCTTCTGGATCTCAAGGTGGTGGAACCCGTTCCTCTAGGGGAGTGAGGGGAGGGGTTCTAATCCCATCTGTTCACGGTGCCCAAACCCAACCAGTCTGGCCTGTGCACTATCTGTCAAGGAGTTCCCCCCTTCTCACCTGAGTCCATTCTTTACTGGTGTCCTTGGTCGATGCCTTCTTGCGGATGGACCGGGTCTTGAAGAAGGCTGCCCGATTCTCTTCCGAATCCAGAATGCGTTCAGTTTCCGGGACGCCAAATCCAGGAATCCAGGAGGCAGTGGAAGCACGCTAGCCACGAATCCAGGAGGTAAGTAGAAGGGGGAGGACAAGGAAGGGATAGCGGGATTGGACAAAGGAGAAGAACCACGAGCTACGGAGCACACGTCTGGTCGCTACTTCGCAATAGCATTGAGACGTGCGGAGCCGCGGAAGGCATGGTCTATTAGTAGAAAAGGCTACGTCCAGCGCATGGAGCGAGAAGGGATTACACTGGACAGCCATGTTGGGAGTATTTAATGAGTGCAAGCCCGCTGTGACAGGGACCAAGAAGCCCAAAAGGGCGCACTCTGTGATTCATGACAGCAGCCTCCTCCGAAGACCTTTCCCTCCAGGTTTGCCCGGGTGAATGAGATGAAATCTTCTTGAGCAGTCGAGGGGCCTTGATGTTTGACATAGGCTCCCAGGTTCTTTTCACTAGGGGATATCCTTTGCATTCAAACAGATATTGAAGCTCTGGCCCTTCTATACCTGGAATCACAAATCCGGGACACCTCGTATTCCAATTGGTTGTCAACAAGTATAGGAGGAGGTTTGCAGGGTTTCTGGGAGGATGGATAGTAGGGTTTCAGCAAAGGATGTGTGAAAGAATGGGTGTATTTTCTTCCAGGAGTCTGGCAATTTCATCCGATAAAGAAACAGGATTTATAAACTTCTTTGATGGGAAATGGTCCATTAGTATGAGGGGCCAATTTACTTGGCCGTAGATGTCAGGGTAATACTTTTGAGGACAACCAGACCTGGTCACCGATTGCATAAGAAGGGCCTGGTCTTTTTGGAATCTGCATATTTTTGGTCTGTTTTCTGGCCTTCTCCAAGAATTCCTTGGCCTCCTTATGTATATTGACAAGGGTTCGATCCAGGAGTCAACTGTAGGTACTGGTGTAGGTTGAGGAAGAAACAGAAGGCAGGACCGGATGGATGGAAACCTTGACTGCAATAAAGAGGGCGGTCTTAAGTGGCCGAATGGTCGGAATTGTTGTAGGCGATTTTGCCACGGTATCAGGAGGGACCAGTCATCCTGAACCTTGGTGGCGAAGCATCAAAAGATACTGTTCCAGGGTTTGATTGACACGTTCTGTGGTCCGTTGGTTTGAGGTGATATCCTGAAAAAGGGAGGCATTGGATTCCTAAGCATTGACAGAAGACTATTCCAGAATTGTGAGATGTATTGAGGTCCACGATCCGATATGATCTTGGAAGGGAGTCCATGCAAACGGAATATGTGTTCCAGGAAGATTCCTGCTAGTTCAGAGGAGGATGGCAGTTTATGCAGGGGTGTAAAATGAGCCATATGAGTGAACAAGTCTATGTTAACCATAATGGTAGTGTATCCATGGGAAGTGGTAGTTCCACAATGAAGTCCGTAGCGATAATCTCTCCATGGTCTGGTCGGCAGTGTAGGTTGCAGTAGAAGGCCCGCCGGTCTCTTGTTATCATGTTTATTTTGACAGCAGACAATACAGGATTGAATGTACTGCTGTAATGTCAAATCTCATCCTAGGCCACCAGAATTGCCTTTTGTATAAGACCGGAGGGTATTGGCAATCGCCACGATGTCCGGAGTGTAGGGTATCATGACAGAGATTTATTATTCTTTGTTGTAGCCTCTTTTGTAGGGATGACCAATACATTGTCCTTGAACAGATACCCTTTCCCGGACCCTTAGATTCCATTGATTTTTCTTGGATATACCCTTCAACAGATCAGAGGATTGGGTCTGAGCTTGGATTTGTTCAAAGGAGGTTGACTGCTCTTGGCTACAAAGATCTTGGGGGAAAACATCTGAGGATATGCCTTGTCTTTCAATGGGCTCGTAGTCTGGTCGTCGAGATAGGCGTCAGCAATTAGGTTTTGTGATCCTGGAACATGAAGTGATGTGGAACTGGTATTGGGCAAAGAAGTAGACCCATTGCGCCTGACGACTATTCCTACACTCCAAAGACTGTAGAATCTGGCAGGTTCCGGTGGTCCGTACAGACCTGAACTGGATGTTTAGCTCCCAGAAGTAAAATGTTGCCACTCAGTGAAGGCTTGACGGAATGGCTAACAATTCCTTTTCCACGACTGAATAGTGTGTTTCACTACGAGTCAGGGTTTTGTGAAAGATAAGCATTTGGTGTTCCAGTTTACTCCTAATTCTTGCTTCAGGACGCACCTTTGGCGTAATTAGAGGCGTCCGTTTTTACTAGGATGGGTTGACTAGTATCGGGTTGGGCCAAGATAGGAGCTTGTGTAAACTCTGTCTTCAGACGCTGGAAACGCCGTTTCTTGTGGTGTAGACCAGAGGAAGGGAGTGTCTTTCTTCAGGAGAGCAACAATCGTTGTACTATCTCGGAGAAGTTAGATATGAACTTGCGGTAGAAATTGGCAAGGCCCAGGAATGATTGAACTTGTTTCACGGAAGCAGGAGCAGGCCAGGTCAGTATGGGCCTTTCCTTTGAAGGATCCATACCGATTCCTTCTGGGCTAAGGATAAATCCTAGATAATGAACAGAGGTTACATGGAAACAAACATTTTTTCGGGTTTGCTAGAGTTTCGTGTTCTCTAAGTCTCTGCAAGACGCCTTCACGTGCTCTTCATGTTGTATAGGGTCCTTGGAGAAGATCAATATGTTATCCAGATATACAATGACGAAGAGAAACAACATGTCAGAAAACACCATGTCCATTAAAGCGTTGGAAAATTGCTTGGGGCATTAGCTAGTCCAAGGGCATGACTAGATATTCATAATGGCCAAAGGGTGTTCTGAAGGCGGTTTTTCCATTCGTCCCTTCCCGGACACGAATCAAAATGATAGGCGCCCCTGAGATCCAACTTGGTGAATATTACTGGCCTCTCACGGCTTCCAGCATGTCCGAAATCAAGGGGTAACAGGTACCGGTCCTGAGGGTGCATTGGATTTAGGCCACGATAATCGAGGCAGGGTGTGAGTTCCTTGGTATCCTTCTTGGAACAAAGGAATAGGGAAGCCCAGCAGGAGATTTTGAAGGTCTTATGGTGGTGCCATTTTCCAAGGTGGTATCCAGGTATTTCTCTTAGGGCCTTTTTTTCGGGTTCGGAAAGGATGAACATCCTGCCGAAAGGGAATCACTTGCAAGAGGTTTCTGTATTTATTGCGCAGCTCCTTCGGTTGTGTGGGGGTAAGGCCTGGACTATGGCCAGTTGTAAAAGCACATCAGCATATCTTTGATAGGCCTCAGAAACGTGTATGACATTAGACCACCATGAGTAATGTCTGTTGGTTCCCTTGTTGGTTCCTTTGGGTGTGTTAATGGAGGTTCCCACGGATAGGCAGTGAGACATGCAAAACTCTGAGCCTAGGAATAGAGAACCTGCCTGTCCAGTTTTATATATGGATTTGTTTGTTCTGTAGCCAGGGCATACCCAAAACCATGGGTAATGAGCTGACTTAATGAATGTCAAAACCTAATCAGCTTCTCCTGATTGTGATTTATTGAAAGCTGGATCTCTTTGGTCTGCAGGCTTATGGGGCCTGATGCGAGGGGTCTTCCGTCAATAGCTTCCACGGGCTTGCATGGTGGCTTCGTGTCTCGTAGGGAATTCGATGTTTAGTAACCCATTCTTGATGATGAATATCCCATAGCTCTGCAGTCTACCAGGGCCAAAATGGAATAGGTCTTATTCTTGGAGGGTGATAAGAAGGCCTGTAATATCACCAAATTGATTTGTCCAGGAGAGTTCAAGGATGGAATTGATGTGGAGCAAACATATCTCTCTCCGAAGCTCTGCTCCATCTAGGATGGGACTGGCGTTTCGCCGAATGCTGAGGGGGTGCTAGAGGGCATTCCCTAACCCAATGCTTATCGAGGCAGCAATACATGCACAAGCACGTATGAATTCTTCTCATTCTCTCTTGCTGGGATATGGGTCCACGAAAGGCCCCAATCTGCATGGGCTCTGGTTCGGTGACTGGGCTTGGGTTGGTGTCACGTTCTGACGTACTCTCAAATGATACCTTGGGAGGAATCCCCTGTTTTTTTCTTTTCTGTCTTCCTTTCCTGGATACGGAACTCAATTTGCATGGCAAAGATCCATTAGTGCCTGGAACGAGCTTGGTTGTGCCACTCTGGCCAGCTCATCCTTAATCTCTTCGTTCAATCCTCTCCTGAACAGGGTAAAGCTCGCCTCAGCGGACCAGTCAGCTTCCTTAGCCAACTGTTTTAAATTGGGTCACATACTGAGCATATCCTGGGAACCTTGCTGAAAGTCTAACAGGCGTTCCTGGGCGCTGTAAACCTGCCTCAGGGCGGTCAAACATGTTTTAAGGGCCTGTAGAAACCCATCATAGTCGTCCCAAGAGGGCATCACTAGATTTAACGAGGGGATTAGGCCCAAGTTTAAGGCATTCCCGAAAGGTGAGAGATTATATAAACCCACCTTGGCCCTGGGGGTCGAAAAGTATAGGACTTGAAGGTAAAGTGGACCTAGCACGAATCCAGGAATGCACGAAGGTCTTTTGCTGAGCCGTCGTATTTGTCCACGATGCCGCCAGTAAGACACTTTCTTTTGTAGCAGAATCCTGGATAGGACCAACTGTTGAGAGGGCGTTCTCCGCCTTTAATTCTGTACCTTAGTTGATAATTCCTGCATATTACGCATCAAGTCAGCACCGCAGCCTCATATCAATATCAAGTTCCGTCGGGTGGCGTCTTAACTGTCAAGAGTCTCCCCTTCTCACCTGAGTCGTTCTTTTACTGTGTCCTTGGTCGATGCCGTCTTGTGGATGGACCAGGTCTTGAAGAAGGCTGCCCAATTCTCAGCCGAATCCAGAATGCGTTCAGTTTCCGGGACGCCGAATCCAGGAATCCAGGTGGCCATGTAAGCATGCTAGCCACGAATCCAGGAGGTAAGTTGAAGATGGAGGACAAGGAAGGGATAGCGGGATTGGAAAAAGGAGAAGGACCGCGAGCTACAGAGCACATGTCTGGTTGCTACTTTGAAATAGCATTGAGACGCGCGGAGCCACGGAAGGCGTGGTCTATTAGTAGAAAAGGCTATGTCCAGCGCATGGAGTGAGAAGGGATTACGCTGGACGGCCATGTTGGGAGTATTAATGAGTGCAAGCCCACTGTGACAGGGACCAAGAAGCCCAAAAGGGGCACACTCTGTGATTCATGACACCATCCTAGACCTTTCCAGTTCAACCTTTCTCTCCCCCAAGAGAAATTCAAGATGATCACCCCCGGTCAGATAAAGTCCTCTCTACAGAAGGGCGACTGGCTCAGCGTGGTGGACCTTCAGGATGCTTATATGCATATCCTCATTTGGAGCCCGCATCGGAAATACGTAAGGCTTTCCATGGGGGAGGAGCATTTCCAGTTTCGCGTGCTCTTGTTTGGTCTCAGCTCAGCACCGTGTGTCTTTACGAAGATGATGACGTTCATCGTAGCTTATCTTCGGCTACAGGGTATCCATGTGTATCCGTATGTGGACGATTGGATGCTGCGCAGTCCCTGTCCACTGAAAGCCTCGAGCAACCTTCAGTCTCTCCTCCAGCTCCTGTTCCACCATGGGCTGTTGGTGAACTGGCGGAAATCCTCCATGATGGTCACTCAGGACTTGATTTTCCTGGGCTTTCGTTGGAACACGTTCAATTGCAGAGTGTATCTGACTGGGGACAGAATGGCAGATCTGTTGGTCTCGTGTCAGGTGTTTATGCAGTCTGAGAGCATGTCGACCTTGTGGTTCCAGAGGCTTCTGGGCCGCATGGCTTCGTGCGTGCTGCTCTTCCTTTTGCTCGTCTCAAGATGAGGTGGACGCAGATAGCTCTTCGGAGCTCCTTGCTTCAAGCAGTGAATCCAGATTCCAAAATGATACTGGTTCCACCTTTCATGAGGACGGACCTCTTGTGGTGGTCGTCTCTCAGCAATCTGTCGGTGGGTGCTCCCTTCAGGACCCTTGCCCGCTATTGACTCTCACGATGAACTGCTCCCTTCCTGGGTTGGGGTGCGACGCTGGATCATCTTCAAGTTTCAGATCTTTGGTCTCCACAGGACAGACAGCTTCATATAAATTATCTGGAGCTTCTGGCGATATTCCTGGCGCTGAAAGCATTCAAACCAGGCATTGTCAACAAGGTGATCCATGTCCGCACGGACAATGCAGTGTCCATGTTCTATATCAACAAGCAGGGGGGTACCAGGTCTCCTCCTCTTGTGGATCTTGCCATTCAGATTTGGGAATGGGCCATTCAGTATATGGCTGGTAGCAGTTCCCATCCTGGGCCAGCTGAATGTCATTGCGGATGCCCTCAGCCGACCAGTAATTGTCAGCTACGAGTGGGTACTGAACACAGAAATCCTCTCAGACATTTTTCGCTGTTGGGGCACTCCAGAAGTGGACCTCTTTGCGACATCTACAAACAAGAAGCTTCCCCTGTATGCCTCCAGGAACGGACTCGGAGCCTCCTCACTCGGGGATGCTCTCAAAATTCCATGGCACAACATGAAGGCCTACGCTTGTCCGCCTCTTCCTCTGATCCATCGGGCGCTTTGCAAGCTGAGGAACACATTGAATTGCTACCTGCTATTCACAGCCCCTGGGTAGCCAGCCAGGTTTTGGTTTTCGGAGCTTCAGCATCTGTCAGTGTGCCCTCTGCTCAAGCTTCCTCTGGTTCCCAACCTGCTTCATCAGAGCGATCAACAGCTGTGGCACCACTCCCCACAATCGTTCAGCTTGGTTGCTTGGTGCCCGAGTTCAGATCTTTAGAGCGCTTCAATGTGTCTGCAGATAACATGCACATTATTCAAGCGGCCAGGAAGCCCTCAACAAGATCTCAGTATAGAAGTAAATGGCTACGCTTCTGTCACTGGTGTTTGGCTAGGCAGCTAGACCCCAGGGAGGCTAATATCGACATGGTCCTGTCTTTTGTCTCACATCTGGCAGAGTCTGGCATCCATGTCTGTTTGTTTGTTTATTATTTATAATGCGCGATCATACCCTAGGGTAACAGGGCGCAGCCTTTACATGAATTTGTGAAACTTAGTTACAACACCAGAATATATACAAAACACAATGAGGTACACGAGATAATACATATCTACAGGTGGCACACGTGGTTACAATGTGTGCAGGAAGGACATGCTTGGCATCTGATTGTGTTGGGCCTACGTCTTGTCCTGCAGGACATATTTATCGGCTGTTGCCGCTTATTTGTCCACTGACCAGTGCTCTTTTTCACTGTTTAATCCAGTCATTAAAAGACACTTTGCGGGCCTGATGCATCTTTATCCTCCTGTTCGCAGTCTGCATCCAAGGTGGGTTTTGAATGTGGTCCTTACGGCCTTGTGTCATAAGCCTTTTGAGCCCATGGCTACTGTTGATGTTAAGACCTTTCCTGGAAAGTGTCCTTTTTGATTGCTGTGACTTCGGCAAGGAGTGTAAGTGAGCTTCAGGCCTTGTCGGTTGAGCATCCATTCCTTACTTTTCATAAAGATAAAGTTGTCCTGCGAACGAATCCCGCCTTTCTTCTTAAGGTGGCACCCTGGTTTTCATCTGAATCAGTTGATTTCATTGCCTGTATTCTTCCCAGACCCGGCCTCAGAGGCCAAAAGGGTTCTGCACTGCATGGATGCCAGAAGAGCGCTTAAGTTCTATCTGGACAGAATATCAGAGCTTAGAAACTCTTCGCAGCTTTTTGAGACCTTCGGAAATCCGCAAGGGAAGCCGGCCTCGAAAGCGACCATCTCTTGGTGGATCGCGGCCTGTATTTCGGAGGCGTATACCATTCAGGGTTTTCGGGCCCCAAAGGGAATTCATGCGCATCTTGTGTGGGACAAGGCGGCTGCCGTTGCCTTCCAAAAATATATTCCCTGGGAGACCATCATGAAAGCGGCTACGTGGGCCTCCCCATCAGCTTTTTGTAAGCATAAATCCCACAAAGAGTAGTGGAGAAAGTGCCATGGTATGTACGTGGAATGTGCCAGAGTGTTATTTCGTGCACACTTCGAATGTGGTATATAATGAGAAGCAATGAAGTCCATAGTAACGTTGAGTACATGAGGAAAGCTATGAAAATATATCATGTTTGGATATCTATGCCTTCATTTCTGTGTCGGTCTGTCTGCACATGCAAGTGTCCCCCCCACCCCTTCCAGCACTACCTGAAATGTCATCAGTCCTTGTACGATAGTCGCTTGTTTTGTTCCTTCCCTCCCTTTCTGCACCCCTCTCCCTTACCTTTTGTTTTTCTCCAGCTCTACCAGAAATGTCGTCAGGCCTAGTACGGTAGTCACCTGTCTGTTTCCATTTCCTCCCCCCCCTCCCCCCTCCTTATCTATGTCTTAGCATGTGGTTATGTTATCTATGTCTTAGCTATTGCATCTTAAATGTCTTCAGGCTGAGTACGATAGTTAATTTCACATCTCTACTGTTCATGGCCTGTAAGAATGTCATTGTATTTTTCCCTGTTCCCTCCCTTGCCTTGAAGCGCTTTGAAACACATTGTGTATAGGTGCTATATAAATAAACTATCATATCAAACTATCATATCATATCATTACTGTCTGGATCTGAGCTGCAGGGCGGATGCTCAGTTCGGTCAAGGTGTGCTTAAGAACCCGTTTCAATAAGGAGTTTCCATCCACCCGTAATTCATGTGAGGAGTGTTTGGGAATCTCCCATAAGCATGGAGGAAAGGGGACGGGATGTAGGAGTATAATAAAGTTACTCACCGTAGTGACTACCTTACTCCTAGTCCATAGTCCCCTTTCCTCCATACGCCCACCCGCCGTCCCCTCTAAAAAGGTTCCTCGGTTATTGCTTAAAGGTCATAGACCTGGCGATAGAAAAGGACTGATGGGCGATGCGCTGGGCGGAGCTAAGGAGGGTGGGGTTACGGCCGCGTGCGGTACCCCGCGTAAAAAGAGAAGGACACATTTTTGAAAAATGTGATGCTTTTTACAAAGTGCTCCGGTCTCGTCGCACAGGACGGAGGAATGTCCCAAAAGTATGTAGGAAAGGGGACTATGGACTAGGAGTAAGGTAGTCACTACAGTGAGTAACTTTATTATAACCACTGGTGCTAAAAGGCGAATTCAACTAATCAGGGCCTACTCATTTGAATAGATGGGTTTTCAGAGATTTTCTGAAAATCTGGAAGTTATTTTCCAACCGGAGGAAGGGGGGCAGCTTGTTCCAGTGTTGCGCTGCCTGCACTGGAAAAGCTTTGCCTTTACCCGTTGCTCGGCCAAAACGCGGCACATTTAGCCAACCCTGATCTTCTGATCGTAATGATCGTGAAGGGATGTATCTGGAGAATTGTTTCTCTAAATACTTAGGGGCTGAACCGTAAATGCACCTGTTGACTATAGTCATAAATTTAAAAATAATTCTGTCTTCTATTCTCAACCAGTGTAGTGACTTCCTTCCTTCCGTGATATGCTCTCTGTTCTTGATCCCTTTAATGATGCGAACAGTGTTGTTCTTCATGACTTGACATCTTTCTATTTCTTTCTTGGATGCCCCTAACAGCAATGCATTGCCAAAGTCCAATCGCATTGTTTTTGTGAAGATATTTGACCTGTGCCTCGGATCCTACAGATGCCTCCACCATCATCCCCTAGTGTTTTAACCTGGGGCATGACTGGGATATTTACCTCCTTAATGGCAAACGCTTTGTATTCTGCGCCCAATTTCTATCTAGCCTGACGAGTACCAAAAATCATCAATTCTGTTTTGGTGTTGTTGAGACCCATCCAATTTTGTCTTATTCATTTGTCTATTATGTTATAGACTTCTGTTATTTTGCCGCTATCTACGAGATGGCCCCCCTGCAAGTTCAAAAACCAGTTGGGTATTGTCAGCGTAATTCGTAAAGAACATACTGACACTTTCCAAAAGATCACAGAGACATCTCATGTATAAGTTGAAAAGCAATGGAGATATACTTGCTCCCTGTGGAACTCCTAAATGTATTGGAGTGGGCTCTCAAAATGTGTCCCCCCAATGCACACGTGCACTCCGATCTGCCAAGAAAGAAGTCGACCATGCCAGGGCGGCTGGCGAGCATCCCGCTATTTTATCCAGAGCCCCTTGTAGAAGTTGGTGATCCACCAAATCAAATACTGCACTGAGATCTAAGAGCATCAGGATCCCTGCCTTGCCCCTGTCCACAATTTCCAGCATGTATGTTTGAAGATCTAACATGGCAGTTTCGGTGCTATGGACTGGCCGGAAACCTGATTGTTGTTCATGGAGAGTTCCCTGGGCTTCTACATGCTTTTGCAGTTGGTTAGTTGCAATCTTGTTCAGGATTTTTAGGATAAAGTTTGAGTTTGTGATGGGGCGTATGGTCCTGGGTCTTTAGGGTCGAGGCCTGCCTTTTTTACTAATGGTGTGACGGTCACCTTTTTAATATCCCTAGGTAGTGAGCCCTCTTGGTAGGAGGTGTTTACTATTTTAGTGAGTACCGGGGAGAATATATCTTTATTGTCTAAAATCACTTTGGCCGGCAGGATGTTTTCCGCACATGATGTTGGTACTGGGTCCAAACTGAAACTGGCCACTACACCGTGTGTGGCTGCAGCTGGGGATTGATTTATAGCATCACTGGATACTTCTCTGGATAATATGATGTTGTCTCTGGCCTACTGTATCTTGGTAGTGAAAGCCCTTTGTACTATCTCACAATCCTCCCTAGTGGGATCGAAAGGAGGAGTGAGTGTTATGGGTTTTTCTATGTTTTTGAGAATCTCAAAAATGTTGCTTGTGGTGTTGGGGGCTGCTGCTATCTCTTTATTATAGTAATTCGATTTGGCTTCTCTGATGGCTTTTCTATATTTTAGATTCATGTCTTTCCATTGATCTTTGTTGGCAGGCGTAGTGTTTTGTATACATTTTCTTTCTAGACCACGTTTTTGAAGCTTCAGTTCTTTGAGCTCACCATTGAACCATTTTTGGTGATTATCGATCTCCCTGATAGTTTTGCGTTTTAGGGGAGCAAACTGTTCCACTAGTTCGTAGACATGGGTATTGTATTGCAGTACCATATTTTTACACAACTCGTTTCCATGAAAGTTATCTAGGATCGCTTTTAAGCAAGGTTTCAGTTGTTCAGGGCCTATGTTTTTAAAATTACGACTCTGTACCTTTATGTGGAGATTACTAGTCCGTTCTGATGGGTTATTTAACAGTACGTCAATGGTGACCATGAAATGGTCTGACCATATGCAGGGTTCTGTGATTATATTCTGGGTATTCAGGTTTTGTGTTATGACCCAGTCTAACTGGTTACCTTGTGGTGTTGTCGGATCGTCATTGATGACCATGAAATCTAGGTTTTTCATTGTTTTTTCCTAATGGATGGCTTCCTTGTCTTGTTTATTCTCTCTCCATCTGTTAAGATCTCCAACCAACAATGTAGCAGTGTTTGTAGATTTTAAGTTGTTCAACTGAGATGTTAGCTCATTGCAAAAATCAGACACCAATGATGGCGGTCTATATATAACTATAATGTTTAGACAGTCATTTGGAGTGTGGGTAAGTTTGAGGTGTAGTGTTTCGCATCCACTACGCGTTACATTAGCTTTGAAGAGCTTAATGGAGTTTTTAGCTATAATTGCTACCCCTCCACCAACCCCGGTGTCTCTATTTTTATGATAAAGTATGTATCCCTCTGGTACTGCTATGTCACATACTGGACCTACCGGGTCCTTTAACCAGGTTTCGGTGACACACATGAGGTCCAGTTTATTCTCCTGGATCAAATCGTGGATGCTATTTGCATGTTTACTCAGAGAACGGGTGTTCAACAGGCAAACTTTCAGGGTTTTTGGCTGTGTGGTAATTGTGTTACCCCTAACTCCTACTAGATTGGGATAGCTGTAACGCTTGAGGGGGTGCTGTTAAGTTCCAACGTTTTTTGCCCTTCCTTAGTTTTCTCTATGGCACTACTATTTTTTACCTGGTGCTCCTCAGAGCCCTGACTCTAGTCCGGTCCCCTGTGTTTCTCTCGGGGGTTGCCGGAATTGTTTTTATCCTCCTACTCCTTTACCTGGGTCATATCTAGCATCAGTACAAAAATAACAGGCTGCACAGGTGGCTCACCTTTTGCTTTGGATATGGCCTCCTGTACTCCCCTGGTGCACTTAAGTTCTGGTCTGTGCTTGGGTTTGTTGAAGAGTAGCTTGCTGTGCCTCCATGTCCTTCCACAGACTGCCACAGACTGCCCGTCCGCTCCTGCGCGTTCGCACAGGGTTTGAAGGGAAAATGGCACAAAAACTACAATCGCACTGGGAGTTGTAGTTTATTCCCGTAACACCACATGCGTGCAGCGACTAGCTCACTACTTTTACTTGCAGTGATGAAAGGGACTGTTTATTTCAAAGGGATCAAGGGCTACGCATAAGAAACACAAGAAAACAGACAACACAGGAAATGTCAGCACACTATTTTTAAATATTTAAAATAGACACGAACGCAACGAGTGAAGCGAAAAGTTAAAAGAAATTTAAAATATTTCTTAGCACAACAATTCTGATAAAATTGCAGTGTCTAGTTACGATAAAAATGCATCTAACTGTGATGACATACCTCGCATAAAAGAGAATGCATTAGCAGGGAAGAGATTCTCTTTATTGACGGTTCTTCAAAAATTGATCAAACTAGTGGAGAAAGGCATTCTGGCCTAGCTGTCATGAGACATATATCAAACAGCGAATTTGAGGTTTCAGCAAGTGCAAGACTACCGTCTCACAGCAGAATTGGTAGCGCTTATTCTTGCACTCAAAAATCATGCAGGGCAGGAAGTGATACAGTCACTCTTCCTATGTGACATCAACCGAACACGTAGGGCTAGCACGTTGCAAGAGGAGGGGCCACCTCCGAGTGGACGGCACTCCAGTGCAACCCACAGCATTATTGGACAGGTTTATTAAGGCACTACAACTCCCATTAGCCATAGAGATAGTTAAATGCGCAGCACATACTAAGCAAACTGACTTTATTCCTTGTGAGAATGAAGCGGCAGATGAAGAGGCCAAAAGGGTTGCATACTCGCCAGATATTTCAAGTTTTGATACTCCAGATATAAAGGAGAAAGTAGTCAGGGTTATGGTAGTGAAAGAAGGGTTTAATCATTTACCAAGAACACAGATGATGGAAATTCAGGGCAGTGCACAGCAGGAAGAGAAAGAATTATGGAAACAAAGTGGGAGTTCTTTATCCCCCTCAGAAGCATTATGGCGACAAAACAGCACTGGAAAGCCGGTGATGCCAGTAGCATTGTTAAAGGTAGCGCTTGAACAGCTGCACTACCCTGCGCATGTAACTAGGAAAAGCCTCGCAGCAACTATTGCATAGGACTAGTTTGTGCCGAACCAGTTAGAACACGTTGCATTTTATGTAGTAAATTGCATCATATGTCAAAAGTTTATTGCTGGACATACACTGCGAACGATTAGAGGAGTAATTCCTCGACCAAATGGTCCTTTTCAACATTTACATATTGACTATGTTGATATGCTGCAAGTATGTAATGGATATAGATATATGATAGTGGTGGCATGTCCCTTCTTCAGGTGGATTGAAGCAGGTTTGTGTACATACCCTGATGCCACTTGCGCCGCAAAGTTTTTAGTACGAGAAGTCTTTCCAAGATGGGGAGTGTGTGAGGTGCTGAGATCTGATAATGGGTCAATTTTGTTAATGAAGTATTTGAACAGATTAGTCTATTATTGAATATTAAGCACAAGTTTTGTTCTGCTTCTCACCCGCACGCGAACAGGATATGGGAGAGTCTCAACAGTCTTCTTAAAGAGAGGATTGGAAAGCTCAAATTGACATTGAAGAAGGGATGGCTACATTGCCTGCCCCTAGCCTTATATGCATTAAGGAATCAGCCTGGGTCAGACCACCACCTCACACCCCACGAGCTAGTTACAGGGAGGCGAATGAGAATGCCTTTGTCTCCTCCATTGAGGAGCAGAAGTGATGCCCAGAAGACTACAAAACTGTTAGGAAATGAGTTGTGTGCATACTTGACATGTATGACCACTAGTATCTCTGTCAGATCAACTCAAGCACCAGGGGGGTCAGCCCCAGAACACAGATGAAGACCATTCAGCATCCGGAATTTCTGAACTATCTGTACCTAGACTTTTTGCTGGAGATACAGTACTGATTCAGAACTTTACTAGAAAGTGGCTTGATCCACGATTTGTTGGACCTTATATTGTGGAGAATGTTAGTCCTTCAGTGTCAAGATACACAATAATGGGAAGAGAGATCGACACTCTCCCCCGAACCACAGAAGCCGAATGAAGTCGACCCTCCCACCGTGGTTGGCACAGGTACCTGATATCTATAGTACACAGGACACCATGTGGCAGCCAGTGGGGGGAAGAGGATTAGGGAGAGGTTGTGGACAAGGTAGGGAGGTTTAGGAACACCGGATAGAGGGTAAGGGAAAACCTAGGTTGGATAGGACTGGGGGAAGCACTGGGAAAAAACCTACTCTTATTAATAACTTGTAATACCATAACATGAAATGCTTTGATCACTTGATACCATATGCCGTAGTACTGCTTGTTACTTATAAACATATACCTTGAGAGCACCTTATTACATGTACCTCAATTACTCTATGACATGAAACAGAAAGCATTTTAAGGCGGATGAAACATACTATGGGAATGTTCCCATGATGAAAGACATAACACATGGCCCCCTGGGCTGGCTAATGCAACACTTACAAACAAGAACACAAACAATACTTCACATATAAGCATAGCGTTTTGCCAACAAGGCACTCTTTCAGCATTAACCTAGAAATGTGCTAAGTGCTTGTTTAGTGATTTTCTACACTTGCATAGAGTTAGCAGTCCATACCCGCTAGCAGTAATGTTGGGAATAATACATACATTCACACAACCCAGAACACAAGTTTAGTGCGTCCAAAAATGGCAGCTGCCCCAACCCTAACAAGCCTTAAGTCCTTCTGATAACGTGCTTGTGGTCAGCGTGTGCATATTCAAAAGAAATAAAGCCCTTCCCGCACTTATCTTAGGTCCGGGAGGCTCCAGAGCCTTCCCGGACGATGCTTGCAGTAGCCCGTAGCAGCCGCCATGATAATTTCTCTCAAGGCTGCAAACCTGCTCACGCCCGCCGCCTCCGCATTCCTGCAATTCCATAAACGAGAGGCTCCTGACTTCTCTGACGCAGCTTCGTTCTCCGAATCCAAAATAAGCCACACCTGCCGTGAGTCGTGGGCCCTTCATAAACCGTTGCTAATCAGGATCAGCTGGCCCACGCCCGCACGGCAGAAAACTACCCAGTCTCCCAAGGGCTGCTGGGAATTGTAGTCTTTTAGTGTTTTAGCCCTTTCTGAGCCCCCGAAACACATGTCTGCCCTTATTCCTAACATCCAGCATTTGGACTGTAGTTCGTCCCGGACACTCTTTATGGATATTATAGCAGGAGTGCAAACTCAGTTCTTCAGCCACAGGAATCTTTTGAAAAATGAACTTTAGAAAGTTGTTGACATGTTGTGGATATGTTGGAGCAACATTTAATAAGAAATTGGAAGTGTGAGCAGTACGCTGATTCTTTGCGTACAATGCAGTTGTTTGGTTCAGTCTATGGTTCTGACAAACAATGATGTCCATAGGCTCTTACTCGCTGTTTTCATATTTATTCTTAGAGCTTAGCCTGCTCTTGTTGGGTGCAATGTCAACATACTTACTTTTCTGCATTATCCTAAAAATGCCCCTGCGATAAGTAGGCTGCTTGTTGCCATAGTTGAACAGCTCCTGCAGCCTGATTTACCAGAATTGCCTGATTAAAAAGGTTTTTCCTTCCTTAAAGCAGTACACAAGCAAAATGAGGCACGTTGAAAATGGTACCATTTTTGAAAATGAGTGAGCCCAACGACGTTCAGAAAATCGTAAATGGTGGGGGTAATGTATTGTTGTATAATGTATGCATGCTCAGCATTTATTCTTGTTTTAGTGGTTATTTTGGTTCATACTCTTTACTTTATTGGTCCAAGCAAAGTAGAAGTCCCTTTGATTCTTCCCACTTCAGTGACTCGCATAGATATGTCTATTACCGAAAAGCCAATACCTTTTGTGTTATTTGCATGGGTGTGCTGACAAATTGAAAGGGAGACACAGGAGAAGTGCAGAGGGAGACAGTGATGAAATAAATAATGATCTAGACGGTACAGCACACCTGGGTAATAACATGTGGTATCAGCACATGAAAAAGGTGGGAGAGAGGACATCCAAAGAGAGTTGCTATGCTTGTGCTTTCATACCTTATGCCATGGGAACTTCCAAGATTTTATAGCTATAGAAGTAGCAGTCCAGAAAGCTCATTGCCTGACACACCTTGCACTCTGCCAGACAAGAGGACAGTTCCAGGGTCAACAGCATCCATGGTATGGGTGACTAAGAGGACATCTCCAAGAGAAGATAACTATGTGCAAGATTTAAGGACAAGAGAGAAATCAGAGACAAGGAATCAAGTGATAAAATATGAACAGCCTGGAATGAACAGAGCAGGTAGAGTAGAAAACAAAAGGCTAAATTGTCAAAGAAAGAACCATGAAGAAATCCGAAGGAAAGAGGTCAGCTGCAAATTGAAGGAACAGTGCTGACTCCAGAAGAATGGGCTGAAGTCCTGATCGTGTGTAAAGCACAGCATTAACTGGAAAGCCTGAAGCAATTGTGTTGCATGCAGAGAATGAATGCAAGCATCATTGCCCGAAAATTGTGAAATTGCTGACATGGGTTGATGATAAAGGAGGACCTTTACAAATAGTAGCTATCTGTAAAGGTCGGCGTCGGGGCGGGCGTGCTGCCTGAGGCGGCGCTGGGAGCGCCCGTGGAGCCGCCGGGCTGGTGCGCCTGCGGGGACAGTCCTCGCGGGTGTCTTGGGCTCGGCTGACGGTGGGGCTTCCCCAGGGGGGGCTCCGTGCGCTGGGCCCCAGGCGGTGGTTGCTGGGAGTGCTGTTCCGGCCCTGGCTGTCCTGGCCACGCATGCATGTCCCGCATGCCAGGAACGGCTGCGTTGCTCTGAACAGGCGCTGAAGGACAGAGAAACGGAGCGCAACACACAAGCAATTCCTTACTTCTCTGCATATGAAAGGACCACAGATTTCACGCAAGCGTGAACAGATTGTAATTTAGAAGTCCACTCAAACGCCTTTGAATGTAGGGTGTTTAAGACTGGGCCACACTTTAAATTTCCGGATGTTGACTTATCAACCTTGCACTATGATCAGATTAACGGATTGCACACAAATTTATTGCACACTGAAATGCCAACAGAATCCGTACTTCATGGGCAGAAAAATCTTGAGACAAACACTACATCCTTGCTTAGTGAGCAAGTAGAGGCCAAAATGAGAGAGCCTATACATGATACTCCAGCCATTAATAGTGCCCATGACGCACTCTGCAGAAAGACTCAAGAGGTTCATGCTGTGAGCGGAACAACTGTAGGGTTGGATCCTTCGATTGAAAATATAAGCTGTGCTCAAATGTGGCCCGAAGTGTGGCAAACCACAGATACAACTTCCATACTAGATCCTAATGAACTTACTCACAATATTGCAAACGCAACACCATGTTTAAATTCTCTTGTGGTCGTCAACAAGCTTTTACAGGATTTAACGAAAATAAATCTGGCGCAAACTGCTTCCAAAGTTGACGAGTCAATGAACGAGTGTAGTAATAAGGCTGTACTAGATTTCGGTACTAACCAACACAAAACAAAAAGTGCACAAGATATCATGGGACGTTCCGTCCCTTCAAAGCGCAGAAGGATCAATGATAGGGATTCCCCAGGCATCATCTGCTCACAAAAAAGATCACAGAAACTAAAAAAGATGCAATTGCCTGCTGTAAATATTGAAGATCTGGTTCAGAAACATACAACTTTAAACATAAACAGGAGCCGATCAGTTAGTGAAAAAGAGTCCAGTTCTGGCGAATCTTCAACTGACTCCTCGTTCGTAGAACGAGAATATCTGAAAATTCGTAGATTACAGCGCTGCCCCAAGACGCACATAACAGAAAGGCCAATAAATCAAGATGAGCTGCTCACTTACCATCATGCGAGACTTGCAACCAACTTTAATATCCACATTGACCCTGTCTATGAGTCCGTTCATTAAGTTGTATGAGCAAGTGAAGGACAGCCTGTATGATTTAACTACGTTAGTCGCCTTGATGAATTCCAAAGTGGTCAACTGGAATACGACAACAACTTATTCAAGCAAATGTTCTACGAATCAACAAATAAAATTGACAGTTCTTTGGCAACTTTAGTAGACCAAAAGCAAATGAACAGTGATGATAAGAAGCTTCTAGCTGGAGTGGCCAAAGAAGCTCTCAACTTATTAAGGCAACATAGATATCCTGCCCATAAGGGGCTAAGACCCCAACTTAGAGCGGTCTCCGGTGTCCATGCCTGTGAATCTTCTGGGGTATGACCTATAGTAAAGGCTTTAAACAAAAAGTCTGTTACTAAAGAAGTACCTATTGAAAGGTCTGCAGAGGCATTGACTGTACTCAAACCAACAGATCAGAACCTGAAAGCAGGTCAAATAACAACGGACACTCCAGTTACAACAGACGAGCAACTCATAAATAACGGTGAACTTGGAGAAGTGGCCCGTGAAGCAAATTCACATACACTCATTCCCCAGAATGGAGTGAATGACCTTTTGGGGGAAAAGCTGCTTGAAAGAACTGAGCCATGTATTGAAATTACATCCTTTGCTATAGCAGTAGAAAGTGCTCAAAGCATAGGAAACAACGCAAATGGCGACGCCCAGATGCCCTCAACATCAGCTGACCTTAGAGGCTGCACCATAGATCTTGTGAGCCCTGTGCTGCCTCCTCATTCAGACACAAACACCACTGAAGAGGTGTTTTCGATCTTTCAGCGCCGCAAAAAGAAGCTGCAAAAGTTGCACAACCCAAATCACTTCCAAGTAAAAAATCTAAAAACCAAAAAGGGAACAGAGCTCGGTTAGGTAACAACTCGAGAAAATTCCTTAGAAATATAAAAGCTGTAAGCTTTACCATCAATTCAAATGCTGTGTGCACACAGGCAACTCCTATGGCTCCGCAAATTGCAAAGATAAGTCAAGTGGTTCAAGATGACACAAAAAAGAACGAGGTAAACAACTGTGATACTCCATCTGACCTTCTGGACTTATCCGTCTATGAGGATGTTGATTTGGATGATGTCGAACAAGAGCAAGAGTCAAAGAGGTTTGAGGGTCCTGTGTGAACTAGCTGAACCTTCCGTGATGTCGCATCCCATAAAGGATAAACCGGCAAGAGTATGCACGATAGTGCCACCCATCTGTTCGGAACGAGAATGTTGGCAGAGACCGAGAAACCACAGAGCCCGCCTTTTGTGACGCTCTTCCAAAATGGGACAAACTCACCGTCCCTCAGGTAATGTGTCTCAAGCCAATACAATAAACAAAGGTCGAAAATAGACATTGAAGTGGAAAAAGAGCTCATCATCAAAAGAGCTGCTGAGGAAAAAGTGAGAAATACTAATCAGCAAGTCAATTCACAGTTGAGAGGACCTACTCAGAGTGAGGGCCGTAATGGCCACAAGACAACAGCTGTGAAAAGAATTTATGAGAGGCAAATCGCTAAGAATCATTTAAGCGCGAAGTACTGTCTGTGCCTGGAACGCATAGAGAACATTGAAGATGATTTGTCCTTGAACCGGAACAATGTCCTACAATTGTTGCATATGTACCGAGCCTGCGTATGATTAACTCAAACGACATAAAAATTGTCGAATTCTTTAAAGAAAATCAAACGATGCAGTAAAACTCCACATTGACTCCCGCATAATTTGTAATATCATATTGGATGCTGCGCCCATTTTAATATCAATGGGCTTTGATATTACAGAATGCAAGTAAAGTTGAACCGGAGACAAACAAACTACATCTGATGCTGACCTAAAAAGATAGAATGGAAAATCAGGGTCAAAACTGAATGAGATAAGACAGAAAGAATCTGGAAGCAATCTACACAATTATCAAATACCTACTGTCAGAATATGTTACAGTGCCAACAAGAAATCTTCGCAAGCATCAGAAATTAGAGAACCAATCAAAATAACCTTTGCTCATAAAGGCGCAATATCAGGCGGAGAAACATCATACCCTGCACAATTCAACCTTGGAGTGAAGTCACTGACTGGAGTGGATTGCGTCATTCTTGCTGCCAAAATCGCAGCTAATGCCAGACTCGAGATCTCAAGTGACTGCACCATTGGATGCTGGAACACTCGTGGTTTTGCTCACCTGTTCCAAACCAATTGCTGGGAAATTTGAATATAGCATGTTTGCAGGAAACATGGTTGGCTGAGTGCCCTACTGTAAACGCGTATGAAGTTGCTTAAATCCAGCTATCAAAAAAGAATTGGGTCGTCCATCGTCTGGATTATTGACATTTGTGCAAAGGAATCTGGTCATAAAATTCTGGAAGTGCTTAACATATCACCCTACATTCAGAAAGTAGTGGTGATTTTAGAAGGACCGGCTGGAATGACAAAAATATCTTACACCTATATAATGTCTACTGGCAACACAGCTCCAGTGACTCAGCCATCTTATAGATCAAATTACACACTCTATAGATCAAATTTATGAGCAGGAAGTGGCACCGAAAATTCTAATCTGCAGAGACTTGAATATCAACTGCTTAGATCTACCCCATAAAAAAAAAAATGTGGAAGTGCACTAAAGCGGCACAATGGTGTGCGAAATGGACATGAGAAACTACATCTTATGAATGGCAATACACCAGGTGACATCCCACCAAAACCAACCTGGAAGAGACAGCAAAAGGAATCAATATTGGATTATTATTTGCCTCAGAAGCCCTACAAATCCACGTCAAAGAACTTGTGTGGTGACTAAAACTGAAAGCGACCACAACTTAGTTCTTTTGAGCTTCCACTGTTTGCAACATAAGCAGTCCACATTATGGAAACATGATATAGCAGTTGAGCCAAGCCGCACTAGACTTAGAATTAAAGAACAGAGCGTGAGAATGATTAACCACGCCTATCAAGAAGCCGGCTGTGTGGAATATCGACATCTTCTAGCTATCTTCGCTGAAACACAAGGTGTGAGGAAACAAACATTTACAAATAAACATGCCTTTGATCTTGACATCATGAAACAAAAAAGGCAGCTAAGAAGCAAAATTAGAGCATACGATAAACCGTATACCGATGAGATCTGCTAACATCAAAAAGGCTAAACAGTCCTATAAAAATGGTTGAAGTCACATCGAGCAATCATGCTACAGCAAGATGCAGAACTGATGCTGGCAAAAATACAAAACAAAAACACTCGTCAGTTTTGGGCCTAGTCAACGAGGAACAGCCTTTGCAGACTGCACTACAATCAAGTATGGTCACGGAATCCGATTGGATAAGGCACTATGAACATCTATATAAAAAGAAAGGAGATTCCGTTGACCCAGACTGCCAGTCCTGGCTAGGTGGGATTTGCAATTTGAACGTTCTGATATTCTTGAAACCATCAACAGAATAAGTACCTCACGCGTGCCAACTCCAGATGGGTTAACCAACTTCATATTGAAAGAAAATCCAGAGGACTGGGCAGACCTTTGTTGTTCTTTATTTGAAGATATCGCAAGTGCGGGCACTACCCCAACATCCTGGAAAAGTGCTTTAATCATACCTGTGTTTAAGAAGGGCAATCGTGCAAATCCAACAGATTATCGCCCTATTGCTCTACTGGATGTCCTAAGCAAGATTTATGCCACGCTCCTTCAACGCAAACTTTTAGCTTGGGCTAGAGCTAGTGAGCACATCGACCAGAGGCAAACAGGGTTTGTTAAAGGAGTGGGCTGCAGCCTAAGAGGCCGACACAGGTCATCTTATGGCGTGTGCTACGGCCACAGCGAAAGTGCACATAGCGCGGCGCACATAACAAAAGTAGGCGTAATACGGGGCGTGACACGCGGAATGGGGAACAACGCGTGAAAATGTGGGCGTCACGGGGGAAGTACAGGAGGCAAGTGCGTGGAATGCCCACACGCTCGCCTACAACATGTATCATGGAATCGAATGGGGCAAACCAGCGCACGCGCGAAGACAACGCACAGGCCCCAAACACGTCTGCTACACGAAGACAGGCGGTAGCCGTCCCTGCGCATGAAAAAAAATGTGCGCCCAAAATGTGCGCTAACAAAAAAGCACGTATATACAGCTCTGAATGATTGTCCGCATACTGGTGGCCCTCTAGGACAAATGAACGTGCAAAGGGGTACGCGAACAAACACGAACACCCGCTGTGTCAAAAATAGCATGTGCGTGTATTTTGGGGGTGCGCAGGAAGTTTCACACGCGATTGGCCTTGGGCGAGCAGGGTGCGTGTAAATCTGGGGTTGCGGGAAGTTTCACACGCGATTTGCCTGGGTAAGTGTAAATCTCGGGTTCGCGGGAAGTCTCACACGCGATAGGCCCTGTGCGAGTGGGGTGCGTGTATTCCTGGGGTTCGCGTGAAGTTTCACACCCGATTGGCCTGGGTACATGTAAAACTGGGTGCGCGGGAAGTTTCACACACGTGATTGGCCTTGGGCGAGCGGGGTACGTGTAATTTCGGCGGGGTGCGCGGGAAGCTTTATACGCGACAGGCCCTGTGTGAGTGGGGTACGTGTATATATCTGGGGTGCAGGGGAGTCCTACACCATGAATTGGCAGTGTGGGCCCCCCAGGTGTTCCCTCATACACCCCCATGGCCCCTGTAGGCAGCCCACACCACAGGGACCACCCTGCACCCCTGCTCATGTCCCGAGGCAGCCCAATCACACCATGGGCATGCCCCCGCAGGCATGCCACATGTCCAGCTTGCACTACTGATAAACCAACGCATGACGCCCTCCACCCACACCCCCAGCAGTGCAGGGCACCTGCCAGCCAGGCCCCCACTCATGTCCCACTCATGTCCCCATTGCACCCCACCCCCGCAGCACTGAGGGGCACCTGCCAGCAGCCCCCACTCATGTCCCCTTGCACACCCACCCCCCAGCAGAGGGGCACCTGCCAGCAGGCCCCCACTCATGTCCCCTTGCACACCCACCCCCAGCACTGAGGGGCACCTGCTCAGCAGGCTCCCACTCATGTCCCCTTGCACACCCACCCCCCAGCACTGAGGGCACACTGCCAGCAGGCCCCCACTCATGTCCCCTTGCACACCCACCCCCAGCACTGAGGGGCACCTTGCCAGCAGGGCCCCACTCATGTCCCCTTGCACCCACACCCCCCAGCAGTGCAGGGACACCTGCCAGCAGGCCCCACTCATGTCCCCCAGCACCCCTACCCCCAGCAGTGCAGGGCACCTGCCAGCAGGCCCCCACTCATGATCCCCTATGCACCCCCACCCCTCAGCAACTGAGGGCACCTGCCAGCAGGCCCCCACTCATGTCCTCCATGCCCACACCCACCCCCAGCACTGCAGGGCACCTACCAGCAGGCCCCCACTCATGTCCCCCTGGCATACCCACCACCCAGCACTGAGTGGGCACCTGCCAGCAGGCCCCCACTCATGTCCCCTTGCACACCACCCCCTCAGCAGTGCAGGGCACCTGCCAGCAGGCCCCCACTCATGTCCCCTATGCACACCCCACCCCCAGCACGTGAGGGCACCTGCCAGCAGGCCCCCACTCGTGTCCCCTTTGCACACCACCCCCCAGCAGTGAGGGCACCTGCCAGCAGGCCCCCCACTCATGTCCCCTTGCACACCCACCCCCCAACACTGAGGGGCACCTGCCAGCAGGCCCCCACTCATGTCCCACTCATGTCCCCTTGCACCCCCACCCCCCAGCACTGAGGGGCACCTGCCAGCAGGCCCCCACTCATGTCCCTTGCACACCCACACCCCAGCACGTGAGGGGCACCTGCCAGCAGCCCCCACTCATGTCCCCTCTGCACCCCCACCCCAGCAGTGCAGGGCACCTGCCAGCAGGCCCCCACTCATGTTCCCTTGCACCCCCACCCCCCAGCAGAGCAGGGCACCTGCCAGCAGGCCCCCACTCATGTCCCCCAGCACCCCCACCCCCAGCACTGAGGGGCACCTGCCAGCAGGCCCCCACTCATGTCCCCTTGCACCCCACCCCCCAGCAGTCGGGGCACCTGCCAGCAGGCCCCCACTCATGTCCCCCTGCACCCCCACCCCCCAGCAGTGCAGGGCCACCTGCCAGCAGGCCCCCACTCATGTCCCCTGCACCCCCCCCCAGCAGTCAGGGCACCTGCCAGCAGGCCCCCACTCATGTCCCACTCATGTCCCTTGCACCCCCACCCCCCAGCAGTGCAGGGCACCTGCCAGCAGGCCCCCACTCATGTCCCCTTGCACCCCCCACCCCCAGCACTGAGGGCACCTGCCAGCAGGCCCCCACTCATGTCCACTCATGTCCCTTGCCCCCCACCCCCAGCAGTGCAGGGCACCTGCCAGCAGGCCCCACTCATGTCCCCATGTCCACACCCACCCCAGCAGTCAGGGCACCTGCCAGCAGGCCCCACTCATGTCCCCTCATGTCCCTTGCACCCCACCCCAGCACTGCAGGGGCACCTGCCAGCAGGCCCCCACTCATGTCCCTCTGTCCTTGCACCCCCACCCCCCAGCAGTGAAATGGCGATCTCATGACACAAACCAAAAGTCAACTATGTACATCAACACATGTCGCCACACGAAGGCAGGCGGTAGCGTCCCTGCGCATTAAAAAATGTGTGCTAACAAAAAAGCCCGTATATACAGCTCTGATGAATGTCCCATACTGTGGCCCTCTAGGACAAATGACGTGCAAAGGGGTACGTGACAAACACAGACACCCGCTGTGTCAAAAATAGCGTGTATTTCGGGGGTGCGCGGGAAGTTTCACACTGCGATTGTGCCTGGGCGAGCGGGGTACGTGTACTTCAGGGGCTCGCGGGAAGTTTTACACGCGATTGTGCCTGGGCGAGCGGGGTACGTGTACTTCAGGGGCTCGCGGGAAGTTTTACACGCGATTGGGCCTGGGCGAGCGGGGTACGTGTATTACTGGGGTGGGCGGGGAAGTACAGGAGGCAAATGCGCGGAACGCCCACACGCACGCGCCAAAAAAGAACGCTAATCCGGAAACACGTACGCCAGCAGGAAGCAGGCGTACGTGGACCCGCGCAGCATAAAAGTGCGCGCAAACAACAAGCAAGCTCAGACGCCAGGATGAACATACCGTTCCTAGCAGCAGTGGTCGTGGATACCGCAGGAGGAGGAGGAGGATAGTCAGGCCCAGAATTTTCACACCCAGAACCAGCCTTTTTGGCATGCCTGATGACCAGGTGTATGGGAGGTACAGGTTTCCACCTCACATAATACTCGACCTGGTCAGTGAGTGGGAGGATGACCTCACATCACCCACCCTCTGCTCCCAAGCACTCAGCCCCCTGGAGAAGGTCCTCAATGTACTGCACTTTTTGGCCACCGGATCATTTCAGCGGACAAGTGCCATAGTGGGGGGGTGTCACAGGCCACGCAGTCACGCTGCCTACACCAGGTCTTGGCCATCATGACTGCACGCCCATCAGTCCGCAGGCACATATACCTGCCCAGAACACCTGCAGAAAGGCAGGCTGCCGTCCAGGATTTCTACGGGGTGGCACAATTCCCCAAAGTCCTAGGTGCCATTGATTGCACCCATGTGGCTCTACGTCCCCCCAGGCATCAGAGCACATCTATAGAAACCGCAGACACTGGCATTCCATCAACGTCCAGGTAGTATGTGATGCCAGGGAATCATCACCTCAGTATATGCCAACTATCCAGGGTCCACCCACGACAGTTTCATTTACAGAATGTCAACCCTAAACCGGGACCTAGAAGCTGGGCGGCATGGCGATACATGGCTGCTTGGTGAGTATAAATGCCACAGCACATGCATGCATGCCAGATACTGAGTAATGTCACAACCCCACTAATGATACCCATCACCACCTCCCCAGGGGACAGTGCCTACCCTCTGAGCACCCACATGATGACGCCAATTCGGAACCCCACCACGCCACCCGAGGTAAGATACAACACAGCCCATATTGCAACCCGGGGCATAGTGGAGCGCACATTCGGAGTGCTCAAGTCACGCTTTCGCTCCCTTGACCGTTCTGGTGGGCAGCTGTTATACGCTCCCCCAGTAGTGTGCAGGATCATAGTGGCAGCATGTGTCCTGCACAACGTTGCAACACGCCGGGGCCTGCCGGTGGACATGGTGGTGCCCCCACATCCCCAACCACATGCACGCCCGCTGCGCATGGGAGGGGAAAGGGCACGGGGTGAGGCAGCCCGAACGCAGCTGGTGGCTAATTACTTCACTTAGAATCACACCCCTGTGGAGTGCACACAGCCCTGCCACATACCAGCTGACAATCGATGATGACACAAGGGACAGTCAACTGTCACAACCATACCAGCCTGAGATTGGTCACCTGGAAGTGTCACAATGTGTGCATCCCTACCTACAGAAACACCACCAATGCTGTGTCATCAAAAGACACATATGCTGCTAAATGCATTACCCCCTTGCAAAATACAACATGAGAACAGTGCCATGTCACCCAACCCCTCCCCAGCACCACCACCCAACACACCATGGCATGTCATGCTATGTGAGAGCAAACAAAGCAATCCCGAAAACCTGACACAAGTGTCACAAAGTACAGTGTCCCTAATGGAAACTGGCCACACACAATATGCTCCCAGTAATGTTGAACTAACAACACACATGACCAAATACTTACCAACAATACAATGCAGCTACACAAGCTCAAACATAACTAAAACATGACAGTACTAAGTTAAAGTAGTCGTAGTCTTACAACCTGAATATGCCACCACATCGCCCCCTTCCAACTGTAGTCTTGCAGGCTTCAAAACTTGTCTGTGTACTGCATACAACATGAACTCCATCTCCAAAGTAGACGGCCTTGTGAAGACATGAGGAATGAACCTGCAAATTCAGAGGGAGACATGGAAGCAGAAGCATACATAATTCCAACATGCAGTGTACAATACAACAACAATATACACAAGGAATGTCTACACAGTATTGACTACAGACTGCCCACACAGCTCATGGGAGCCCAACATCACTGTGTACATCACTGTCACTTGGTCACACCCTTTGCAAGCCCATGGAAACGGGAAGCAGGAGGGGTGTGTGTCTCACGAACCCAAGCATCGAACCCAAACTCAGGACAAGCCTGCATGTGCCCAGCCGGAATACAGTGGATGCCCACGGAAGCCACACAAGGCAACACACTGTCCAAAAAATTGGGAATAAAAGAAATAAAAATAAAAATAAAAATAAGAAACAATCAAAAATGGCCATTGATGGGCCCGGGGGGTTGGGGAGGCCACCCAGGAGGTCGAGGACAGGATGCACACCAGAACCCACCTGCTGTGGATGTTGGGAAAAAAAACACCTCCATGGGCTCATGGCCTGCACGGCTATGCCAATGTGGGAGAACTGCTGCTGTCGCTCTCATTACCCTCTGCTGCTGCCACAGGAGGTGGTGGTGCTATGGGAGGCAGCCCACGCAAAGCCCTGGTATGGTCTCCATGGCAGCAAGCATGCGGGTGTGGAAGGTCTCGTTCTGGAGGATTATAGTGCGGAGATCCCCATGCAGCACCTGACGTGATGCCCGGATCTCCTCCCGAGTTGCCTGCATCTCAGCTGAGAGCGAACGTGTGAGCCGCTCCAGCTGCTGTTCTGTCCTCAAGTTAGTGGAAGCCTCAAGGTCAACAAGAGTCTCCCTGAGGTGATGGAGTTCTACCCTCAGGGCTTCCCTGTGGCCCTGGGACTCTATTGATATCGATTGGCGTAGAGTCTCCAGTGCCGCCCGTCTGTCCCTGTTGACGCCAACATGTCCTCCCTGTGTGATTGGCAAATGGAGTCTGTTGCCTGCTGTAGTTGCTCCATCTGCCTTTCAGGGGGGACAATGGAAGTGGCCACCCTCTCCATTGCTTGAGCCATCATCTCAACTGATGCTGCCTGTTGGGTTGCCATACCGTACATGGATTGTTCCCATGCGGTATTGCCTGGTGGCGTACGGCCACCCGTCGGCGGGCACCACACCTGTTTGGGCAAGGCGATCTGCGCCTTGCTGTGCCGGCACTGCCTGAGGCTGCAGGACTGCATTCCCCCTCTGATCTGCTGGCCCAGGAACAGGATCAGATGTTGTGGAGTGTGACCCTGCATCCGTAACCGCCAAAGGCTGACTAACCAACACTGACATCCCATAGAGGGTTCTACCCCTGGTGCAGGTGGGTTGGACAGAACAGAATCCCTGCCAGAAACACTTACCTGCGACGCCACATAGTCTCATCATCCGATCAGCACCTGAATAGAGGTCTGGGGAGGTGCACCCAGAGACACCCCTGGACAGTATGGTCTGCAGTAAGATTGGGTTTTCACCCACCACCACAACCGTCCCCCACTGGTGCCCGTCGTGCCTGAGATTCCTCCTGGGTCTGCACCATCTCCTCAACCTCAACAGCATCAAGTGCGTCATCACCTGCAAAAACATGAAAGACAAAAATGGAAACAGGCATTAGCACCATAGCACACAAATAGGCCTGACAAGCTACAGAACAGTACATGATTTACACATGTCCCACATGACTATAACCCTCCCATGCATGCACTGTCACTGAGTTGGAAGGGGAGGCAAAAGGCAGACACTGATGACACCAAGATGGAAGAGCAACACATTTGCTGCATGCTGGGTAGCACTGCCATCACACATTGGCCTGTGAGTGGCATGTCCAATACACATAAATGACACATGCCATCACACAGATGGCATGTACCATAGCCATGGTACATTCCACAAGTACATCCATATGTCAGTGAATGAGTACTGTCACCATCCATGTGAGATGGACATGAAGAGATGAAAAATGCCACATAGTGTGAAAAGATACGCCATGTGCCACACACTGAACACATCCAGTGTACAAAAATACAGTGATTGCAGGGCCATGTACACATCAATGGTTGTGCACTTCAACATGACAGGAAACAACTAGCATGTTCCACATTCAAACAGGCCCAAAAACATCATGTGATCAGGACAATACTCATTCAGCCTGAATGGTCAAATCATTCAACTACCAAGGTGACACATGTGGGCCAATGTGGGGTTCATCAATGACAGAAGCATGTCACATATGTCACAATAGGGCTGAGGAATGTGTTGCAAAAGTGGGAGAATTGAAACAATCAGCCTGAAGAACACTGAAAAATACAAACAATGTTGTTGCAAGATGCCACTTCAAGGGCAACTGCCGTAATGTTGCGCTAAATTACATGTGGGCAGAAGGGATACTGTCACACCCAAATCCAAGGCCGCAGAATGTTTTGGATGAAGCACATGGGTGACCCATACCACTCAGTCACACACACCCTCACCTGCCACTCAATCAGAACCCGTCACCCAAACAACATACACATGCATTACACACACACGCATGGGCACTCACCGGACAATGTGTCATAATCGGGTAGTTCTCCCACACCTCGGATCTGTTCCTCTGTGACGAAGGTCCAGCAACA
>CM030329.1:395574765-395612490 GCA_002915635.3 Ambystoma mexicanum | reverse complement strand
GAATTTCCCTACCTAGTGAGTCCCCCAGCAGCTTGCTGGATTTCTGGGGTTTATTTTTTTCTCCTGCAAGAGTGAGACTCTTTTTACCCTCACTCTTGGACATGTGGAACTGTGTTATCTTGGATAACCTTGTGTTGAATGGGCTATGGGGTCTTTTACTCCATAGGGCCTCATGTGTATTTTTGTGATGTGGGTTACACAGCACCCTCTGTGCAGTAACCCAGGGGTGTCCTAGGGACTCCCACGCATAGACTCCATAACCTGGGACTGACTACTGTCTCCCAGGGCATGTAAAGTCACCAAAGACCTTATTAGTCTTGAATCCTGAACAGAACCAGTACAAACCATCATATTGTGGACGAACTGGCTGGGGCAATTCGATTGCCCCCAGGGTCTGTTAGTCGAGGGGGCACGTCTCCGTCCCCCCTGATCGAGTTTTGGCTGGTGGCAGTGGAAACTACTTTTTATATTCGACCCGCGAATATTTCCCTATGGGATTCCCATTGTTTTAGGCTAACACATTTAATTATTTATTTACGGTAGCCTAAAACAATACCGCGGTTTATATATTTTTTTATTATAACTCCGGTCGGGTTATTTTGCAAACTTGATCCTAAAATGGCGTTGGTGTTCGCCTCTGTAATTCTGACCAAAGTGGAGCCTTTGTTCCACTTTTGGCGGGCTTCTCCACAGAAGCCTCCAAAGTGGTGCCACTCTGTTGGATACTTAGGAGGGTGGAGGGGGATTTAGGCACCCTGGACTGAGTTACCCTGGCTAACTCAAGTCGCACTCCGTCCTGATTGGCCCAAGTGGTGAGCCGCCCGGCTCACCACTTAGCATGTTTGAGATGACAGCTAGGCTGGGTGAATGGGGGTTTGCTGCATAAAAGCAGGGCTTTGGGGACTGGAACTTCAGAAGTCGCCACAGGACCAAGAATCCGACGAGGAAAGAGCTGAGCCGACCTGCTTCGACGACACCAACGGCGGAGCCCTGCTGTACACGTCTCACCACTTTTCCAACGGACCGAGGAGAACTCTTAACGGAGTGGCTCCTTCCCTTGACTGGTGGGGACAACCAGTTTTCGCCTTCTTTCCGTTCTTCGAGGTATCTCGTGGCCGCCTTGCCTGTGCAAGCACCCCGGCAACCGAATACCACACTTTTACCCCTAAACCGCGAAAGTCGGTACAACTTTAACCGGAGGACTCCGCGGCTGGTTTCTTCCCGGGCAGTGCTACGACCTCCTTCTTCTGCTCTTCAGCGAGATTTTCTTCTTCCCCTGACCGACGTCGAGCCTTGCTGTCACTGCCTGGAACAACTGCCACGCCTGGAGGATCCTTTCCGCTTAAGGTACTGTGTGTCCGCCTGGCTTCCCTTGCCATCGACTGTACGGGGTAGATTTAGTCCCCGGCTTTCGAACCTGGGAGTGCCTGGGACACTTTGGCTAAACTTTCTGAGCCACTCTAAACCCTTTCTAACTCTTTGCAAGACTTTGAATCCCTAATAACGTGTGATCTTGGGCACATTTTCGCTCCGGCTACTCTAAGAGTGTGGCCCTGCCTAGTGACTTTTGCTCACCTGTGACTTTGTACTTCTTTAAGCCTATTGCAAGTGTTCTGGACCTTAGAATGGTGTGTTTTAACCTATTTCTGCTTTTTCTATCCCTTTCTTGGAAACTACTAGAGTGTCATCTAACGTTAAGCACTCACCTCTGTTTTAATTATGTGGTGTTAACCTAGAGTTGTCTTAGATAGGAGAAAAGGATTGAATCTACTTTCATTATAACTGTGTTTGAAGTGTTTCATACATTTTTGCTAGAGTGTTTCTACTTATGTGTGTTTTATAAATAAATAACTATTATACTTTTGAAACCAAGCTCTGGTCAGTGTTTGCTTGTGCTATTTGTTTTGGTACCTATTGTGTATATTTGCATACTGCCTAACTCTTCTTGAGGGAAGTTCTGACTGCTCAGCCACAGCTACCAGGTAAATCTGGGTGGTACAGACTGCTACCAAGTGGGTTTTACTGCTATACCTGTAGTCTTAAATCTTTTGCAGTGTTCCCCAAGGGAACTGCACAGGTTTCTGCCTAACACTGGTGTACAGCGGTGGGATTTGTATTGAGTATACATTTTAGTGTGCTTTAGACACCTTAGTGCAACTAACCACAAAGCTTAGCACTAGAAAAGTAAACCTCTAACATGTCAGTTATAGAAAGCTATAGTCAAGAGTCCCTTGCAGCCAAAACTGCTGATTGTTTAAGAGTGCTCTGTAAACATAAGGATCTCATGACTAAGGGCAAGAAAATGGAGCTGATTGAAAGATTGTTAGCTACCCAAGTCTGGGTGATGGTTCAGAGGAACCTACCACTCCCAGCAACTGTAGATGACAGTATTGAAGTTAACATGGATCAAAATGTTGATAATTCTGAGGAAGAGTCAGAAGAGGAGGGTGAGGCTGTTGTAACTGTTCCCCTAGGCCTCTACCTGCTCTACCTGCTGTACCTACTGGGCCTTACCAGGCCCACATTAGTCCTCAGTACTTTGAACTGGAGAAAATGAAACTAGAATTGGAGTATAAGAAACTTAATGCTCAAACTGACAAAAACTAAGGCTAAGGGAAATGGAGCTCAAGTATGAGCTAGAATTGAAGAAATTATCTGTTGGAGAATGCTTCTCTCTCTGGCTCCTCTAGAAGTTCCAGTCCTAAAAGACCCCGGATGCCTAAAGATTGGTTGGTATGTATGAGCTAAGTTGGATGTGTTGGATTGGTTGTCTCTGTTTGAATATAATCATGGGCTCCAGAACATCACAGGAAATGACTTTACTCACCTGGTTGTTCTCTAGGCTTCCCCTGTTGCAACTGATGTGGTAATGGAGATGGGGGGGAGGATAAGAAGGACTATGAATGTGTGAAACTAGCTTTGATAGCTAGGTTTGGGAAGACCCTTCCAGTATCTTAAAGAGTTTAGAGCCTCAAAAAGCATGATGTTACCCCTTGGGCTACCTGGGTGAGTGAAGGGTTGAAAACTTAGAGGGATGGATTAAGGGTTACAAAGTGAACACTTATGAGGGTATGAAGAATTTGTTTATGGTTGGAGACTATTTATGATGCCTGCTCTCCTGAGCTCAGACAACACTTGGCTGATTCCAAGGAATTAGATTCCGGAAACTAGCTAGGGCTGCTGACTTGTGGGTTGCAACAGGGCCACTCACAAGGATTCTGGGGTAACTCAGAAAAAGGGATGGGAAAAACAGCCTAAAAAGGACTCCAAAGAGAATTCTAATACTACAAATTCCAAAGAGGGCCCCAAACAAAACTATAAGGGTAAGCCACAAAGGGAAACCGAATCAGGCTAGTGTACCTTCTGGTCCAAGACCAGAGGAGGTCAGAACAAGCCTCCATTCCAGCGAGCTCTTTGGCTCATGCTTTGTTTTGTAAGCTACTGACCATGTGAAAGGAGATCCCAGATGTAGGGTAAACTTCAGGGGTCCAACTTGCCCTCCTTAGCCTTCGCTCCAGAAGAGGAAGTACATATGGCAAGTGGAAACTTTCTATTTACTGGCTGATGAACCCACTGGAGTCCTCAGCTAGTGTTTCTTTAGTCTCTCTCTGGGGTTGTGGGAACAACAGAATTTAGATGTGTATAACTCTTATCCCAGATAATACTAAAGAGTATTTAAGGACAGTGTCCAGGTGAATGGTCAGGAGACTCCTGCATTAGGACACTGGAGCAGCATAATGTGGTGGATGAATCATTTTTCAAGGCAGAGGATGTTGCTAAGGCACCAAATGCCTCACCAAGTTAGCTGGTGGCCTGTGCAGATGTGTCCCCAGTTACCAGTCCTCATCCAATGTAATGATATGGCTGTAAATACCTGTCAGTGTACAATGTGAAGTGCCAGGTAGGTTCTGTTGGGTAATGACCTCAAAGCTCTTGGAGTTGTATCTCATACCCCAGACCCCCTAGCAAAAGGTTACAGGAGCTCACAAAACCTGCAAGAGAGAAAACCCTGAGAGGGTTATCTCAGGAGATGATGACAGAAATCACTCCTCTCCCACTGGAGCAACTTACTGCAGTAACAACCAGATCAGGAGCAAAGGGGCAACCCAAGACTCCTAGGAAAAAGCGAGCAGCAAGCACTCCAGTGCTTCCAACAAGGACTTCCCCTAGGTTGTCCAAAGTTACACCTGTAACTCCCCTCCAGCTGAGGCTGAGAGGGAGTACAACCCTGTGTGGTTTGAACTAGACTCTGAGGAAGAGCTAGAAGGAGGCCCAAACCTTATTGGAGATTTGGACCCTGAGGACCATCCTGAGCTGCAGTCTTTACTGGCAGAAGGTGGACTAGCAGGGCCGCTTTTCGTAAGGGACAAGAGAGAATGTCCAACTCTGGAAGGTCTCCGCCACCAGGCAGCTTCTCAGGCTGATGGGCAAGAGCCTGGGAAGTATAGGTTACACTGGGAAGATGGCCTCTTCTATAGTGGAACCGACTGAGTCTGAACCTGGAGACTACAAGCGCCTTGTAGTCCCCAGAGAACAGACAACAGTTCTTACAACTAGCCCATGAGATACCTTTGGCTGGTCACTTGAGTTTCAAGAAGACCAAGGAAAGGCTCTCACTCTACTTTTTATTGACCAAAGATGGGGGCTGAAGTAGATAGATATTGTAAGAGCTGCCATACCTGCCAGACTTCTGGTAAGGTTGGTTCAAGAATGTGGCACCTTTAGTGCCTCTCCCAGTTGTGGGAGTCCATTTGAGAGAGTAGGGATTGACATTGTTGGTCCCCTTGATCCTCAACCTCCTCAGGCAACAGGTTTATACTTGTTGTAGTAGACCATGCTACTAGGTACCCTGAGGCAATTCCTATGAGGACTGTTACAGCTCCGGCTGTGGCTAAGGCCCTCCTTGGTATTTTTACCAGGGTTGGGTTCCTAAGGAAGTAATCTCTGACAGGGGTCAAACTTTATGTCCCAGTACATGAAAGCCATGTGAAGACCTGTGGAGTTACTTACAAGTTCTCAACAGCAACCACCCTCAAGACAAACGGGTTGGTTGAAAGGTTTAACAGAACCATGAAGAGCATGATAGGTGCTTTAGAGGAACCCCTTAAGAAAAAGTGGGACCTTCTACTGCCATGCCTTCTCTTTGCTTATAGAGAAGTCCCTCAGGAGGGAGTAGGTTATTCTCCCTTTGAGCTTCTCTATGGCCATCCAGTCAGAGGTCCGTTGGCCCTGATTAAGGAGGGATTGGAAGGTGCTCCTCCCCTCAAGCCAGTCAGAGTGACTGACTATGTGATAGGTCTCCGGAGGAGAATGTCACACATGATGGCAGAAGCAAGTGACAACTTGAAAGCTGGTCAAGCTCTGGTCAAACATTGGCATGACCAGAAGGTTAACATGGTTGAGTTTACTCAAGACCAGCTAGTTCTCGTTATGCTCCCAACAAGGCAGAGGGCCTTGCAAGACAAATGGATGGGACCCTTCAAGATTGTGGGAAAACTTGGAGAGTCAACTATCTGGTGGATCTGGGCAGACCCAGGGAAGCTCCTAGAGTCTTCCACACCAACAGACTAAAAGCATACATCTCCAGACCTGACGTAGGAGCCTTGCTTCTAGCTTCAGCTGCAGAGGAAGAAGAGAGTGAATCTCTCCTGATCTCCTCAGAGGTGTGCTTTAGACGAAAAAGTTGAAGGAGTCAATCTCTCTTCAGACCTGACCCTGAGCAACAAGAGGAGTGCAAATCTATGTTAAATCAGTTTGCCTCCCTGTTCTCACTGTCACCAGGCTTGACCCTTGGGGCCAGCATGATATACTCACTGGTGACTGTCTGCCAGTCAAAAGCAGAGGGTACAGAATGTCAGAACACATCAGAACCCACATCAAAGGAGAGGTCAAGAATGTGCTTGATCTCGGGGTAATAGAGACCTCTACTAGTCCATGGTCTAGCCCAGTGTGTTATACAAAGGCAGGATCCAAGACTTGGGATTCTGTGTGGACTATAGAGCTCTAATGCAGTCACCAGACTGATGCCCACCCTTTGCCTAGGACAGATGAGTTGGTGGATAAACTTGGTGCAGCCAAGTACCTCAGCACATTTGACCTTTACGTCAGGCTATTGGCAAATAGCCCTGACAGACCATGCCAAGGAGAAAACTGCATTTTCCACCCCAGTTGGCTTGTACCAATTTAAGGTCATGCCTTTTGGATTAAAAAATGCACCTGCCACATTCAAAGGATGGTGAATCAAGTTCTAGCTGGGATGGAAGATTTCTGCATGCATACTTGGATGACATTGCAGTCTTCAGCCAATCCTGGGAGGAACATGTGGACCACCTAGGACATGTGTTGCAGGCCCTTGAACAGGCCCATTTGACAATCAAAGCCAGTAAGTGCCAGATTGGTCAAAGTAAAGTGGTCTACCTTGGACATGAGGTAGGAGGTGGAGAGATAAGGCCTTTGCTCAGCAAGATTGAAGCTGTGCAAAATTGGACAACACCGACTACTCAAACCCAAGTGAGAGCCTTCCTAGGCCTCACTGGGTATTACAGGAATTTCATTGAGAACTATGGGACCATAGCTTCTCCACTGAATGTAATCTCCTCTCCTAAATTCCCTAAGAAGGTAAAATGGAATGAGGAATGCAATCAGGCCTTTGAAAAACTGAAAAGAGCTCTTTGCCAAGCTCCAGTATTGAGAGCTCCTGACTACCACCAAACTTTCATTGTACAAACTGATGCTTCCAATGTAGGTATAGGTGCAGTTCTAAGCCAACTGGATGAGAAGGGTAGGGAGCACCCCATTTGCTTCATCAGTAGAAAACTGAAGGATCCTGAGACAAGGTGGGCAACTATCGAAAGAGAATGCTTTGCTATTGTGTGGGCACTGAAGAAGTTTAGGCCATACTTGTATGGTTCTACTTTTGTTATTCAGACTGACCACCAACCCTTGAGATGGTTAATGCAAATGAAAGGGGAAAATCCAAAACTATTGAGATGGTCAATCTGCCTACAAGGTTTGATTTCACCATTGAGCACAGGTCAGGGTGTCACCATCAAAATGCTGATGGACTCTCTAGGATGTATATCATCGACTAGAGGTATGAGGTTCATCAGGAGTGGATTAAATCCTCCTGTCCCTTAGTCTGGGGGGGCGAGTGTTAGGGAGAATTCTCTGTTTAGGCTGAATTTCCCTACCTAGTGAGTCCCCAGCAGCTTTGCTGGATTTCTGGGGTTTATTTTTTTCTCCTGCCAAGAGTGAGACTCTTTTACCCTCACTCTTGGACATGTGGAACTGTGTTATCTTGGACAAACCTTGTGTTGAATGGGCTATGGGTCTTTTACTCCATAGGGCCTCATGTATTTTTGTGATGTGGGTTACACAGCACCTCTGTGCAGTAACCAGGGGTGTCCTAGGGACTCCCAGCCTAGACTCCATACCCTGGGACTGACTACTGTCTCCCAGGGCATGTAAAGTCACCAAAGACTTTATTAGTCTTGAATCCTGAACAGAACCAGTACAAACCATCATATTTTGTGGACGTACTGGCTGGGGCAATTCGATTGCCCAGGGTCTGTTAGTCGAGGGGGCACGTCTCCGTCCCCCTGATCGAGTTTTGGCTGGTGGCAGTGGAAACTACTTTTTATATTCGACCGCGAATATTTCCTATGGGATTTCCCATTGTTTTAGGCTAACACATTTAATTATTATTTACGGTAGCCTTAAACATACCGCCGGTTTATATATTTATTATTATAACTCCGGTCGGGTTATTTTGCCAAAACTTGATCCTAAAATGGCGTTGGTGTTCGCCTCTGTAATTCTGACCCAAAGTGGAGCCTTTGTTCCACTTTTGGCGGGCTTCTCCACAGAAGCCCTCCAAAGTGGTGCCACTCTGTCTGGGATACTTAGGAGGGGTGGAGGGGATTTAGGCACCCTGGACTGAGTTACCCTGGTAACTCAAGTCGCACTCCGTCCTGATTGGCCCAAGTGGTGAGCCGCCCGGCTCACCACTTAGCATGTTTGAGTGACAGCTAGGCTGGGTGAATGGGGGTTTGCTGCATAAAGCAGGGCTTTGGGGACTGGAACTTCAGAAGTCGCCACAGGACAAGAATCCGACGAGGGAAGAGCTGAGCCGACCTGCTTCGACGACACCAACCGGTGGAGCCCTGCTGTACCGTCTCACCACTTTTCCCAACGACCGAGGAGAACTCTTAACGGAGTGGCTCCTTCCCTTGACTGGTGGGGACAACCAGTTTTCGCCTTCTTTCCGTTCTTCGAGGTATCTCGTGGCCGCCTTGCCTGTGCCAAGCACCCCGGCAACCGGAATACCACACTTTTACCCCTAAACCGCGAAAGTCGGTACAACCCTTTAACCGGAGGACTCCGCGGCTGGTTTCTTCCCGGGCAGTGCTACGACCTTCCTCTTCTGCTCTTCAGCGAGATTTTCTTCTCCCCTGACCGACGTCGAGCCTTGCTGTCACTGCCTGGAACAACTGCCACCGCTGGAGGATCCTTTCCGCTTAAGGTACTGTGTTCCGCCTGGCTTCCCTTGCCACCGACTGTACGGGGTAGATTTAGTCCCCGGCTTTCGAACCTGGGAGTGCCTGGGACACTTTGGCTAAACTTTCTGAGCCACTCTAAACCCTTTCTAACTCTTTGCAAGACTTTGAATCCCTAATAACAGTGTGATCTTGGGCACATTTTCGCTCCGGCTACTCTAAGAGTGGGCCCTGCCTAGTGACTTTTGCTCACCTGTGACTTTGTACTTCTTTAAGCCTATTGCAAGTGTTCTGGACCTTAGAGTGGTGTGTTTAACCTATTTCTGCTTTTTCTATCCCTTTCTTGGAAACTACTAGAGTGTCATCTAACGTTAAGCACTCACCTCTGTTTTAATTATGTGGTGTTAACCTAGAGTTGTCTAGATAGGAGAAAGGATTGAATCTACTTTCATTATAACTGTGTTTGAAGTGTTTCACTACATTTTTGCTAGAGTGTTTTCTACTTATGTGTGTTTTATAAATAAATAACTATATACTTTTGAAACCAAGCTCTGGTCAGTGTTTGCTTGTGCTATTGTGTTTTGGTACCTATTGTGTATACTTTGCATACTGCCTAACTCTTCTTGAGGGAAGTCTGACTGCTCAGCCACAGCTACCAGGTAAATCTGGGTGGTACAGACTGCTACCAAGTGGGTTTACTGCTATACCTGTAGTCTTAAATCTTTTGCAGTGTTCCCCAAGGGAACTGCACAGGTTTCTGCCTAACAGATACTGGGAGGAAGTATGCCGGGTACTGGATGAGATGGCTGACCACCCCATTGAGTGGACTCCACGAATATGCCTGTTGGGGACTTGTGAGAAAATGAACCCGATATGGCGGAAACTACTGAACTTAAGTTTGTTATTGGCCAAGAGAGCTGTTTTGCTCAAGTGGAAAAGTGCAAATCCCCCAACTAAAACCGATTGGATCAGAGACATGACATGGGCAAATGATATGGAGGAATTGTATATAGACACGGTGCTTCCTAGTTCAAGGCCCCAAGAATATATGGGACAGATACAAGGCATATCTGGCGGGAAGGACCGAGCAAGCTAACCCCGACCCTCGAATAGAAAATGTAATTGTAACTGTACATTATGTGAATGTGTCAATGATATAGCTAAGCAACTGTACTGATTGTGTGCAACCAAAAATAAAAGTTAAAAAAAAAAAAAAGACACAGATGAACTTCAAAGAATTATGACGCCTATGGGAATGCCAAGTCCTGATGAAGATGGATATCATCTGCTTTCTAGTTAGATGTGTTTTCTCCATCGAAACTACCACCTTTAATTGTGCCAGGCCTATTTTACTGTATGTTACATTGTTCTTGTCCTGACACAAGAGTAGTCGACGCACAGCATCCCTTGGCTAATTTTAGCGGTTTTTTCAATGATGATGTGTTCATTATATTGTGCAGTGGTGTAACTAATTATTGCGGTTGGCTGCATGATCTATTAGTGACCAGATTGCCCCCTGCTGATTTACTTTTTGGCCCTTTGCCTTTAAATCTGAATAGGCAGGGGCGCTGTTGAGCAGCTGACAAAATGGCTGCCTAGCTTTTCAGCTCCGTGTGCTGCCGCTTTATATCTGCTTCCATCTGCGGTTTAACATCTTGCCCCATCTTCAAACCCGGCTCCTGCCTTCCAGACACTTGGAGCTACCTACCTGTGAAATTTCGGCCCGAACCGGTCCTTCTGAGCCTGGGTTGGTCCGTCGGCATTGCCCCCCGTAGTGGGCCGACTGGGCCGGACTCGCCGCTGCCTGCGGCCCTGCGGCTCACGTGATCCTACTACCCGCCTCCCTCGCTTGGACGCTGGCCTACTGTCGCCTGGAGGCTGGGGCTGATCTGGAGCGCGGGGGCCACCTTCACCGTCCTACTGCGCGCGGGTGGATCCTGCATCGAACTTCACCGCCTGGGATCTCCCGTGGCCGGCTGCCGCCCTGTGCTCTCGTGGCGCCGCTACCTGGTTCTCTCCCTCCCGCGGAGACCATCTCTCCGCCGGGCCTGCAGCCGGGGAACTTTGCGGTTCACTGCTGTGCCGCCAGACGTGTGTGATACCCGCGGGGGACGGGTGGAATCGCTGGGGACCCTGTCATCTGGATTGATCGCTGGCTTGAGGTGAGTAGCCGGGGTGGCTGCCGTGCGCGGGTGTCCCTGTGATCCCTCCACTCTGCTTGCGGCCCTCGCGCCCTCACCCGTGTTATATACCCCTGGGGCCTCGCGACGCCAGCCCGCTCTCCTGTGACCTGTTGGGGCATCCCCCCGGACACGGCCTTCCCTTATAGCTCCGGATGACTCTGTGAGTTACTGCGACACCATTTGGAAGAGAGTGGGTTCCTCCATTTGCCCATCACTCTACATAGCCCCAGGTCGTAAATCACATAATGTCCAACAGATCCAGGAATACCAGCAAGACTGGGGCTATGGATAAATTTGCAAAGCCACCTCGAGATCTGAATCGACCCATTCTTCATGCGATCAGACCGACATACCGCTCCCTGCGGAGGGGCCTCAGGCAGACCTGACGGTCATGATGGAAACTATGGCCAGAAACTTTGCTGCATTTCATGAAAAGCTCGACGACATCAATGCGAATGTGGCATCGCTTAGGGCCAAGTTGGATCAACAGGGGACGCGGCTCACTGAGGCTGAAAATAGAATTGGTGCCAGCGAAGACACTGTAGCCACACTGCAGAGTACAGTGGCCACCCTTGTCACGGACATGAAATCAGTGAAGGCTAAGTGTGATGACCTCGAATCCAGATCGAGGAGGAATAATATACGCATTATTGGGGTCCCGGAAAACGCGCTGAAGGGCCGACTCGAACTGGCTGTTGAGAACCTCTTGAAGGATCTATTGGGCAACCCGGCTTTGTCCCCTTTCTTCATGATCGAGAGGGCCCACAGGGCACTGGCCCCACGTCCCAGGCCTGGGGACTTTCCAAGACCCATCATTGCGAAGATCCTGAGTTTTAAAGATCGCGACCAAATCCTCCGCCTCGCACGTGAGAAGGGTGAGCTCAGAATGGACTCGCAGGTGATCCGAATTTTCCCTGACTTCTCGACTGGAGTCCAGCAGGAACGTCGCCAATTCCTTGGAGTTAAGAAACTGCTTAGGGAGAGGAACATTCCATATGTCATACTATTCCCTGCACGTTTGAAATTCACATTCAACAACAAACTTTACTTCTTTACGGTGCCTTCGGAGGCGGTGAAATTCATAGAGGCACACATTCCCCCTCATCCACCCGCTGAGGATATGATGCAGAATGACTGAACTGCATCTGAGGCTTGCTCCCTCTGATCGCCCAATGGCCGGGCGTCCTTATGGCTATACAAGTATTTGGTTGTTCTATTTACATTTCCTGTAGCCCTGGCTGTACTCACTGTACCTAATCTCTTGAAAACGCACAGATTATCATAATACTGAACCTCTCATCTTTTCCATGTTGACTTCTTAATGTTGTTTATTGTAACGTTCCTCTGTTCCACACGCGGGCCCGGCATAGATGCAGCGACATGCATTTTTATACCACAAACACTGCTTGTTTTCTCAAGGACCCCACTGGGCTCCAAGCGTGCTAGCGAATGGCAATAGCGCACCCCATTGCGATTGCACTGTTGGTTATACTGTTGTTATGGGTTAGCCCCTGTTGGGCTCCTGCACCAGCTGGCTCAGGTTTGGGTCGATCCGGCGGTGCACAGGGAGGGTGGGTTGGCGCTTACACTACTATATTTGGGTTAGTGGTGAGGAAGGTGGGCGGGAAGGGGGTGTTATCAAAAAAAGGCACACAAGGTTGTATGGTGCGAGCATTAAAGGCCCAGGAATGCATGTTCGACTTCAAACGTTGGGGCACACACCGCTGCCGGGTCTGGGATGTCCACTAAAAATGTGTGCAGTATATTAGGACATTTACTACTGCAATGTCTACCATCATAATGTCCTGGAATGTCCGTGGGCTAAGCAACCACACCAAGGCCCGTAAAATCATAGCGTATACTAACAGACACAACTGCAAGTTACTGCTCCTACAGGAGATGCACTCCAATGGCCTCATACCAAGAACCATGGCCCCTGCATGGGGACCGGCGAGATTCTTCACCTCCTATTCCACTCAATCCAGAGGTGTTCTAGCGATGGTCCACAAATACATTAAGTTTACACTGCACAAAAACTACACCGACCCCGAAGGTCGTTATGTAATACTGCACTGCACTCTGGCTAACAAAGAATATTTACTTGTTAATACCTACTGCCCTAATGTGGATTCCCCCGAATTTTTCAACAATATCACCACCATACTGCTGGGATTTGTGGGCATACCGATCCTGTGGGGTGGGGACTTCAATCTTATCCTCGGCACGGTCCTGGACAGAACTGGAATTGCCCCTCGTTCCTTGTCCGGTGCTGCACGCAGACTGCAAGCCCACATTATGACACTTGACATCTGTGACGCATGGAGACAGCTACACCCCCAACGGAGAGACTACACCTACTACTCATCAGTGCACGATAGCTCCTCTAGAATAGACCTATTGCTTGTATCAAAAGGAGTCATGGGTGGGGTGGTGGAAGCCCAGATTTTACCTCGCACACTGTCTGATCATGCCCCAATTACACTCTTGGTGAGGCTGGGGATACCTGTCCCGACGTTCACCACCTGGCGTTTCAAATCCGAGGCCCTTAGGGATGTTGTATTTAGGGCTGATATACTTGCTGACATTCTGTCTTTCTTTGAACACAACTCTCTTTCGGGCACCTTGGCTGCAGTCAGGTGGGACGCCTTCAAAGTGTATATTAGGGGTATGTCCATCTCCCGGGAGGCTGGGGTGTTGAAATCGATCAGAGCCGCACTGGATCGATCCGAAACCAAACTGAAGCAATTGGAACTACAATGTGCCGCTAGGGCTGACCCTGCCATACTTACTCAGGTCACCAATGAACTCCAGGCATACAACAAGCTCGCCGTCAGTGAAACACAATACTTTACCCGCCCGCAGGCAGCCAGGAAATATGGAGAGGGAGACAGGCCTGGGAGAACATTAGCGACGCTATTAAAATGGGAGTCTGGCCGGACGCAGATCACCTCTATTAAATATAAACATGGCAACGCACAATGGGCCGACCAACAAATCCTAGATACGTTCGCTGAGTTCTACAGGTCCCTCTACTCTCAACCCGCTGAACACACTGAACAACATATGCGTGAACTCCTCGACCAGATCCCCACCACAGAGATCTCCTCCGCTACCCGTGACGAACTGGACTCCCCAATCACACTAGATGAAATTGTAACAGCCATTTCTGACCTGCCCAAAGGCAAGGCCCCGGGACCTGACAGCCTAACCGCCGATTTCTACCAAGAGCACGTCGCCATAATCGCCCCCAGGCTGCTTGAGGTCTGGGACGGATCGCTCCGTGCCTCTATCCTCCCCCTCTCTATGCGCGAAGCGGCCATTACATTTCTGCTGAAGCCTGGCAAACCTGACAATGAATGTGGGTCCTATAGACCCCTCTCCCTTATGAATCTCGACACAAAGATTTTTGCAAAAATTATAGCCAACCGATTCCTGCCCATTATGACGTATTTAGTCCATGAAGACAAGGCCGGCTTTGTACCCGGTAGGTCTACCTCCCACAATATCAGGAGACTGTTTAACGTGATGTCCCGCATTGATCAAGATGTACAGGCTGTGGCGGTTACACTTGATGCCCAGAAGGCCTTTGATATGGTCTCCTGGAAATACACATGGCTAGTGCTGGAGACCATGGGCATAGGCCCAAACATGATTAGGTTCATCAAATTACTGTACACTTCTCCTGTGGCGCGGGTTAGGACCAATACACTGACATCTGACCTGTTCACAATCTTCAGGGGCACCCGACAGGGATGCCCCTTCTCTCCTATTTTGTTTGCCCTGGCAATAGAACCGATGGCAGACTTTGTCCGTGCTCATCACGCCCGCAAGGGAATAAGACTGAAAGACAGTCCTGAAATTATATCTTTATATGAGGATGATGTTTTACTATACATCAGAGACCCCGCAACACACCTTGACCCCATACTAAGGGACATCACCCGCATTGGCACCCACTCCGGTTTCACTATTAACTACTCCAAATCAGAGATCTTCCCACTCACTAAGTCCACCCGACAACCCACCACTTAATACCCTCTCCGCTGGTCACCGAATGGTATAAAATATCTGGGTGTGCAAATAACGCTAGACAAATCCACCCTCATCGCCGACAACTATTCCGCCATATCACAAATAGCTGAGACTAAACTCCTACGGTGGCGTGCCCTCCCACTATCCATTGCTGGACGGCTCTCCCTCATAAAAATGATCCTACTCCCCAAACTGTTGTATAGGTTTAGCAACGTACCCGTATGGCCCGGGAGGCGATATTTTACTAGACTACACACACTATGTGCACAGTTTCTCTGGCACTCTGGCGCAGTACGCAAAAAGTGGACGGACATGGCACTCCCATATAAACAAGGAGGATTCACGGCTCCAGATCTATCACTTTATTGGTCCGCGGCCCAGGCCCAACATGCCACCCACTGATACCCTGGCTCCCCGGTGCGTCCCCATATCAAACTGGAACGAATGGCAGCTGCTGGTATCAATCTAATGTCCCTCATACTACATCGGCACTACACACCAGACTCTCCCATTGACCCAATCAGCACAACCCTTCAAGCCTGGGCTCGCTTGCTATTTCAGACAGCTGAAGCCTCTCCATACTACAAGTGGCTTCCGGTATGGGCCTTTCCCGGCTGGAACCCACTCATGACGCGGCACTGGCCCGACACTGGGGATGCTGGGATACCAAGCACTGACGGACTTCTACCCGAGGGCAGTTCATCGACCCCCAAACTTGGAAACCGGGGCACACCGGGTCCGCCTTGGAGACCCTCCAATACTACAGACTGCGAGCTGCGTTTCGCACCAAATGGCCCACATTCCCGATGAGCCCCCAGACAACTCAGCCATTGCATATATTGCAATTCTGGAGGTGCCCATGGAGTAGTCTCATCACTTTACAAGATCCTACAGGAGGCTAACCCTACTCCCACTCTCAAGGCACGTGATGAATGGGCTGGCGAACTAGATCTAGAAATATCAGATAGGGTTTGGGGGGATATGTGCCTACACACTCGGAAAGTCTCCCTCAATTTCCGTTTTCGCGCCGTGCAGTACAAACGTCTAAATAGACTTTACTACACTCCACAGAGGACCTCGAGGTTCGCCCGTGATACGGCGCACCCCTGCCCCCGCTGCGGAGCGACGGCAGCTGACCATTTACACATGTTTTGGTCTTGTGACAAATTGCTGAGGTTCTGGGAAAGCATCCTAGAAACGCTCACGGCTATCACTGACACAATGATTGACCCTGATCCTTTAGCCGTCCTCTTTGGAGCCTGGAAAACAGATGACACCAGACGTTTGGCCAAGTTTCTTAATATTGGGTGCATGATTGCCAAAAAATGCATACTTCAGAACTGGAAAAGTCCCATCCCCCCGGTCCACCAGAAATGGCTCCACATGCTTACTTGGGCATGGAACTGTGAGGAGGAATTTATATCCATGCTCCCCGTCACCTCTCGACCCAAGAATATCTGGGTAGAATTCAATTCGTACCTTAACAGTCATAGTGCAGACACACCCGGCTCTGGATCGTCCCCCACCCCGTCAGTGTCCACTGCTACAACATACTCATATGTATCTTGTATGATTATTGTCTGACATTATTGTGATTTTCTACAACTGCACATGCATTGCTCCACCTAATGTTTCTCACTTGTACTTGATGCCTTGATGTATGTACCACGTAACCTCTGCCGCCAAAAATAAAAGTTGAAAAAAAAATCTGAACAGGCATTTGTGGTTTCCCTTATTGAGTGATTTACCTCGCTCGTACGGGAAACCCCCTTTTTGGGATTAACTTAGTAGCATCTAGGTCTACTGTGATTTATTTCGCTGATTTTTTCACTTACAGCCAACAGTGAAATTAGTATTTAGTCACTTTACACGATGCACTTTAATATTGATATATTACTGTTCTTACCTTGCGCATTTTGTATAGAATTTCAGATGATTTAATACTTATTTTAACAAGTACAAATTCGAATAAATACAGTATTTTTAATGACTGTTTTGTTCTTAGTGGATTGTTCTGCGTTGTCACCCTTGGGGGTCCTTCCCCGTTTTTGTGGTCTGATTGCGACCTTTTGAGTGTCTTTACTTTGTTCCGCTGGTCTGACCTTCGTTTATATTGATTGCTGCTTCCCCTCTGCCAGCGAAGTAGGTGAAACCCACCCTTTTGTTTTGAGGACTTCCTCCTGGCAACTTCTCCAGGATCTATCTATCCCTTTTCTGGGGTCTCGGATGTTTTCGACATGAAGTTCCAGCATCTTTGGCCTGGCAGTTCTGGTTACCACATTCCGCTCGCATCTGCTGTCTCGCCTCTCTTTTGAGGGCTTTGCGAAGTCTGTGAGTCCTATACTTCATGACTCGCAGTGACAGTAGCCAGTCTGTGGACTTAGGTTACGGATGTCCTCTGGCTTGAACATATCTGCAATCTCATTGTCGTCTTCGGTATTGTTAAGTTTATTTAGCCTTTTCTTAGGTGGGGCCTGGAATCATCTTCATCCCCCCTATTGTCCTTGATTGTGAGGATCAAGGAGTCTCTGTGGGCTCTTCTTCTGATTCCAGCCCCTCATTTCCCATATTTTCGTCACCTGGGTAGAGGGTTGTGCGGCTTGGCACCCCTGACTTATGCATAAAAGCGTCTCATAGCTTCATGAAAGCGTTGGTAGCCTCTGGGGCCTCAATTTCTGCCCGTCTGGTTGACCCAGGGGTCAAAAGAGATTACTTTTCGTGGCTTCTGTGGACGTGCTATCTTTGTTGGTTCACTTGGTCTCCTGGCTCAAGAAAAATTCTACAGTTGCCAGTCTCTCCTGCAAGGGCCTGACCCCTTCTGCCACAGCTTCAGCCAGTGAGTTGCCCAGCACTTACCTAAAGCTATAGGCTAGATCTTCAGCTTGTTCCTCCTCATTCCATTCGAAGTCTGCCATGCGTGTGCTGTCAATAGTGCCTTAAATACCTGTGTTTAGGTGTAGTGGCACGTCCACTCTGTCTCTGTGCTTATGTGTGTGGCTGCACCTTGTTGTCTCCCTGCTGTGCAGGTTTCAGTGCTCTCTCTTGGAGCTGGAGCTTTACTGCTGCTATTGGTCTTAGCTGCGGTCTATCTGCAGTACAGATCGGTATCTTGTACCTTAATCTATATGCAACTTCTCCCCTTAGGGGTAATTGTCTGGTTCGCCATGTGGCTTGACTAGCTGAGAGATCCTTTATATGTGACCTCTCCTGGGAGTGTTTTTCCTCTCCGATTGATCTTTGTAATTAAATGAAATTGGAATTGCTCCTTCCATGCTTATTTACATGCGCGTGTATCGTTCGGCGTATATTTGCTGGTTCGGGTCTCGGAAGGAAGCTCCTTCCACACAAAGGTGGGGGCATCCGCTCTGCGCCGTCCGTTGCGAGCGCTGTCTCTAGTATTTCCGGCCTGACTCCCTTCGCTCGCTCCTTCCTCCTGAGGGAGGGGGGGAGTTTACTGCTGTTGCAGAGCTGGGCCGACCCCTAGCATGCCGAGAGTGCAGCATGGGGCTGCCGACTGCGTGTCCCTGTCATCCTGATCTAGATCACGATCATATATATATATCGAAATGTAACATTAATGCGCGTGCCCTCAAGCACAATTGCTGCGCGTGCGTGTACATTTCTAACATATCATCATAATATACATTTTAAAAGCTAGTGAAAACGTGACTTATCTGCTTGGAGAGCAGGAAAGAAGAGGGAGTTGACAGGAAGGACTATGGTCAAGTTCTTAGGGCACATTGGACTACAGATGGACTGGAAATAAGGGAAATGGCGTTTTGTTTTAAAATAAAATATTTTTTTCCCATGTGGAAAGTTATACGTTTGTTTTTGTTGAAACGGCTGGAGACAGAAATACGTATGAAGATGAAGCATAAGGCCCGCCTGTGGTCTTGCCATAGAATTCAAGATTTTACTGCTGCCCCATATAGTACCAGCAATGAAGGCGGAGGCTGATGTGCAAATGTGCTTCATCTCAGGATTAAAGGTTCACTCTGTGTACCCCTGGCCTCTTCCATTGCCAACACATTTAAACAGGTTGTTGGGGAGGAGGTGGTCCAATTCCGCCCCTCACCATTCCTGAAGTAAATATACCATGTAGAGGGACCCTGCAATGCAATGTTACATAGCGACGTGCGTGCATAACACTACCCATAGTACTGTCCTAAGACTCCATTTTGTACTGCGACAGACGCCATCTTTTTACTAGGTCCAGAAACCATCCAACTGCGGAGAGCAGCTCTCCCATCTCCAGCGCTTGCACAGACAGCCCAGAGCACTGCCACCCCCTCCTTCCCTGCCAGCTCTGCACAAGCCTTGTTCCCACGGAAACCCACCTATTCATTGTTGCAAACAGTGTGACTTCACATCCTCAAAGTGTCCCTCTGCAGAACGTGAGATCGAAGAAGGCCTCTGCACTAGTACCCATCCATCTCCACTAAACTGTCTGTGCCCTCTCAACCCCCACCCAGCCAAGCCATAGCCCACCAGCTCCGACCCCCCGAATTCCTTTCATGCTGATAACAATCTGACCCGCCCATGCCCTGATCACGCCAGAACCCCCACCACAGCCCTAATCCTGAGTAGCAGTATATTCTCCCAAAAGCAACACACGTCCCCCTATATCACTAAGGACTTAAAAGTACAGACGGTAGATCAATTCTTTGGGGTGGGCACCTGGGTGCAGGGTTTGCGGCATCAAAGACAATATCAAGTGTAAAGGTTGGAATGCCAATATATTAGCTCATTTGAACCAAGTACCCAAATTCATGCAATATTTTATGTGTGCCATTATTTCTAAATGATCAGTTCCTGTTGTTTAGTTAGATAGTTTTGTTGCACCCTCGACCGGACCTTCAGACTGCGGAGATGAGCCCAGTTGACCCACTTGTGCCAAAAGCAGCAGAGAGACAGCAGCCAATTAACATCCTGCATCCCTTATAGTATCAACTGTTCTATAGGCCCCTCTTCAATCCAATGCAAGAATATGTACACTATGGGCCTCATTATGAGTTTGGAGGTAGCCATGGTGCTATTAGTGTCATGATCCGTAGGACGCGTCCCTTTTGGACTTCCTGGTCCTTAACACAATGGGGCTTGCACCCCGTAGTACTTCCAACCTCCACCAGCCTCCACGTCAGACGTAGCGCATACTATAAAGAGGCCATGCCCCCATGGCCCTGCGCGTCTGAACGCTACCGCTTGCAGTGGCTAGACGTGTGCCCCGTAGTTCACCGTCGCTGAACTCTTGATTCCTCGTTCCCGGACCCTCGCTTCCTTCCTCTATCTTCCCCTTCCTCCTTATCTTGCCTTCTCCCGGATCTAGTGTACCGCCTCCGAGTACACCTCCCTCGTTTCCTGGACTTCGCAGAGCTTCCAAGTGTTCCTGGATGTAAAACACTGAACGCATGCTGGAAACCGAAGACGCTCGCACAGGGTTGTACAAAACCCGATCCATACGCAAGAAGACTCCTTCCAAGAATTCCAGCAAACATCGAAGTCAGGTGAGAAAAGAGGAAACCTGTGACAATTAGCACCATGGCTGCCTCCAAACCGGGCTCCATTAACGGGTTCCTGCAATGGGGACTTACCGGGTCATTCCGACATAGGAGGACCCGGTAAGTCCTCCTTGCAGGAACCATTCCCCATTCCCATTTGAGCCCCCATAGGGCTCATTGGGAATGGGGAGGGAGGTAACAACGGGCACATTACAAGTGTCCCGTTGTTACCTCCCTCTTCCCCTCGCAGGACCCGGAAAAGACATCTGTTTTTACCAGACGACTGATCCGGGTCCCGCAAAGGGAACCTCGTAATCAGCCCTGCCGGAATGAAGGTGAGCGGTCCCGTACCGGCCCCCTTCATTCCATCAGCGCCAGGGTCGTAATGAGGCCCAATGTATGTCGTCATCAGTGTGCCCTTTTAATGTGCTGCCCATTTATTGTTTGGCAGAGCGCTCCCAGGCAGGAGAGTTCTTTGCTTGCATCTTTATTTTATATAAAGTTTGTTATCCTTGCAATTTATATCACAGCTTCCTTTCCCCTGAAGGGGAGTGTCCTCATTATTTGGTTTATTGGAAATATTGTGCTAATTTGGGTGTGTGCCTTCATTTGGTGACCCCTTTGCGTGATAGTCCTCGAGACCCCTGTACTTGCAGCGAGATCCAGGGCTTCTCCTGCAAGGCCGCCCTCACCTACGGCTGACCAGTCCCCAAAAAACGCATATGCAGAAGAAAAAGGTTGTTGTGGGTTCCGGCTTTCGAATACCTTGCTGCTCGCCTGAGCCAGAGGTGGATCAAAGGGGGATGCCCAGAGGTTGTGGATAGACCGCGAACGGAGGCTTTTGGAAGAACACTGGCACATGAGTATGCATTTCAAGACAAAACTAACGGGGGAAATATAGAGTAGTTTGACTGAAGGGAACACGCAATGACTGAATGTGAATGCATTGAGTAACTATTTTCTTCGAACAAAGCGCTTTTTCTCTTTTTTTTATGGCCATTAGTTTTTTTAATTAAACGGAATAAGGAAAAGATATAGAGGAGATACGGGAACCTAGCTCTGAAAGGGGGTAGAAGACGGCACCGTGATGCACTGTCCCGACCAGTGCGATTAAAGAGTGAAGAGTCAAAAAATTAGGAGACCATATAAGTAGACGGCTCGTGGACAAGTAGTGCTTGTTGTTTTAGCTTGTTATTTTAGTTTTTATTTTAGTGTCCTTTATAGAATTGTGGAGGAAGGCCCAGGAGGGGCAAAGGTAATGTGAGTGCTGAGTACATGTGAACAAGATTAGGCTCTAAAAAGTGGGGTGGTATATGTTTTTCGTTTATTTGTTCTCAGTATTGTTTTTATGGATATGTCAGTATGTTTTGTGTTATATTGATATTACCGTCAATCCAAGTATCTTTGGAAAAATGTTGTCTTGCACATCAACTTTGGTAGTGTAGCAAATGAAGATTTAATATTAATATCATATATTGAGTGAACACCAGTCGACACATGTTTCAACCATCAAGGTCATTGTCAAGGCTGTACAATTAGTCACAAACCAAAAAAGATATATAGAAGTGAGAACATAATCAGAACAGTGATAACAATGTTAATATGAATACAATTGCAAAAGCAAAGCATTGTAAATGAAAAATCAACAAACAGGAAGAAAGAATAATGTGAATACGAATGAAGAAGCATTTAGTTCCATATCTTGATTCAGTTGTTTTGATGTTGCAAATGATGCAAAAGGAGTCATCAAAAAAAGAGGAAAAATTTCAAATAATATTGATTAGCACCATAGTCCAATTAGAACAGGTCCACTACTTAGCAAGGAATATAATTCCATGGGTGCTATAATATCATGGGAAAAGCGTGAGAAATGGGATCAGATAATGTGAGTGGGAACATCCCATGTGCAGAAAGGTGTGCATTGCTGATAATTAATAGAAGTGAGAGGCCAATATTAATAAACTTAAGTAGAACAAGTCACCCGTGTGACATTATCATCAAGAGAGAAGCCAATTGAAGTATAATAATAGAGAGTAATCTGAGTATATAAAAAGGCATACCATGATTCAGATGTGCCAGTCAGCAGGTTGTGAAGGGATGGCTGTAAGTGGGCAAAAAAGAATGCCACCTTGGGATAAAAAAGGAGAAAATAACCCTATCAGAGTGGAGACAAGAGTAGGGCTGAATGCAATAAGTACTTGTATGAAGGTTCAGGTCAAATTAATTGAAGTGACTTACCCTGTTGCTAAAGAGCAGAAGACAATAATGATATGTAGCCAATGTAGTTCAAATGGTATGGGTTCAAATCCTAAAACAACAGTGGTCGTATGAGAAGATGATTAAATAAATAATAGCGTGAATAACTGAATAAATAGCATAATAATGCTTAGAAGATACCTGTGTAACCAAATGCAGGGGCCCAATCCCGTCTCTAAATGTAAAGGTACCAAATTCGTCCATACTGGAGGCGCGAGGCCCAAGATATCGTGAAAATCAAAACCCATCAAATGCACGTAGTGCAAGATGACGTCACTGCGCAGCGCGGCGCTGCGCGACGTCAAAAAAGTTAAATATACTAATATCCTATTAAGAGGTGAAACATGATCTGGCCTAAAGCGAAATAGTGGGAGTTGGATAAATTAATGAGCCATGTTGGATCTAATGGCATGTGGAAAGAAATATAAGGAGTCATGGAATACCGAATAATACCTGAGAATGGTATTAGGTGACAAAGCACCATAAGGACTCACCCATGCCTAGCAAAGGAATAAACTAAATAAGGTAGATAGATATATAAAGAGGTAAGTAGAGGAAAGAGAGTGTGACTGAATTCTGAAGCAATATGGGATGTTCCCACAACACATTTGTGAATCTATAGATGGTAAGTAATGACCCTAATGGAAAGAAGTGTAAATGAGAGCAAAGCTAAATAGTACGGGGGAGCATCTCCCATGAATATATATTAGTTGGACCATAATAGGAAATGTAATTATACATCGTGACTAGAAATACATAAGAATTTGATAGAAAAAATGCTTAGTTAATGATCTATCTAAACAAATCATTGTAATATATATGTCACATGATGACAGTACGTTTAAAAGAAACAAATTAGAGCAATAAGGAGAGAGAGAGTAGCATGTCAAAAGTTTGAAAGAAAACAGATAGGAGCAATAAGGAGAGATCGAGTAGCATGAGGAAGCAACTATGATCCATACATACTAGTAGAGCCATATTAGAAAATTATGATAAACACATAACAGATGCTAGACTAATTTCTCAACATGATTCTTCGATTACAGTCAATTAACACAACACTTGCAGATTATGTCAAACTATGTCAGTTCACACAAAGAACAAATTACACCATCATTATAAGAACATGCACATTATGTGATCTGTATTTGGGGTCAATGATTGGCAACCGACAATATCAGTATACATATAGGCGAGAAAAGGAGAAGAAAGACAAAATCACCCATCTTTACAAGAACACATGCATTTCGTTGTCTGTGTTAAGGCTTGTGGTGGTACAGCGTAAGTGTCAAATAAGCTTACTTTCAAGTTGCCTAAGTCTAGTACAGAGATTGCCACCACGTTTGCCACTCTTAGCTTTGAGCAGACCTATGAAGCGGATGGCTGCTTGTTCGCCCATTGGTGCTCATTGTTAACATTGTTATCACTGTTCTGATTATGTTCTCATTTCTATATATCTTTTTCTGTTTGTGACAAATTGTACAGCCTTGACAACAACCTTGATGGTCGAAACACGTGCTGGCTGGTGTTCACTCATTATACGATATTAATATTAAATCTTAATTTGCTACACTACCAAAGTTAATGTGCAAGCCAAAACTTTTCCAAGATACTTGGACTGACGTTAATATCAATATCCAGGATTTGCGCATTGGACTTTCCTTCGTGTTATAATTTGCATGTCATGTGTCCTGGTACCTACTAAGGGGCACCAGTGGAAGTACACTGATGCAGTAGATCCTTCAAAAGACACTTTTGTTTCAACAGTGATTGGCAGTATTAGCGAGTGCACTGTCTCCTGACGACCACTAGGTTTTCATTCTATAGTCTCACATTTCGTCTTGACTGTGCTGCTGACAAACCGCCTTTTCCTTCTTCCTATAATGGCAGACTATTTACTTACTAGAGAACAAGATCGGGCTGCCCTCTTTGCACCACAAGGGAGTACAGCCAATGCCTTTAGAAGCAATCTTAGTTCAATAGAAACACTCAGACAAAAATTCATTAAATTAGAGCGCCTTTCTAAAAAGGAAATTAACAAATATTGGGTGTAAGCAACCCTAACTAACTATTTAGAGAATGACAAAATACAGAGAGGATTGCGTATTCTTATCTTTCCCAACTTCACTAATGATGAAGATGCTGATTTAGCTGAAAAATGGGAAGCCAATCTTACTCAAAGTTCACAAACTATGGTAGAACTGCTTATCATGCATGCACAAAGGAAACATACCAGAGTTATAGCAAAAATTGATGTTCTCAAAGATTAAATTAAGGCTATGCCTAACCCTGAAACTACTAAAACCAAGAATTTTGAAAAAATGAATGATATACCTAGAGAATATCAAGACGAAATCAAACTAAGGAAATTTTGCAAATACTTTAGAGATGATCAATATTACAGACAAAATAGGTTATACACATTCCAAAACAAATATGACAATGTCTCCCCAAGATCACGATCAAGTACAGCTAACAATAGTCCTACTAGCTCGGATCCAGACTCAGATGGTGATACTCAAACTCCCACTGAAGAGCCTTCCAAATCAGACACAACTCTTGCTAGTGGCAAGGGTTTTTTAGAACAAATATGACAATACAAAAGGGGCAGCCAACAGACCTACGATACAAAACAAGTCAGATTTCGAGATCCACCAGTAACAAATATGGCAACACCTATTACAATATCAGGGGTAGCAGGGAGGAAAATGGAAACATAAGACCAGACATAGAGTCCGGTCGCACACGGATTCTGACCAGAGCCAACGCAAGGAAACAACTGCACAAATGAGTCCTCCTAACTTAGTGGTTAATCTATCACACCGCATTTTAAGTATTGACCAAATCAGAGTTTTGAACAAAGGACTTTCCTTTGCACCTACTAATAGCACAGATTATGTTCAATTCCAAATTGATCTTTCAAACTCATTTGAAAATTAAAATTAAAAATCTTTTGCCAATCAAGTCAAAACACATGTTTCTAAACCACAGTAGCCCCACTGAGTACACACACCATGACAGACATGGATAATATTGAGACATTATTATCTCTAACTTCAGCTAATGTACCAGACAGAGCACAAGTAATGGAGGATCTTAATGTTCAGAGTAGACACTTACAAATGACAGAATCTAAACCCAGATCCAAATTTACACCCACTTTCTATACGGACAATATAATTGATACTTTCCATGCAGCAATGATTAAAGACATTCACAATATCCTGGACAAACCAGCTAATGTTACCCACCGCAGAAATCTTGATCTGCATGAACTGCGAGCTCTAAAAGAATTAGAGGAAGATCCAACCATTACGATCAAAGAAGCAGATAAGGGTGGCAATATTGTCATACTTAATACTAAACAAATTGTACAGGACTTGGTATGCCTCATTAATGAGTGGCAAATATCTGGACATCTAACTGACGATGAGAAAATGTTTCTGATGATTACAGAGCCTAGGATGCCCACACTTTGCTTTTTACCCAAAATACACAAGAGCTTTACTGAACTACCTGAAGTTAGACCTATCATGAGTGGCATTGGATGGGTTACCAGAAGCAATCTCACAATATCTTGATGAAGTATTTCAACCTTTTGTCACCAAAATGAGTATATACCTAAGAGACAGCACACAAGTTTTGCAATTTTTACAAAGCATATCCAGAAGGCAACCAGATTTTAGTTTGACAACTCTAGATGTTACGGCCTTATATTCCAATATTAGTCATGACTTAGCGATTCAGGCCATAGATTATATTTTTCGCAATCCTTCTGTCTCTTATAATTATCACATCCAAATGATTAAGTCATTTCTCAAATTTGCTTTATCTAATAATGCATGTCTATTCAACAATGTCTACTATCTACAACTAAAAGGAGTTGCTATGGGTGCCAAATTCGCACCATCTCTGGCGAATCTCTTCATGTCACATTATGAAGAAACACATATATTGAACCAACCAGAATAACAAAGGCAAACTATTTGTTGGAAAAGGTACATTGACGATATTTGATCACCTGGCAAGGTACAACTATATTTTTTGATGAATTTGTCACTCATGCCAACCACAACAACTTTGCATCACTCTGTCTGGACACTCTAGCCCCACTACATTACCTTTTGGATCTTGAAATCTTTGTAGAAAACAACACTTTACAAACTAGGACGTTTAGAAAACCCACAGCAGTTAATGCCATACTGCACGCTAGGAGCTGTCACCAGAGATCTACTATACTTAACATCCCTGGGGGAGAATTCTACAGGGCAAGAAGGAATTGTTCCAAAGATATTGACTTTGAAGTAGACAATTGATTAAGCGCTTTAAGCAAAGAGGCTATCCACGCCCAATAGTGCTCAAAGCATCCCATAAATGCTGTCTTTCCAAACAAGCTGATTTACTGGTTGCAAAACCTCCCATTGAGAATAAAGTCAGACATGTTTCAATCATTACGCAATACTCTAAAGACGCACCGATTCTTTTTAAATTGGTTTCCAAACATTGGCATTTCTTGCATTTGGATTCAGACCTTACACCCTACATCACAGACAAGCCAAAAGTTACCTTCACCAAAGCCAATACTTTTTGTAACAAACTTAGTCCTTCCTTTTTGGCTCCATCTAAGGCCCTGACATCGACTATGTGGTTGAAGAAACCAGTTGGATTTTTCAGATGTGGTAATTGTCCCGGGAGGATAGCTCAGCAGCAAGGTGCGCATCTTGGAAGCAAGACGACACGAAGCAACACAGGTTCGATCCCCGAGTCCGCCGCTTAGAAACCTCTGGGTGTTAAGCGCGTTATAAATAGGTAACTAAGACAAAAAAAAACAATTACGCAACTAAGAAAACAACAATTCCTGTAACAGCGCCTCAATGCCCGCGGGCTGTGTGAGTGCTTTTAAAAATGTAAAATAAATAAATAAATAAATTGTAACCAGTGCCCATATGCCCACCAAAATTGTCATGAATTTGTGGACAATATAGGCACCAAAATTGAAATTAATGATTACATCAATTGCAAAGTGGTCTATGCGATTATATGTGTTTGCAACATAGAGCACTATTAGACAACCTAGAATACGCATTAGAGAACACCTTTCCAGTTTGAATAAAACAGATGCTAATTTGCCCCTGGCGTTGCATTGGCAGTCAGAGAACCAATGGGCGAACAAAGCAGACATCTGCTTCATAGGTCTGATCAAAGCCAAGAGTGGCAAAGGTGGTGGCAATCTCTGCATTAAACTTAGCCAACTTGAAAGTAAGCTTATTTGCCACTTACGCTGTACCACCACAGGCCTTAACACAGACCAACGAAATGTATGTGTTTTCTTGTAAAGATGGGTGATTTTGTCTTTCTTCTCCTTTTCTCGCCTATATGTATACTGATATGTGGTTGCCAATCATTAGCCCCAAATACAGATTGCATAATGTGCATTTTCTATATATAGATGGGTGTAATTTGTTCTTTGTGTGAACTGACATAGTTTGACATAATCCGCAAGTGTTGTGTATATTGACTGTAATCGAAGAAATCATGTTGAGAAATTAGTCTAGCATATGTTATGTGTTTATCCTAATTTTTCTAATATGGCTCTACTAATATGTATGGATCATAATTGCCTCCTCATGCTACTCGATCTCTCCTTATTGCTCCAATCTGTTTCTTTCAAACTTTTTGACATGCTACTCTCTCTCTCCTTATTGCTTCAATTTGTTTCTTTTAAACTTAATGTCATCATGTGACATATATGTTACAATTATTTGTTTAGATAGATCATTAACTAAGCATTTTTTCTATCAAATTCGGTTGTATTTCCAGTCACGATGTATAATTAAAACAAAGGGGGGTCTGGGAATCTCTCTACCAGCACGAACACAGCCCAATGACCTGTTCTTGGGTGAATAACCCCTGGGAGAGACTCTACCAAGTCTTTAGCTCACTGTCCTTTTCACAGAGAAGAAATTTCCCCACATATCAGCCTTTGTCCTGCCCAGGGGCAGTCCAGCGCCGAATATGCTAGGCAATTCTCCTCTGAACAAGAGTACCATCAGTAACCCATACACGTGTTTCAGCCTTGTGGGCATCATCAGTGAGGTGAAACTGTTGCCTCTCTTAAGAACAGTGAGCAAGGGTCCACGTCTGGATTGCCCCTGTTAACTTAGGGTGAAACCCAAAGTTAATGTATGCAAACAAAGGGGGTCTGGGAATCTCTCTACCAGCACGAACACAGCCAATGACCTGTTCTTGGGTGAATAACCCCTGGGAGAGACTCTACCAAGTCTTTAGCTCACTGTCCTTTTCACAGAGAAGAAATTTCCCGCATATCAGCCTTTGTCCTGCCAGGGGCCAGTCCAGCGCCGAAATGCTAGGCAATTCTCCTCTGAACAAAGAGTACCATCAGTAACCCCATACACGTGTTCAGCCTTGTTGGGCATCATCAGTGAGGGTGAAACTGTTGCCTCTCTAAGAACATGAGCAAGGGGTCCACGTCTGGATTGCCCTGTTAACTTAGGGTGAAACCCAAAGTTAATGTATGCAAACAAAGGGGGGTCTGGGAATCTCTCTACCAGCACGAAACACAGCCCAATGACCTGTTCTTGGGTGAATAACCCCTGGGAGAGACTCTACCAAGTCTTTAGCTCACTGTCCTTTTCACAGAGAAGAAAATTCCCGGCATATCAGCCTTTGTCCTGCCCAGGGCAGTCCAGCCGCCGAAAGCTAGGCAATTCTCCTCTGAACAAGAGTACCATCAGTAACCCATACACGTGTTTCAGCCTTGTTGGCATTCATCAGTGAGGTGAAACTGTTGCCTCTCTAAGAACAGTGAGCAAGGGGTCCACGTCTGGATTGCTCTGTTAAACTTAGGGTGAAACCCAAGTTAATGTATGCAAACAAAGGGGGGTCTGGGAATCTCTCTACCAGCACGAACACAGCCCAATGACCTGTTCTTGGGTGAATAACCCCTGGAGACTCTACCAAGTCTTTAGCTCACTGTCCTTTTCACAGAGAAGAATTCCCCGCATATCAGCCTTTGTCCTGCCCAGGGGCAATCCAGCGCCGAAATGCTAGGCAATTCTCCTCTGAACAAGAGTACCATCAGAACCCATACACGTGTTTCAGCCTTGTTGGGATCATCAGTGAGGTGAAACTGTTGCCTCTCTAAGAACAGTGAGCAAGGGGTCCACGTCTGGATTGCCCTGTTTAACTTAGGGTGAAACCCAAAGTTAATGTATGCAAACAAAGGGGGGTCTGGGAATCTCTCTACCAGCACGAACACAGCCCAATGACCTGTTCTTGGGGTGAATAACCCCGGGGAGACTCTACCAAGTCTTTAGCTCACTGTCCTTTTCACAGAGAAGAAATTTCCCCGCATATCAGCCTTTGTCCTGCCCAGGGGCAGTCCAGCGCCGAAAATGCTAGGCAATTCTCCTCTGAACAAGAGTACCATCAGTAACCCCATACACGTGTTTCAGCCTTGTTGGCATCATCAGTGAGGTGAAACTGTTGCCTCTCTAAGAACAGTGAGCAAGGGTCCACGTCTGGATTGCCTGTTAATTAAGGGTGAAACCAAAGTTAATGTATGCAAACAAAGGGGGGTCTGGGAATCTCTTCTACCAGCACGAACACAGCCCAATGACCTGTTCTGGGGTGAATAACCCCTGGGAGAGACTCTACCAAGTCTTTAGCTCACTGTCCTTTTCACAGAGAAGAAATTTCCCCGCATATCAGCTTTGTCCTGCCCAGGGGCAGTCCAGCGCCGAAATGCTAGGCATTCTCCTCTGAAACAAGAGTACCATCAGTAACCCCATACACGTGTTTCAGCCTTGTTGGGCATCATCAGTGAGGTTGAAACTGTTGCCTCTCTTAAGAACAGTGAGCAAGGGGTCCCACGTCTGAGATTGCCCTGTTAACTTAGGGTGAAACCCAAAGTTAATGTATTGCAAACAAAGGGGTCTGGAATCTCTCTACCAGCACGAACACAGCCCAATGACCTGTTCTTGGGTGAATAACCCCTGGGTGAGAGACTCTACCAAGTCTTTTAGCTCACTGTCCTTTTTCACAGAGAAGAAATTTCCCCGCATATCAGCCTTGTGTCCCTGCCCAGGGCAGTCCAGCGCCGAAATGCTAGGCAATTCTCCTCTGAACAAGAGTACCATTCAGTAACCCATACACGTGTTTCAGCCTTGTTGGGCATCATCTCAGTGAGTGAAACTGTTGCCTCTCTTAAGAACAGTGAGCAAGGGGTCCACGTCCTGGATTGCCCCTGTTAACTTAGGGTGAAACCCAAAGTTAATGTATGCAAACAAAGGGGGGTCTGGTTAATCTCTCTACCAGCACGAACACAGGCCAATGAACTGTTCTTTGGGTGAATAACCCTGGGAAGAGACTCTACCAAGTCTTTAGCTCACTGTCCTTTTCACAGAGAAGAAATTTCCCGCATATCAGCCTTTGTCCTGCCGCAGGGCAGTCCAGCGCCGAAATGCTAGGCAATCTCCTCTGAACAAGAGTACCATCAGTAACCCCATGACACGTGTTTTCAGCCTTGTTGGGCTCATCAGTGAGGTGAAACTGTTGCCTCTCTAAGAACAGTGAGGCAAGGGGTCCCACGTCTGGATTGCCCTGTTAACTTAGGGTGAAACCCAAAGTTAATGTATGCAAACAAAGGGGGGTCTGGGAATCTCTCTACCAGCACGAACACAGCCCAATGACCTGTTCTTGGGTGAATAACCCCTGGGAGAGACTCTACCAAGTCTTTAGCTCACTGTCCTTTTCAAATTCTAATGTATTTCTAGTCACGATGTATAATTACATTTCCTATTATGGTCCAACTAATATATATTCATGGGAGATGCTCCCCCGTACTATTGAGCTTTGCTCTCATTTATACTTCTTTCACTTAGGGTCATTACTTACCATCTTTAGATTCACAAATGTTCTGTGGGAACATCACATATTGCTTCAGACTTTAGTCACACTCTCTTTCATCTACGTTCTTCTTTATCTATCTACCTTATTTAGTTTATTCCTTTGCTAGGCATGGGTGAGTCCTTATGGTGCTTTGTCACCTAATACCATTCTCAGGTATTATTCGGTATTCCATGACTCCTTATATTTCTTTCCACATGCCATTAGCTCCAACATGGCTCTTTAATTCATCCAACTCTCACTATTTCGGTTTAGGCCAGATCATGTTTCACCTCTTAATAGGCTATTAGTATATTTACCTTTTTTTGACATTGCGCACGCTGCGATGTGCGCGTGACATCATCCGCACTACGTGCGCGTGACATCACAGGCATTGCGCATGCGTGACGGCATTGGGTTTAGATTTTCATGATATCTTGCCCCTCGCGCCTCCAACAAGGACAAATTTGGTACCTTTACATTTAGAGACAGGGATTGGGCCCCTGCATTTGGTTACACAGGTTTCTTCTAAGCAATACTATGCTATTTATTCAGTTATTCACGCTATTATTTATTTAATCATCTTTCTCATACAACCACTGTTGTTTTAGGATTTGAACCCACTACCATTTGAACTACATTGGCCACATATCATTATTTGCTTCTGCTCTTTAGCAACAGGGTATGTCACTTTAATTTATTTGACCTGAACCTTCATACAAGTACTTATTGCATTCAGCCCTACTCTTGTCTCCACTCTGATAGGGTTATTTTCTCCATTTTGTATCCCAAGGTGGCATTCTTTTTTGCCCACTTACAGCCATCCCTTCACAACCTGCTGACTGGCACATCTGAATCATGCACTTGAAATTGTCACCTCTAAATGATTGCGCAGCCCTGAGCAAATGGTAAATGTCCTATTCAAATTGAGTGTGTAACTGGACAACAGATACGGTGAAACAAAGAGTCCAAAGCAAGTAGATTCTTCAGTCAAAATACGCTGTTGAAACAGATTTTATGAAATGATGCAAAAACAAGACTGCCGACACGTGTTTCGACCCAGAACAACGGGTCCTTTTCAAGGCAAGACGTATGTTATTCAAACTGCGTTGGAAAACCCAAGCCCTCCTGGGGGGCAGATATATGGGCCAATTCTAAAGTAGTTGATTCTCCTCAAGAAAATAAGCGGCATCTGAATCATGGTATGCCTGTTTATGTACTCAGATTACTCTCTATCATTGTACTTGCCATTGGCTTCACTCTTGATGTTAATGTTACACGGGTGACTTGACTACTTAAGTTTATTAATATTGGCCTCTCACTTCTATTAATTATCAGCAATTTACACCTTTCTGAACAAGGGATGTTCCCACTCACATTATCTGATCCCATTTCTCACGCTTTTCCCATGATATTATAGCGCCCATGGAACTATATTCCTTGCTAAGTAGTGGACCTGTTCTAATTGGACTATGGTGCTAATCAATATTATTTGAAATTTTTTGATGACTCCTATTGCATCATTTGCAACATCAAAACAACTGAATCATGGTATGGAACTATATGCTTCTTCAATCGTATTCACATTATTCTTTCTTCCTGTTTGTTGATTTTTCATTTACAATGCTCTGCTTTTGCAATTGTATTCATGTTAACATTGTTATCACTGTTCTGGTTATGTTCTCATTTCTATACTTCTTTTTCTGTTTGTGACTAATTGTACAGCTTTGACAACGACCTTGATGGTCGAAACACGTGTCAGCTGGTGTTCACTCAATATATGATATTAATATTAAATCTTCATTTGCTACACTACCTGCCCCAGAACAGACACTCACCCCGACTAGGACAGCCCACAGAGAGCACTTGCCTGTCCAGTCCTATCCACTACCTTCAATCCAGAAGAGGAACCACTGGTGGGGGCAGAGACAGGAAACAGTTAATCTTTATGGTGGACTCGGGCGAAGAAATCATGTATTTGTGAAGATGATTTTCCGTTATCTGATGAAAATCGCGAGACACAAGGATTCTCTGGGGCTGGAGTAACGCTTCCTTTTACAGAAGAGATAGATATTAAAACAGGGGGGAGGACGATTTGAGCACCCCTACTTTATTATGAAATCTCCCCTGTCAGTCTATTAGGATGAGATTTGCTCAGCAAGCTAAATATGATAATATAATTTACCGACCGAGGGATTGTTTGTTCTACCCCAGACATGTGTCCCATCAGAGCAATGCTGCTGATAAACGTCATGGCAAATGAGATGAAAGTGAGAGGGGTACCTGTGAATCCTGATATGTTCATCTATGGGATCCGAGTGTTGGCTAGGGCAGTACCCAAGCTTACCAGAAAAGAATGGAGAGTACCATCTGACTTTGTGTTCTGCCCTGCAGCAGCACCTGAAGTACTGGCTGGCACAATACTGTCACTAGACTTAGAAGGGGTACACGTATCTGCAAGGAGAGTGGCAATCGTCCTGAATATTGTCCTGGACGCTGCATCTGCACTTATGTCCATGGGCTACGACATCTCAGAAGTGTTTGAGAATGCCAAAACAGACTATAGGTCAGAAACTCAAAAACCCAAACTTGCCTATGCTGTCGGGAATCGTCTTCTTCTAACAGAGCCACTGAAATCGCCCCGTATCAAAACTCAGAAACGTCCAGAGAGAGCGAATTTCATTCTCGCCTCGGCAATAAGAAAATGCAATTATCCAGTAGTGCCACTGAGAACGAATTAGGGAAATTCCTAAAGATGACAATATCAAAATCACCATCAAAGGCGCCTGTGCTATGGACTCAAGCTGTGACGATTCATTAAGCCAAGAGATCTAAGAGGCGATCAAAAGGAATGGTCCTGGTTGGCGGAAGCCTTATGTAGACCCTCAAGACGATAATGCCAGGTGGTAGAGGCGCAACTGGAGTTCAGGATCGGATCCTGGAACACTAGGGGCTTCTCCCACCTATTCGAAGATCCCTGGCTGGACGTGCTTGACGTGGTCTGTCTCAGGAAACTTGGCTGACTACTTGTCCGATCGTGGATACCTATGAAGTGGCAAGTGGCCAATCCGGCCATCAAAAAAACAGAGGAAGACCTATGGCAGGCCTGCTGACACTTGTAAAAAAAAGTTCTGGGGCCGTATTATAAATACCACAAACTTGTCGCCCTTATTCAAGTATCAACGCTAGCCTCGGCAGGCCTAGAACTAACAATGTGATCCACTTCCATCTACTTAACCTATATTGGAACCATACTCAGGCCGGGACAACTCCCTTCATAGATCAAGTCTCATCAACAATTGACGATCTACTGCTCAAAAATGAGTCAAACAACATAATTTTATGTGGAGACTTGAACATTAACTGCATGGATATAAGACGGAAAAACAAACGAAGTCCTTCAATGTACCGAATAACTTGGCCACTAAATGGATGGCGGAAATGGAAGCCAGAGATCTGGTAATGCTGAATGGAAGCACTACCGGCGATATACCGGCCAAACCAACGTGGAGACGACTCGCACAGAATTCTATCTTGGATTACTTTTTCGTCTCAGAAAAGATTCAACAGTCGACTCTGTCTTTTGTGGTAAAGCAGATGACCCAAAGTGATCATGAGATGACAATTTTAACCTTGCGAGTTGCAAAGCAACCATCTGATAAATGCTGGAATCCTCGGATCCTGGTCGAGCCAAACAGAGTGAGGCTGTCACTCCGTCCCAATGAAGTCTCTAAAATTTCAGAAACATTCATTAAGACTGATTTTGGAGTGGCATACGTTCATCTTCTACAATCGTTTGTGGAAAAAAAACATGGATCGAGAAATCCTGGGTTTGTAAATAAACAAATTTGATGTTGAGGTCATGAGGAGAAAGAGGGAACTTCGTGCCACTATTAGACACATAAAATCCAGAGATCCCACAAAATTCTTGCAAGAAAAACATGCGGCAAAACAGAAATATAAAAACTGGATAAGATCCCACAAGGCTCTAGTGCTCCAAAATGACGCAGAATTGATGCTGCTAAAGATGAGTAACAAAAACTCGTCTGAGTTTTGGAGTTTACTAAACAACGAAGGTGCTCCTCAATCTGCACTGATGACAAACATGGTTTCAGAGGCAGGGTGGTCTTCACATTTTGAAAATCTGTACATTAAAAAAGGGAAGTGGTCGTCCCCGATGACATTGAACCTAACAAAATGGGACCTCACTTTCCCTAAAGCCGATCTGCTCCATATAATTAAGAATGTTAGTGCCTCAAGGGCCCCGGGACCGGACGGCCTCACCAACTTCACTATAAAGCAAAATCCAGAACTATGGGCAGAGTTTTGCGAGAGCTCTTTACCCGATCTGTGGAAGATGTGAAACTCCAAACTCTTGAAGACTGCAATAATAGTCCCCATCTTCAAAAAGGAAACCGCCTTGAGCCCAAAAACTATCGACCAATAGCGCTCTTGGAAGTGCTAGGCAAAGTGTATGCAACCATGCTCAACAGAAACTGTCACAATGGATTGTCGATAGCAACCACACTGATGTACGACAGACGGGCTTCGTAAAAGGTGTCGGCTGTGGGCCTAAACCTTTTGCTAATAAATTTGCTAAAGATGGAAGCAATTAGATCTGGAAGAAAGGTCTATTTTAGCCCTGATAGACTTCTCCCATGCTTTCGACTCCAATCGACCGAGAACTACTGTGGACAAAGATGACCAACTGGGCTGTCCTGAGAGTCTACTAGCCGCCATTAAAGAAATTCACAACTGCTACTACCATCAGAGTGCGCCTCGACCAACGCGGATCTCTTACAGAGGAAATTAACACCTTCTGCAGAGTTAAACAGGGCTGCCCTCTGGCAGCGATCATATTTAACTTGTTTCTCTCGGACATTGCATGTCAATTAACGAGCCTCGATCCTTTTCCCAAAAATACATGGCTGTGCTCTAAGCTGGATGCTGTATGCGGACGACTTAATCTTGTTAGATACCACCCAATCGGCCTCCAGCATAAAATGAATGCAGTGAACGTTATGTGGAAACCAATGGTCTGCACATCAATAACACAAAAAGTGAAATTCTGACGCTGCAAAACCTGCAAACGGGCCGCCATCAGAAAAACAACAAATTTAGATGGCATCTGGGAAAAGAAAACTTACCACGGTGGAAAGCACTAGATATCTCGGCATGCAAATTAACACAAACATAAATGATAGCCCTTGGATGAGATTGCGAAAACAAAATGCCGACACTTTGCCTCTCAAGCACTGATCCTAAAAAAAAATACGGGAAGTTCTCGGCTTAAGCCAGTGATAACCTTTTACCAGCAGAAGTTGTCCGTCCCTCACATATGGAGCTGAAAATGCTTTTGGATGCCCAGTTGAATTCTGGCCAACCCTAGAACACATCTTCTGGGTAAAAACTTTACATCTACCAAATAGCATCTCAACAGCCTGCCTACGTTATGAGTTAGGCCTGATTTCTATTGAGGCACGGATCACGTGGAATGCCCTGGCCCATTTAAGAAAACTACACTGCAGACGCTGCTCCACAATTTAAAATACTGAGAAAACCTGGAAATGCGAACCCAGACTGTCCTGTTAGCTTTATGGTTTAAGAAATGTGAAGAGCTTCTGACCATGTTGAGACAACACCAAAACGCTGCAGGACAATCCGCTGTTGGTAAAGAAAAGATCTGGGAATTCGAATTGATCCAAACCAGCGAAGACCGAAGGACTCCAAAACAAATGAGGGACGCTCCTAGTGAAGCAAGAGTGTTCAATAAACTGCAAAATTAATGTGGTTTTATTCCCAGACAACAGAGGAGAGCCACATACATGAGATTCCGCCTAAACCTAATTAGAATAAGAATCGAACAAAGAACTGGGCTGGAAGGATAAGTCTAATATCGTATGTAGTTTTGTAAGCCTGCCGACGAAACGCTTAAACACTGGTCTTATTCTGCCCCTTCTTTAGATCTCTAAGAACTAAACATCTTGGCCAAATGTTAAATGAATATCCACTGAGGAACGCCGAAGAATGGTGGCAGCAGATGTTCATGGGTTCAACACAAAACTGACAAGGGTGTTAACCCTGTTTTTGCATGAGATTGAAAGGAGCCTTGAGATATCTGACACCAAAGATAAGACATTAGGGTAGTTTCTAACATGGCTTAGTCATCACACGAAAGCAAACTAATCATCCCTGACAAGGCTCCTTTGGCACTAAAGACACAAACCGTGTCAAACCATGTCAAAAGGACAGAACTTTATCTCATGCATATGTTTGTCTTGTTTTGTTAGTATTGGGTTCTGGACTAACTCAAAGTGTTAAAAGGTTTGTATAAACCAATAAAATAAAAAAATA
>CM030329.1:395551980-395574745 GCA_002915635.3 Ambystoma mexicanum | reverse complement strand
AGAATTCTCCTTAACAAAGATTCATCCGGGTCAATACCAAAATTGTAGGAGTTCAATAATTCATTAAGAAATATGCTAATGATCACACCCTACATCCATACACTCAGATTCTGGAACGATTTAAAGGTAACATTATAATAAAAACAATCAAATAGTGAAACACACTCATAGATACGATCCCGAAGTTCGGGAAAAGAGATCTGCATAACAGAGAGAACACAAAAATATCTTGAAAGCGGCCTCCCCCTTGGCACAAGAGATGTTAAAATCGGCCAAATGCAGGTATACCAATTGGATTTGTGCACATAGAGCTTTCTTATTCAACCATGATAGTGACATTTTTTTCAAGATCATAGCAGCAGAAAACTGCTGCAACATGGATGTTACTGAATGATTGCAGTCGATCCCGCCAAATAGAGGCTCAAGCAAAAGGCATTTCGGAACAGCAATGGTCTAGATATTTTAAAGATCTCTATTCAGACCCAGTGTTTGACAGCTTTAATTATACCATGCAAACTAAAATGGAGTGGCAGTTGGAGTGCTCCACTGATACCATTTGCGACTACATCAAGCAGGCAAGCAACTCCAGGGCAGCAGGCCCTGATGGGCTGCATAATAAAATGCTAAAAGGAAACACCCACACATGGGCTATGATCTTGCACACCATGTTTCAACAAATCCTTAAACACAGATCGCTTCCGAGATCATGGCAGTCATCTATTATTGTCCCGGTATTCAAGAAGGGTGATTATTCCAAACCAACGAACTATAGACCTATAGCCCTTCTTGATATACCGGGCAAAATCTTTGCCAAGTGTGTTCTTAGAGACTTCAATGTTTTGACATTATCGTGCCAACTACGTGATCTTCAACAAACAGGATTGGTGGAAGGCTTAGGTACAGGTATAAATGTGCTATGCATTAACGGTTTAAAACATCAATGTCATCAGTTAAAGTAGCAGTTATTTTTTGCATTTGTGGATCTGCGGGCCGCGTTTGATTAGGTCTCCAGAGCTCTACTAATGTTGAAATTCCAGCGTGATCAATGTTCATCCTCTCTGTGTGATATAATATATGAGTTTTATGCCAATACGTCCATCTGTATTCAGCTAAATCTTCAGGGGTTACTCTCAGCAGCAATACCAACATCACAGGGCCTTAAACAGGGCTGTTTGTTAGCGCCCCTAGTTTTCAACTATTTTATACAGGATGTAAAACACACTTTTGAGGTTGTAAATTCCGATTCTCCAAAAATGAAGGGGAGTTCTATCAAGGCCCTCATGTATGCAGATGATCTGGTGCTCATAGCAAGGACACCATTGGGTCTACAAAAGCTTTTAACAGCCTTTGAACAATACTTTAACTGTAATGAACTGAGAATTAATACAGCGAAGACCCAAATAGTTTTGTATAGACCAACGAACTGTGTTTTGAAGGGTTGATAAAAGCAAATGGCCAATATAGATCTATTGAGCATAAAATAGTGACGGCTGTGTCACAGGCGAAAATTATGCTACAGCGTTATGGTAAATTCACTTTGCTCCCTGCCTTAACATAGTGGAAAGCAAAAGTAACACCAACCATTCTATAGGGTCTAGAAACAGATAGCCCGGTATCATCCAATATTTGTGACAGATGGGAAAAACAATTTTGGGACAATAAATATTGGAATTACCACATTGTATTCCCATTTCTTGGATCCGATACGAACTAGGTCTTGTCTCTTTATATGCAACCTACTGTTGGAAAATATGTGCACTATTTCGAAAATGTTTAATTTCGAGAACAAGACCAATTGTATTGAGAACACTGTCTGAATATATGTTCTCAAGTTCACATCGATTTGTCCAAAGGTGGTTGGTGGAGATATATCACATTCTGATACATGCAGATATTTCCATTGAATTGTTAATATCCAATCCAAATAAGGCGAAAAGGCACATTTTCAGAATGGATTGGATTGACAATCATAGGGTATGCTTACGTTATCATGCTATCTCCCCTGAAATATTTTCCCCGAAACACATGAATATACCAGAAAAATATCTTGAACAGACACCCTCTGTGTTCTACAGACATGCAATCCTTTGTTTTTGTTTCTATTTATGGCCCACAAGAGAGTTACTCTGCAAACAAAAACTCATATCAAAACAGGAAAACATCTGCCGATTCTGTCAGAGTTGTTGTACAGGAGAAACCGTGGAATACTTGATTGTGAATTGTCACACTTCAAGAAATTTCACAGATATCTGGGATCAAGAGATGAGCAAATGTGTTGGTCTCATATTGCAGGCTCTTCCCATAAAATGTTACAAATTGCAACAGTGAATTTTTTGACATCTTTAAAACTTGAACCAAATTGAGCACTGTTTATTAACATCATGCACAAGGTATCGATTGTGCTCAGGGATAACAGTAAGATAAAAGTGAAGAAAAAGTACTTACATTAACTTTTATGTTTTATGTCAAAATTCCTTCTGATTTTTACATGAAAGAAAACTTTGAAATGTTCATATCTTGTTAATAGTAATGAAAATGAATGAATTGACCTATTTTGTAATGAAAAATTGAAAAGTTTATTAATTTCTCAGCTGTATCAATAAAACAAAAGGACCATTCAACTCTGTTGACTACCTTCTCGGCATCTAGCACTAACACCCCCACCCTCAGGCCCGCCCTGTTTGACTTCTCTATCAGGTGGGATATTTGCTTAATGTTGTCAAATGTTTGTCTCCCCTTGACAAAGCCCGCTTGATCCGGGTGTATCAGGTCGGGAATTACTTTATCCATTCTTGATGTTAGAATTTTTGTAAAGATGTTGGTGTCGAGGTTTATTAGGGCAATAGGGTGGTAGGAGCTACAGGGTGTTTGTTTCTTGTTTGGCTTAGGGAAGAGGATTACCTTGGTCTCCTCCATGGACTGGGAGATGCAGCCCGTATCAGAGAAGTTGAACAGGGATATCATTAACGGAACTAATGTGGTCTGGAATGGATTATAGAATGTGGCGGGGTGCCCGTCCGGGCCTGGGGCTTTTTTGGTGGTAGCGATTGGGTCGCTGCGCGCTCCTTGTCTTCGGTAATAGTCCCTTCTAAAGCGTCACGCTGGCTCTGTTCTATTCTTTTTAGCTGGCAAGATTTTAAGAAGGCCTTTTGGAGGTCACTGTCCGGTGCCTCCGTAGAGTAGAGGCTTGTATAGAACTTGGTGAATGCCTGCAGGATCTCCTCTGTATGTGTGGTTTCCTGTCCCACCCATCTCCACCATCTGAATGCAGTGTATTGTACCTGCTGCCTCTTTCTGCTTAACCTGCCTGGCTAAGAGCTGGCCTGTCTTGTTTGCCTGAAGGTAATACTTCTGCCTCAAGAAAAGGAGCGACTTTACTGCTTGTTTAGTTAGGATATTGATCTGCCCTTTGATATGCCTATGCTCCCTCCTGATCGTTACCCCCCTATCGGTCTCCATTCTCTCCATTACACCTTTTAAGCACTGTTCTAGGTCCAACAGGAGAGCTTTCTCCTGTTTAGCTCGAGATTATGAGCACTCCCTGCATGGTTGCTCTGCGACGAGAGCCCCGTCTCTTAAAGAGACGGGGCTCTCGTCGCAAATGACTGCGTCTCTCAGCAGATGGCAGGGGAACCCTCACTTCCAGAGCCACGAATCCCCCCGCCCCTATTCCCATTGGATTTCTAGCTGCAGGGGAGCGTGGTCGGACAGGGCTATTGGTCCCCTTTCTATGTTCCGTACTTGGCTAAGCAGTGTCACCGAAACCCATATGTAATCAATTCTTGAGAATGATCGGTGCACATGTGAGTAGTATACCCCTTAGAGTCCCTTTTTAGTTCATGCCATGTATCTGCTAATGCCACTCTGTTTATGCTAGCCTGTAGTTTACTAGATGGGCCTTTAGATGTGGGCATCCTGTCCGTGCTTCTGTCCTTGGATGGGCGCCATGGCAAGTTAAAATCCCCTGTCAGTATTAGCTGGCCCGTTGTCAACAGGTCTAGCTTCTACAAAAACCCCTGCAAGTATCAGTCCTGCCCTGAGTTGGGGGCGTACACCATGGTGACTGTGAAAGGTTCCCCCCTCCATTGTAGCTGGACAAAGAGGAATCTACCTTCCTTGTCGGCTATTGTGCCTATTATTTGGACATCGGTAGGTGTCTAAACGCTATGAGGAGCCCTCAAGCCTTGCTCTGGTCATTGGCCTGCAGAACCTGGGGGTACCCTCTCAACTTCCTTCTGTGTCTGTCTTGCTTACGGATATGGATCTGCTGGAGTGTCACAATGTCGGGCTTGGTATTTTGGAGGAGGTTCTCCAGTTTCCGTCTCTTAGCCGTTGTGTTTAGTCCTCTAACATTGAGTGTTAGTATTTGGATCCCTTTTCTGCTAGCCATACCCCGTTACACCCAGAGAGTAACCATGTAGCAGTGATCCCCCTAGATTTCCCTCTAACACCCCCCCTTTCCCTCTTGCCCGCTCCGGCTCGACTCGGCTCAACTTCCCCAGGCTGTAACGTCGTCCTAGGTGGCCGGGTCTCGTTCCCATCCTGGAGAATAACTGTGCGGGGAGAGCCATTTCTCTGCTCTCCACCGTTTCCAAGATCTGTCACCATCCCCCCTGTCTCCCTGAGCCTACCCTTAGGCTCACATTCCTCTTGTAACCCTACCCGGATCTTAACCCTTGTCTCGTGGTCCCCACCGCTGCTGTTCCATGGATGGCCTATTCAGCCTGAGGGCTTCGGTTGCTGCCTCCCTGGGCCACGCAATTGTTTGCGTCTTGTCTTTAACCCCTCTACTCTTCGCCACTCCCATGGCTTCTCTTGGTGGCTTTCATGTTCTGGCCTCCTATTATGTCCTCCCCTTCTTCAATATTCAGGATCTTGAGTCCCTCATCCAACATGGTGATGCAGTGTTGGCGCCCTTCCCACTTGAAGACCATTCCAAAGGAGAATGTCCACCTGCCTCTTATCTGGGCTTTGGTAAGGGCTTTGGTCACCGGGTGCCTCATCTTTGTTAGTGTGTATTTGGCCAGGTCCTGGAAAAGTTCTATGACAGTGCCGTTCACCTTTATCCGGGTTGCTTTCCTCTCGCGCTTGGAGGATCATTCTTTGTTCGTATCACTGTAAAGCCATCACCACTTATCGTGGCTGCATTGTTTCCGCTGAGGTTCGTGCATTGCTCATGAATCTTCCCCGCAGACTCCTGTCTGATGTTGCACCTTCTCGAGCGGTTTTCCAAGTCCTTGCTTGGAGCTCCAGATTGTATGTCGCCTACTGCGCTGCTCCGCTAATACATCTATCGTCTCAGTGTCTTCAGTGAGTTCTTGAATGGTGTTTTCATTTGTATCAACTCTGTCACCAATTCAACTATGTCGCCTTTGATTTCCTGCAGGGATTGTGCAAGTTCTGTGCATATTAGGCTTAATTGTGTCTTAAGTGTAGCTGTCATTTGGTCACTGAATGCCTTAAAGGACTGTTGCAGCACCTCGCTCCTGACCTCTTGCCCCTGTAGCAGCGTTGGGGGTTCCTCCGACCCTTGCCTCTCTGTCACCACTGGATCCTCTTCCGCTGGGGCTTCCCCCCCTTTCTCCATAGCTTTAGGAGGGTCCCATCCTGTTTTTTTGAGATCTTGGCCCCTGGGGGGCTCTCTTTGGCCTCCTTTGGATTTTTGCACAACGTTGCCGGGTGATGGAGAGTGCCTGCCTGCACCTTACTGTGGGTGGCTTCTCCCCAGGCCTCTGAGGTTCTTCTTGACCCCGTGGTATTGGCCAGTTGTTCTGTATGAAGGAGATGCTCCTCTCTCCCACCTCTGCGCCGCGGGAGTGTAGGTCTCCTTTAGAGCCTGGGTTGGTTGCCCCCTGGTTGCCGTGGGGCTAGTATGCTCAAAGGTGACCTTAAAGTGGTCAAGGTGGCGGTGTCACACTGGCCCAGAGCCCAGGAGCTTCTTGAATTTCTTCCCGGGGTGCCCCCCGTGCTCCTATCACGCACCACTGGGTTCCTTCCCTGGCCGTTGGCCGGGGGGATGCTGCAGGAGACCTAGGGCCACATCACGAGTTGGGCTGTAATACTGCTAACTGTAATAGCCCTAGTACCGACTGGTCCAGTGGTATTACCACCGGATCACGGGTTGGTCCTTAACTGTAAATCCCCATTGCTGATTTGGTCCATTGGATCCAGTAGGGAATTTTCAGTGCTAATACTGCGGGCTAATACAGCCGGCTGTAATACCGCCGAAAACAGGGATTTTCACCTCCAGAAAAAAGCTGGAGGTAAAACAGTCGATTTAGCACCCAACTCATGATAGGGCCAGCTCATAAATGCGGCGGTAATACCGTTACCGTCGCATTTAAGGGCTACAGCCCAACTCGTGATGAGGCCCTTAGCACTGTCACCCTTCTATCACTTCAGTTTGCCTATGATGTTGGCTGAATGGTATGGGTTTGGGCCTTTGCCTGGGTCTGGGTATGCTGCGGGTCTCTCTGCCGTAGGGGGGGGTCCCCTTCCAAGTGTAGGGTGTGGTGCGTTGGGGCAGATGCTTTCATAAACTTCCATGTCTGTTGTTTGGGAGGGGAATGGCTTAGGTGCGTCCGCTTCATGGCTGCCGACTCCCTTAATTATGCCTGCTTACTCTCTGTCAGCTGGGGAGCATCCCAGCTCATGGGGGCCCTGTGCTGCGTGGTTCGTGGAGGCCCTGCGCCAAACGGAGCTGGGCTTGCTGTATGGGGCCGAGGCAGGCGCAGGATTTCAGGGAAATACTACCCGCGCCCCCTCCTTACTTTTGTAGCTGGGTGTCCGGGCTGTGCTGGCTCTGCTGGATTGCCGTGCTGTGGTGCATGCGCCAGTGCGTCCAGGTGTGCGCACTGGTCCAGCAGCCTCGTCTCCCCCAGTTGCCCCCCTGGGATCTGTGGTGCTCCGCTCAAAACCCCAGTCTTGCCTATGTTGCCATGGCTGAACGGGCACCCTGCATCTTCTGCACCATCCACAGGTGTTCTCTCTGATCTTCTCTGGCTCGGCTGCCAGTCCCCACGCATGCATCGCTGCTGGCGGTCTCAGGTCCACTCACTCTACCCCTCTCTGCCTTCAAACGCTTCAGTTGGAGTTTATTTGGGAACCACACAGTTCTCGGGTCATCCCCTTTGCTTTTGCTGCCATGGGGTCTTGTTTTTAACACTGCTTATTGCTTCTTTTTTGGGTCGCCTGGGAGGAGCATGCTCCTCACGGTGGAGTGGTCACAGCAGCCATCTTGGAATCTTGTTAGGAAGCTTTTTGAAGCCTTTGTCTGCCCTTTCTTGAGTAATCTTTCTTCTTCCACACTTCCCAATCCGGTTTTCGTCCAGCACGTGGCACAGAGGGGGTGCTGGTCTCCAACGTTGACGATGTGGTTTGGCTGCAGAGACTCAGGCAGCGTTGGTGCTTTGTTACTTGAATTATCCGCCGCCTTTGATACCATTGACCATGCCGTTCTTTACTGTTTTTCTTTGTTTCTCTCAGACCGAACAGTCAATTTCCCTCCACCCCTTTTCACTCTGTGCCCACTGCCTTGAGATGTGGAGTCCCTCAGGTTTCCTCCATCTTCCAGGTTTTGTTTAACATGTACATGAACCTCTTACCAAGCTTATCTGCTCTCACGGCTTCCAATGTTATTCTTAACAGATGACACAGATCCTGGTCCGTTTAGATCTCTCTCTTGTCGAGACAGCGACCAGATTTAGGGCCTGCCTCGAAGCTGTGGGTGCATGGATGTGTAATAGCTGGCTTCAAGTTGAAAGGGAAATATTGGAGGTGGTGGGCCCTCCTTCCTCTACTGTCTTTTGGACCACTTTTTGGCCATCTTTAGGGGTAAATATATTAGCTTTTCTGTCTGCGGAATCTGATAATCCAGTATGTCAAAGGGGCTATCTTCAACTGAAAACCCTAGTAAGGTTCTTTGTTTACTCCTTTCTCAGTTACGTGCCCCTGTGGTGTCCTCACTTGTTATGTCCTCCATGAACCACTGCAACGCCCTATTTCTGGCACAAACTGGTTATCTCTTATGGCACCTTCAGGTCCTGCAGAACTCTGCAGCCAGAGTAGCCACTTACACACCTAGTTTGCACCATCTTCATTGGCTACCCATGGCCAAGCCCATTCAGGTCAAGGCCTAATGTCTAGTTCATCATGCCTTTTATGGAACTGGGGCAGAATATCTACAGGCCAAATTCTGTCTGTACATTCCTGCTCGGCCACTCCGCTTGGTAAATGCCTGATGTTAAATACTGACAAACTGCCTTGTACATACAAATCCATTATACATCCATATAAAAGTGCTGAGTGCAAAATGCGTCATAAAGTCAAAGCAGAACCATATTACTTCACCAAGGCAAATCGTAATATTGGAAATGCCCGACTAAAGTGCAAAGAGTATAATGGATTCAAAAAGTGCCAGGTGCGCTTCAGAAAAGTGTCAAGTGTTTCTGAGTTCCTTCCACTCTAATCACATTTTAAATTTTAGGCAGTGTGAGTTGCTTTTCATGTTATTTTAACTCACTGTCCTATAAATCCATATTTTGAGTGACATTTTTAGCTTGGAACTGTTCTTTCTGAGATCTTTAGTTGTCTATAGTTTACCCGTACTTGTTCACACTACAGCACCATTATGCAGAGCAAATAATTTATAAATCGATAATTGTGTCACAAACCTCTGGCAATGTGTATTAGCGTAACCCTGCTGAAGGTGTGAAGTTGTGATAGCTGTTGAGCCCTTACAGGAAATATTGTGACAAAAGATTGTGAACATTTGCAATAATAAAGTTACTTTTTCTGTTATCAATTCTTGCAGCTATTCATGTGCAGTTATGAGAACTGTTTTTCCATAAATGTTTCACTATTCGGCTTCTTTTTCTTCCAATCCCCGCAGGTAAAGCAGGTTCACTCCATATGGCTCCACCAATTTGATCTTTGGTTTACACATGTATATGTATTTATTGTGTAAGCACTGGTCATAATAAAAACACTTCAATTACCCATTGTCTATTTCTTTAACTTTCATGGCATACCATTTTTGTCCCCATTCATTTGGCTAGGGCACCTTTTCTTAAATGCATGTCCCCCCTCACATTTCAGCAAAGTACACCACTGTACATGCAACCTCTTACAAGCTTATCTGCTCTCACGGCTTCCAATTTTATTCTTAACAGATGACACAGATCCTAGACAGCGACCAGATTTAGGGCCTGCCTCGAAGCTGTGGGTGCATGGATGTGTAATAGCTGGCTCAAGTTGAACAGGGAAATATTGGAGGTGGTGGGCCCTCCTTCCTCTACTGTCTTTTGGACCACTTTTGGCCATCTTTAGGGGTAAATATATTAGCTTTTCTGTCTGCGGAATCTGATACATCCAGTATGTCAAAGGGGCTATCTTCAACTGAAAACCCTTAGTAAGGTTCTTTGTTTACTCCTTTCTGAGTTACGTGTCCCTAGGGTGTCCTCACTTGTTGTGTCTTCCATGAACCAGTGCAACGCCCTATTTCTGGCATAACCTGTTTATCTCTTATGGCACCTTCATGTCCTGCAAACCTCTGCAGCCAGAGTAGCCTCTTACACACCTAGTTCTGCACCATCTTCATTGGCTACCCATGGCCAAGCCCATTCAGGTCAAGGCCTAATGTCTGGTTCATCATGCCTTTTATGGAACTGGGGCAGAATATCTACAGGCCAAATTCGGTCTGTACATTCCTGCTCGGCCATTCTGCTTGGCAAATGCCTGATGTTAAATACTGACAAAACTGCCTTGTACATACAAATCCATTATACATCCATATAAAAGTGCTGAGTGCAAAATGTGTCATAAAGTGAATGCAGAACCATATTACTTCACCAAGGCAAATCGTGAATATTGGAAATGCCCGACTAAAGTGCAAAGAGTATAATAGATTCAAAAATTGCCAGGTGCGCTTCAGAAAAGTGTCATTTGTTTGAGTTCCTTCCATTCTAATCACATTTTTAATTTTAGGCAGTGTGAGTTGCTTTTCATGTTTATTTTAACTCACTGTCCTATAAATCCATATTTTGAGTGACATTTTTAGCTTGAAATGTTCTTTCTGCGATCTTTAGTTGTCTATAGTTTACCCATACTTGTTCACACTACAGCACTATTATCCAAAGCAAATAATTTATTAATCGATAATTGCGTCACAAACCTCTGGCAATGTGTATCAGCATGCCCCTGCTGAAGGTGTGAAGTCGTGATATCTGTTGAGCCCTTACAGGAAATATTGTGACTAAAGATTGTGAACATTTGCAATAATAATGTTTACTTTTCCTGTTATAAAATTCTTGCAGCTTTTAATGTGCAGTTATGAGAACTGTTTTTCCACAAATGTTTCACTATTCAGCTTCTTTTTCTTCCAATCCCCCCAGGTAAAGCAGGTTCACTCCATATGGCTCCACCAATTCGATGTTTGGTTTTAAAAAGGCAATTGCCAAATATACTGTATAATGTATAGTATGTATCCAGTCTAAACATGTATATGTACTATTTGTTGATTTAGAGTGTAGGCACTTGTCATAATAAAAACACTTCCATTAGCCAATTGTCTATTTCTTTAAGCTCATGTGTTATTTGTTTTTAACCCCTTAACTGCCAATGGCTCCCCCCTCGCCATCTGTGCCGAGCCATTTTTTGGTGGTTTCGGTATGTTGCTATTCAATCCCTTGTAATTTTTTTGTTACATGTGATATCTCGGCCAAATTCGGCCCCCTTTCTTCCCACATGTAGGCGATCCTAGTTTGCTGTATGGGGGTGACAGAAAATAACGAAAAAGGAGCACATTTTGTGTTTTTTCAGAAAATTGCACTACAATGATGTACAAAGAAGCTTGTGTTTTTTTCCTTGCGAGAGCTAGGAACAAATGGTTTGCTGTGCTGAATTCACCAATTTCCAGGCTTTCAAGAACAGGTTGAGTGGAAACAAAAAAAAAAACATTTTTATAAGGTTACCATCAATTTTGTGAGAGGTAGGTGATTTTTACCCTTTTTTCCCCCAGTAGTCCAGGCGTGGACAGAATGGAAGAGGAGGGTAGGATGCCGAATGGGAAGACCGAAAGGCATACATTTCTGAAAAGTAGACAATATTCAAAGTTTAGGAAAGGGTGATTTGCGCAGGTCAGGCAACATCTATGTAGGGAAATTTTGGAAAAATGACAGATAAAAAAGGTATGTGCTGGACATGGTTGGACCTGTAAGGTAATGGCTTCTGTGAATATTGAGAAAATCAATGCCCCGCTACATTCCCCTGACTCTTCCCGTTAGGAAATCACACATGTTTTGTATTGTTTCACAAAAAAAGCAATACTACAAGCCAAAAACTGAGCCATGGTACACAGGTTTTTATGCTGACGGCCTACACAGATGTAATTAGCATGTGTAAGGAAAATAAATGTGAGGAATGGCAAGCATACCATTTTTGAAAGAGCACAGGCAGACCTTTTGAAGGGTAGGTGACTTGTGCAGGTTACAAAAGCAAACATTGCCTAAATCAAAAACTGAAGGTAGGTCACATTTGGATAATGAAAGGATTGTGTAACAAAATGCAGTAGCAAATGTATGAAAACGGTATGAAAACCAAGAGAAAACAAATGTCCTACCTTCCCAAAGGTGTCCCAATGAAAACGGTACCTGACATGTATGGGTGCTCCTAACTGGGTGCAAAGGGAAAAGGCTAAACCACTAGTAACCCAAGTGTTTCGGGAGAGCAGACTCCCGTGGGAACCCACAAAGGTCTGGCTTGCGAGAATCGCCCTAGAATTTACTACCCTAAAGCCTGGAAAAGTCTGAAATTTAGGGGGGAAAACTAAATTTTCAGACATTTCCCACCTGGAAACTACTGAAACATACCGCCAACACCACATGTCCTACATTCCCACAGGTGTCAGAATGAAAACAGTACCTCATGTGTGGGTGCACCTACCTGGGTGAAAAAGAATAAGTGTTGACCATCCCCATGTCCAACGGCAGTCTCAAGGAGCCCCAGCAGGGTCCCCATCTGTTCCCTGAGGGAAATTCTGTAATGCTGCCTAGCCAGAGCTCCAAGATGGTCGGGGGTGATGTCCCCGGCCTTGGACGACTCTACCATGTGGGTCCACCATCTATCCCCAAGCACAGCGGCACTCGCAGGGAGCGCCGGCAGGGTCCCCAACCTTTTCCGGAGGGAGAAGCTGTAACAGCTCCAGGATAGTTGGGGCAACCATCTTCAAGTGCATTGGCTGTCCCAGGGAGCCCCGGCAGGGTCCTCATCCCTGAGGGAGTGGGACCCTGCCGGAGCTTCCTGGCACCGCTGCTGGGCTGTGGGAAGGTCAACCCACAAGGGAGACAGCCACCCAAGGCCAGGGATATCACCCTGACCATCCTGCTGTTCTGGCTGTCCACCGTTACAGCTTTTCCCCCAGAGGAAGAATGGGGACCCTGCTGGGGCTCACCAGAACTGTTGATGGACTTGGGGACAGTCGACCCACATGGGAGACAGGTGCCCAAGGCCAGGGACATTACCCCCAACTATCCTGGAGCTATGGCTGCCCTGCGTTACAGATTCTCCCTCTGGGAAAAGTCGGGGACCCTGCCGGGGCTTCTTGGGACTGCCACTGTGCTTGGGATGTTCGACCCACAGTGGAGACAGCCGCCCAAGGCTGGGGGCCTCACCTCCGACCATTTTGGAGCTCTGGATGGCCTGTGTTACAGCTTTTTCCCCTCCAGGGAGCCCCGGCAATGTGCCAATACCTCCACGGAGGGAAAAGCTGTCTCGCAGCCCAGCCAAAACTCCAGGACGGCTGGAGGTGATGTCCCCGGCTTTCGGCATCTGTCTCCCATGCGAGTCCACCATCCCCAAGTGCAGCGGCAGCCGCAGTGGGCCAAGTAGGGTCCCCTTCATGGAGCGAAATTGTATAATGCAGGACAGCCCAGAGCTCCAGGATGATCAGGGGTGCTGTCCCTGGCCTTGAGTGGCTGTCTCCCATGTGTATCGACCGTCCCCAAGTCCAGTGGTAGTTCCAGGAAGCCCTGGCAGGGTCTCCATTCCTCCCCGGAGGCAAAATCTGTAACGCAGCACAGCCAGAGGTGCAGCCTAGGCTGGCGGACAGTCAACCCACGTGGGAGACAGCCGCTCCAGAGAAACACCAACATTTTGCTGGCATGGGGGCAATCTGTGGCCTGACCCTGCATGTGTGTCCCAGCCCATCAAAATACCTCCCCAGTTTGCCCAATCCCGTAGAATCAAAAAGTTACTTGCATAATGTTGCAGCTCCTCGCGTAAAAAAACGTAAACAAAACAAAAAACATTAATTACCTATGTTCAGCCCAGCAAAAACAAATCATAACTATCACGCTCTGATCATCGCCCCCCAATTTCAAGCCATCCCTGGTGGTCTAGTGACCCTCAAACCCCAGTAAAAATACATTTGCCCCTTCTTAGGGGCATATTTTTATTGAGAATATTAGTGACCATAACACCAGTTAACAGTATAATGATAGGTTTGTGGATTTTGGTCGACCCCGCCAAACTGCCTGAAAATCCCCTGCCCCCTTCTCTCAATTTCTTTTAATTTTTTTATACCACCAACAGTAGATGGTGGGTTCAAGTCAGGCCATATTGGATTGTGTAAAGGGTGGGGAGGTAGGTGACCTACCCCCCAATCTGACATTAAAAAAAATTAGGTACAAAACATTTGGAAAAAATGCAACTATTTCAGGTTCAATTTGAACACATAGATCCATAATTATGCCAATGGCTAAGATATCTTACACTTTGGTCCAATTAAATGGGTATGATAAATCTTGAATATGATAAATGAACATATAATTTAAGTAATATAATAATGAAAATAAGGCCTACTTTAACATATAAATACTTTCATGGAATATAAATGACTGAAAATATGAAACTGTCAATGAAAAGAATTACATATTGAGTAGAACCATGAACTGAATGACAGCATAAAAAAAGAAGAGAACTGTGACCATGTTTCTAGGTGGACATATGGGAATGGAGCTACGAGACCTTGGGGGACCTGTACCTTCAGAGAGATAATAGCCAGTAGATAAGGTATTCCCAGGGCCGTTTCTCTAATAGGAAATAGCTGCTTCAGTGTGAGTGAGCTAGTTCCCATTAGACGAGAGGACCTTTCTGCCTCTCCAGGTCAGAGGGCCGTTTCTCTAATTGGAAATAGCTGCTCCATTGTGAATGGGCTAGTTCCCATTAGACGAGAGGACCTTTCTGCCTCTCCAGGTCGGAGGGCCGTTTCTCTAATGGGAAATAGCTGCTTCAGTGTGAGTGGGCTAGTTCCCATTAGACGAGAGGACCTTTCTGCCTCTCCAGGTCAGAGGGCCGTTTCTCTAATGGGAAATAGCTGCTTCAGTGTGAGTGGGCTAGTTCCCATTAGACAAGAGGAGCTTTCTGCCTCTCCAGGTCGGAGGGCCGTTTCTCTAATGGGAAATAGCTGCTTCAGTGTGAGTGGGCTAGTTCCCATTAGACGAGAGGACCTTTCTGCCTCTCCAGGTCGGAGGGCCGTTTCTCTAATGGGAAATAGCTGCTTCAGTGTGAGTGGGCTAGTTCCCATTAGACAAGAGTACCTTTCTGCCTCTCCAGGTCAGAGGGCCGTTTCTCTAATGGGAAATAGCTGCTTCAGTGTGAGTGGGCTAGTTCCCATTAGACGAGAGGACCTTTCTGCCTCTCCAGGTCGGAGGGCCGTTTCTCTAATGGGAAATAGCTGCTTCAGTGTGAGTAGGCTAGTTCCCATTAGACGAGAGGACCTTTCTGCCTCTGCAGGTCGGAGGGCCGTTTCTCTAATGGGAAATAGCTGCTTCAGTGTGAGTGGGCTAGTTCCCATTAGACGAGAGGACCTTTCTGCCTCTGCAGGTCGGAGGGCCATTTCTCTAATGGGAAATAGCTGCTTCAGTGTGAGTGGGCTAGTTCCCATTAGACAAGAGGACCTTTCTGCCTCTCCAGGTCGGAGGGCCGTTTCTCTAATGGGAAATAGCTGCTTCAGTGTGAGTGGGCTAGTTCCCATTAGACGAGAGGACCTTTCTGCCTCTCCAGGTCGGAGGGCCTTTTCTCTAATTGGAAATAGCTGCTTCAGTGTGAGTGGGCTAGTTCCCATTAGACGAGAGGACCTTTCTGCCTCTCCAGGTCGGAGGGCCGTTTCTCTAATGGGAAATAGCTGCTTCAGTGTGAGTGGGCTAGTTTCCATTAGACGAGAGGACCTTTCTGCCTCTGCAGATCAGAGGGCCGTTTCTCTAATAGGAAATAGCTGCTTCAGTGTGAGTGGGCTAGTTCCCATTAGACAAGAGGACCTTTCTGCCTCTGCAGGTCAGGAGGGCCGTTTCTCTAATAGGAAATAGCTGCTTCAGTGTGAGTGGGCTAGTTCCCATTATTATGCAGGACTTGGTCACTAGGGGAGCAAAAAAGGCCATTTGTCTAATGGGAACTAGCCTTCTCAGTGTGAGTGGGCTAGTTCCCATTATTATGCAGGACTTGGCCACTAGGGGAGCAAAAAGGGCCATTTGTCTAATGGGAACTAGCCTTCTCAGTGTGAGTGGGCTAGTTCCCCTTATTATGCAGGACTTGGCCACCAGGGGCAAAAAGGGCCATTTCTCTAATGGGAACTAACCTTCTCAGTGTGAGTAGGCTAGTTCCCATTATTATGCAGGACTTGGCCACCAGGGGAGCAAAAAGGGCCATTTCTCTAATGGGAACTAGCCTTCTCAGTTTGAGTAGGCTTGTTCCCATTAGACGAGAGAACCTTTCTGCCTCTGCAGATCAGAGGGGCGTTTCTCTAATGGGAAATAGCTGCTTCAGTGTGAGTGGGCTAGTTCCCATTAGACGAGAGGACCTTTCTGCTTCTACAGGTCAGAGGGCCGTTTCTCTAATTGGAAATAGCTGCTTCAGTGTGAGTGGGCTAGTTCCCATTATTATGCAGGACTTGGCCACCAGGGGCAAAAAGGGCCATTTCTCTAATGGGAACTAGCCTTCTCAGTGTGAGTGGGCTAGTTCCCCTTATTATGCAGGACTTGGCCACCAGGGGCAAAAAGGGCATGGGAACTAACCTTCTCAGTGTGAGTAGGCTAGTTCCCCTTATTATGCAGGACTTGGCCACCAGGGGCAAAAAGGGCCATTTCTCTAATGGGAACTAACCTTCTCAGTGTGAGTAGGCTAGTTCCCATTATTATGCAGGACTTGGCCACCAGGGAGCAAAAGGGCCATTTCTCTAATGGGAACTAGCCTTCTCAGTTTGAGTAGGCTTGTTCCCATTAGACGAGAGAACCTTTCTGCCTCTCCAGGTCGGAGGGCCGTTTCTCTAATGGGAAATAGCTGCTTCAGTGTGAGTGGGCTAGTTCCCATTGGACGAGAGGACCTTTCTGCCTCTGCAGGTCGGAGGGCCGTTTCTCTAATGGAAATAGCTGCTTCAGTGTGAGTGGGCTAGTTCCCATTAGACGAGAGGACCTTTCTGCCTCTCCAGGTCGGAGGGCCGTTTCTCTAATGGGAAATAGCTGCTTCAGTGTGAGTGGGCTAGTTCCCATTAGACGAGAGGACCTTTCTGCCTCTGCAGGTCAGAGGGCCGTTTCTCTAATGGGAAATAGCTGCTTCAGTGTGAGTGGGCTAGTTCCCATTAGACGAGAGGACCTATCTGCCTCTGCAGGTCGAAGGGCCGTTTCTCTAATCGGAAATAGCCTTCTCAGTGTGAGTGGGCTAGTTCCCATAATTATGCAAGACTTGTCACTAGGGGCAAAAAGGGCCATTTCTCTAATGGGAAATAGCCTTCTCAGTGTGAGTAGGCTAGTTCCCATTATTATGCAGGACTTGGCCACTAGGAGCAAAAAGGGCCATTTCTCTAATGGGAACTAGCCTTCTCAGTGTGAGTGGGCTAGTTCCCATTATTATGCAGGACTTGGCCACTAGGGGCAAAAAGGGCCATTTCTCTAATGGGAACTAGCCTTCTCAGTGTGAGTAGGCTAGTTCCCATTATTATGCAGGACTTGGCCACCAGGGAGCAAAAAGGGCCATTTCTCTAATGGGAACTAGCCTTCTCAGTTGAGTGGGCTAGTTCCCATTAGACGAGAGGACCTTTCTGCCTCTGCAGGTCAGAGGGCCGTTTCTCTAATGGGAAATAGCTGCTTCAGTGTGAGTGGGCTAGTTCCCATTAGACGAGAGGACCTTTCTGCTTCTCCAGGTCAGAGGGCCGTTTCTCTAATGGGAAATAGCTGCTTCAGTGTGAGTGGGCTAGTTCCCATTATTATGCAGGACTTGGCCACTAGGGAGCAAAAAGGCCATTTCTCTAATGGGAACTAGCCTTCTCAGTGTGAGTGGGCTAGTTCCCTTTATTATGCAGGACTTGGCCTCTAGGGGCAAAAAGGGCCATTTCTCTAATGGGAACTAGCCTTCTCAGTGTGAGTGGGCTAGTTCCCATTATTATGCAGGACTTGGCCACTAGGGGAGCAAAAAGGGCCATTTCTCTAATGGGAACTAGCCTTCTCAGTGTGAGTGGGCTAGTTCCCATTATTATGCAGGACTTGGCCACTAGGGGCAAAAGGGCCATTTCTCTAATGGGAACTAGCCTTCTCAGTGTGAGTGGGCTAGTTCCCATTATTATGCAGGACTTGGCCACTAGGGAGGCAAAAGGGCCATTTCTCTAATGGGAACTAGCCTTCTCAGTGTGAGTGGGCTAGTTCCCATTATTATGCAGGACTTGGCCACTAGGGGCAAAAAGGGCCATTTCTCTAATGGGAACTAGCCCACTCACACTGAAGCAGCTATTTTCCATCTGAGAAATGGCCCTAACAACCGTGCACGGTGCCTCCAGGTAGCCGCCCGAGGAGCAGAAGCCCCCGACGTGGGTTGTGGAAGTGCCTACACCACCTCGTCGCCAGTGTTATGGCCTCGGTCAGGCCTTCCTGCCTTCTGGCTTCGCACTCAACAGGTCTTTCCTTTATTAAATATCAATCCTGTCTGCTCAAACCCCGCCCTCCCGCGTCACTTCCCCTCTCTGCGTCCCACTTCCCGCATCCCGGAACAAACATCAACATGACAAATCCATTTCTTGATTTCCTTTTAACTCCTCTCCGATAAAGATGGATACTTATCACATCACTTCCTGTTTTTTTTCTACGGAGGTCAGGGTACCCGTAGGCTTGTCTCTCATTCCAGGATCCGGTGCCCCTCCTGCTGTCCTACTGAGAGTGGCATGAAGTGGGAGAGAACCCCTACTCTCCTGACTAGTTGTGTAGGAAGGGTAGTGGTGGCCGAGGAAACCTTGCAGTGACAACAGTAAATACTTTCACCCACCAGCTGGACGTAGGGGAGTGGTTGTGGTCAGCGAGTGGCTCGCACAAAGCTGCCAGGTGAGGTTTGGAAGCAGTGAGTGCTGCCATGAACAAGGGGAGGTTCAGGTAAGAGCACCACAGCCTGTAGCCCTACTACGGATCGAGGCATCTGTCTACCTGCTGGGGGACAACTCCATGAGTGGCCACACAGGCCTGTACAGAGATGCCCTCTACCGAATGGGTGAGAGGAGTTTCTGGGGCCATCACTGCCTGTCCTTCCCCCCAATGTGTTCAGAGGAAGGGGAAGAAGAAAGCTAGCAGGACCTGTGGGTTGAAAGGGAGCGATAGTTTTCAACAAGGCCCGTGTTGTTATCCTTTAATTGGAAGCTCCCTCACAACCAGGTGTTGCTGGTATGTATATGTATGGTATGGTATGTTTTATTTGTAAAGCGCCTATACACAAAGCAAGTGTTTCAAAGCGCTCAAGGAGGGAGGGAAACAAGGGAAAACAACAGTCATTCAGAGCCCTTGAATTTCTGAACGTATATATGCACAGGCAGAGTGAGTGCATAGAACAATGCATTATAAATACAATATTAAACGGGTGCAGTTTTTCCAAGTGCATTGAGGGCGCCACCCATGCAAGGAGGAGACAAGGAAAAACAGATAGACGAATCTTCAAGGCATGGTGCAGTTCAGATCGTGCAAGTGGCAGACGATGCAGGCAGAAGAGGGATGGACAGGGGACACGTGCAGGGGTGTGGGGGTGGAGCCCAAGTGAGCCGAGTCAGTCAGAAGCTGTTTAAGTGCTGAGAGATGCCACTCTCAAGGGTCATTGACCAAGTGCAGTAACGATGAGGCAAGTGCAAGGCCTGGAGGAAAGTGCGAGAGGACTGGCGGGGGTGCCTGGGACCTGTGATACTCTGAGGTACACCAAGCAGCCAGTGAGCAGGCTGTGCGGAAAAGGAGGGAGAGGGATAGAGCAGAGAGAAAGGTTAGCAGGGTAGAGGGAGAGAGAAGGAAGAGGAGAAGAAGGAATGTCTTAAGGAGTTTCCAGAACTTAAGAGATCAGGCTCAAGACGAGAGTGGCAGGGAGGCTATTCCAGAGGATGCCCCTGCTGAGGATAAAGATCTCATCCAAATCTCTGCTTGGAGAACCGGCTCACTCGCAGAAGGTTGGAGGTAGGCGAGCGGAGGGCTCGGGAAGGGAGTATTTAGGTAGGCAACGTTGCAGATAGGTAGGTCCCAGCCCCAGAAAGCTTGTGGACAATGCAGAGGGTCTTGAACTTGATCCTTGCAGCAAGCCAGAGAGATGCAGGTCCGCTGGGCTTGAGGCCAAAGATAAGGTCTTTGCGGTTCTGTTCTGGGATGAGTTGATGGTATTGGAAGTTCTCCCTGAGGGCAGGTATAATGTTGACAATGGGCAAATTCAAGGCAAAAACCAAGCAGGTTGTGCTGTCTTATTCCTCTTCCTGCTATAAAGATGCAGGGAACAGCACAGCTAAAATATCTGATCAGAGGTACTCTACAAGAGGAGAGGGCTTCCAGAAGTTGTCCCAAGAACCACAGGAAGGACCCTTCTTTCTCCACCTCATCAGAATCAGAGGACACCTCCAAACCTAAAGGCAAACTACTCGATGGCAACACAGCAGCAAAGGTCCTGGCCCATGTGGCCACATGCATGAAATGTAATGGTTATCCCTGATGAGAATCTGTTGTCCAGCAGCTGAAAGAATGTGGACGCCTGGAAGAAGATTGACGGTGCCTTGTTTACAAATATGGCTCTACCCGTTGGACCAGGATGAAATCCGCAGAGGTTTCCCAATTAAGAGTGCGGCTCCCCTATCCACACCTCATGGTCGGGCGCTCCAACTGGCCCTGAGTAAGCAGCGAGTTAACAGATCGCAGAGTGGATGCCACACTTAAAAATATCTAAGTTTGTACCTTTTGCTGTACTTTTATTTTATCTAGGTTTGAGTTCAATTAAGTCTCTGGCTCAGTAATATCCTTTTACTATACATATGTGGCTGTGCCCTTGTCCAAATTCTTTGTATGCTAAATTGAATACAGTATTATTGGCAGGACAGGAAAAAGTAATGAATGATTTTGTGGTTTCCTGTGATCTAGTCTTGAATGAACTTGGACTCACAAGGATGGAATTTGGTGAATGCTCCTTATATGGTGAAGAAAGCTATTTACCAGGCGGACTGGTGCTGAAATTGGGTTAGACTGTTGTTTTGTGGGAACCGCATGGACTTTGGAAACTACTGAACACCTAGTTTTATAATGTGACAGTTTGAAATGTAAGCGTTTGGTTTTCTTTTGCAGCTATTTAAAGAAAAGGCAGATTACTGAATATGATTCTTTTTGGAAACATTTTCTGAGAGGAACTCCTGTCTCGCTTACAACTACTGTGGTGTTTTTTTAAAATACTATGGGGTTGAAAGATGGAGACACTGCTACTTAACTGTCGTTATTGTAGCGTTATGTAGATTTTAATTAATAGTTGTATGTTGTTATAGAATGTGCACATTCTCTATAACATCTTAAGAATGTGTTTTTATTTATGATATAGGAGGTTTTATCTATAAAACTTTTATCACATTTTATAACTATGAATTATATAATTGTACATTAGTATTTTTAACATTGTTAAGGTTGAACAATATTTTTAACCAATAAACAATAACTTTGCAAGTGCTCATCTGGCCATTCAATCTTCCTTTTTTTTATTTTAATGTGTTTAATTTTTTATATGGTTTATTACAAACCTTTAAAAAAGAAAGCATTACAAATCATCCATAAATTGCATCAACATTAACTCGATAAAATCAACTCACTCTTCAAAGATGACCGAACTGCCATCCTGTAAATGAGGTAACTAATAACAACCAAGAAAAACTTAAGTATGAACACTGTACATAAAAATAGTTCGAGTGCATATACTGGACCTTCCAGCTCACATCATTATGATATATATCGAATGAAAACCCAGAGAGATCAAGACAACTTATTACAGTTCTCATTTACAGCACGAAATCGAAGCAATATGTCTTCAAGGAAAAAAGTTACTGTTATCGTCAATGCCCTGTCGGTCTCATCGAACATTAATTGCCACCAGTCTAGAGCAGTTAATGTTGAACAATTTCGGATGAATCTTCCTAAATGATTTGTTCTTTCCCACCTGAGTGAAGGGCAGAACAATATTAAATGTTTGAGGGTTTCCTCCGCAGCTTTACACAGTCTACATTCATTACTTGAATTGCTGGGGCCAGCCCATATATTAGTTTTTTCTCTTGTTTTAAACAGATTAGACGAAATTGCATGTACAACTTTCATTGATGGGGATCTGGAAATAATTTCCAGAAATGTTTTATTTCGTTGTATGCTCTCTTCTCTTGTTGAACGTTTTTCATTATGCAATGTTTTCTTTTTTGATCGCAGGTTGAGGACCAATCACGTCTCCATAACATTTTTTTTGCATGTTCTGTATTTGTTTGTAAAGTCTCCAACTTGATATTGAGATATAGCATTATATCACTGCATCGTTTCATCCATAAAGCAAAGACTGAGTTCTTGTTACATTGAGTGGATGCTTGTAAAATCTTAAACTGTATTGGAGAATCTGTCATCGTGATTTTCCTGTATAGGGAAAGCATTTTCCAACACACTCTAGCTTTTATAGATATTAAGCTGAGTTCGTGTTGGATACAATAGGTGGGAGTTCCCTTCGGCAAAACTCTATACCAAAAGATATTCTCAAGCGGGCTCCAAAATTCTTCTGGGCAGCCAAATGCGCATTCTGCTCCAAAGATTAATGCAGGAACTGCTTTTTGTTTATAGAAGGCCAAAGCAGGTAACAGAGAATATTTCCCATATTTTCAATTTAGGACCGTCGCCTGAACTGCTAGAATGTGGCATTTCTTTTTCGTTCGTTCGACCCACGGGGAGTCATCGATATTTGAATTGATTTGCATACCCAAATATCGCGCATTCATTGTGATGTTCAACACAGATTTGTCCATATGCCATCGAAAATTTGGGTGAAATGTCTTCTTTTGGCCGCTTAAGTTCTGCAGAACAAGGATCTCAGATTTAGACGCATGGATGGACAATCCGTTGTTTCTCACATATTGATTCAATGCGTTCAATTTTCTTTGGAGGCCAATAGGTGTTAAATCTAATAATATCAAGTCATCTGCATATAGGAGATGACTTATAGGCACTCCATTTATTTTTGGTGAAAATGACCTGGGGCTCTCAATGGCCTGATCAATGTCGGAGATAAATAAATTGAAGATAATCGCAGCCAAGGGACAACCTTGCTTGACTCCACATCGGGTTGTGATGGGCGCAGATAGATTACCCAGGCGATCCAAACAAATTCTTATCCGTGTTCGTGTGTAGATCTTTTATTGCCAACAACAAGCTCGGAGTGCAATTCCAATTCGACAGTTTAGACCATAATTTCTCGCGATCTATAC
>CM030329.1:395533804-395551960 GCA_002915635.3 Ambystoma mexicanum | reverse complement strand
CAAGAGACCTGGCTCAGACAAAATCCAGCTATGGATGGATATGATACAATCTTGGCCCCAGCCAACAAAGGAGCCCTAGGTCGGCCGACATCAGGTCTCCTTCTGCCTGCCGACAGGGAATTGGGCTGACACTCAAGTCACCCTTCAATCGAATCTCTCAATATTAGCAGTACTACTCGAATGGGCCGAAAAACCCTTCTCCAGTCCATCGCAAATAGCGTTGATTAATACCTACTGGAACCCAGCCGCCATCAATCACCAGACCTACCTTTCAATGATGGAAAACCTGGTCGACGAAATTCAAGCAACACGACAGGTCTCTTCAATCATTATCTGTGGGACTTGAACGCCAAATGCTCCAAGGAAGCGCGAATACTGGATGCATCTCTCAAACACAACAGCAGCGAAAAGAGGTTACCTATGGTCTTCCTTGATGTCCTCCAGAAAATTCGATAACCTGAACTTCGTCTTCCCAAATGAGAATCGTCTGCCGACTTGGGAACAAGGCTCACTAAACGCGACCATAGATTACATCTATGTATCCAGACCCTCCTGAGCAAAGTACAAACATTTGAAGTCCGACAGACCACAGCCAGCGACCACAATCAGCTGACGATGTCTCTGGTAAACCACTTCAAGGCGCCTGAACCCTACACCATGGAAGTAGAATCAAACGCCCGTGGAAACCGCCTAAACTGACAACTCGAGCGGTTAAATCTTTGTTGGCAAATTATACTGGGAGAAAGATCCAAGGGCGCAAACAGTCTCGACTATGTACCTCTGCTGTTAAAACACCGGGTGAACTTAAAACAGAAAGCCTCGCCTCCACATCTCCAAAGCATACTTATGATACCACCCTGGTGCAAAACGACGGAGCTCCGAAAACTCAAAGACAACTAGGTAACGATCCGTCAAATAAAGAAAACTAAAATCGGCAATCGTAACCTATAAATCATGGGTGAAAGAAACACGACACCGACTATACCAACAAGACGCGGAAATCATGCTAAAAGCCATCAGTGGCAACAAAGCCAAAGAATTCTGGTCTTTGCTGAAATCTGTGGTGCCTTCAATCAACAACCTCCAATCAACGCCCATGCCGAGCACAAATGGATCACACACTTCTCTACGGTCTTCCAAGTCCCCGCTCAAACCACCTGCCGGGTATCACAGACCAGACGACAGCCTGGATCCAACTGGACGACCAACAAGAAATCAGCAACCATATCAAAAACTGAAGATTTCCAGAGCAGCGGGCCCGGACGGGATCTCAAACATCGACCTGAAAAATAACTGTCAGGAATGGCAGCGCTGTTAGCTTCCATCTTTCAGAAATGCTCTGAGCAGAAATCCCTGCCGCCGTCCTGGACAAAGCAATCATCGTTCCCATCTACAAAAAGGGGACATTACTGATCCCCGAAATTACCGTCCAATTGCACTGTTGGACTGCATTGGCAAAGTCTTTGGAAGTCTGCTTCTGAACCGCTTTCATCTTGGGCTGAATCTGCCCCATGTAACGACAAATACCAATCGGCTTCAAGAAAAAACATGGGCACGGCGGCGAACATCTTAGCGATCAGCACTTTGAAAAGCAAAGCCTTGGGAAAAAAATCTTGAATCTTTATCGCCTTCATCGACCTCTCACAGGCGTTTGACCTTGTCGACAGATCTCGCTTATGGAAAAACTGGAGAGGTGGAGCTGCCCACAGGAAATACTACAACCAATCAAAGCCTCCACACGGACACTTCCCTCAGGGTTCGACTTTCCCAAAGAGGCACCCTATCAGATGAAATTCAGATTGGGCGGGGGGTAAAACAGGGATGCCCGCTAGCTCCTGCACTGTTTCTTGCATATATCGGCGATTACGGGGACTCAGAAGACCTGGAGCATACTTTCCACCGGCTCTCGCATCCTCGAAAATAAGCCATCTGTTGTATGCTGATGACTTAATACTCCTGGATCAGACCCAGATCGGCCTCCAGAGACAGCTATCCAACCTCTTGAGCTACACTGCTGAAACAACTTAAAAATAAACCAAGAAAAAACAAAAATAATGATACTGGAAGGAGGCCAGAAGAAGAACAAAACCTCTGAAAAATTCAATGGTTCCTTGAGGGAAAGAGATGAGAGGGTCACCGCTATAAATACCTAGGCATCCAGATTGACCCTCGAAAAACGAATTATCTATGCAGAGCGCCCTGGAAACCAAGCTAAAGAAATTAGCCTCTCAAGCAAAGGCGATCGACTTAAAATTTGGCAAATTTTCGTGCATCCCTGCAATAGACTTTACAAGAAAAAGTTGTCCTTCAATAGCTACGGAGCTGAGGCTATGCCAAAATCCAGAAAGAACCTGGCAAAAACTGGAAAGCAAGTTCTGGAAACGTCCTGGGCCTCTCCAAATTCCACATCCATTGCTGCAATCCGCCGGGGAGCTAAGCTTATTGTCACTAACAGCAACAGTCACCTAAACTCACTCAGGTTATTCAGGAAATGTATCACGGCCGACAGTGAGCAAATCTTTGGCCTGTTGAACAAAGAACTACAAAGTGGCAAAGTCAAAATGCTAACAACTTGGAAAGGCAAAAACACGTCCCTTTTGGATTCAGTGATGTGCTCGGAAGCTGACCTCATCACAAATCCTTCGAGAGTTTACAAGAAATTGAAAGAATTAGACTGGATCCAGACTCAAGATCTAGCCACCAGAAATAACTCCTTCTTCACCTTCCCCCTCGCTCTCTAAACTAAACGAGCCGATGCAATACCTCCGAAAATTCCCAAACAGGGGGGCACAAACTACATGCTAAGAACCAGGTTCAATCTGCTCGAAACCAACGAGATTTTAAACATCAGAGCCTATCAGACTCCAACACGTGTCGTCTGTGCAACGCAAAACAGAATCCATCAGGCACTTACTGCTCTCATGCCAGAAACCCTAGATCTGAGATCGGCCTACATAAAGCACTTCAGCTCAGAGGAATGTGGGTGGGACGAAGACATCTGCTGGAAAAGACTGATAGGAGGGGATCGAACCTCCTGGCTCCTAGCAACAATTAAAATACTGCAACATACTCTGCAGAGGATAGAGGGTTGATGGTCCACCTTGTGCAGTTACTGGACTTTTGTTTTTGTTTTCTCTGCGCAACTATCTTCTCGTCTTTTTGTAAAGTTCTTAACGAACACACACAAATAAATTTTTTTTAAAAAAAATAGCCAATCTAATGCATCTTGAATAAACCCAGTTGGTGGTACAAGAATGGAAAGTGTTAACATCTTCTCATTTTACATATAAAACATTATTGGATGCACGCACTTTACCTTTTGGCAATGTCTCAATAGAAGACCAGGCGGGTGGGGCATGGAGTGGGGTACAGGGGTGGGGCTGGAGGGGAGGCATTAGGTAAGGCAGGGAGTGAGGGTGCAGGGGGTGGGAGCTGCGGGAGGGAGATTAGGTGAAGCGGTAGGGAGTGGGGGTGCTGTGGTGGCGAGCTGGAGGGGAGGCATTTAGGGGAAAGGGCAGCGAGTGGGGGTGCCAGTAATGGGAACTGGAAGCGGAAGCATTAGGGCAGGGCATGGAGTGGGGGTGCAGGAGTGGGAGCTGGAGGAAGGCATTAGGTGAAGGGCATGGAGTGGGGGTGCAGGGGTGGGAGCTGGAGGGGGGCATTAGGGGAAGGGCAGGGAGTGGGGTGCAGTGGCTGGAGCTGGAGGGGGATAAGATAAAGAGCAGGTGGGGGTTCGGTGGCAGGAGCTGGGGGGGGGTCATTCTGTGAAGGTCAGGGAGTGGGGGTGCAGTAATGGGAGGTGTTGCATATAGGGAAGGGCAGGGAGTTGGGGTGCAGTAGTGGGTGCTGGAATGGAGGCATTAGGTGAAGGGCAGGGTGTGATGGTGCAGTCGTGGGAGCTGGAGGCATTGGGCGAAGGGCAGTGAGTGGGGGTGCAGTGGTGGGAGCTGGAGGGGAGGCATTAGGTGAAGGGCAGGGAGTGGGGGTGCAGTGGTGGTGTTAGGGAGAATTCTCATCTATGGCTAATTTCCCTCACCTAGTGAGTCCCCCAGCAGCTTTGCTGGACTTCTGGAGTTTATTTTTTTCCACTTGGTAAGAGTGAGAGCTTTTCCCCCACTCTTACCTGTGTTTTTCTATGTGTTTCCACCTGTTTTTGTGATTGTGGGCTCTGGAGTACACCACTTCAGTAGCCCCCTTCTTTGTGTGTCACCTAGCACCTTCTGTGCAGTGGTACAGGGTTGTCGTTCAGACTCCCACCGACTCCATTTCTGAGGCGACTACTGTCCCCCAGAAAAGGGTAAAGTTACCATTAACTTTACTTAATCTACCACAGATCCAGTACACCCCATCTCCCATGGAGTACTGGAAAGGGTTAATTCGTATCCCTTTTTATCTGTATCTCCTAGAGCATTGTTTCGCTCTTTTAACATTTAGACATGGCTGGTGGCAGTGGTATCTACCCTAAATTTCTACCGCAGTTATCTTATATAACCGTGGTATCATTGTAGGCTATTGTGTTAGCCTAGAACTTAATCCCGCTTCACCAAATCCTTTTTCGTTTGGCCCCGGTGTGGTTTATTCGCCATTTCTTTTTGTTAAACTCCTTCTTGTGTTTTGCTTTGCGTGGCAAACCAGGTTTGCCTTCTTTGTTCGGTGTCTTTTTGCGGGCTTCTACCTAAAAGCCCTCCTGAAGGCGCCTGGGTGTCTAGGTGGGCTGAATGTGAGGGAGGGGTGTAGTCACCCCCTGCACAGGGTATCCTAGGAAACCCAAGTCGCACTTTGTCACGATTGGTCAAGGTGGTTGTCCGGGCTGGAGAACCCCACTGCTGAGTGATTGACATCCAGGCTGTGTGAATGGGGGTTTTGCGCATAAAAGGCAGGTCTTTTGGGCTAGAAGTCAGAGAGTCGCCACTGGAACTACAAGGAACCGAATAGAAGCGGAGAGAACGACGGCTGCTGCAACTATCTGTCCCGGTGAAGCCCTGCTGCAGTCCTGAGCTATCTTGCCATCGACGACTCAGAGAAGATCCAGTCCGGAGTCGTCTTCCCTTGAGCTTGGTGGGGATAACCAGCTCAACTTCCACAGCTAGAGGATCCTCTTCCTTGGTCGAAATCGCTGCACACAGCTGTAGTGGTCCGGATAGCCACCTGAAGAGCCTCTCCTGTTTTTAAGGAGCGCACCTTTTATTCCTCGTCGCTGCTGCCGGCTTCATCCCTGTGTGGTGCAGACCCCCTTCAGACATCCTCCTTCACAACGAAGCTCCAGGAATCGTGGGTCTGCGGGAAACCACTAGGAACAACTGCCAGGGCACCAGCTGCACCATTGGAACAAGGTACTGTGTTCTACTTGAGGAAACTGGGTGAATCCCTTTTCTTCATTTCCAAGGCTTGCCCTTGTCTTCCCTCCTTCTTATAACTTTTGCTTCCGAACATTGACAATATCGAAGTACTTTTGGCTACGTTGAATCTCAAACTATCTGACTGTGTGATCCTCGGCAACAGGCCCCTGTGTCTTTCGACCCTGGCTCCGGCCCTTTAACTTTTGAACTCTTGTCTTTGAGTATTTCTTGATTTTGCCTGCCTAACCAAAATATTGCCTGTGATTTTTGCCTCCAACTCCCTCTGGGTATCGCAAGTGCTAAGTGTGTTTTTACCCCGGTAGCATTTCATGTCACGGATACGCATTTAGTTAGTAGACCGAACTGTCAAAAAGTGATCGCAATTGTATTCGCGTTAACGTGTTTTGTCCATAACACTGGTGCAGGGTACTTACCTTGAGACTTACTGTACAAAGTGAATTGGTTAGTTGTTTATTTAACGTGTGGTTTTTATTTGAGTTTAATAGAAGTGTTGTGTTTATAATGAATGGTTTAAAAATAAATGTACTTACATTTTTTACCTGAAACCTTGAGTCAGTGTTTGCTTGAGTCACAGTAATTGTGGACCCTTTGTGTAATCTATGCTACTGCTCATATACTCTTGAGATAAGCCTGGCTGCTCTGCTACTGCTACCCACTATAACTTAGTAGTACAGGCTTGTACCAAAGGTTAAACATGTATTGCCACCTGTAGTCTTCATTGTGTGTAGTGGTCCCTAAGGGCACTGCACAGGATTCTGCCTAACAGGTGGGAGCTGGAGGGGAGGCATTAAGGGAAGGGCAGGGAGTGGGGTGTTGTGTTGGGAGCTGGAGGGGGGAGGCATTAGGTGAAGTGCAGGGTGTGGGGTGCAGTGGGGAGCTGGAGGGGAGGTATTGGGTGAAGGGCAGGGAGTGGGGGTACAGTGGCGGTAGCTGGAGGGGAGGCATTAGGTGAAGGGCAGGGAGTGGGGGTGCAGTGGTGGTAGCTGAGGGGAGGCATTAGGTGAAGGGCAGGGAGTCGGGGGTGCAGTGGCGGGAGCTGGAGGGGAGGTATTAGGTGAAGGGCACGGAGTGGGGGTGCAATGCTGAGAGCTGGAGGAAGGTAGTGCTGGGTTAAGTTTGGATCTAATACATTACTTGTTTTTCTTTTACTACAGAAATATTTCCTGCAGAAATGGGTAAGTTTCATGAATGGTGGTAAATATATTTTATTTAACATACTTCAGTGTCTCGCTGGTTTGTCTGATTTCGCAAACACTTAATTTTCTTCTTGCTTTCAGAATGGAGATACGTGAAATCCTGGGAACGTGAGTACATGTGATTTACAAATTCCAAACTCTAACCCTCTATGTGGCCTCCTGGACGAGTCACCAGAAGGTGAGGCGGCATGAGTACCCTGCAGCGACACTCGGTCATAGGACAGGAACATGAGTCACAGAGAGTCACCAGTAGGTTAGGTGGCATGAGTCTCCTGCAGCTTCACTCGTTCATAGGACAGGAACATGAGTCACAGAGAGTCACCTGAAGGTGAGGCAGCATGAGTCCCCTGCAGCGACATTCGATTATAGAACAGGAATTTGAGTCACAGAGAGTCACCAGTCAGTGAGGTGCATGAGTACCCTGGAGCGACACTCGGTCATAGAAAGGAACATGAGTCACAGAGAGTCACCAGACGGTGAGGCGGCATGAGTGCCCTGCAGCGACACTCGGTCATAGTACAGGAACACGAGTCACAGAGAGTCACCAGAAGGTGAGGCGGCATGAGTCCCCTCAGCCAAGGTCGGATTGGCCCCTCTGCCTTTCGGCCCGTGGCTGGGCCGAAATCGTCCCTGGGGAGTGGGGGCCAGTTTCTGGCCATGCATGGGCTGGTTTGGAAGAAAAAAAACATTGAAGAAATATATATATATATTTTTTCCATTTTTTTTCTTCAAAAAGCCTTTCATCCTTCTTAGGTTGATAAATGAGTACCAACACAGGTTGGGTATTGTATGCATATTTGTTCCATAAAGAAGAGCTTAAGTGTAAGTGTTATACAATATCATATTATCATTTGGCCTTGGATGTCTGCTTGGTTTCACAGTAATTTAATGTACTTGGGAACAATGCTATTTGATGACACTTCCTGTTTTTTCAAATGGTGAAAGGTCGTGTTTCATCGCTTCTCGGGATGTCACTTTGGGGTGGGATCAAATGACATCACTTCCAGTGATGTCATCAGAGGTCAAGGGTCATGAAGCGAGGGGTGGGCCACTTTTTTGAGGCGATGGGTGGGCCACTTTTTTTGGGGTGACCGGGCCTATTTCTTGTCCCAGTCCGACCCTGCCTGCAGCAGCACTCAGTCATAGGACAGGCACACGAGTCACAGAGAGTCACCAGTAGGCAGGGTGGCATGAGTCTCCTGTAGCGACACTCGGGGCCTGATTCTGAGCCTGTGCTAAATGCCACGTAATAATATGACTTCCCTCCTCCAAATCCTCCCACCTGCATTCTGTGGATGAGGGAAGAGTGGTGGACAGATGTCGGCAGCAGGCAAGAAAAAACATGTAAAATATGTGCAGATGAAGCGCTGCAGGGTTACCGTGCGCAGAGCACCTCTGGCCAAAATGCAAAGAGCAAAGGCACATTTCTACAGTACAGAAAGTGTCGGCGCTTGAAGAGTCCTGGCAGCACTTTCTGTTTCACAGAAAATGTGGCACTGACAGTTTAAATAGAAGACTTATTTCAGACATTCCTTGAATTCTTTGGGGAAAAGCTAACAATTTGTAAGGAATGTCTGGTGCAGAAAGAGTGCTCTAAGCTTCAGAATACAGTCCATGCCAGCCCCTTACACATGAGGCCGTTGGCAAGGCTATTGCTTTGCCATAAATAACGGCTTTGCAGGAGTGGCGCCACGCACCCTATGGGCCAGAGAGGGCACGCAGTATTGCTTGGAGCGGAGCTGTGAGCCGAGGTGTGAGCCAGTCTGCTGCAGTCTTGCAACCAGACCACATCATTGTGTGAGGAAGTTCGTTTTAAACCCCCAGAACACCGCGGAGCGGTGAGCGGAGCTGTGAGCCGAGGTGTGAGCCAGTCTGCTGCAGTCTTGCAACCAGACCACATCATTGTGTGAGGAAGTTCGTTTTAAACCCCCAGAACACCGCGGAGCGGTGAGCCGAGGTGTGAGCCAGTCTGCTGCAGTCCGCTGCAGACGCGTAGTAAGCGTAAAATGGAACCAGAGGTGCGGCCCGAAGCACGACCACTGTCGGTGATCCCAGTATCAGAGCTGGGGCTGGAGCGGGACCCGACAGGAGAGGACGAGCCTTTGCTGCCCTCCAACATTATCATCCCGGAAAGGGAAGCATTAGCAGAGCCCGCGAGAGATGTACTAGCAATGACTCTGAAACAGCCTAGAGGTAAGCCGTCAACGAGGACTCAGTTGAAACCTCAGAAACTCTCACAGACGGGTTTACCTGCATTATGGGCGCCGTCGCCGTCGATGAGGCAAACGGCAAAGGAGTATGCACCAGATGCCAACCAACAGCCTTTGGATCCGGCGGACCGTGCAGTCCTCGCGTGGCGATCCGGGGGGGTCAATCGAGTGCCCCGAGAAGCCCGCTCGGAAAAAGCACCCACAGACGAGCGGCTCGCCAACGAGGCCGAGGAGATGGATCAGGTGACGGACGTGATGACTCAGAATGAGTCAACAGACGAGGTAGACAGCACGCCCGTCCCCGCCGCCTGCGCCGCAGCGAGGGCTCGCATACCATCTTGATGACGAGGGTGAGGATGCAGTGGCTATCGGAGGATGGCCAGCATCAGAACCTTTGCGGGCCTTAGCTGTGGAGCGGGGGGGGGTGTCGGAGCGGAGGGGTGGACGGAGCTTCGATAACTCCAGATGAGAAATTTCCGGGGGAAAACCACACCAAAAGAACAAGACCTCCATCTGGAGCCAACGTGGGAAGGTCCAAAGGGACCCGAAGAACAGAGGCCCCCTGCCAAAAGACTGGTGAAACCAGTCACTGCAGGTATAATAGTCAAGAGACAACGAATTTGGACATAACCAGCATAAGCAAAAACATACCAAACACGTCAGACCACCTACCCCAGAGGGACACCGCAAGCTAGGTAGTCAACTGTCGGAGCATGAAGGATCAGAAAAGTTTGAAAATCACACCAGTAGCGTCCAAAGGAAACAGTTACCACCGCCCTCAGCTGGACAAATCAGACTTTGTGCAGAAAACATTAAACGTTAAAGCGATGATCCACTCCACATACAAAGAGCAGATTTTTGATCAAAGCAAATCCAGCAGGTCAATGAGGGGACAACCGGATAGAAAAACTCCAAAGGTCAATAAGAGATCGTAGAGATAAGCTCCGCTGAATCACTCTCAGAAAGTGACGAAGTTTTTACAGAGAGTGAAACAACAGGTGCAAATAATAGACAAACCGACCAGGAAGACTCAACTAAGGAAACAGACTATGAACAAGTAAAAACAAGCCGTAACCAACAAAAAAAGAAAAAAGTGAAATCGAAGAAAAATCAGACCCCACGAAAGAAGACTATATCTCAAGTAAATAAGAAGACTTCGAAAGACCAAAATCAGAGAAGTAGAGTGGAAGGAAATGCGAGAAAAATAAAAAGACTTTCAACCACAAAGCTGCCGGCACCGCTACTATCCTGCTCTTTAAAAACTTTCTTTACCCAACAGTACAAACGAAAATTAACAGTGGACTCAGAGGTATCAGACGCAGAGATGCTAGAAGTGTTGCAAGAAGCTATGCCAGGGTCGAAAGTAAGAAAAACAGAGGAAACCTCCATAAAGGTCGGAGGTCGGAAAAACATTCAAATAACATAGAAAGCGGAATAAACGGTAATAGGAACGAAAGTGAAATTTGTGCCACTATGAAGGGTGACACCCAACCACAGACCAGAAAACCAGAGTCTCAGGTATAGAGATCCAGTTGGACCAGAAAACAATCCCCGGGATGCAAATAACACGCAAAAAATAGCCGCAGAAGGTATCAACGGAGGGGAGTCAGAGGCGATCAGAGATTGTTGTACCCAAAGCCAGCCTGTGAAGGAAAATCAAAACCCACCCCAAAAAGTAAAGTAAAAGACATACGGCTGGCGTGGACACAACCCCATCTGACTGCAGGACTCCAAATCTCCCAGAGACTGAAACAAGAAATGAGGACACAAACGAGACCTGAGAGCAACCGGGATGGGCCGATAAGTAACAGATCAGGCTAACATCTCCCAAATGGATTGCCTGGGTCCCCAAATCCTGGAGACACCAAAAAAAGCAGAAAAAACACAGTCATCACAAAAAAATCGACAGTTAAGCGACATTGCCATGGCTATTCATAAAGATTCTTCAACCAAAAAACCGGACATGACTACAATCATGTCGGCAATGTCCATTGTTTTAGCACCCTTTTGCAAGTTATATGAAGCACTAAAAGAAGAAATCCAGGACAATACATCAATTCTCTCCAATATGATAGCAAAAGTGGCCCATGTAGAAAGCTATATAACAGCGGTAGAAGCACAAAAAAGTATTCAAGAGATCCTGTGGGAAAATAAAATCGAGACTCTAGAAAGGAAAATTGCACTTTTGGAGAAACAAAAAAATAATCCGGAAACAACACAAGACTTAAAAGGGGGCAAGCATGTGGCAGACAAAATTCAAAAATCAGACTATGAGCTGAACGGCCTGGAGGTTATTATAGAGAAGAGCTCAGTAAATCCTCCACCGACCCAAAACAAATCATCAATACCGAGAGCTTCACATACACTCTCCTGGGATGCTAAAGTAAAACCACCACAGTTGGTTCAAAGTTCAAACAAAATAGAGGTGAAGAAAGACGAGATCCAAACTCTCGACGTCCAGTCCTCCCCGAAATTCTCAGATCGGAGATCACCTAGGACGGCGGAAGAGTTCATGTCAGATTCATCATTGATGAACATATCACAACATGATAAACAGATTCACACCATCACGACTACACAGGTGTTAACCGTCGCCCCGATAGACAATATAAGGAAGGAGGAAAAAAACATCATAGAAGAAAAAAAGACCTCCGAGTAACGATGAAGAAATTTGGGAGCTAGTGAAGCGAAGGGAAAAATCGCCCAAAAAAAGAGACGTCAACAAACATAATAGTAAAATCCAGAAAGACAATAAAGCAACACCACAAAGAGCGAGGCCAAGAAGTAGAAGTAGCCCAAGAGAGCAAGTACCCGCGAGGGGAAATGGGAAAATGGAATTAGTAGAAAGAGGCAAAACCCGATTGTTTAAACTCGAGCAACAGGTCATCAAAGAAGACAACTTAATTCTAAACCGGCCAACTGTTCTGCAGATCCTGAAAAAATCTAAAACTCTTAGGGGCCTCAGAACAAAGGACCTAGACTTGGTCGAACCGTACCACAGGGGCAAGACAGCAAAAGCATTTTTACATGTAAAGCTGAGAGCATAACGCACCTGGACAAATCAGTGTTTGAAGAGTTGAAAAATATGGGCTTCTATCTGAGAGAGCTAACATACCCGCAGCAGGCGAGAACGAGGCATAAACCCAACAAAAATCAACAAACAGAGCACAACATTACCATTCAAAAACTGAAATGTTGTACTCTCATAACCGATTGGAACGAAAGGAGGACGACAAGCAGGTTCGTGAAGATCTAAAATAACAGTCGAAGAAATGTGCCGTGAATCGGGAGGGGGCCTCAAAGTGGGGAAACACCAAATTACGTCTAAGTAGCCATCAAGAAAGCAGTAGCGACCCACATGAACGGAAATCTAACAATAGAAGCAGAGAAAAACGAGAAATCATTAGAACTAACCAGGCACTCCAGAGGAGAAGTAATACTTGAAAAGACTTCAGCTAAACACCGGAATCGAGATCGCCGAGAGGACCGTGGGACTGGTTTACATCTACCTGGCAAAAGAAATCCCAAAAATAGCAACAAATAGGGCGGAGCCTCGAGACACCAACACTGGCTTTATCCCTAGAGGAACGTCCCGATAAAAACACCAGAGGGCATAACCATTTAACAATTCCGGGGGGACGTAAATCTGAGCATATTTGATATAGTATGCCTTCAAGAGACGTGGCTACTTGAGAAACCCATGTTGGACGGATTCTGCTTAGAAACCTCGGCAGCAATTAGAGGCCCTTTAGGAAGACCATCGTCTGGTTTGCTCACAGCCATTAAAAAACGGCCTAGGACTGGAACCTCCAAAGAAATGGAGAGAAGCATACGAAATGCTGGTGACCCTTTCCACATGGTCTCCCCCCATGGGAAAGGGCAAAGGCGCCACAAGAAATACTCTAGCAATTATAAATTGCTATTGGAACCCTCAGCGGACGACAACAAAGGCTTTCTGTGCCACAATGAGCGCAACTATTGACCAGTTGTACGAAGATTTCGAGGATATCGAGATCATGGTATGTGGTGATCTAAACGCCAATTGTAATGAAGAAACAGAGAGAACAGGGACAACTGCAACACAAGAACGTGGAAAAGCCTGGATGGAAGTAACAAGCTCCAGAAATTTACAAAACATAGCGACACTCTTCCCAAATCAACTGAATATCCCGACCTGGGAAAGGGGAGCGTCAAAAGCAACCCTAGACTACATCTTCGTATCATCCGGGTTGGCAGCAAACACAGTGAGCTTTAAAGTTCTGAAAACAAATAACAGTGACCATAACTTACTCACTTGTAAGTGGAATGGTCGGAGACCAACAAAACTTGTATACAAAGCTACACTCGAAACAAATGTGCAACAAACCCGTCTACGCATAACGGAGGCAAACATTCAACAAATAAAATCAGCCTGGGATGAAAAAGTAACAGCAAATCAACAAACAAAAACAACTGAGAAACCAAACTATTTACCACTCCTTGCACCATACCAGAAACCAACAGTTGCCAGAAAGAAGGCTGTACCACAGGCCGCCCATGCATACAATAAAGAATTGGTAGAACAAAGGAAACTAGGGCGGCAACTAAAAAGAAAGGCAAAGAAAACCAATCTGGCACAAGACTGGTCTAACTGGCAATTGGAAGTAAAAAGATATACTTCCTGGAGAAAACAAGCAAAAGCGATACATACCAGTTGGGCGCAGAAGAAATGATGAAAAAGCTGATTACCAACAAATCTAGCGACTTCTGGTCCTTAATTAAAAAAGCAACGTATCGTATAATCTAATACACAACTAACGCAGTTTCAGAAGCAAAATGGACGGAGTACATTTCGCAGGAATTGAGAAACCCCAGAACTCGACAAAAGCTCTGAAACCTGCAAGAAACACGTCTTGGGTGTCGATAGCCAATGTGGCAGACATCGAGAAAAAAATAAGAAGTCTGAAAACATCCAGAGCACCCGGCCCGGACGGATTGACAAACACCATCCTAAAAGAATTCCCAAAAGATTGGGCACAACTGATTGGAAAGATTTCGAGATCTGTGAACGATCCCATCAAATTCCAGAGACCTGGTTAAAAGCAGTCATCGTCCCGATCTATAAAAAAGGCAGTCGGGAGGACCCCGCTAATTACAGACCGATTGCTTTATTGGACATTTTAGGAAAGATCTTTTCCTCCCTCATCCTGGACCATCTGAGGATATGGGAAAGATCATCAAAATGCAAAGACATACTACAAACAGGTTTTCAGAAAAATGGAACGATAGCAATTAACATCTTGATAATAAACATTTTCAAAGCAAAAATCAAAGAAGGGGCACCAAAAATATATCTGGCCTTTGTGGATATGTCAAAAGCGTTCGACAAAGTGGACAGAAATATGCTATGGGAAAAATTGGACGCGTGGGAATGCCCAAGATCAGTGCTGGATCCCCTAATTGCGCTGTACTCAAATACAACGGTAAGAGTGAAATTAAACCAACAAGGAACCCTCTCGGAGGAAATTCAAGTAAAAAGGGGCGTAAAACAGGGCTGTCCGCTCGCGCCAGCACTTTTCAGCGCCTTCCTGGGAGATTTGCAATATTCGGAAAATGGAATCAGAACGTTCCCACCGAAATTAGGGAAAACAATCATTCCCCGTCTCCTATACGCGGACGACGTGATTCTCATCGACCAGACCAAAGTGGGTTTACAACGGAAATTAACAAACCTGAAAAAATACACAGAAGAAAACCGCCTGGAGATAAACAAAAATAAAAACAAAAATCATGATCCTTGAGAAACATCGAAAGACTCCAACAACAACGGAGTCATGGTATCTGGAAGACATAAAAATCGAAAAAGTAAAAAACATCAGATATTTGGGGTTTGAACTAGGCAACACAACAACAGACAAAGCTATGCAAACAGTACTTTGGGACAAAGTGAAGAGCCTGATGGCGCAAATGAGAACAATAGATAAGAAATTTGGCAAATTCACCCTAACTCCGGCAATTAACTTCTATAAAATGAAAGTAGTGCCCTCGCTGACAAGCGGAATGGAAGCCTCTCTATGTATTCCGGAGAACATATGGCATAAAATAGAAGGTATGGTTTGGAGATCTGTTTTGGGACTGCCCAAATCAACTGCAATTTCGGCCATTAGAAGGGAACTTGGGCTAACATCTCTGGCCTCGATAGTCGACGTCAGCGCAATGAGGTTATTTAGAAAAATCCTCCTGGCAGACTCCCTTCCAATCTATGCTGTAGTCAAAGAAGAAATGGTAAACGGAAAGTGCACGGTATTCAAAAAGTGGGCTGAAACCAGAAAAGAAAGACTGTTGCAAATAATGTGCACGGAAACAGACTTAAAAGAAAATCCCGACAAAATCAAGCGGACACTGCAGGAAATGGACTGGATTAGACCATAGAGGCAGCAGCAGACAACAAATTGCTTACAACATCTTCCGCCTACGTTCAATAAACCAAAGGTGCCTATAAGATATGCCAGCAAATTCCCAGAAAAGGAAAAAAGGACACTTGTTTATGAAAGCGAGACTAAATATACTTCATACTAAACAAAATACTCGCATCCGAGGTATGGCGGAAAATCAAGTATGTAGGCTATGCAAAAACGTGGACACTGTGGAAACGATCAGGCACCTAGTTTTAAGCTGTCCACACACCAAACAGGAAAGAATTATCTATCGCGCCGCTGATCACAAATCCCTGGATGTTCGAAGAGGACAACATATGGAACAGACTAATCTCAGGTGAAGCCACGCGGTGGACCATGGCCATGGAAAACCTCATTGGATTGGCTTTCAAACAGATAAATGAAATTCTCCCCACTGAAGCCTCTTCATCACTACCAGCCTAAGGAGCTTCTGGATAATCGCACTTGAAACGTACCTACTGTTCGCAAAAAAAATGCACTTCGATCTGTAGAAAGCCAATTTTTTCGGAGATTCTCGAAAGGTTACATTTGCAGATCTTTTTGACAAAATTACAGGTTTTGCCTGAATATAAGTCAATTAAATAAATAAAAAAATAAAAAAATATTGCTGCAACTCTCGGATTAAATCAGAATCCTTTTCTTTATGGAAAAGTGTCATTCAACTGAGAAACGGCACTTTCCATTTTAACGTGCACCTCTGAATCAGGCCCACGTCTGCAGTGTCAACTGGCAGGAAAGTGATGCTGCGGTTGATTAAGCCTCTGCACTGCAAGTGGCTTGTGAATCTAATTCGAGATCAGTGATGAAGCAAACGGCCTTATCAATATTACCTGGATTGCCAACTCACCCTTGGCTTTATAGTAATGTTGCTGATAGGGTCACTATCATGAACCGGCTCAGTGTAAATTATATAGGAGAGGAGGGGAAAGTGGTCACTTTCTGTTTTTGTTAAGACCTTCATATCTTCATATAACACTTTTGGGTACATGTTGATGTTTACAAAGACATAATCGATATTGATGCACTATTGTCAGTCACTCTGGTATATTACTCTGGCGAATCGGCGGGCAAAGACCGTTCAGCTTGATAAAGCCTCTGGAGTAAAGCAGGGAAGCCCATTGCAGCACTTTAATGACTTTATATTTACCACAAGGCCCAGACCAGATGTTAGGGGTGAGATTAGAAAGATCACCAGTGGGAATGTTGGCGTTACATTCGCCAACAATTATAATCGGAAGGGAATTGACAAAATGATCAACTACAGTTTCTATACATATTAAAACACTATAATGTTCACACCCTGTTGGAGGATCATAAATGTTGATGATTAATAGAGAAGTTGTGTGGCCACACTTGGGGGCCCAATTAATAATAGCAGCAAGCATGAGTCGACTGAAGTGTTGACCTTGGTGATTTGGTAAGTATTATCAACACTAATGATCAGTCCTCCTTTTGGTCGCCCTTGAGTCCCCTGTGGCCATTAGTTTGAATCTAATGGCTGCCGCGATTCCAAGTTATCCTGAACCGGGGTCTTCTGTGTAGTGCACAGAAATTGGGGATGTTCTCTAATAAACCATCAGGTTCAGTGTAGTGGGAGAATCCTAGGTGTGTCCAGGACAAAGTGGTAAAAGTGCGGCTGGAATCTACGTGGATTTTGTGGTTGTAGAACTGAAGGTAATCACTGCCAGCTGGTAGCAGCCACCCTTCTTTCTCTTCTAAGGGAGAGTCAACATCAACATGTCTTAACCCAAGAGCATCAATGGCGACAGTAATAGCGTAACCTTGTGAGGTGGGAGATAGTGTTGATCTATTAAGGTTGACTCCAATATGCTGGATGTAGAGGAGTCTAGTTGAAAGCAAAGCAACAGGTCTACTAGATTTCAGTGCCCCCACACATCTAGATTCATCCCAAACTTTCTAGATGGGGCTTTAAGAATAGAAAAGTCATAGGGCCTCATCACGAGTTGGGCAGTATCCCAGCTGTAATACCGCTCAACTGTAATAGCGTTAGCACCCACCGGTCCGGCGGTATTACTGCCGGATCACAGGTTGGCCGTTAACTGTGAATGTCCACTTCCCATTGGGTCCATTCTTCGGCTCTAATACAGGGCTCTAAATGGGATTTTCACCTCCAGTAAAAAGCTGGCCCAACTTGTGATAGGGTCAGCCCGTAAATGCGGCAGTAATACCGCCGGACCGATAATAAGCTGCATTTAAGGGCTACAGCCCAAATCGTGATGAGGCCCTTAACCTATTTTTCCAAAATTGGCATCATGTGACTTGACAAAATCTAATACAGCGGGATTTTGAAAATAAACTATCGCGCTAGCATAGTACGAGTGTTCTAGGAGGTCAACAATCGCAATGTCCTGCGTTTGTAGAACTCAGAGAAATTATGTCAAGGACTAAATGGAAGATCGTTGTTTGATTTAGGTAATAGTCCTTACTAAAGATAAAAGAGGCTCTGTACTTTGAGGGCCATACAGTCAACATCAGAATTAGAATGAGGTTGGAAGGGGCCTCTCTTCCCATTTACTGATTTAGCAACACCATTTTCCTGCAAGGACGGATAGTAGTTGGAGCCGTTTAGGGTGTGTCTCTGGAGCAACAGACGTAACAGCGTTAGATGTTATCCCATGATTGTCCTCTCGAATCCTTCCAGAATGTGGGAATCTTCTGGTAATGATCGGCTCTTTAATAGTTTAATAGTTTGCTGTAGTCTGTATAGATGAACAGGTGCATTTATGGTGAACAGGAGTAGCTGCCATGGTGTCTTTATTTCTGGAGGCACCTCTACAAGAAAGAGGATTAGACTCATTACCTGGAAGCTGGGATCTGGCCCCTTTTAGTGCGATGTTAGGCAGAGACTTTGGTCTTTATTCCTTCTAATGGTAGAGCATATTATGAACCCTGATCCTTGATCACAAGGGTAGTAACACTTGAGCTGGAATTA
>CM030329.1:395473115-395533784 GCA_002915635.3 Ambystoma mexicanum | reverse complement strand
TTCGTTTTAAACCCCAGAACACCGCGGAGCGGTGAGCCGAGGTGTGAGCCAGTCTGCTGCAGTCCGCTGCAGACGCGTAGTAAGCGTAAAATGGAACCAGAGGTGCGGCCCGAGCACGACCACTGTCGGTGATCCCAGTATCAGAGCGGGGCTGGAGCGGGACCCGACAGGAGAGGACGAGCCTTTGCTGCCCTCCAACATTATCATCCCGGAAAGGGAAGCATTAGCAGAGCCCGCGAGAGATGTACTAGCAATGACTCTGAAACAGCCTAGAGGTAAGCCGTAACGAGGACTCAGTTGAAACCTCAGAAACTCTCACAGACGGGTTTACCTGCATTATGGGCGCCGTCGCCGTCGATGAGGCAAACGGCAAAGGAGTATGCACCAGATGCCAACCAACAGCCTTTGGATCCGGCGGACCGTGCAGTCCTCGCGTGGCGATCCGGGGGGGTCAATCGAGTGCCCCGAGAAGCCCGCTCGGAAAAAGCACCCACAGACGAGCGGCTCGCCAACGAGGCCGAGGAGATGGATCAGGTGACGGACGTGATGACTCAGAATGAGTCAACAGACGAGGTAGACAGCACGCCCGTCCCGCCCGCCTGCGCCGCAGCGAGGGGCTCGCATACCATCTTGATGACGAGGGGTGAGGATGCAGTGGCTATCGGAGGATGGCCAGCATCAGAACCTTTGCGGGGCCTTAGCTGTGGAGCGGGGGGGGGGTGTCGGAGCGGAGGGGTGGACGGAGCTTCGATAACTCCAGATGAGAAATTTCCGGGGAAAACCACACCAAAAGAACAAGACCTCCATCTGGAGCCAACGTGGGAAGGTCCAAAGGAACCCGAAGAACAGAGGCCCCCCTGCCAAAAGACTGGTGAAACCAGTCACTGCAGGTATAATAGTCAAGAGACAACGAATTTGGACATAACCAGCATAAGCAAAAACATACCAAACACGTCAGACCACCTACCCCCAGAGGGACACCGCAAGCTAGGTAGTCAACTGTCGGAGCATGAAGGATCAGAAAAGTTTGAAAATCACACCAGTAGCGTCCAAAGGAAAACAGTTACCACCGCCTCAGCTGGACAAATCAGACTTTGTGCAGAAAACATTAAACGTTAAAGCGATGATCCACTCCACATACAAAGAGCAGATTTTTGATCAAAGCAAATCCAGCAGGTCAATGAGGGGACAACCGGATAGAAAAACTCCAAAGGTCAATAAGAGATCGGTAGAGATAAGCTCCGCTGAATCACTCTCAGAAAGTGACGAAGTTTTTACAGAGAGTGAAACAACAGGTGCAAATAATAGACAAACCGACCAGGAAGACTCAACTAAGGAAACAGACTATGAACAAGTAAAAACAAGCCGTAACCAACAAAAAAAGAAAAAAGTGAAATCGAAGAAAAATCAGACCCACGAAAGAAGACTATATCTCAAGTAAATAAGAAGACTTCGAAAGACCAAAATCAGAGAAGTAGAGTGGAAGGAAATGCGAGAAAAATAAAAAGACTTTCAACCACAAAGCTGCCGGCACCGCTACTATCCTGCTCTTTAAAAACTTTCTTTACCCAACAGTACAAACGAAAATTAACAGTGGACTCAGAGGTATCAGACGCAGAGATGCTAGAAGTGTTGCAAGAAGCTATGCCAGGGTCGAAAGTAAGAAAAACAGAGGAAACCTCCATAAAGGTCGGAGGGTCGGAAAAACATTCAAATAACATAGAAAGCGGAATAAACGGTAATAGGAACGAAAGTGAAATTTGTGCCACTATGAAGGGTGACACCCAACCACAGACCAGAAAACCAGAGTCTCCAGGTATAGAGATCCAGTTGGACCCAGAAAACAATCCCCGGGATGCAAATAACACGCAAAAAATAGCCGCAGAAGGTATCAACGGAGGGGAGTCAGAGGCGATCAGAGATTGTTGTACCCAAAGCCAGCCTGTGAAGGAAAATCAAAACCCACCCCAAATAAGTAAAGTAAAAGACATACGGCTGGCGTGGACACAACCCCATCTGACTGCAGGACTCCAAATCTCCCCAGAGACTGAAACAAGAAATGAGGACACAAAACGAGACCTGAGAGCAACCGGGATGGGCCGATAAGTAACAGATCAGGCTAACATCTCCCAAATGGATTGCCTGGGTCCCCAAATCCTGGAGACACCAAAAAAAGCAGAAAAAACACAGTCATCACAAAAAAATCGACAGTTAAGCGACATTGCCATGGCTATTCATAAAGATTCTTCAACCAAAAAAAACCGGACATGACTACAATCATGTCGGCAATGTCCATTGTTTTAGCACCCTTTTGCAAGTTATATGAAGCACTAAAAGAAGAAATCCAGGACAATACAATCAATTCTCTCCAATATGATAGCAAAAGTGGCCCATGTAGAAAGCTATATAACAGCGGTAGAAGCACAAAAAGTATTCAAGAGATCCTGTGGGAAAATAAAATCGAGACTCTAGAAAGGAAAATTGCACTTTTGGAGAAACAAAAAAATAATCCGGAAACAACACAAGACTTAAAAGGGGCAAGCATGTGGCAGACAAAATTCAAAAATCAGACTATGAGCTGAACGGCCTGGAGGTTATTATAGAGAAGAGCTCAGTAAAATCCTCCACCGACCAAAACAAATCATCAATACCGAGAGCTTCACATACACTCTCCTGGGATGCTAAAGAAAACCACCACAGTTGGTTCAAAGTTCAAACAAAATAGAGGTGAAGAAAGACGAGATCCAAACTCTCGACGTCCAGTCCTCCCCGAAATTCTCAGATCGGAGATCACTAGGACGGCGGAAGAGTCATGTCAGATTCATCATTGATGAACATATCACAACATGATAAACAGATTCACACCATCACGACTACACAGGTGTTAACCGTCGCCCCGATAGACAATATAAGGAAGGAGAAAAAAACATCATAGAAGAAAAAAAGACCTCGAGTAACGATGAAGAAATTTGGGAGCTAGTGAAGCGAAGGGAAAAATCGCCCAAAAAAGAGACGTCAACAAACATAATAGTAAAATCCAGAAAGACAATAAAGCAACAACCACACAAAGAGCGAGGCCAAGAAGTAGAAGTAGCCCAAGAGAGCAAGTACCCGCGAGGGAAATGGGGAAATGGGAATTAGTAGAAAGAGGCAAAACCCGATTGTTTTAACTCGAGCAACAGGTCATCAAAGAAGACAACTTAATTCTAAACCGGCCAACTGTTCTGCAGAGATCCTGAAAAAATCTAAAACTCTTAGGGGCCTCAGAACAAAGGACCTAGGACTTGGTCGAACCGTACCACAGGGGCAAGACAGCAAAAGCATTTTTACATGTAAAGGCTGAGAGCATAACGCACCTGGACAAATCAGTGTTTGAAGAGTTGAAAAATATGGGCTTCTATCTGAGAGAGCTAACATACCCGCAGCAGGCGGAACGAGGCATAAACCCAACAAAAATCAACAAACAGAGCACACATTACCATTCAAAAACTGAAATGTTGTACTCTCATAACCGATGGAACGAAAGGAGGGACGACAAGCAGGTTCGTGAAGATCTAAAATACAGTCGAAGAAATGTGCCGTGGAATCGGGAGGGGGCCTCAAAGTGGGGAAACACCAAATTACGTCTAAGTAGCCATCAAGAAAGCAGTAGCGACCCACATGAACGGAAATCTAACAATAGAAGCAGAGAAAACGAGAAATCATTAGAACTAACCAGGCACTCCAGAGGAGAAGTAATACTTGAAAAGACTTCAGCTAAAACACCGGAATCGAGATCGCCGAGAGGACCGTGGGACTGGTTTACATCTACCTGGCCAAAGAAATCCCAAAAATAGCAACAAATAGGGCGGAGCCTCGAGACACCAACACTGGCTTTATCCCTAGAGGAACGTCCCGATAAAAACACCAGAGGGCATAACCATTTAACAATTCCGGGGACGTAAATCTGAGCATATTTGATATAGTATGCCTTCAAGAGACGTGGCTACTTGAGAAAACCCATGTTGGACGGATTCTGCTTAGAAACCTCGGCAGCAATTAGAGGCCCTTTAGGAAGACCATCGTCTGGTTTGCTCACAGCCATTAAAACGGCCTAGGACTGGAACCTCCAAAGAAATGGAGAGAAGCATACGAAATGCTGGTGGACCCTTTCCACATGGTCTCCCCCCATGGGAAAGGGCAAAGGCGCCACAAGAAATACTCTAGCAATTATAAATTGCTATTGGAACCCTCAGCGGACGACAACAAAGGCTTTCTGTGCCACAATGAGCGCAACTATTGACCAGTTGTACGAAGATTTCGAGGATATCGAGATCATGGTATGTGGTGATCTAAACGCCAATTGTAATGAAGAAAACAGAGAGAACAGGGACAACTGCAACACAAGAACGTGGAAAAGCCTGGATGGAAGTAACAAGCTCCAGAAATTTACAAAAACATAGCGACACTCTTCCCAAATCAACTGAATATCCCGACCTGGGAAAGGGAGCGTCAAAAGCAACCTAGACTACATCTTCGTATCATCCGGGTTGGCAGCAAACACAGTGAGCTTTAAGTTCTGAAAACAAATAACAGTGACCATAACTTACTCACTTGTAAGTGGAATGGTCGGAGACCAACAAAACTTGTATACAAGCTACACTCGAAACAAATGTGCAACAAACCCGTCTACGCATAACGGAGGCAAACATTCAACAAATAAAATCAGCCTGGGATGAAAAAGTAACAGCAAATCAACAAACAAAAACAACTGAGAAACCAAACTATTTACCACTCCTTGCACCATACCAGAAACCAACAGTTGCCAGAAAGAAGGCTGTACCACAGGCCGCCCATGCATACAATAAAGAATTGGTAGAACAAAGGAAACTAGGGCGGCAACTAAAAAGAAAGGCAAAGAAAACCAATCTGGCACAAGACTGGTCTAACTGGCAATTGGAAGTAAAAAGATATACTTCCTGGAGAAAACAAGCAAAAGCGATACAATACCAGTTGGGCGCAGAAGAAATGATGAAAAAGCTGATTACCAACAAATCTAGCGACTTCTGGTCCTTAATTAAAAAAAGCAACGTATCGTATAATCTAATACCAACTAACGCAGTTTCAGAAGCAAAATGGACGGAGTACATTTCGCAGGAATTTGAGGAACCCCAGAACTCGACAAAAGCTCTGAAACCTGCAAGAAACACGTCTTGGGTGTCGATAGCCAATGTGGCAGACATCGAAGAAAAAATAAGAAGTCTGAAAACATCCAGAGCACCCGGTCCGGACGGATTGACAAACACCATCCTAAAAGAATTCCAAAAGATTGGGCACAACTGATTGGAAAGATTTTCGAGATCTGTGAACGATCCCATCAAATTCCAGAGACCTGGTTAAAAGCAGTCATCGTCCCGATCTATAAAAAGGCAGTCGGGAGGACCCGCTAATTACAGACCGATTGCTTTATTGGACATTTTAGGAAAGATCTTTTCCTCCTCATCCTGGACCATCTGAGGATATGGGAAAGATCATCAAAATGCAAAGACATACTACAAACAGGTTTTCAGAAAAAATGGAACGATAGCAATTAACATCTTGATAATAAACATTTTCAAAGCAAAAATCAAAGAAGGGGCACCAAAAAATATATCTGGCTTTGTGGATATGTCAAAAGCGTTCGACAAAGTGGACAGAAATATGCTATGGGAAAAATTGGACGCGTCGGGAATGCCCAAGATCAGTGCTGGATCCCTAATTGCGCTGTACTAAATACAACGGTAAGAGTGAAATTAAACCAACAAGGAACCCTCTCGGAGGAAATTCAAGTAAAAAGGGCGTAAAACAGGGCTGTCCGCTCGCGCCAGCACTTTTCAGCGCCTTCCTGGGAGATTTGCAATATTCGGAAAATGGAATCAGAACGTTCCCACCGAAATTAAGGGAAAACAATCATTCCCCGTCTCCTATACGCGGACGACGTGATTCTCATCGACCAGACCAAAGTGGGTTTACAACGGAAATTAACAAACCTAAAAAATACACAGAAGAAAACCGCCTGGAGATAAACAAAAATAAAACAAAAATCATGATCCTTGAGAAACATCGAAAGACTCCAACAACAACGGAGTCATGGTATCTGGAAGACATAAAAATCGAAAAAGTAAAAAACATCAGATATTTGGGGTTTTGAACTAGGCAACACAACAACAGACAAAGCTATGCAAACAGTACTTTGGGACAAAGTGAAGAGCCTGATGGCGCAAATGAGAACAATAGATAAAGAAATTTGGCAAATTCACCCTAACTCCGGCAATTAACTTCTATAAAATGAAAGTAGTGCCCTCGCTGACAAGCGGAATGGAAGCCTCTCTATGTATTCCGGAGAACATATGGCATAAAATAGAAGGTATGGTTTGGAGATCTGTTTTGGGACTGCCCAAATCAACTGCAATTTCGGCCATTAGAAGGGAACTTGGCTAACATCTCTGCCTCGATAGTCGACGTCAGCGCAATGAGGTTATTTAGAAAATCCTCCTGGCAGACTCCCTTCCAATCTATGCTGTAGTCAAAGAAGAAATGGTAAACGGAAAAGTGCACGGATTCAAAAAGTGGGCTGAAACCAGAAAAGAAAGACTGTTGCAAATAATGTGCACGGAAACAGACTTAAAAGAAAATCCGACAAAATCAAGCGGACACTGCAGGAAATGGACTGGATTAGAACCATAGAGGCAGCAGCAGACAAACAAATTGCTACAACATCTTCCGCCTACGTTCAATAACCAAAGGTGCCTATAAGATATGCCAGCAAATTCCCAGAAAAGAAAAAAAGACACTTGTTTATGAAAGCGAGACTAAATATACTTCATACTAAACAAATACTCGCCATCCGAGGTATGGCGGAAAATCAAGTATGTAGGCTATGGCAAAACGTGGACACTGTGGAAACGATCAGGCACCTAGTTTTAAGCTGTCCACACACCAAACAGGACAGAATTACTTATCTATCGCCGCTGATCACAAATCCCTGGATGTTCGAAGAGGACAACATATGGAACAGACTAATCTCAGGTGAAGCCACGCGGTGGACCATGGCCATGGAAAACCTCATTGGATTGGCTTTCAAACAGATAAATGAAATTCTCCCCACTGAAGCCTCTTCATCACTACCAGCCTAAGGAGCTTCTGGATAATCGCACTTGAAACGTACCTACTGTTCGCAAAAAAAATGCACTTCGATCTGTAGAAAGCCAATTTTTTCGGAGATTCTCGAAAGGTTACATTTGCAGATCTTTTTGACAAAATTACAGGTTTTGCCTGAAATATAAGTCAATTAAATAAATAAAAAAAAATAAAAAAAAATATTGCTGCCACTCTCGGATTACATCAGAATCCTTTTCTTTATGGAAAAGTGTCATTCAACTGAGACACAGCACTGTTCCATTTTAACATGCACCTCTGAATCAGGCCCACGTCTGCAGTGTAACTGGCAGGAAAGTGAGGCTGCGGTTGATTAAGGCCCCTGAACTGCAAGTGGCTTGTGAATCTAATTCGAGATCAGTGATGAAGCAAACGGCCTTATTAATATTACCTGGATTGCAACTCACCCTTGGCTTACAGTAATGTTGCTGATAGGGTCACTATCATGAACCGGCTCAGTGTAAATTATCAGGAGAGGAGGGGAAAGTAGTCACTTTCTGTTCTTGTTAAGACCTTCATATCTCTATTAACACTTTTGGGTACATGTTGATGTGTACAAAGACATACTTGATAGTTAATACACTATTATCAGTCATTCTGGTATATTACCCCGGCGAATCGGCCGGGCAAAGACCGTTCAGCTTGATAAAGCCTCTGGAGTAAAGCAGGGAAGCCCATTGCAGCACTTTAATGACTTTATATTTACCACAAGGCCCAGAACAGATGTTAGGGGTGAGATTAGAAAGATCACCAGTGGGAATGTTGGCGTTACATTCGCCAACAATTATAATCGGAAGGGAATTGACAAAATGATCAACTACAGTTTCTATACATATTAAAACACTATAATGTTCACACCCTGTTGGAGGATCATAAATGTTGATGATTAATAGAGAAGTTGTCTGGCCACACTTGGGGGCCCAATTAATAATAGCAGCAAGCACTGAGTCGACTGAAGTGTTGACCTTGGTGATTTGGTAAGTGTTATCAACACTAATGATCAGTCCTCCTTTTGGTCAGCCCTTGAGTCCCCGTGAGGCCATTGTTTGAATGGAATGGCAGCCGCCGATTTCCAAGTTATCTTGAAGCCAGGTTTCCTGTAATGCCACTACACCGAAATTGGGGATGTTATCTAATAAACCACCAGGTTCAGTGTAGTAAGAGAAGCCTCAGGTGTTCCAGGACAACATGGTAAAAGTGCGGCTGGGATCTACGTGGATTTTGTGGTTGTGGAATTGAAGGTAACCACTGCCAGCTGGTAGCAGCCACCCCTTCTTTCTCTTCTAAGGGAGAGTGAACATCAACATGTCTTAACCGAAGAGCATCAATGGTGACAGTAATAGTGTAACCTTGTGAGGTGGGAGATAGTGTTGATCTATTAAGGTTGACTCCAATATGCTGGATGTAGAGGAGTCTAGTTGAAAGCAAAGCAACAGGTCTACTAGATTTCAGTGCCCCCACACATCTAGATTCATCCCAAACTTTCTAGATGGGGCTTTAACAATAGAAAAGTCATAGGGCCTCATCACGAGTTGGGCAGTATCCCAGCTGTAATACCGCTCAACTGTAATAGCGTTAGCACCCACCGGTCCGGCGGTATTACTGCCGGATCACAGGTTGGCCGTTAACTGTGAATGTCCATTCCCATTGGGTCCATTCTTCGGCTCGTAATACAGGGCTCTAAATGGGATTTTCACCTCCAGTAAAAAGCTGGCGCCAAACTTGCTGATAGGCGTCAGCCGTAAATGCGGCAGTAATACCGCCGGACCGATAATAAGCTGCATTTAAGGGCTACAGCCAAATCGTGATGAGCCCTTAACCTATTTTCCAAAATTGGCATCATGTGACTTGACAAAATCTAATACAGCGGGATTTTGAAAATAAACTATCGCGCTAGCATAGTACGAGTGTTCTAGGAGGTCAACAATCGCAATGTCCTGCGTTTGTAGAACTCAGAGAAATTATGTCAAGGACTAAATGGAAGATCGTTGTTTGATTTAGGTAATAGTCCTTACTAAGATAAAAGAGGCTCTGTACTTTGAGGGCCATACAGTCAACATCAGAATTAGAATGAGGTTGGAAGGGGCCTCTCTTCCCATTTACTGATTTAGCAACACCATTTTCCTGCAAGGACGGATAGTAGTTGGAGCCGTTAGGGTGTGTCTCTGGAGCAACAGACGTAACAGCGTTAGATGTTATCCCATGATTGTCCTCTCGAATCCTTCCAGAATGTGGGAATCTTCTGGTAATGATCGGCTCTTTAATAGTTTAATAGTTTCTGTAGTCTGTATAGATGAACAGGTGCATTTATGGTGAACAGGAGTAGCTGCCCATGGTGTCTTTATTTCTGGAGGCACCTCTACAAGAAAGAGGATTAGACTCATTACCTGGAAGCTGGGATCTGGCCCCCTTTTAGTGCGATGTTAGGCAGAGACTTTGGTCTTATTTCCTTCTAATGGTAGAGCATCATATGAACCCTGATCCTTGATCACAAGGGTAGTAACACTTGAGCTGGAATTAATGAAGCCAGGGTTTTTGCTGAGGCTGGATTGCCACCAAAATCAGGGCATTTAGTATCAGCCTTTTTCTTATGCGCCTTCTTTTTGCTCTTTTCACTCTTCTTTTCTATTTACCATCCAGGCTGCAGGTAAGTGTTACTAGTTTGGTTGCCCCTGAACCTCTGAAGCCACTGCCCAGTTAGCAGGCCCCAGCGTGACCCCCGCGCTCCCCCTAAAACCTCTCTCACTTCCCAATCCCCAGTCCTGCCTCCCTTGCCCTCTCCCAGACCCTGATTGGTCCACCTCTCTTTATCCCAGTACCGACCTGGGCAGCACCCTGCCAGCAGGCCCTGCGGCTAAGGGTCCCAAGGCAAAGGGTGGTTCCAAAAGTGGCAGCTCCCTATCATGTCTGCAGGTATCAACAGGGGAGGCCAGAGGCCAGCCGTCAACCAGCAGCGACCATCAAGGTAAGTGTGGCCTGGGTGGGGAGTAGAGCAATCACTGTACTCTGAAAGCCTGGCCACTCTAACTACCCTCAAAACATAGCAGACCAGGCTACTAATACTAACCAGCTCCACAACTAGTGAGGATTGTGATTATTACACAAATAGCATCTAGATAGAACTGTGAATATTGGCCTGCATTGCACTCAGAGAGAATTGTTAATATTGCCTCAAGTCACATCTAGAGAGTGCCACATTGAGACGGGACTGTGAATATGAGCCTGTGCCACACCCAGAGAAAATTGTTAATATTGCCTCAAGTCACATCTAGAGAGTGCCACATTGAGACGGGACTGTGAATATGAGCCTGTGCCACACCCAGAGAAAATTGTTAATATTGCCTTGAGCCACATCTGGAGAGTGCAACATTGGGATAGAACTGTGAATGTTGGCCTGTGACACGTTGGCACAGGACTGTAGATACTGGCCTGTGCCACGCTGGGATAGGACTGTCAAATACTAGCCTGTGCCAAATTTAGATAGGACTGTGTCACGCTCACCTGATTCCCACGGGGGCGCTGGCCTGGTTTCGAGTGCTGATGCCTCTTCAATGGTGAAGCGCAGGGCTCTGAAGATGGATAGGACGGGCCCCTCTACTCTGGCTAATCTGGCTCGCAGGAATATCCTCCTGTACGTGAAAAGGGAGTATTACAATCTGGCGGAATAATGCTCGAGCCTCCCACTTCCTTCCAACCCTCCTTGATACCCTACCCCGATCCCCCGTGAAGTCTCACCTTAGGGTCTGAAAGGACGAGCTCTCCATCCTGCTTCTGACGCAGGGGCGCGTTGAACCCAGTTACTTCACTGGATTGAGGTTGGATGGGAGTTCAGGTAAGCTTGATTTTACTGGTAAGGCGCTGTAAAAGTTCTGTTGCAAGTTCAAAAGTTCAAGCTTTAAATAATAATGTTCATTGTCTTTTTCAGGTGATGAATGAAGATTCCTTTGGAGACTTCTTGCAACAAAGCGCTAATGTTGATGTCTTTTCCCCATAGGGGCCGGGGTTCGGAATGCCGGAGATATGGCGCCGACCCGAAGTGAAAAGTGCAGTTCCAGTAAAGATCAGGTAAGTCCTAGATGAGCGCTCAGGTAATGTTTTGCATTCGCTCATCTAATGTCTTTGTCTTTTTTCCCCATAGGGGCCGGGGTCCGGAAATGCCTGGAAGCAGCAAGACCCGAAATGAAATGGGAATGACCCAACAGGTAAGTCTTAGAAGGAAACTGAGCTTTTCCTATTCCCTTCCTTCTCTCACTTGGTGTTCTTGTCTTTTCTCTCTCTAGGCTCTGGGAAGTGGCTGCGGATCCAGTTTGATCGCTGCTGAAGATGGAGGCGCCCAAGAAAGGTGAGTGAAATGCAGCGCTGCACCGATCGGAGCGAATGCTTTTAAAAATGATGTCTTCCTTTTCAGGATCGTCAGTGAAATGTCTCTGTGATGCAGGTTTAGCAGGTAAGGCCTTCTTCCTCTCAAATTCTCTTCTTATCACCCTTTGCAGGTGTCCCAGGATGCTGACAGGCGTGGCTGAAGTCCAGAAGCAGGAGAAGACACGGTGAGCGTCAGCTGCTAGGTGCAGAACAACGCGAAGCACGTGTGCCTGTTCGGGTGGGGTTTAAATAGCTTTGGAAGAAGTTTCAGGTATGTATCCTTCCCCGACCACACCCAGGTGGAAAGTAGTCCCACAGGTAAAGTAGTGCCATTCAGGCATCAAGAGGTCCTGGATGTAGCAGCATGGTCTGCATCAGGTAAGTGCACATAAAAACACTTGAATACATGTCCAGCTTTATGAGCCTGGCACCTAAGGTGCCAGGACTGGGGTCCAACATGAGCCTGGCGCCTAAGCGCCAGGACTGCGTCCAAAGGGCCCCAGCTTGGGCCCGCTGGAACTTCCCTGGGGGGAATGATGCCTGCCTCTGGGGTGCTGGGTCGGACCTGGCTCCTTGGAGGTAGGCATCATGACAGTTCCCCCCCCCCCCTCAAGGCCCCTCCCAAGGTTGTTCCCTCCGGGGTTTTGGCTTGTTCGGAAATCTCCGGTGGAACCTTTGTATTAATCGAGGTGCGTGAACATGGTTACTAGGCTCCACGATCTCTCCTGAGGTCCATATCCCTTCCAGTCAACAAGATAGAAGAGTTTCGACTTTAACACCTTGGAGTCTAAAATGTCTTTAACTTCAAATTCTAATTCCCCTTCAATTTGAACTGGGTCTGGAGGCTTGGACAGTCGGGTTCCTGGTTGTACTGGCCTTCAAAAGTGATGCATGAAAAACTGGATGACTACGCATGTTGGACGCGTAAATCCAGTTTAAAGCCACTGGCGTTGATTATAGCTTTGATGGATAAGGTCCTATGAATCTGGGATTGAAGGTTTCGCGGGCCCTTGAGGGGTAAATGTTTAGTTGCTAGCCATACCTGCTCTCCTACTTGGTAAGGAGGAGTTTTACTTCGTGCAAATCAGCGTTTTCTTTATACTTTTTCTTGGCTTGCTGTAAATGAGTTGCAGCGTCTTTAAAGGCTCAGGTTATTGTGGAATGCAGATGATTTACTGCAGGCATTTCCAGGGTCAGAGGTGGATCTAGGTCAGAGGTCCGAGGATGGTGACCATACAAAGTATAAAAAGGAGTTTGTCCGGTTCCAGAATGCACTGAATTGTTGTATGCATATTCTGCGATCCAAAGGATGTCTTTCCAATTCAACTCGGATTGGTGTAACATGCACCGAAGATATTGCTCGAGAGTCTGGTTCTCTCGGTTTGTCCGTCGGTCTGGGGGTGGTGGCTGGTGGATAACCGCACATCTATTTGTGCTAGTTGACAACACTTCTTCCAAAAATGGGAGATAAATTGACTTCCACGATCCGAGACTAATTTGGAAGGGAAACCATGTATGCGAACTATATTCTCCAGAAATTCCTTGGCCAAGGTGGAAGCTGAAGGCAACCCTTTTAAAGGATAAAGTGGCCATTTTGGAGAGTAGATCACAATTACAAGGATAGTGTTGTAACTACCACAAGGAGGCAGGTCAGTTATAAAGTCCATTGACAAGGTGCCATGGTGCCGGTGGAATATTCCAAGGGTTGAAGTAGGCCGGCTGGCCTTTTCTTTTGACCCTTGTTTTGGGCGCAAATTCCGCAAGACAACACAAAAGACTTTGTCTTTTCTCCAGAAGGCCACCAGAAGTGGCCGTTTGATTTTTTCCTCCGTTTTAGCGATACCAGGGTGTCCTTCCATTAATGATTCATGATGATGGGCAATAACAAGTTCCTGCATTCTTTACTTGGCAGAAACAACCGCTCCTGGAAGTAGGGTAAATCATCCTTAACGGTGTAATGAGGACCCTTTTGACTCCATTCCAGTAAGGCTGAAGAGTCTAAAAGTTGTTTTACTGCGTTTGGATTCCTCAATAGTTTGCAATGAAGTTAAGGCCTAAGATTCTTTTTCAGGGTATGATTGGCACAGGTTTCTAAACTCGAATTGGGTTCTTCCATGCCAATCCGCGGATAAGGCGTCTGCTTTTCCATTCTTGCAGCCAGGGCGATAGGTAATTACAAAATCAAATTCCGCAAAGAATAGAGCCCATCGGAGTTGTCGTGAAGATTGAGCTCTGGCCGTCTTTAAATACTGCAAATTTCTGTGGTCCGTAATTACGGTGATGGTGTGTCTTGCCCGAGAAGGTAGTGACGCCAAGCCTTGAAAGCAGATTTAATTAGCCAGTAACTCTTTGTCGGTAATTGCGTAGTTGATTTCAGGAGGAGAGAATTTTCTGGACCAAAAGGCCACAGGTGTAGTTGGTTAGTTTCCTGGTCTCTTTGCGACAGGACAGCTCCGATGGCCGAACTGGAGGCGTCGGTTCCACAATGAAGGGAGCTTCTGGGTGCGGGTGCCTAATACAGGTGCAGAGGTGAATTTGGTTTTCAGGTCTTGAAAGGCTTATTTCGGCTTCAGAAGTCCATTCGAAGCGTTTATTTTTTCTTAGGGAGCTGTGATGGGTTGGACTGTTGGGAAAATTCCGGGATGAATCTTCGATAGAAATTGGCAAGCCAAGCATACTCTGAATCCCTTCACCGAGCTAGGAGATGGCATTTGAGGATGGCGTCCACCTTTCGCGAGTCCATTCGGACTCCTTGAGGTGTCAGGATGAATCGAGAACTCAACTTCTGTGGTATGAAAAACGCATTTTTCGAGCTTGGCAAATAGTCTGTGCTGGCGCAATTTCTCAAGAACTGCCCTAACATGTTTTTCTGTGATCGGCTTCTGAAGAAGAGTACACCAGGATGTCGTCAATATAAACAATGACACAGACATCAATAAGTTCCCGAAAAACATCATTCATAAAGTACTGAAAGGCGGCAGGTGCATTCCCACAAACCGAAGGCCATCACCTGATATTCGAAGGCCCAAATTTGGGCGGAATGCAGTCTTCCATTCGTCGCCTTCTTTTATACCCACTAGTGATAAGCTCCTCGAAGATCTAACTTGGTGTACACACTAGCATCTTTCACCTGGGTCGATAAGCTCAGGGATCAGGGGCAGAGGATAACGATTCTTAATCGTATTTTGGTTTAGGGCGCGATAGTCTTATACTAAGGTCGCCCTCTTTTTTCGGTACGAAGAACAAAGCTGAAGAGACAGGAGACTTGGACGGGCGAATAAAACCATTGGCTACGTACTGATCTAAATACTGACGCAAAATGCAGGGTCTCAGGTCGTAAGAGCATAAATCCTACTACAAGGTAGTTGAGCATTGGGTACCAGATCGATTTGGCAATCATAAGATCGATGGGGAGGTAACGTGTTAGCCTGTTCTTTCTGAAAAACGTCTTGGAATTCTTGGTATTCTGACGGTAGCTGTACAGAGGTGGAAGTTGCTGAGGCTAAACCCATAGCTGAATTTCTTGGATAACAAGTTGGTTCACAATCAGGAAAACTTATCTTCTTTGCTTGCCAGTCTATTCTTGGATTATGTGTTTCTAACCAAGGAATTCCAAGAATTACTTGAAATTGTGGGCGGTTGATCACATCAAACACGATTGCTTCCCGATGTCCATCCTGACCCACCAGTGTCAATTCAACAGTGGAATGCGTTACAGGCCTGAGGCTATTTCAGTTCATCTACTGTAGTAATGACATCTTGGGTTACTTTCGGGTGGAGAGGGCAGCTTAATCCTGGAAGCCATTCACGGTCTACGTAATTCCAATAGCTCCACTGTCGATGTATGCTTTTATAGCATGCAACTGCTGAGGCTGTTTTGGATCCACGAGCACCATTGGCCATGACAAAATGCGAGGTCAAGAGTTTGTTTTCAAGCTCGGCAAGCGGACCCTACGCTTGTCGGGCTTAGGGTCGTTTCCCGAATCAGGTGTCAATAAATCGTTATCAGTGGCTCCAACCACCTTCTTAGGTGGTTTAACCGGACAATTTCGAAGAAAGTTGACCGGAAGCCCGCAATACAGACAAAGTTGCATTTGCCGCCTTCTCTCTCGTTCCTTCTGCGTTAATGGTCCTTTAACACCGCCGATTTGCATAGGTTCGGATACATCGGGACTCTTGAGTTAGCGTGGGTTTTGATCGGTACTCGGTTTTCATACTTGAACCGATCTGCTTTTCTATTTTGAAGTCTGTGATCAAGTTGAACACCAAAGTCAATGTAGTCTGCGCAGACCTGGGGTGGATTTACTATCTGAGCTAGAACATCCTTAAGCTCTCCGCGCAGGCCTCGATGAAACAATGTGATCTTTTGTTTTCTGGCCATCCAGTTTCCACAACCAGTCTGTTAAAGGTGGCTATGTAGGACAGAAGATCCTGATTACCTTGTCGTAAGGATAGCAGTTCGTTATCAAGGGCCTGTCCTTGAGAGTGTCGAGCGAAACAATCTTTCCATGCTGGCCTGGAAGCCCTGAAAATCCTGGAGAATGGGATCATCCTGATTTACCAATGGAATAGACCAATCGGCAGCACTGCCACTGAGGTAAGATAGTATAAAGGCTACCTTGGTCTGGTCGTTAGGGAAGGCCCGGGTCTGCATAGAAAGTGTAAACGACATTGGTTCATAAAGACGGCATATTTCTTGGGATCCCCGCAAAACGTTCAGGCGGGGCCAAAGGCATGTGTCCAGGTAGATTGATTTGTACCGGGTTACTCAAACCCATTGATGTGGAAGTATCTCCGGAATTAGGTAAAGGAGTGTGCCCTGCCTGGGCCTGCAATAACCTTTTGGCCAGGTCATCTGTTCTTTCCTTGGATAGGATCAGTTCTCTTTTGAGAGCGTTAGTCTCCTGGCGGGCTGAGTGCACCTCTGCCCGTAATTCCCCCAAAAGCTGGGCCAGCTGTCAGTCTCGGAAGTCTCCATAGCGCCCGGGTGGGAAATTTGTGGTAGGCTTCGCGTTCTGTCACGCTCACCTGATTCCCACGGGGCGCAGGCTCTGGTTTCGAGTGCTGATGCTTCTTCAATGGTGAAGCGCAGGGCTCTGAAGATGGATAGGACGGGCCCTCTACTCTGGCTAATCTGGCTCGCAGGAATATCCTCCTGTACGTGAAAAGGGAGTATTACAATCTGGCGGAATAATGCTCGAGCCTCCCACTTCTTCCAACCCTCCTCGATACCCTCCACGATCCCCGTGAAGTCTCACCTTAGGGTCTGAAAGGACGAGCTCTCCATCCTGCTTCTGACGCAGGGGCGCGTTGAACCCAGTTACTTCACTGGATTGAGGTTGGATGGGAGTTCAGGTAAGCTTGATTATACTGGTAAGGCGCTGTAAAAGTTCTGTTGCAAGTTCAAAAGTTCAAGCTTTAAATAATAATGTTCATTGTCTTTTTTCAGGTGATGAATGAAGATTCCTTTGGAGACTTCTTGCAACAAAGCGCTGATGTTGATGTCTTTTCCCCATAGGGGCCGGGGTTCGGAATGCCGGAGATATGGCGCCGACCCGAAGTGAAACGTGCAGTTCCAGTAAAGATCTGGTAAGTCCTAGATGAGCGCTCAGGTAATGTTTTTGCATTCACTCATCTAATGTCTTGTCTTTTTTCCCCATAGGGGCCGGGGTCCGGAAATGCCTGGAAGCAGCAAGACCCGAAATGAAATGGGAATGACCCAACAGGTAAGTCTTAGAAGGAAACTGAGCTTTTCCTATTCCCTTCCTTCTCTCACCTTCTGATTCTTGTCTTTTTCTCTAGGCTCTGGGAATGGCTGCGGATCCGGATGATCGCTGCTGAAGATGGAGGCGCCCAAGAAAGGTGAGTGAAATGCAGCGCTGCAGCGATCGGAGCGAAATGCTTTTAAAAATTATGTCTTCCTTTTCAGGATCGTCGGTGAAATGTCTCTGTGATGCAGGTTTAGCAGGTAAGGCCTTCTTCCTCTCGAATTCTCTTCTTATCACCCTTTGCAGGTGACCCAGGATGCTGACAGGCGTGGCTGAAGTCCAGATGCAGGAGCATGACACGGTGAGCGTCCAGCTGCTAGGAGCAGAACAACGCGAAGACGTGTGTGCTGATCGGGTGTGGTTTAAATAGCTTTGGAAGAAGTTCCAAGTGTGTATCCTTCCTCCGATCAGGTATGTATCCTTCCCCGACCACACCCGGGTGGAAAGTAGTCCCACAGGTAAAGTAGTTCCATTCAGGCCTCAAGAGGGCCTGGATGTGCAGCATGGTCTGCATCAGGTAAGTGCACAAAAACACTTGAATACATGTCCAGCTTTATGAGCCTGGCGCCTAAGGCGCCAGGACTGGGGTCCAACATGAGCCTGGCGCCAGGGCTGCGTCCAAAGGGCCCCAGCTTGGGCCCGCTGGAACTTCCCTGGGGGGAATGATGCCTGCCTCTGGGGGTGCTGGGTCGGACCTGGCTCCTTGGAGGTAGGCATCATGACAGACTGTGACTACTAGCCTCAGCAGAAATTGGGATAGAACTGTGAATATTAACATGTGTCGCACTCAGAGGAAATTGTTAATGCTGCCTTGATTCACATTTAGAGAGCGCCACTTTGAGATAGAACTGTGAATATTACCCTGCGTCGCACTTAGAGAGAATTGTAAATATCGCCTTGAATCACATCTAGTGAGGACAGTGACCATTGGTCTCGGCCGCATTAAGATAGAACTAAGAATACTAGCCTGTGATACACTGAGAGAGAATCTGTGAAGACTGGCCTGTGCCACATTGAGATAGAACTACAATTTGATCTGTGCATCATTGAGATAGAACTGTGAATATTAGCCTCCACTGCACTCAGAGAGATTTGTTAATAGTGCTGTGAGTCACATCTAGAGAACGCCACATTGATGTAGAACTGTGAATATTGGCCTGTCTCGCACTCTGAGAGGGTTGCTAATGCTGCCTTGATTCACATCTAGAGATTGCCACATTGAGATATAACCGTGATTACTGGCCTCCATCGCACTCAGAGAGAATTGTTAATGTTGCCTTGAGTCACATCTAGAGGGGACCGTCACCGCTGGCCTCTGCCACATCAAGATAGAACTGTGAATACTAGCCTGCACCAAACTGGGATAGAACTGTGAATTATTGAACAGCGTCGCACTTAGAGAGAACTGTGAATGTTGGCTTGAGTCCCATCTAGTGAGGACATTGACCTCGGCTGCATTAAGAATAGAATTGTGAATGCTGCCTTGAGTCAGATCTAGAGAGCACTGTGACTATTGGCCTCGGCCACATTAAGACATAACTGTGAATACTAACCGGCACCACACTGAGATAGACATAACCCAATGAATAGCTAGAGAGTTGCCCCAGCTATATAACCCCCGAACAGATCATCCCCACACCACCAACTACACATGACTGTTTCACATTAGCCACATATTAAACAAGACACACGTTATCTAGCAAGCCACACCACCAGACAGCCCGCAAGCTTGTATTGGACAAACCCGCCTCACCCCAGACTAACCCCGTGAGACAATCAGACTAAGCACGATAGACTGACTGTGCGCAACGACAGCACTACGCCCACAATCGTTCACGCAAGGAAGCAAAGTACTGAATGAAACCAATCAGGAAAAGCACGACAATTGTACAATCATAACAAAAAACCAGACCAACCGGCAAAAGCACTGCACGTGGGCTCACCTTGCACCCCTTCAGCCCAAGCACCCAAAGGAAACTCAAAGGAAACATAAACCAACTAATTTACAAGGAACCAGACCCCGACAACCAAACAAAAACCAAAAAGAGAGAACACTCCCACATCAACCAACAACCAGCACCAAATAACACAAAATGCCGAAAATAGGACCACGAGAAAGACAAATGGGACAGAGAAAAACCCAACTGAATGCCACACAGATCCCACACAGAACACACCACACAACAAGATCGAAAACAGAACTACGCCAGCAGAAGAGAAAGTCTCTATACTAACACCATACCTCGCAACACCACTCACCGGAACAACACCCAACGAACGAACAAAAAGACCGACAACACGAACACAACCACTCAGAAGAAGAGGAAAAGCTAGAGGGAACAAGAACACGATCAACGCCCTAACCCCATATCACCAAAACAAGAGGACCCTCCCTTCAACAGCCACAAATTTAGAGAGGAACCTGATGAAAACAAAAACCCAAGACTTAACTAGAAGAGCTATTCGACGACGACACAAACCCAAATGTACGACCACCACAACTGGATATCTACATGGAAGAAAACCAAAACACCAGTCAAAAGACAACAACGGTAATAAAGCACAAACGAAATTATACCATAAAAATCCACTGCAACCTTATCAACGCAAGATCAATGTCAAAACACTCAACAAAAATCTTCGACCTGCTGTGCGATAACGGTATTGACATCCTATTCATCACTGAAACATGGCTGGACGACAACTACTAAATCACACTCCAAAGCTGCCTCCCCATCACCTTTGAATGCCTACAGTTAAACAGGAAAGGAAAAAAAGGAGGAGGCCTCGCAATAGCATTCAAAGAACACCTCAAAATAAAAACAAACCTCTAAATATCGAGAACTGCAAATCCATGATCATACAATTATCAGCTAATCCAAAAATAAACATTAAATTCATACTGGTTTACAGACCACCGACATACAATGCAACCTTCGTCGAAAACGTCATAGAAGCCATCACCAACATAGCCATCCAACGTGAGCATCTGATAATCCTGGGGGACTTCAACATATGGTTTGAAGAAAAACATGGCAACTTCAAAAGCTCACTAATTAGGCAACTAGCAACCATGAAACTACTTCAACTGGTCAAAGGAGCAACACACTCGCAGGGCACACACCTGATGCAATTTTTGCCAACAAAAAACGTATCATGACCGCACCACCAATTCAGATACTTTGGAGCAACCATCTCATCATCCCATTTGTGATCATGCTGCCAACTAAAGCTACCAACCAGTCCCTCCAGCTCCCAACCACCACAAAAAGAAACTGGAAAGCCGTCAAAGCAAGCAACCTAATAAAACAACTGGAGCTGACAAAACCACCCACAATCGAACTGGAGAAGAAAGACCTAGATGGAAAAACAGACCTACTACATAAATGGATTACTGATATAATCGAAATCATTGCCCCAGAAAAAACGTTTACCCCCTCAAGAAAGAGAGCACTGGCAAAATGGTTCACCCCACTACTAAGCACCATGAAAAAGAACAAGAAGAAGCTGGAACTAGAATGGAGTAAAGAATATGACCACAGTAAGAAAACTCAGTTCCAGAGACAAATCCGATCATACAAGAAGGAAGTTAAAAAAACAAAGAAAAGGCACTATGACAACAGAATCACCAAAGCCACCAACACACAAAAAGAAATGTTCAACATCATAAACGAAATAGAAACCCTCCAGGTTGTGACAACACTCCAATACCTTCACAGAAACTATGCAACAATCTTTCAGACCATTTCAAAAATAAAATAAACAACATCTGACAAATCATACAAAACAGACTGACCAATCTTAAAACAAAACCAACCGGATCCAATGAGGAGCCAGAGCACAAAATCCAATACTTCTGCAAATATCAGTGGAGACATTCGTCAACCTGGTAAAACATAGCATGAAAGCATGCTCTCCCATGGATTCCTGCCCCCATACATCTACAAATCAATCCTCACACAAGGAACGCCATCAGAATATTACAGAAGTCATTTGAATCTGTCGCTCGCCACAGGGACCGTACCACGATCCTTCAAATCGGCGTATATTAAACCACTACTTAAGAACACAAGTGGCGATGTGGAATACCTCTCCAACTACAGACCCATTTCAAACATCCCCTACCAGCAAAACCTCCTAGAAACCTATCTATAAAACTAACCCAAGAGCACGTAGAAAAACACCAGCTGCTAGACCAAGCACAAGTCGGCTTCAGACACACAAGAGGTACAGAAACAGCACTACTATCCATCTGGGATGACCTAAAACAAACGCAGACTCCAACACACCTCAGCCCTGATTCTGCTCGACCTCTCTGCAGCCTTCGACACAGTTAGCCATGACACCCTAACCAAAAGATTAGAAGACATAGGTATAACAGGACATTAGCACTACTCTGGATAAAATCATTCCTAGCAAACAGAACAGAAACTGTCTGGATAAAGCCCTTCAAATCTGCTCCACGAGTTAACGACTGTGGAGTACCACAAGGATCCTCACTATCCACCACTGTACTTCAACATCTACCAGACTCCGCTAATCAAGATTTCAAAAATACAAACTTACGTGCTACAACTATGCAGACGACATCAAATCATTTACAAAATCGAAGATGCACAAGAAGAACACTCCACTCTAGCAGAATGTCTCAAAGAAATCTATGACTGGATGAACGCCAACAATCTAAAAATCAACCCAGGAAAGACAGAAATCATGATTATTATCCAAAACCAAGACAACAACACCTGCATACCGTGAATGATAGAATTGGGAACCGCGCCCACACCATCAAGCATAGTCACAAACCTAGGTGTCCTAATAGACAACGCACTAACATTAGAACCAGAAGTAAACATAATAATTAAGAAATGCTTCTTCCTCCTTCACTCAACAAAAAGAATCCTACCTTTTCTGTCCGTCGCCCACAAAAAACGGACAATCATCTCCCTCATGTCAAGGATCGACTACACCAACAGCCTCTACCTCGGAATACCGGAACACCTGCTGAAGAAACTGCAATGCATCCAAAACGCCACGGCTAGACTCCTCAAACTATCTAGAAGAGATCACATCACACCAGCGCTAAAAATGCTACATTGGCTTCCAATCAAACAACGTATCACATTCAAAACAATGTGCATAATAGACAGGGCAATCAGTGGCCAGGGAGCAGAATTCCTACAAAAGAAAATAACCATCTACAAGCCAACAAGACTCCTGAGATCAAGCAATGACACCCGCCTGGAACCTAAGCCATACGCCAAGAAAAACTTGGTGGCTCCTCTTTCTCCCACCTGGCGGCAAAAACCTGGAACAACCTCCTGAAAGAAATAAAAAACCACAAAGACCACCTAAAATTCAGAAAACTACTAAAGACCTGGCTCTTCAACACCTTGCAACCAGACAGAAACAACTGAAACAATAAAACCAAAAATGCAAGAGAACCAGTTGACAGACCCCTGACAACACAGATAACACTGAGAAATGACAGAGAGGGGGACCACCAGCAAGAACAAAGAGACAATGCTAGGCGGAACAGATTGCGAGCAACAACCCAATCAGGACAGAACATAGCTACAAGCTGACAAAAACAGGCACAACTATCAACCTCACCACTACCAAGCACCCCTGACAGAACATGACTACATAACCTGTGTAAACCCAACCAATGTCAATTGCACATCCACACTACTCCATCACAAGACAACCATCCTCAAACCAACCCCTCCATATAAGCTAACCCGCCAGCCAAAATGAGACACTACACCACACAAGAAACCCACACCCAAGCTAGTAATAAGAAGACGGAATGCACTAGACTGACATACAACAAACCCTAGCAGTATTCTTGGAGATGTACTGACTCCTAAACGATTAACCCAACACACAAACAAAATCATCTGAGACAGAGGTATGGTGATTCACGTGCGTCAATCCAGACATCCTGGTAAGGGCTGAACTGTACTGCGTCACACTCAGACAGAGCTAAGGGTATGTGCATAGGTCACAACTAGATAGATCTGTGGGGACCAGCTTGCGTCAGGCACAGACTGGGAAGAAGCGGCTGGCCTGAGTAAGAACAAGATAGAACTAAATGCAACATATGGACAGAAGATGAGAAACAACCTTGTCATGCTGAAACTAGATCACTGTAGGAAGAAATTTGTCTAAATCTCAAAGACCACAATATGAGTGTGTTTTCTCCAGACAACAATGCTAATAACCAACCCTACTAAAACCTCACCCCTCCTCACACACCCTCTCAAACCCTAACTAAACACAACCATACCTCTTAAACCACAGCAACACACATGCACTTCACCACACAGCAACAACAAACACACCACACAGAGCCTTACACAACACCACACAACGGGCTCCAACTGGATACCACACCAAAAAGCTCAGCAAATGGAGTTAACCGAACAGAAGCTGCCAACAGCACATCACAGCTCCCTTGCTCTTTCTCCAAACGTTGTCCTACTAACACGCCCTAACCTACCCCCCCTTTCTTTCAGATCCGCCAGGATGCTAGGGGACCACTACGGTGGTGATAGTGTGCGCTATATATATCCTTTAACATTAACATTTAACATTTGTTAACAGGTTCATTGGGGATTGGGTCCTCCTTTGACTCATTGTTGTGAATGATCACACAGATATCCGAGCTTAAGGACCGAGAGGAGTCACATCCTGCATTGAACGATTGCAGGAATTATTGACAATGAGCTCCTGTGGAATCCACCTGCATTTACCAGGTGTAAATAGCAGGCAGAGTCCATAGGGTATTCATTGGTTTAATGCCAGCATGAAATTGTGTGCTGGTGTTAAACCATGTGCTTTTTTGGGGTGGAGCAAGGATATATGATGGACACTGTTATTCGATTCAGTGCCCTCAGTCTCCTCAAAACAAAAAGAAAATCCCACACATTGGAAAAAAGACAGGATTTCATGTGTAATGACTGTCGTTACACATTTTCCCCCTCAAGGGTTTTGCAAAATGACCCACCCTCTTTCTTTCTTACTCTGTCTCTTTCATTCTCTTTTTCATCCTTCTTTCCAACTTCCCCCCTGCTTTTACTTGATGTCCGTATTCACCCATCACTCTCTGTCATTTATCTGTCTCTCTCCTCTGCTTGTTTCTCTCTGTCTCTCTGTCTTTCGTCTCTGCTTGTTTCTTCCGGTCTCTCTGTCTCTCATCTATGTGTATTGCTCTCTGTCTCTCACCTGTGCTTGTTTCTCTGTCCCTCATCTCTGCTTGTTTCATCCTTCTTCCCTTTCCCTCTGCTGCTTTTCTTGCTGCCATATTCTCACCCTCACTCTCTCTCATTATCTGTCTCATCTCTCCTTGTTTCTCCCTGTCTCTCTTCTCTATCTCCACTGTTGCTCCGTGTCTTTTCTCATCTCTGCTTGTTGCTCCCGTCTGTCTCCCATCTCTGCTGTCGTCTCTATGTCTCTCATCTCTGCTTGTTGCTCCCTGTCTCTCACCTCTGCTTGTTTCTCCTCTTTCACTTTCCCTGGCTGCTTTTCTTTGTGTCCATATTCACTCAATCACTCTCTCTCTCATTATCTGTCTCTGACTCTGCTTGTTTCTCCTGTCTCTCTGTCCTCATCTCTGCTTGTTTCTCCCTGTCTCTTCCTCTATCTCTGTTTGCTCCCTGTCTCTCACCTCTGCTTGTTGCTCCTGTCTCTCATCTCTGCTTGTTCTCCTGGTCTCTCCGTCTCTCATCTCAGCTTGTTGCTCGATGTCTCTCATCTATGTGTATTGCTCCCTGTCTCTCACCTCTGCTTGTTTCTCTGTCTCTCCATCTCCCATCTCTGTTTGTTGCTCCCTGTCTCTCATCTCTGGTTGTTGCTCCCTGTCTTTCACCTCTGCTTGTTGCTCCCTGTCTCTCACTTGTAATTGTAATTGGTCATTTAAAATGTGCTTAATACCCAGAGGTTTCTAAACGCGGACCCGGGAAACGAACCTGTGTTGCTCCGCGTCGTTTTGCTTCCTAGGCAAGCGTGTTGCCCCTGACTTATCCTCCAGAGACAACTTCTGCCTCGCTTCTCCCTGTCCTCATCTCTCTTGTTTCTCCCTGCCTCTCATCTCCATGTTCCGCCTACTCTCTTCTCTCATCTCTGCTTGTTGCTCCCTCGTCTCATTCACTGCTTATTGCTCCCTGTGTCTCTCATCTCTGCTGTTCCTCCCTGTCTCTCATATCTGCTGTTTCTCCATGCCTCTCATCTCTGCTTGTTCTCCTCCTCTCTCTCTGTCTCTGCTTGTTTGCTCTTCTGTCTCTCATCTCTGCTTTTTGCTCCCTGTCTGCTCTCTTCTCTCTCTTGTTGTCGTCCTCTGTCTCTTCTGTTCTCTCTCCTGCTGCCTGTTGCTCTCTTTCTGTCTCTCTCTCTGCTTGTTTGCTCCATATCTGTCTCACATTTCTGCTTTGTTGCTCCCTCTCTCTCTGCCTCACATCTCTGCTTTTGCTACTTCTCTCTCATCTCTGCTGGTTCTCTCTGTCTCTCTCTCTCTTGTTTCTCTCTGTCTCTCATCTCTGCTTGTTCTCTCCTGTCTCTCTCTCTCTCTCTCTCTTGTTCTCTCTCTCTTCTTTCTCCTATCTGCCTTCTCTCTCCTGTCTCTTCTTTCTTCCTGCTCCTGTCTGTTTTCTGCCCTTCTTGTCTTTCTCTCTCTGCTCCCCTATCTCCTGTCGCCTTTTGCTCTGGTCCCCTGTTACTACCCTCTCTCAAGCTACCCCTCTCGCCACTCTGCCTCAGTGTCTCCTCTCTGCTCTTGCTCAGTGTTCCCCATCTCTCTTCTCGTCTCTCCTATCTGCCTCTCTCTCACTCTCCCTGCTTCTTCCTCTCTCTCCTTGTTCTCTGCTTTTCTCTCTCTCTCTCTCTCTTCCCTCTCTCCACTGTGCTTTTGCTCTTATCCTCTCTCTCTCTCTCTCCTCCCTCCTCTCTCTTTCTCCACTCACTTTCTCTTCACTGCCCTCCTCTGCTCATTCTCTCTCTTTGTCTCTCTCTCCTATTGTTCTTCTTCTCTCACCTCTGTTTCTGTTGTTTCTTCCTCTCCCCGTTCTGCTTGTCTTCCTCTCTTCTCTGTCCTGTTCTTCTCCCTCTCTTGTCTCTGCTTTTCTCTCTTGCTATGTTTGCTTTCTCACTCCTCCTTGCCTCAACCTTTCTCTTGATCTGTCTCTCTCTCTCTGTCTCCTTCTTTCTCCTGCGTCTCTGTCTCTCCTCTGCCTCTCCCTCTGTCTCTTCCTCTCTGATCCCATCTCTCTCCCTGCCTTTTCTCTTGTCCCCCTTTCTACCTCTCTCATCTGCTGTCTCTCACTCTGCTCGTGTCTCCTCCTGCTCTTGCTCTGTCTCGCCCTTTCTCCTTTCCTTCTGCCTCTCTCTTCTCTCCACCTGCTTCTTCTCTCTGTCCTCGTGTCCTGCTTCTTCCCTCTTCTTCCTCTGTCCTCTTGCTGTGTCTCTTCTCTGTCCTGCTTCTGTCTCTCTTCCTCTGTCCTGCTGCTCTCCTTCTCTCCTATCTGTATTCTTGTTCTGTTTCTTCTCTCTCCGTTCTGCTTGCTCTTCCTCTCTTCTCTGTCCAGTTTTTCTCTCTCTCCTTTGTCTCTCTTTCTATATTGCTATGTTTCTTTCTCTCTCCTCTGTCTCCCCTTTCATCTTGATCTGCCTGTTTCTCTGCCTGTGTTTCTTCTCTCTCTTCTTCTTGCTGTGTTTCTCTCTCTGCTCTCCCTTCTTTCTTGCTGTGTTTCTCTCTGCCTGTCTTTCTTTCTTGCTTGTTTCTCTCTTGCCGTTCTTTTCTTGCTATATTCTCTCTGCTTTTCACTCTTTTCTTGCTGTATTTCTTTGACTACCTTTCTTTCTTGTTCTTTCTCTCTGCCTGTCTTTCTTTTTGCTGTGTTTCTCTGCCTGTCTTTCTTCATTGCTGTGTTTCTCTCTGCCCACCTGTCTTTCTTTCTTGCTCTGTGTCCCTCTGCCTGTCTGTCTTTCTTTCTTGCAATATTTCTCTGTTTTCCCTCTTTTCTTGCTGTATTTCTTTATCTACGTGTCTTTCTCTTTCTTTCTCTCTGCCTTTGTTTGTTGCTATCTTTCCCTCTTCCTGCTTCCTGTCTGTTGAAATTGCTGTGTTTCCTTCTTTCTGCCTGTCTTTCTTTCTTGCTGTCTTTCTCTCTGCCTGTCTTTCATTATTGCTGTTTCTTTCTCTGCCTCTCTTTCTTTCTTGTTGTGTTTCTCTCTCTGCACCTCTGGGTTTTATTTCATACTTACATCCAATCCTTCACCTTTGGAATCTCAAGCAATATCCAGCATTTGCATTAAAAACACTAGAGAAGCGCCTGTCTTTCCTCTAAACGAGGGCAAAAGGGTGGGGGATACAAGGCGTGGGGCCCATTCGTGGACACCACACCGCTGCCTTTATTTCTCTCCCTCTCTTTTAGTTTTCTGTCTCCTTCTCTCTCTCCCTCTGCTTTGATTTCTGTCTGGCTTGCTGTCTGCCTATTGATCACCAGCTCTCTATTTCCTCTGTGCATGTCTTTTTCGCTGTCTTTTCCTATTGTCCCTCTTGGTCTCCCTTCATCCTCCCCACTCTCTGCCCCTGTGACTTCCTCTCCACTCACGTTCTCCATGTTCTCTGTTCTTCCTCCTCCTCTGTCTTTTCCTAGTAACTCTCTCCTTTGCATGGCTGTATTCTTTCCTCTGTCACAGTGTCTGTCTCTCCTGTATGCCGGTCTTGTCTTTTCATTTGTCTCTTCCTGGTTAGGTTTCTGTCCATGCTCCTCTGTCACTCGCCCGGTCTCCCTCTGTCGCTCTTCTTCTTGTCCCTCTTTCTCTTTGCCTGTATTTCTCAGGCCTCCTCTGCTAGTTTCCCGCCCTACACCTCACTTGTTCTCCTGTCACTACATCTCTCTTTCTTTGCAATTTCTTTCTTTCCTCCCGTCCTCCTCGCTGTGTCATTTTGTCTCTTTCTGTCTCTCTCGCGTCTTTCTGCTTGTCTTCTCTTCTTTTATGTCCTTTTCACCTCGCTCTACTGTGCCTGATCTTCCTCTACTACTCCGCCTATCGCCCTCATCTTTATACCCTAGTCTCTTTTCTGTTGTTTCTTTGGGTTAGTCATCTCCTGTTGTTTCTCTGTGTTAGTCTGTCTCTCTGTTTTTTGTTTCTCTCTGTTAGTCTGCCTCTCTCTTTCCTCTTGTGTCTCGCTGTTAGCCTATCTCTCTCTTTCCTGGTGTTTCCCTCTGTTAATCTGTCTCTTTCATGTTGTTTCTCTGTGTTAGTCTGACTTTCTCTTTCCTGTTTCTCGTGTTAGTCTGTCTCTCTCATTCCTGTTGTTTCTCTGGGTTAGTCTGTTTCTATCTTTCCTGTTGTTTCTCTCTGTTAGTCTGTCTCTCTCTCTTTCCTGTTGTGTTCTCTGTTAGTGTCTCTCTTTCCTGTTGTTCCTCTGTTAGTCTATCTCTCTATTTACCATTTTCTGTTTGTCAGTCTCTCTTGTTCCTGTTGTTTCTCTGTGTTAGTCTCTATCTTCATGTTTCTCTGTGTTGTCTGTCTCTCTTTGCTGTTTCTCTGTTAGTCGTCTCTCTTTCTCATTTCTCTGTTAGTCAGTCTCTCGTTCCTGTTGTTTCTCTCTGTTAGTCTCTATTTTTCCTGTTTCTCTGTGTTAGTCTGTTTCTCCCTTTCCTGTTGCGTCTATCTGTTAGTCATCTTTCTGTTTTCTCTTGTTTCTCTGTGTTAATCTCTCACACTTTCATGTTTCTCTGTCTTAGTCTGGCTCTCTTTCCTGTTGTTTCTATGTGTTAGTCGGTCTCTCTCTTTCCTGTTGTTTCTCTGTGTTAGTCTGTCTCTCTGTTTCCTGTTGTGTCTCTCTGTTAATCTGTCTCTCTTTCCTGTTTCTCTGTGTTAGTCTGTCACTCTTTTTTTCCTGTTGTTTCTCTCTTAGTCTTTTTCTCCTTCCTGTTGTTTCCCACTCGCGCGCATCTCTGCTCGGTCTCTCCCCTCCCTTCCGATCTCTCTTTCATTCATCGATGCCTGTCCCACTCTCTGTGTTTGTCTTTTTCTCTACCTGTCGCTGTCTCTGCTCTCTTCCTGTCTGTGCTCTCTCTTCACCCCTTCACTTCCTTTGCTCAGTGTGTAAAGATGTCGGGGGTGTTAGTGGATTTTCTCAGAGTTCACTCTGTTGTATCATGAGGCTGCCTGCACAGGAGGTACTGTCGCTGAATAATATGAAAGGGATCATACGTGTCTCTCTCTGTTCCGCCTCTGCTTGTCTCCTGTTCACTGTATGTCCTCTCTTCCTCTCTCTTCCTCTCATCATGTCCATGTTGCTCTCTCCCCCTTCATGTGTATTTCTCTTCCACTCATCCTTTCCTCCATGTTCTGCTCTCTGCATCTCTGGCAGTACCCCTCTCTTGCTCTCCCTCCTCTTGTGTCTCTCACTCTGACATTATTGCTCTCTCTTTTCTGTCTTTAATCTGCAAACTTTATTTCTGTCCGACATTCACAGTCAGTCTGTGTATGTTTTTCAATCTATCTTTCTGAGTCTCTCTCCACTGTTTGTCACTCGATGCTGTCAGTGCCTCCTCTCTTCTCTGCTGTATCATCTCTCCCTCTGGCTCTCTCTTTCTTCCCTTCTTGCATTCTTCTCTGTTTCTTCCTTTTCACCCCCACGCCCCACCCTCCTCCCAACCCTCCATTACTTGGAATACCCCAATGTAGCTGAGATGGAAATGAGGAAGTGTGAGAGATTGTGAGGGCAAGAGGGGGAAGAGTTCACCCGTTATCTCTGGAATTTGGGGGTCACTTCGGGTTTTATTTAAGAATCGAGAAAAAAACCACATTTCCCCTCCAGGTGTCTGATGGCAGGAGGCTGTGATTGGCTGTGCTGTCCCTGCTGTTGTGATTGACAGACTGTGGGTACGCTGTGATTGGCTGTGCTGTCCCAGTTGGTGTGATTGACAGGCTGTCTGAGCACTGTGATTGGCTGGTTTCTGAGCCTTGCTTCTCTCTTGCAGGTGAGGTGGCTCTGGATCCTGTCACTGCTCATCCCCGGCTCTTCGTGTCCGAGGACGGGAGAAGCGTGAGATGGGAAGAGGAGGCCCAGGATCTGCCTGACACCCCCCAGAGATTCACTTACTACCCCTGTGTCCTGGGGAGGGAGGGTCTGAGCTCAGGAAGGCATTACTGGGAGGTGGAGGTGGGGGGCAGCCTGGGCTGGATCCTGGGGGTGTGTGATGAGTCTCTGCCCAGGAAGGGGGAGATCACAGCATCACCTAAGGGGGGACTCTGGGCAGTGCGGCTATCGGGTGATATATACTGGGCTCTCACCTCCCCTTCCACCCCCCTGTCTCCCCACGCTCCCCCCAAATCCCTGGGTTTCTTCCTGGACTATGAGGCGGGCAGGTTCTCGGTCTACGATGCGCAGAACCGGGCTCGGATCTTCTCCTTCGGGAACCGCTTCACCCGCACCCTGCGGCCCTACTTCGAGATATGGAGACCCGAGGGGGGGCTGCGGATCCTTCTGGGGGCAGGGCGGCGCTGAGAGCAGTGGAGTCCGGCAGCAGGTAAGGGGGGAGCTGTGTTTGTGGGGGTGGGGGCAGGGACTGGGGGCCCTGACCAGCGGTGTATAAAGATAGGGGGGGCACTGCTCTCTTTGCAGTGTCTGTTATAGGGGGGCTCAGCTGTCAGTAGTTTACCTCTGGGCGGGACTTGTTAAGGGGCAATGACTTCTTTTGGGCACTGTCCTGTGATGTTTAAGAAGTGCAGGTTACTTTTGCCTCTTTTAGGGGGGGACGAGGAGGGGGCTTGGGCACTGTCCTGTTTTTTTGGTGGTGTGCGGGGTTGGTTACGGTCCTGTATCTGAAAGGGAGGGGCACTGCTCTTTTGAGCGAGGGTTTTGGCGGCTCATTCGTCCACGCTTTTGCACAGGAAGGGCTTTTCAATGCTTATCCCATAATCTCCTGCTACACTCATCAAGAAGAGAGCACATTCAAGCCTGTCTCCACAGCCTCTACCAACACGGCCAAACTCTTTAAAATCTGCAATAGAACTGGTCAATCCTGTTGCGGTCTCTACCTATCCTGTTCCCTCCAAGGCCCTCAGTGTGGCTCTGGACTTTGACTTCTCCGCTAAATCTCGGGACATCCTGTCCTCTATCTCCCCTTCCTCTTCCTCTCCCTCTCCCTCTCTCGGCCCCCTTGAGCCATCTCTATCTCTCCTCCTCCTTTTTCCTCTTTCTCTCTGACAACACCTGACAAGGTTTCTAGACAATACTGATCTATGAAAGCATCGTCCAAACAGGTGCTCCCCTGCTCCTCCACAACCATCAAGGACCATATTACCACCCTTGCTCCAGCCTTGGACGATTTTTGTAATCACTCTTTAGCCATTGGAACGTTCCCTTCTCCCCTTAAGCACTCCCTTGTGCACCCACTCGTCAAGAAGTCGTCTGCTGATCCGACCTGCCAGGCAAACTTTTGCCCAATCTCCATCACCCCTTTTTTGGGAAAACTCTTGGAAAAGCTTGCCATCTCCCAGCTTACTCTCCACACTGAATCGGTTGGTTGTCTCCATGACCATCAGTCTGGCATCAGAGATGCCAGTGGTAAGGTAACTGCTCTCCTGAACACCCATGAAGATTTGTTCTCTAACCTTGATTCCAACATTCCTTCTGTCCTCACCCTCTTTCTTTCCTATGCTTTCGACACAGTCAACAATGCCATCCTGATCAATCGACTCCGTTAGAACCAGGGCATCACGGATCAGGCCCCAGAGTGACTGACCTGCTTCCTCTTGGACCGCCACCCTCTTCCCCCCCCTCCCAGATCCAACCTGGTCTCAATCTCTCTACCACCTCTCTCTACCTGTGGCGTTCCCCAGGGCTCTATTCTCTCACCCTGATTTTTCAACCTCTACTTGGCCCCTTTGGCCCACCTGATCTCTACATTTTCCTCTAACTTTCAGCGTTATGCAGATGACTCAGCTTTCCTTCAGGCTCCCCTCAGCCTCTTCTCTCTCTCTCATTCCTGACTGTCTATCCGCGATTCAGGCTTGGTGCGCCTCCAACGATCTCTGCCTTAATGCCAGTAAGACGGAGATCCTTCTCATTGGGAGAAACAAAAGGGGGATGGCGAGGCGCGCACTCCAGTTCCCAGTCAAATTAGACCTGATACAAAAAGTAATTGGGTTAGATCCCAAAAACAATTCAATAAGTATTAACAGGGTTGGATCCCATCTGCTGTTCAATTGGTCTGTTTTTGTTCTCCTCCTAGCGCTTTCCTGTCACAAACAATCATCAGGGAGACTATGCTGGTATGCAGGTCATTCCAATTAGTAGCTCTTTCTGGTAGCTGTAGTTTTCACATGTTACCAATCAGGTGACCAGGAACCGACACCCCTCCTAGTGCATAATTTTTCTCTGTGCTACTTATACCGCCTTATCTTACTTTCTACACTTAGGGCCTCATTGCACGGAAGGCGGTAATGGTTAACGGCCACCGTTAATGGTAACGGATGGCCGTTAACCATTACCGCTTACTACGAGGTCCCTTAGCGGGTTGGTGTTTTAACGCCTGCTTTTTTGCAGGCGTTAAAAACCAACCCGCTAAGGGACCTCGGAGCTAATTACGGCACCGCAAAATTGCGGTGCCGTAATTAGCGCCTTCCCCATTCCCATAGAGCCCTATGGGGCAGAAATGGGAATGGGGAAGGGCAATGGCTGAAGGGGGATTTACCGCCCCACCAACCTTGTAATGGGGCGGTAAATCCCCTTTCCGCCAAGGCGGTACCGGTAATTTACCGGCATGGTCCAGGGTGCTAGTAGCACCCTGGACCACCGCCTTCCGTGTAATGAGGCCCTTAATCTTTATATCTTCTCCAGTTTATCACATTAACAGTGTGCGTGATATATATTTAGTGAAGAAAACGTTGTTAAAGGGACGTTAAGGTTTAGTTGCTCCAATAAAAACCCTTGAAATTCAGAAAAACAACGTTAAAGGGACTTTATGGTTGCAGCGTAACATTGAAAAACCAATGAAATTCAGCAGTTATGGTAAGCTATGCAACCAAAACTCACGCCCCGCCATGCACTACATAGAATAACACCCAGGACATCAAAGATGACACCACAAATTGCATCATCGATGACATCACATTTCCTGGAAACTTTTTTGTTTAGTGACAGTAAGCAGTTTAAGCATTACCTGGAGGAACTGCATTGAAACATGGCAATCATACTTAGAAGGTGCTATTACATGTAACCCTTCGCCTTGCAGCATGTTCCCAAGCTAATTTCCTTGGGGTTTGGCCTCCGCACATGGTGCCCACACATGGAACAGTGAGCAGGACCCAGACAGATCATACAGTTTGTAACCTTTATATGTGTGATGACTGACTCTAATCTTAGATTCATTTGCTGGCTGTAGTATTTGCTTCCTACTTACTAGATGTTACCCGTCTGTGCACATCCGCTCACGTGTCTAGTAATTCTTGTTTCTGATGCTTGTTAATCTGCTTAGAATCACATGCTGTGCAAAGTCCGACATCCAGTGGTCACCGCAGAGTATTGCATTTTGTTTTTCGTAGTCGAAAAGGGGACGTCGACAAGGCGTGTCTGTAACACTATCCCTATAGTGACGTGCAGTGTACCCACAATCCCTCACGCGTTGAGGCCCCTCTGATTGTTTTTTTCCGCCCAGTTTTTGGTCGCCTTTATGCGGAGCTCCTCGAGAGACATTGCGAAATAATTCCTCGACCTTGGTTGTTTACTATATAATACCATATACATAGATCTCCCTCTATCCCCCCTCGACGTTGAAGCGTTCTCCGCCAAGCAAGATCTTCGACGGAGGGACGAGCGGAGGAGATCCTTTGGCGCTGCCGAACACGTGGCCGGGCCTCGCTGGCCTAACACAGTAGGGAGAGTGGGGTTGTTTGGTCATTTCTTTGTTTCACTCTAAGAATGCCTTTCTCTTTCCCCTCCCTCTCTTTCGAGGTCGTAATCACATTTTATATCCTTAGCTATGGAGAGGACGCCCTTTAGGTTTGCCCGCGCTGCAAGGGCAAATTTACCTGGAAGGACAAGCACAAACGGTGTAACCGTTGCTTGCCCCTCGATCACAAAGAGGACGGCTGTGCAGCCTGTAAGTTATTGAAACCCAAAACATTAAAAGACTGCAGGGTCAAAAGGTGGGCAGCCTATGCGATGTCTAGGTCTGACTCCTCGCCAGCTGCCGCCGTCTCCGAATGTGGCGAGGAAAGTGATTACACGACCTCCGCTACGGTGGTTGTAGACCTCTCGAAGGAGCGTTCCCGCTCCTCGTCGTCCGTCCGTCCCCGGCCCCGACAAGCCTGGCTCACGCCCCGCTTATGGGGATGAACACCCCGGCGACAAGGACGAACACAGAAAAACACACAAGCACATACCCCACAGCACGCATTCGTCGAAGACGAAGGCAGCCATAGCGTCAACGTAGGCGTCGGGTCCACCGGCGCCTTCCGCCGACCGTAAGGGTCGCAAGCCCTCCCCGCCACCGCTTCCGCGACCGGCGACTGGGCTTTCTATAAATAAGGGCGCTAACCCCAAATCCTCAGGCGACGCGCCTCGCAAGAGTGCGCACGTCGCCAGTAAAGACTCAACACTGCCTAGCGCGACAGCGCGCAATCCCTCGACGGAGAAACTGCTCTCCGAAAGCCTTGCGCGTATAGCTTTGAAGGACGGCCAGAGACGGACGGCGCATAACACGTTGAAAACCGCTCACAGGGCCAAAGAAACGCCGAGGACGCCGAAGGGTGGGCTGGGACAGCTCCCACCATCGACAGAAGACCCTAACCAGCAAGAAGGTTTCTCAGAAGGCGAAGGGACGTTATCTTCGACGCTATGGGATAGAACTAAGCAACTGCAAGGAGAGGAACCTCCCTTTTCACTCCCAGATCGCTCTGGCCTACCTTACTGGACTGTAGAGAGGTTCCAGTCATGTATGGACAAGCTAGACAGGTTCATGGCCATCCCAGAAAATAGGACTCCCAAGAGGCCAAGGGAGGTACCCCAGGAGGGGCCAAGGGCTAAATACCCGAAGCACTTTAACCCCCTACAGGAAGACATGGACTCTTACGACCTCACTGAGGAGGATCCTCACTTCCAGGAAGAGGATGAGTTTGTGTATAATGAAGACCTACAGGAGGAAGAAGGTTTTCATGTAAGTGAAGAGAGCTACGGGGAGGAGCCAGGTGAAGGTGGCGCACAGTCCTGGCAGTCACCATCAGGGTCTACAGACCCCGAAATGATAGACATTTCTTCTCCTCAGACCACACCGGTCAGGAACCCGTCTCCAGTAGACGATCAGCCCACTTCAATGCGCTACTGAGGAAGGCAGCAGCGCATTTTGAAGTAGAAACTGGGGAGGTCACCACAGATACTGATTTCGTCGAAAGGATTATTAAGGAAAAACCTCGCACTAGTCAAACCATCCCTATCCTCGCCTCAGTTAAGACGACTCACCCCATCGCTGTCCACCCCCGCGCTGGTAAGAGGAGTCAATCCAAGAATGGAGAAATTGTTCTCACCCTCTCAGTCAGACCCATTATATATCAGGGGTCACTCAGTCCCAGAGTCCTTAGTGGTTACTAACACAAGGAAGAGGGCTGGGGTTCCACTGTCAACCAGCGAGGCACCCCCAGACAAGGAGGGGAAAAAACTTTATGCCCTGGGCAAAAGAATTCCACCTCGGCAGCGTTTCCAATTAGAATTGCCAATAATGATACATTGTTGGCAAGCTACGCCGATGCTCAATGGGCAAAACTCAACAGGACATCGAAGAAGCCCTGAACCTCTAAAAACACGCCTTTTGGCTACAGTTACAGAAGGAGCTCTGGTCAACCAGAGCATCATTAAAACACTCTTGATGCGGCAGAAACTGCTGGCCTCTCTTTGGTGCAAGGAATTCTACTGAAGCGTCACGTCTGGCTTCGCCATTCCGGTTTCAAGGCAGAAACGCAGGCATCGCTCATTAATAAGCCAATAGAAGAGTCTAATCTCTTTGGAAGGGCAGTGGACGACGCGCTGGAAAATGCGAAGAAGAAATTCGACACTATAAAAACCTTAGACCAAATCTCAAAGCCTCCAAACAGGCAAGGATTTGAAAACAAGCGCTTTTTTCGTGGCCAACGCCAACAGCAGAGGCAGCAACAGCATTACACCTCGGGCAACTGGCCCTCTAATCAGGGTTCCAGTAACCAATATAACCAAAGAGGACAACGCCGCGGCAAAGGCAGAGGCCGGGGCTCTAGCCCCAGAGGCACCCCGGCAAGTAACACCAAATGACCCGAAAGTCCGGGTCCCTTCCCTCTCCGGTTGGGGGCCGGATAACATCATTCCTATCAGCATGGGAGGGAATAACATCAGACCGGTGGGTATTATCAACCGTAGCCCACGGGTAATGTATAGAGTTCAATCGGTCCCCCACCTACAGACCTCCAGGTCCCCCACCTACAGACCTCCAAGGGCAAGACGCCTGTCCCCAGACCACCTCGTCATCCTCCTGCAAGAAGTAGAACAGCTGCTATAGAAAGGAGCAATAGAAGTCGTGCCCCTATCTCAGGTAATGGAAGGTATTTATTCAGTGTACTTCCTTATACCCAAAAAGAACCGAAGCATGCGCCCTGTACTAGATCTGCGCCCAGCGAACAAATTTGTAAAACCGCAGGAATTTCGTATGGTAACATTACAGGAGGTAATTCCCCTGCTATCTCAGGGGGACTACATGACAACACTAGATATGAAAGATGCATACTTTCATATTTTAATGTTGCCAGCGCACAGAAAATACCTCAGGTACATGATAGAGGGCAAACACTACCAGTTCAGAGTGCTACCCTTCGGCATAGCGTCTGCACCAAGGGTATTCACAAAGGTACTGGCAGTGGCAGCGGCCAACTGCGCAGGTTGTCCATACCGGTATACCCTTACCTCGACGATTGGCTCATAACAGGGGAGTCCTACGAGACATGCTTCTCAAACACTCAGAAGACAGTAGACCTTTTGTTCCAACTGGGCTTCTCCATCAACGATAAAAAGTCCAGCTTAGAGCCCAGCCAAGTCAAACAATTCCTAGGGGCTCTAATTCGAACAAGGGGCGGCCTCGTCTCCCCTCCAACGAGAGGGTCCAAAATATGCTTTTCAGATCCCTCAATATGTGGCCGGTCGAGAGTGACGGTACGCAAAGCAATGCGCTTGCTTGGAATGATGGCGTCATGTATTTATTTGGTACCTCACGCGCGCCTGCGCATGCGCCCAATGCAAGAGTGGCTCAAAAGCCAGTGGTGTCTGGCCAGCGGACAATGGGACGATCTAGTGGTGGTCTCGCAGGCCTTGGTTCGCTCGCTACGGTGGTGGTCGAAGGAAAACCTGGTAATAGGGAAACCATTCGCCACCCCCGCAGTGGAAGCCACTCTAACCACAGACGCATCCCTCACAGGATGGGGGCTCACCTATCCCATCAGACTGCTCACGGAGTCTGGACTCCGAGCGTAGCGTCCAAACACATAAACTTATTAGAACTACTTGCGGTGTTCAAGGCACTAAAAGCCTTCCAGACACACCTACAAGGGAAGACAGTGATGGTCCTCACGTACAGCACCACAGCCATGTACTACCTCAACAAGCAAGGGGGCACTCAATCTCCAGGACTGTCCAAGCTGCCCCAGAACATCTGGAAGTGGGCTCTCAGACACATGTTCCTATTGTCACAACATGTACTGGGGGAACTCAATCTGCTAGCAGACGAACTCAGCAGAGACTTTCCTCTGCCCTCAGAGTACGAATGGCGATTACACGAAGACATCGCCTTCGACAACTTCAAACAATGGGGCTTCCCAGAAATAGACCTCTTCACAACTCTGGAGAACTCACAATGCCTAGATTACGCCTCCAGATACCCACAGAACCGCTCCAAGGGGAACAGTCTCTGGATACCATGGTCAGGGAAATTTGTTTACGCTTTTCCCCCGACTCCTCTGCTGAACAAAATAGTGCACAGGATGCACAGTCACCATGATTCTGATAGCCCCTATGTGGGCCCGCCAACCATGGTTTGCGCACCTGATGGAGATGTCCCTAGCCCCACCAGTAAAACTGCCCTGCCCATACAACTTGCTGTCACAGGACAGGGGCAAGACACTACACCCGTGCCCACAGAACATGAACTTAGCTGCCTGGCTCCTGAGATCATAGAATTTGGCCATTTACAACTCCCTCAGAGATGCATGGACATTCTACGAGAAGCTAGAAAACCCAACACTTGTCACTGCTATTCTAGCAAGTGGAAGAGATTTGTCATCTGGTGTAGAGGTAAGAACATCAACCCAGTCCACTGCTCTCCCACACAAATTGTCCTTTACCTGACCCATTTACTGGACTCAGGTCTAGTGTTCAATTCTATTAAAGTCCATCTAGCGGCACTTTCGGCACTTTCTGCATACACCACCTCTCAACTTAAGGTGTCATGGTGGAAAGTCCCAGTTATTAAAGCCTTTATGGAGGGGGTAAAGGGAATACACCCTCCGATAGCAAACCCAGCTCCAGGCTGGGACCTTAATGTGGTACTTACCAGGCTCATGGGCTCGCCCTTTGAACCCATGCACAAAGCAACTCTTAAGGACCTCACCCTTAAAACTGCTTTCCTAATAGCTATCACCTCCATTAGGAGAGTAAGTGAACTACAGGCTCTTTCTATTCTAGACCCCTTCGTAACAGTTCACAAAGATAAGGTGGTTCTAAGCACACACCCAAGGTTTGCACCGAAATTCATATCGAAATTCCATGTCAACCAGTCAATAGAACTACCAACGTTCTTTCAAAACCCTTCCAATTTGGGAGAAAGGAGCCTGCATACACTCCGATGTGCGCAGAGCTGTCATGTTTTATATGGAAAGGACCAGGCCACAGAGAAAGACTAATCAGTTCTTTGTCTCGGTGGCAGCGGGAAGAGAAGGAGATGCAGTCTCAAAGTCCACTATATCTAGATGGATTGTTCAATGCATCACTCTCTGTTACACTCTTGCTAAGAGAGAACTACCCTTCAAGCCAAGAGCACACTCTACTCGAGGCACTGGGGCATCCATAGCATTCATTGCAAACGTTCCCCTCGAGTTCATTTGCAAAACGGCAACCTGGAGTTCTGTACACACCTTTACAAAACACTACTGTCTAGATGCTCACTCTAGATCTGATTCCCAGGTGGGACAAGCAGTATTAAGACATCTTTTCTCTACTGTTCCTTCTCACAACCCACCTCCAACTCCGGGTACTGCTCCCTAGTCTATGCACAGCATGTGATTCTAAGCAGATTAACAAGCATCATTAGACAATGCATTACTTACCGTAAAAGCATTTCTGATGGTTGTATCTGCTTAGATTTACATGCGCCCACCCTTCCTCCCCGCTCGGATGGAAGGAACATAGACATCTTTCTACATCTCTCTCTCTCTTTTCTGTACTCACTCATGTATAAAAGGCTCCCTCAGGGCAGAAAAAATACAAACAGAGGGACCTCGACACGTGAGGGATTGTGGGTACACTGCACGTCACTATAGGGATAGTGTTACAGACACGCCTTGTCGACGTCCCCTTTTCGACTACGAAAAACAAAATGCAATACTCCGCGGTGACCACTGGATGTCGGACTATGCACAGCATGTGAATCTAAGCAGATACAACCATCAGAAATGCTTTTACGGTAAGTAATGCATTGTCATACTTAGCCCGTGGCTAACCGTTTAACATTACTCAAGGTCCTGATAGGCTTGGACTTATAATCTTCTAGATCTACTCTACTCGTACAGTCCATGCTGGAGCCATGGCCTATATTCATGGATTGTTAGATTGCTATATTATCCACAGGCAGTTTCTGTTTGAATAAGTACATTTTGTGATCCATGGACTGTTCATGAGATCCCGACCTATCACCCTTCATATATTGGTAGCAATAAACACAACCTGTTGTAAGGATTTTGTCAAGATTTTTACAAATGAGTGATGTCATCAGTGATGCCATTTGTGATGTCATCGTTGTCCTGGGTGTTAGTCTGAGCATTGCATGTGGGGGCACGAGTTATGGTTGCATAGGTTACCATAGAATCCTGCCCCTGCCTTCAAACATAAGCATTAACATCGAAGCAATTCAGGAATAATGTGTGAAAATTAAAGATGTGCATATATTTTTTATATTTCTCATTTCAAACGTATATGTACTTGTAGCATCGACAAAAAAGTAAAATCACATTAATTAAAATTACACTTAGCTAATCCACTTAGCTAATCCAAGGATAGCTGTAACTTCCTTGGTTCCACTACATACAACATTTGTTGTAAGTCAATAGCTCATTAGTGTTCATAGCAATCTGTCAATTAATGAGACCACACATTAATCTACGCCTACACGTGTGTCAGCGCATAGGGCAGGAAAGTCAGCTAAAGGTGAGCTTCTTCAGGGCTATTTCCTTATTTACAGGATCGGTCTAATAATAAAAGAAAATATTGATACATTTGTTATATGGAAATAAAATTGCATAGACTGGTATGGGGGGGGATTCAGGAAGGCATTAGCATAATTATGTGTTTTAAGTATGTAAAAACTCCAATAGTTCTCCAAATAATATGCAATGTATATCTACTTGTGATAATTCTTGTCATAATCGAAAAATTATTTTAAAGTAACAGTCCTACCTGCACTGCATGATGCATCTAATGTTCGTCTGCAGTCTCCAAATATCTCTCAAATATGTGTGACCTGCAACAACTTCATCTTATAAGAATATGTTCATAGTTGGTCTGAACCCGTTCTATTCATCTAGGTGAATATTTACTCACTAGAATCTATAGGCACACTCTTCTTTGGATTCCTGAGCAATTTCTTGTGCTCTGAGTAATTTTTAAGTTCTTAAGTTGCTCAAATGCTTTCACCATATAATTATGTGTAAATGCATAATTATCTGTGTTGTCTATTCTATACGGCATATCAGTGTACACAAACTCCTGGTAGGTTTACTACTTGCCTACTTCTTACTTGGTTAGAGTCTCATCTCTCCTGCAGCATGCTAACTGCGGTTGCTATACCCTAAACCATGGGTGCACAACATACGGTCCGCAGGCCAGTTGCGGCCCGCCATGCCATTTTGTCTGGCCCGCGAGGCACAAAGACTTTCCTAATGGAGGGCAGCCCGCAAGCAGCATCGGCCGCCCTCCATTAGGAAAGTCTTTGTTGTCTTTCGGGCCAGACAAAACACTGGACCTCATTGGTTCAGGGCACACAAACCACATAGCTCCTATGAGCCACGTAGTGCGTGTGTGCTGCACCAATGGAGTGCCAGCCCTACGGCTGGCGTGGCCAGTAAGGCTTGATGTCGGAAGGCATTTCAGCCTTGCTTGCCACACCAGCCGTAGTGCCAGGAGCCTCGCCAGCGTTCCAGCACGTCTGGGTAAGTACATGGTGGGGGGGCTGTATGTTTGTGTGTGTGTGTGTGTCTGTCTCGGGTCCGTCCTGACTGTGTTTTTGTTTTTGTATGTATGTTGAGATGCAGAGGTGGGGGGGGTGTGTGGGTGTGTATGGGTGTGTTTGTATTTGTATGTCTGCAGTGTATCTTGAGATGCGGGGGTGGGGGGTGTGTCGGGTCTGCTTGAATGTGTTTGTGTGCAAGTTCAGTGTATGTTGAGATGCGGGGGTGGGGTGTGTGTCGGGTCTGCCTGAATGTGTTTGTGTGCAAGTGGATTGTGTGTTGAGATGCAGAGGGGGGGTTCTGCCTGAATGTGTTTGTGTGCAAGTGGATTGTGTGTTGAGATGCGGAGGGGTGGTTCTGCCTGAATGTGTTTGTGTGCAGTCATGTGTATGTTGAGATGCTGGGGAGGGATGGGGGGAGGTTGGAGGGGTCGGGTCTGCCTGAATGTTTGTTGTTGTTGTGTGTGCACGTTCAGTGTATGTTGAGATGGGGGGTGGGGGGTCCGGGTCTGTATGCGTGCATGCTTGTGAGTTTGTTTGGTGAGTTGGGGGGTGGGGGTTCAGGTCTGTATGGATGCATGGTGTATGATGTGAGTGTGTATGGTGAGTTGGGGTGGGGTCTGTATGGTGCATGGTGTATGCTGTGAGTTTGTGTGCTGAGTTGGGGGTGGGGGGTTCGGGTCTGTATGGGTGCATGGTGTATGCTTGTGGTTTGTGTGCTGAGTTGGGGGTGGGGGTTCGGGTCTGTATGGGTGCATGGTGTATGCTTGTGGGTTTGTGTGCTGAGTTGGGGTGGGGGGTTTGGGTCTGTATGGGTGCATGGTGTATGCTTGTGGGTTTGTGTGCTGAGTTGGGGGTTCGGGTCTGTATGGGTGCATGGTGTATGCTTGTGGGTTTGTGTGCTGAGTTGGGGGTGGGGGTTCGGGTCTGTACGGGTGCATGGTGTATGCTTGTTAGTTTGTATGCAGGGGTAGGGGCGTTGGGGTCTGTATGAATATGTATGCATGGTGCATGCTTGGTGGCATGGAGCATAGTGTTTGCTTGAGGGGTGGGTGTCTTGGGGCACAGTGTTTGCATGAGGCGTGGGTGTCTTGGGGCATAGTGTTTGCATGAGGGGTGGGTGTCTTGGGGCATAGTGTTTGCATGAGGGGTGGATGTCTTGGGGCATAGTGTTTGCATGAGGGGTGGGTGTCTTGGGGCATAGTGTTTGCATGAGGGGTGGGTGTCTTGGGGCATAGTGTTTGCATGAGGGGTGGTTGTCTTGGGGCATAGTGTTTGCATGAGGGGTGGGTGTCTGGGGCATAGTGTTTGCATGAGGGGTGGGTGTCTTGGGGCATAGTGTTTGCATGAGGGGTGGGTGTCTTGGGGCATAGTGTTTGCATGAGGGGTGGGTGTCATGGGCATAGTGTTTGGTCGGGGAGTGGGGGCTATGGGGCATAGTGTTTGCTTGAGGGGTGGGTGTCTTGGGGCATAGTGTTTGCATGAGGCGTGGGTGTCATGGGCATAGTGTTTGGTTGGGGAGTGGGGGCCATGGGGACATAGTGTTTGCATGAGAGGTGGGTGTCATGGGCATAGTGTTTGCATGAGGGGTGGGTGTCATGGGGCATAGTGTTTGGTCGGGGGTGGGGCTATGGGGCATAGTGTTTGCTTGAGGGTGGTGTCTTGGGCATAGTGTTTGCATGAGGGGTGGGTGTCATGGGGCATAGTGTTTGGTTGGGAGTGGGGGCCATGGGACATAGTGTTTGCATGAGGGGTGGGTGTCTTGGGCATAGTGTATGCATGAGGGGTGGGGCCATGGGCATAGTGTTTGCGTGGGGGTGGGGGCCATGGGGCATAGTGTTTGCATGAGGGGTGGGTGTCATTGGGCATAGTGTTTGCTTGAGGGGGGGTGTCATGGGGCAAAGTGTTTGCATGAGTGGTGGGGGCCATGGGGCATAGTGTTTGGTTGGGGAGTGGGTGCCTTGGGGCATAGTGTTTGCATGAGGGGTGGGGTCTTGGGGCATAGTGTTTGCATGAGGGGTGGGCGTCTTGGGGCATAGTGTTTGCATGAGGGGTGGGGGCCATGGGGCATAGTGTTTAATAAAAATGAGGGGTTGAAAAAGCCTCCTGCCATGCCACGCCCCACCGCGCCTACCGCCCCACCCACATTTACTTTTTGGCCCACTATAGCCATCATGTAGGGTACTTTCGGCCCTCTGTCAAAATCAGTTGTGCACCTCTGCCCTAAACACTTGGGCCTCATCACGAGTTGGGCTGTAGCCCTTAAATGCGGTGGTAACGGTATTACAGCCGCATTTAAGGGCTGACCCTATCACGAGTTGGGCGCTAAATGGGCTGTTTTATCTCCAGCCTTTCTCTGGATGTAAAAATCCCCTTTTTCAGCTGTAATACCGCAAGCTGTATTAGCCCGCATAATTAGCGCTGAAAATGCCCCATTGAATCCAATGGACCCAATGTGGAATGGGGATTTCCCGTTAACACCCAACCCGTGATCCGGCGGTTATACCTAGCTGCCTAGAACTGTAGGATTAGGAGGGAGAGGTGGGGTCATCAGGGGGGGCTTCTGTTCTTCACTGTGAGTCTTCACTTTGGATCATCCCATTCTGTGCTGTTAGTGGGATTTTCATCTTATTACATTGTTCACTCTCAGGCTATTTATGCGAGTCTGAGGTAAGGGAAGGAGTTCACGGTTTCCAGGACACTGCTGCTAGTGCAGGATGTTGGCCCCTTGTTTTCCTGGCTCTTTTCTAAGATCATAATTTTCTTAGACTTGTTTAAACCTTTCAGTTCTTACCACCTCCTTCTCCCATCCCCAGGTGTACCAAGCCATAGAAGCTTTGCCTGGCTGTCTGAGATGGATGGGGTGATGTTAGGTGGTGGGCACAGGAAATCACCCCACACCACTGTTATTGGGATTCATATATCGGTGTGTGTGTGTGTGTGTGTATATGTGTTGTTATGAATCAGCAATGATTCCCACAGAAATCCTGGCCTGGGACCCCTCTCAAGTGGCCAGGGAAGGGCAGAAGCTTCCTGATCCAACCCTGGGGGTGGTGTTCTGCCGAAGGATCTCATGGGGGGTAGGGAGGAACAGATCGGAGAACCTGGGAAACCGCTTGTTTAATTTTCCCAGAAATCCCACACTTCTAATGGCTTATTGCAGATGGAGAAAAAAAAGGAACCTCAATCCTTTCCTGTACGGGACTAGGAAGAGGCTCAAGAGTAATGTTGCAGGGGTGGTCAGCTTGTTAAGGCAAATGACCCACACCTGAGGTAAGCAGAGAGGCTTAAAAGGCCCCCTAAGATGCTGGCCATTAGATGGATCAGATGTAGCAGCAGCAGTAGGAGAGCACGTTGTGGCATTTCATGCAGCAGTTGAAGGAAAGAGAGAGAGCCGGGACTACTGTACAGCAGATTCTAGTTGCAGGTCCGGAGAGGGTCCTTTTCCCTCTAAATCTGAAGTACAGAGGTTGTGCAGCGGGAAATGTAAAGGAAGAAGGCTTTCCCCCATGTGAACCGAATTGCAGAGACTGCGCAGCAGGAAGAGTGCAGGAGACCGCGGCTGGGACCTTGTGTGCACCCGAGGGTCTCGGAGCAAGACGAGCTCCATGCTCAACTGGTGAGAATGAATGCAACTTGAGCGAGAAAGTGTCCGTTCGGAAGAAGCTACAGCAGTGAAAGTCCTGCAGCACGTGGAGGGGTTCAAGACAGAAGCCGATGAGTGTTACCCAGCTTTCTATTTCCTTGCATGTGCAAAGGCACGCAACAGTAGCAAAGGAGAATCACTTGGGTGCCAGTGAAATTGCTGTTAACCCGACAAATGATTGTCGGACAATGAATGCAACAATAGCAGCTCTCAAGTATGAGTGAAACTGCCGGAATGGTACTAATTGAATATTAAACTGAAGACAGCAGCTGAAATGCTAATCGTGTGTGCCTAAAAGTGGTTCTAAAGTGAAGGCCAATTGAAGAAAAAGCCGGCGAAAACATTGTAGCACTGAACCTAACTCACTGAACTTTAATAATTGTGAGTTCCACAGGAAAAAATAAGCATTGCCCAAAGCCAAGAGTGGTGCAAGCACCGCCAAAGCCAAAAGACACTAACAACTAGGCATATACCTAATGTCAACAGGAAGAGATGGGGCGAGTACAATATCTTAAAAGGGTGTAGCTTGTTGATTGTGATTGTTCCATAAAAGTAAAGCTGGCATAAAATCTCACATTGCCAAAGCCAAAAGGAGGAAAGGTAAAATCACATCCTTAAGGGTATTTTGGTTATTGGTGTTGCAGAAGGACAAGAGTGGCAAAGAGGCTGCCCTTCTGGAAGGTGAATGTTCAGATAAAGAGTGTCTTGCTTACATGGAGGTTTTGAGGAGCACTAATGTGAATCTGGTCCTTTCTGAAAAGTTGTTGAAAAGCATAAAACTGCAAAAAGCTGAAGCTGTTGTAAACTTGTGGTTGTCATTAGATGTAGAACTTCAGAAGCACTGTTGATTGTGTAAAACTATGGGGCAGTGAGTAGACCCGCATGGTGAATCCTTGTATAAGTGGGCCTGGGATGATACTAAACCAGGTAGAATTGGAAGTGCTGTGAAGTTGTCCTGACAAGGATGCAAACTGTGATTTATGGTGTTAAAGGGCGAGCTGAGAGACGCTGGTGTTAAAAAACAGTGTGTCTTTGAATCTTACAAGTTTTGGCAAATCATCTTGACCAAGAGTATCATTGATGCTATTTGATGGACTGAAAATAACCATTTAAGGAAGAACAGGATTATTATTTAAAAAAATTAAAAAGTTTGTATGGTTTATTAAAAACCTTTAAAAAAACAAAAGCAGTAGGACATTTCCAACTTAAAATTTCCAACCAGAAGAGAATAACACAAACCATATCAACACAGTAGCTACATCCGCTCGTTCCTCCCCCCACATAATATGTAAAATTCCTATCTGGTTTTGCAATTTCTCTTCATAACACCATGCTAATTGGCTCATATCTTCTGAGCATTCCACATCTATTGCACAGGGGTGACAGATATACTGTGTTCCAACGTATCACTAAGCAGCTCATCATTCTTCTCTATAAAACGATTAAGCATTTTTTCTAAAAAAAAGAGTCCATGCTATTGTTAGCCTTCTGTGCGTTTCATCAAACATCAATTGCCACCAATCTTCTGCACTAGGAGAAGGTCTCTTCAACATAAGCTGACCAAGATATTGCGTTCTCTCATCTCGTAAGGCTGTGCAAAATAGAGTTAGATGTTTCAATGATTCAACTTGTGCTTTACACAGTTGACAGGCGTCTGAGTCAGCCTTTTCCCATCGTCCCACTCTCTTTTGTTTTAAACAAATTCAGTTGAAACTTCATCTATAGAGATCGACGATATGGATCGGGAAATTGTTTCCAGTAGCTTTGTATCTCGTTCACCGCTCATTTTTCACTGCAAATGTTTTTCATGTTATGTCTACACCTTTGTTCTGCCGTCGCAAACCAGTCTCGTCTCCAAAGCATCTTTTTTGCATGATCCAGATTAGTTTGTAAGATGTCGATTCCGTTATCTAACACAGCAAGTATCATTTTGCATTGCTGTGCCCACATGGCAATTACCGAATATTCTTCTCCAATTCCGGCATTTTAAACTGTGGAAGCATCTCTGTCATAGTCATTTTGCGATACAAATTAAGCATGTTCCAAGATACCCGCGCGTTGGTAGATATCAAACTAAGCTCATGTCAAATACACGCTGTAGGGGTTCCTCTTGGTAAGCTTAGAACTCTGGACCAAAAGGTATTTTCAAGCGTCTCCCATAACTCATACGAACATCCCAATGCACATTCTGCGCTGTGAATTAGTGCAGGGGTGGCTTTTTGCTTGAAAAAGGCAAGTGCCGGCAGCAACAAAAATTACCATACTTTTTATTCAGGACCGACGCTTGAATTGCCAATTGGTGACATTTCCTTTTATACTCTCGACCCACTGAGCATCATTTACATTAGCGTTAATTTGCATGCCCATATATCGAGTGCGTGGAATGCTCTTCAGAGTCACTTTGCCTAATTTGCCATCGAAATTTTGTATGCTGCCGTCTATTCTGTCGCCTTAGATCTCCACCACTAAAATGTCAGACTTCGATGTATTAATACAGAGTCCATTTGCCGTGACATACTTTTCCACTTCATTCAGTTTTCGTTGAAGACCAATTGGCGTGGAATCCAACAGAACTAAGTCATCTGCATTCAGGGAGTCAGTTAATCTTTGGTGAAAAGGACTCGATCCCATCAATGCTCTGGTCAATATCAGACAGGAATAAATTGAAAATGATGGCAGCCAACAGGCAACCTTGCTTGACCCCGCAATGTGTTTGAATTGGCATTGACAAATGACCAGAATGATCCAATCTTATTCTGATCTGTATTAGTGTGGAGCTCTTTGATGGCCATCAAGAGACGTTGGTGGGCAATTCCACTTAACCAATTTGTTCCACAAGATCGCTGGTCTATACTGTCGAATGCATGCGACAGGTCAATCAATGCAAGGTAGATCTTTCCGCCAGTTCTTATGGCTTCCATTTTCATAATATTTATAATCAAAAGGTTCAAACTGCACCCAATTCCCTTGACAAACCCAGTTTGTCTATGATCAATGTGATTGCTCGGAACACTCCAATCTAATAGCTGCCGCTGAAGGAGTGTGGCATACACTTTTCCCAGCACATCCAGTAGTGCAATGGGCCAATAGTCCTTTGGATTTGCCCTATTGCCCTTTTTGAACACTGGAATAATAATAGCAGTTTTCCAGGAGGCAGGAGTTGCACTTTTGGCGATCATTTTCTTAAACAGTGAATAACAAGTCTGCTCATTCCTCTAGATTTTCTTTAAGGGTAACATTAGTTAATCCGCCCAGGCCTGGAGCAAGTGACAAGCTTGTTCTTTTTATGATATCAAAAATGTCACTTCTCTCAAACACCAGGTCCCAAAGGTCGACAATTGGCAACATAGGGTCTTCAATAGGGCCTTTCTTCTTATAAAGGTTACTGTAATGTGATGTCCATTCTTCCTCGGACACCATATTAGTGTGCAAAGCCTGCTGGGAGCCGCTTTGTTCATTAATGAGACTCCAAAATTCACGGCTGTTGTTGTTTCTTAACTTTGACATCATTGATTCTGCATCACGCTGGAAAATAATGTTTTTGTGTGATTTCAACCAATTCATATACGACTATTCTATGCAGTTTTTTTTAGCAACCCATTGCCCTTTATCTCCGATGACACACAATCTGATTTCTGCTCTCATTTTTCTTTTCCGTTTTAGGACTGCCAAGTCAAAAACATGTTTTGATAGAAACGCTGGTTTTCTCAATCCCTGTTTTTTTCCACAAAGGTTTTTAACAGATGTGCATATTCCAATTGATTGGGTTCATTCTGATAGTTCTTAGTAAACATCTTCACCTCTTCTACATTCAACCTCAGTCTAATCCTGCTAGCTTCAACCATTATTTCATGTCTCCACTCGCTGGCAGTATTTCCATTGACAGCAGTAATGTGGAGCTTCAGCAAACTGTGGTCACGCTCGATTTTTTTGTATTACCTCTAGGGTCTCCACCCTCGCGTGTAGCCCGTCTGAGGCATAAAAGTAATCCAATATCGATTCTTGATGCGTCCTCTTCCAAGCGGGTTTAGCTGGAACATCACCTGTTGTATGTCCATTTAGCATATGCATATTTCTCACTTTCATTTCAGTGCACCATTGTATTGCAGCGTTTGACGGGTTGTCCTTTCCGTTTGTGAGCTTGCTTTTTATATCCACAGGAGTTGATGTTAAGATCTCCACAAAGAAGAATTGTAGGGGAGATTTCGCTCTCATTGATTTCCTCAATTAAGCTTGTGACCTGATCCATAAATGCCGATATTCCAGTTGCTTTATGCTGCCAGTAGACATTGATGATATACAGCTGCTCATTTTTAGTTTTTCTTAACTTTTCGACCACCACCATAGTAGTTTGAACGTATGGTGAAATGTGTTTTGTTTGTTTGATTTTCAAACCAGAGCTTTTCCTCACAAGGGTTAAGAGACCAGCCATTGGTCGACCCATGGATATCTTTAGCGCCGGGATTAAAGCGATTTCAAATTCATCTGTGGTTGGACAATCCACCAGCCATGATTCCTGTATACAGGCTATATCAAAGCATTCTAACCAGTTGCATTCAAACAGGTGCATAAACCCATGTGTGTTCCAGCTACCGCTACAAATGGAGGCCTTTGTTTCCGATTTAATAAGTTAACTTTGCCTCTGCCTTCCCCAATGCTTTAGCAGACCAGCTCCAGTCATTCGCACTGTCACCCTCTGCTCTAGATCCCACAGAATCATGGTTATCATCAGTTCTTACGGCGTCATGTGCAAAGGTCATTTGTATCTGATCTTGGTGTTTTTTACCTTCTATGGGCTCACTTAGAGCAGACGCTGTCTGCAACTGGTGTTCTTGGAATCCAGGCACACTGATCCTGTGTACTGAGATTAACTTTGTCCGCACATGTGATATTATGCGAACATTTTTGTCTTAAGTTCTCAATTTTCATACAACTTTCGCTGTTGTGTTGCGTTTCATAATCACCTGTGTTCTGAGTTTCGAAGATATCAAATCCCAGTGAGATTAGAACAGAGGCGGCTTCCAGTAGTATATTACATATGATTCTAGAGTCGATATGTAATTTTACTCCATCATTCTCGGGTTCTTTGAAGAATTCTACTATCTTTATGTCATTAGACTCTATTGTCCTAAGACTTGGGACATAATGCATTAGTCGTAAGACATTTTTTCTGTTCAAGGTTAATCCGTCTTTGCTGGATGTAATCTGTTCCAGTACTAAGCAATATTTAGCTTGTGTTTTTTTGCTACCCTTTGACCTTTCACTTACAAGCATATTAGATCTCCCTCCAGATGCGTTGTCCTTGTACAGCCAATTGCAAACAGGTCTCGACACTTCATCAGCATATTGGGACCTATACAGTGGCTCCTTACTATGATTTTCAGCAATCAGGACCTTGTCATTGTTGGTAAATCCATTGCCTTGTTCTTGGTTGTCACTCACAACGCCATTTCGTGTCAGCTCCTCCACTAGTTTTTTCCGTTTGGCTTCTAAGGTGCTAAACACTGGACTGCCTATATTTAGAGATGTTGGTTGCTCTGCCATCGTGGGCAGAATCAGCGTGCACACTCTAGGCATTTTTTTTTATCAGGTTCTAAAGGCGCACTGGAGGCGCTGACACCAGTTTTGGTTGCGCGCTAAGAGCTACCACTTCCTTCCCTTTGAATGTGTTTCTTCGCTGAAAACTTTTCTAATATTCAGGTGGCACCCCAACCACATGATCTTCTTCATAGGTTGACCTGTCCATTAAATTAACTGACACTTCATTGTTTACGGGAGTGTCAATTTTACTTGTACTCTGCGTAGCATTTTCCATGTGTTGTATAGTCTCTTCTGATTTATTTGCACATCCATGACTCGATCCATCATTTAGAGTTACGCTTACTGACTTGATGTTGCGAAGGAATTTTCTAGAACTATTCATTCTTCTAAATGTTTTTGTGGGCACATTTTTAGAATTTCTAATGATGGTTGAACTTGTCACGGCCAACTTTCCACCTTGTTTATTCTTGGTGTTAAAAATCGCAAAGTTACCATCTTAAGCTCCGTTGCTCCTTGTAATCTCTTGCGCCGATCCGGCGTAATGGACACCTGTACATTTCTCAACCGTCGATGTTGAGGGTATTTGATTATCTAGATTTGCTCTGTTTCCACAGCAGTACCTTGCACTTTCTCTTCGTTAGCAATGGTTACAGGTTTCTCAAATCCTGAGGAGACGTACTCGTCCTCCGAGGTTCTCACACTAAAGACCTCTGCATTAGTTCCTTTATTAATAATCAAAGACATTCCTTTTCTTATGTGGGACTGTTCTTAATTTGAGTGGTCCTTTCCAATTTGACCCTTTTCTTGACCGGGTTTACTTCTTTGTTGACTTAAAATCCTCAATGCTTCTTTTGCAACCTCTGTAAGAAGCTTTTTGTTCTTGCTATTATTTGTTTTTTTATTGGATGATTGTTTTAGTTAGCTCTTCTTGCATTTGCTTTGAGTCATTTCGCCTTGGATTGGGCCTTGATTGCAGTGATCGTATTTTAGTATATTCTTGTTCCATAAGTGACGATTCTGTGGAAGAGTCGTCTGTTGTAGAATCATTTTGATCTTGCAGTGTCTTCGCTGGGGTAATACTCCCTTCTTTTGATCTACTTTGTCTAAAAGGAACCCAAGGCCTTCCATATGGCTTGTGAGGAGGAGCCTTTTTGCGTTGCCTCTTTACCTGCTCTTTGTTGCAAGCAGTAAATTCCTGGTGAATCACTGTCCTCAATTCCTCTGCGTTTAGCTGCACCATATGTCCACTTTTCCTGAACTGGACTCTTTAGGTTTGTAAATGGCGCCTGGACCATTTCATTTGGACTCTTTGGAATTTCATGGCAATCTCATGTCTTTTTTCTGCTACGAGCACTATTTATCTGAGCTAAATCATGTAACAACTTGTTTACTACTTCGAGCGAGTTTTTCCTATTTCTACTGTTTGCTCGTGGAGGCAGTTGAGGGCCTTCCTGCTCTGTACACTCTCCTGCTTGGGTCAAGGTCCAGCAGGCAAAGGAATCTCTCGGGCTCACCCCAGCCATACCCTCAGTCCAACTCACGTGAATCAAATCCCCCACCCCCAACCCCTCCTTTGGGTCGATGATCGGCATACTGCTCACTTTTGCGCAGAGATGGTAATCTGAGACCTCAGAGGTAGACACTGTCTCAATTTGCGTGGAAGCGCAAGCCCACATTTGGATCAGAGGAAGGTTCATGCGTCAGCCCTGCTTTTTCATGCACAGACGTGCTCGAGTGCAAGCCCGGCTCATCCAGATACTCGGCGATCGGCTCACACCCTGGCTTTCGAATGTTCCGCCCATCCTGCGGCAGAGCCTCAACAGCCCGCCATGCAAGTACGCGTAACTGGGGAAGCATTGTACAAGCCCCTGACTCCTTGCGACCAACATTCGGAGGCCCCGTGAACTGTCCCAATCTGCTGTCCGCAGACACACCATCGCTCGCCTTGGTAGGTACTTTTCTTAAGTTTACGTTTATAGTCATTTTGTGATTAACTGCAGGGGTGCACACACAACCAGTCAACGTGCCATTCTTCATTTACATGTGCGAACTCCAGATGCCTCCCGCGCATACCTTGCATGCAGTGTTAACAATCGCTACGCTAGGCACTGAACTTTTCGGACTTACTTGCTGATCATATCCAAGCTGTTTAGGGTCCAAGGTATCCACTGCGCCTCTAAGCACTGCAAGCGTGCTAATGGATGGTGGGGAATTTCCCCCCTGCCTCACATTGTTATATTTGCAGTATTTGCTTTATTTACGTTAATGGTCCGCCTATCCATGGTCGGGGGCCACAGCGCTCCTACGCCTCCAAAGACTCCTAAGATTTAGCTGATGCCGCGCCTGCTCCGCGGTGAGTCTGTGTCTATGAAGAACAAGATTATTGCTTTTGTTGAACATTGGATTAATAGAACTCTCTTTTGACCAGCTGAAAGTGCAAAGAACTGCATAGGCACTTTGTTATAAACCCAGATTTCCTTGTGACTTTTTGTTGAACTTTGGAAGTGAATCCAACTTAAAACTTGAGGAAGGAGAGTTCACCCGGGTTATAAAGAGGGACTGTGAATATTTAATAAATGCAATCATCATTGTTGTGAATTGCCATATATTTTCATGTGTGTTTTATGTACAAGTGTGATCGACAGAATCCTTTTGTTAGTGTTTCCTTTAGTTTACTTCAGGCAGGGAAATCCATGTCAGGGTAGGGTTAGTGAGGCGTTTATTGAAACATATGATTTAATAAAATGCCATTCATTGAGAAACCATCTACAAGTTGTCCGCCTCACATTTCTGAGCCCTGACAATGCATATATATATATATATATATATATTTATTACATAGCCTGCGGTAGCGGCCATGTAGTTATGGTTAAATTGCTCATCTCATAGGAAGAGCACTTTTTTGGCGGCTTATAACTGCGCTCCTGCTGGACGAATCCTCACCAAACTTTGCTAAAAATGTATATGGCCCAATCTGAATTCCTTAGCAAAGTTTGGTGAGGTTTGGTCAAGGGGGGGCAATTTTATAGGGGGGGGTCCCAAAATTTATTTTTTCCCATAGACATAATGGGGGAAAAAAACATTGCTCACGCCTACAGCCCAAACCGCTGGTCGGATTTTCACCAAATTTGCAGCAGGAGCGGCGGCTTGGTCCCGAAAGCGTGTTTTTGTTAATTTGGCGTAAATCCGTCCAGTATTTTATTTTAAACGACCAAAACGTAAGGCAAAATATTTGTGATATCTATGTCCGCTCTGCGGACACACTTCCCTGTTCCCTCCCTAGACAGGACACCGATTGGCTAATAGACTTGCGTCATGTCCGCGGACACACAACGTGTTCGCTGATTATTTGGAGGGAAGCGTGAGGTGCGTCAGATTTTTGGAAACGGCGCCATCTTGGATTCGTGGACATCGGCCGGTGTCCGTGGACATCGCAGTAATAACATATTAAAAAACACAACATTGCACTTGTCAAACTTAGCAAATAATCTCTGGGGAGGTGAGGGGTGATGAGGATGGGATGGGATATGGCTGCAAGAAGCAAAAAAAGGGTGTTTTTTTGCTGCGAAAAGTCTGCGAACAGTCCGGATGTTCGCGAACTGTCCTGTGAAGTTCGCGGGTACCTCTGCATTACAGGGTTGGTGAAAAGCAGTTCTTGGATGGCTTATAACTTTGGCGCCACTTAACGAAACTGCATGAAATTCTGCACTTATATTCCTGTCTGGATCCCAAATGAGTTTGCAAAGTTTGGTGGGATTCTGTCAAGAGGGGGTAAAATTAGAGGGGGGGTCCCAAAATAATGTAAAGGTTTATAAATAAGGTGCCATTGGACGAACATACACTTAATTTGGCAAACTGATAATACATATAGATATAAATGTTTTTGCGGCGAAGTTTGGTGGGATTTTGTCAACAGGGGGCAAAATTAGAGGAGGGTCCCAAAATAATGTAAAGGGTTATAAATGAGGTGCCATTTGACAAATCTACACAAAGGTTTGCAAAAAGATTATAGATCTAGATACAAATGTTTTTGTAAAGTCTGATTGGATTTTGTCAAGTGGGGGCCAGGTTATATGATGATTGTATGTGCATACATTTGACACTTTTGAAAAAATAAAACATGGGTGGATTTCCAGCAAACTTGTGTAAGGAGCATTGAGAACGACCTGAAAGTATGGTTTCGGAAATGTGCCCGTGTTTTATTTTTTGCCAAGTGTCATAATGAAGGTACAAAAAATAGTGATATACCTTTGGTGACTGAGGTGTAGCCTGTGGCCATGTGCAGTGGCCAGATTGTCCGGGTCATGGAATAAGGTCATGATCTGGCCAATCTGGCTACTGGCCATGACCACGAGGGACACAACATGGGGTTAAAGTGGCCATGTCAACCTGGGACTGGCTTTGTGGTAAAGTTATTCGAAATTGGGATAGATTTGAAAAGGAAGAAACATGTGCTTGTGCTAATATGGTCATGGAATTCTCTTTTTGCCTTCTGCAGGCTGCCATGGAAAGCGAAGAGGGGCCTGTATGGAACCCCACCTTCCCTTTCCATGGTGGCCATCTTGGAAAAGGATTTTCCTTCCTACACCGGGACGCCGCAGGCATCCCGGTGTAGGAAGAAAAATCTTTTTTTTAGCACCCGCTCTAGGTACCTAGGGTGCTAATGGCCTTCATCCCCCATTAGAGGGGCTGGAATGGGGGGACAATGGTCCAGAGACCTCGTTATCCACCCTCGCTTCGCTTGGGCTGATAACTTGCGCTCCGGGCCGGTATCCACCGTTCCAGTCCCTGGAACGGAGGATGAACGCCACAATATTCCCATTAGCAAAACGCAAAATGCAAATGGAAATGTTGGAAAATCTTATTGACTCTATGTACTTTACTGAGAAATATACAGTAGATGGAGTCTATAAGTTTTTTTTTTTTTGGTTCTATTTTTTATCTGTGTAAGGTGGTTCCTAAAGGAACATTTCTTTTGTTGTTTTTGGATGTATTTTTTTTTTTGGCAGGAGAGCTAAGAACGAAAGGTGGGGAGGGGAATGAGGGAAGTGGCACCAAACAATAATATGGAGGGGTAGGTGGACAGGGGAAAATGTTGCGTGAGTGTTATTTTTATGGTAGGGGGCAGTGTTTCTCATGCTCCTTGATTACAGAAGTGGAAAATAAATGGCAGATTTGCTAAAAGTATGTACTGTGTCCTAGATTGTTAATGGATAATGAGTAGGAATAGGTGTTGGAGCTGTGGCAATGGAAATTTTGAAGTTGAAAGTTCCTAGATCAGTAGAAAATGCAGTTCCGAGCTGTCTGCAGCTGTGAAGTGCGGACGGGTTCTCGGACACGTCGTCATGCCACGCCTCAGCGTATGTTCATGTGGCACTGTCTGGAAGGTCCGCAATGAAGGCAGATGTTCGTAGATGTCTACGGATGCAAAGCTAGTTGAAATAGTTGCAAAAAGTGTGTAGAATGTTAAAAACGATTCTAGAAGGTGGGAAATAGCAGAGTTTTAAGGTGACACTTTGTAAATTGGACACAAATATTGCTATATTGGGTAAGTATGCTATTGGTAAGTTGTAGGAAATAGCATGCACTGGTAAAAACCCATGAAATTCACTGAAAAAAGGGTCGTTATGGTTAAGTTGCACTAATAAAAACCTATGCAATTCAATGAAAAAACTTTGTTAAAGGGATGTTATGGTTAAGTTGCACTGATAAAAAGCTATGAAATCCAATGAAAAAAAAAAAATAATATATTATATATATATATATTATATATTCAGGCCCACGGTAGTGGCGTGTTAGTTATGGTTAAGTTGCTGTTTCCATAGGAAGAGCACTTTTTGGGCGGCTTATAACTCGGCTCCCCCTGGAAGAATCCTTACCAAAGTTGGCAAAAAAAGTATATGTGCCACTCTGAATTATTTTCCAAAGTTTGGTGAGGATTTGTCTAGGGGGGGCAAAGTTATAGGGGGGTTCCAAAACTTCTTTTTTTCCCATAGACTGAATGGGGCAAAAACTTTGCGCATGGCTACAGGCGAAACCACTGGACGGATTGTCATCAATTTTGGGGCAGGGGCTTGTTCCCCAAAGCGTGCTTTTGTGAAGTTTGTGAGAAATCGTACTGTAGTTTCCTTTAAAACGATCAAAAAGTAGCACTCTAAGAATTAGTGATATCTATGTCCGCTCCGCGGTCCCACTTCCCTGTTAGCTCAGAGAGAATATTTCTATTGGCTAATCTATGGCATGCTGTACGTCAAGATGTTGCACTTTCGCCAATTGGTTCAGCCACAGCGTCAAGTGCGTAGAATTCTTTTGATACGGCCGCCATGGTCAATTAGTTTTTGTGTTGTACGTCGAAATCCCCGCAAACAAACCCTTATGGAAAACTGTATCGAAAGGTAAGCAGTACTTCTACGTGGCAGTATAAAGTGAAACAGTGCTTTACTCTTGTTACCACTATCGTAACGTGCACTGAAAAATCGTAGACAATGTACGACAAGGCCGTACTGCGTCTATGTAAGAAGCCACCGCCAAAACTACAGCGGTTAGACTGGCGTCCTATATTTTGAAATCTGAGGTAGCCACCTGCATGGTTTCGGAAACTCTGCGCATCTGCACGTGGTCGGGAGGAACGGTTCTCATGATTCACTGCTGATTCGTTGTTGCAAAATGAGAATGTATGTGCGTTCGGAGTCAAGGTCAGTTTATTTCAATTCATTTTTTCAGTAGGCGCTCAGTATGGTCGCACATGTACCAAACCTCATAATGGTCAATTGTTTTTCGACCTTGAGGTACAGGGAACAGAGACAGAAAGAATGTAGGGAGTCACAGTTTGTGAAACATTCCCTTTGATAAGTTATGCTTGAAAAAGGTTTGTGAGGCACATTAAATATCAATTCCTGCAGACGTCTTCTTGCAAACAACTACTGTGTGATTGCGGAGGCCGAAATGGAGCCGGTGCATATCATGTAAGCTTATTTTTCTCCCCTGTACACCACACTACCTTTATTTACTTAGTCTGAAGAAAAAAAATATATTACTGCTAATACATTTGGAAGTTTGTGTGCCGTTAAAATTTCAGCTTGCCCATTACCGCCATCTTTACAATGGCACTATAATTTCCACTGTTACCTACGAAATGTATGTGGAGATTGCCCATTACTGCCGTCTTTACAATGGCACTATAATTTCTACTGTTACCTACAAAATTTATGTGGAATTGATATTTCTTTACCTATTATGCGGATTGTACATTGTCGCCGTTTGTAGGGAGTCAGTACATTTCCCCGTATAACATTAATTGTTTATAGAAATGTTATGTGTTACACCTTACCTTTCCGCATAGGCTTCGTATTGATAGATCTTTTTTTGTCATTTTCCCCTCAGCTACTTCCTTCCGTATTGCGAATGTCGCGGCTTGCAGCGTCCGAGTGACGGGTTCTTTAATCGTCAAGTACAGCTATTCGTCACTGGTTGTATGTGCGTCATCATTGAATGGGATGACCGCATCGGACCTCTATGTCCGTACGCAGTTGTAGCAGTAAGAAGCAACATACGTTTCTTTCTGGTGTCATAGTTCGCATCCATTCACGTCGCCTTGTAAATCACTGTGACACGAATACGCCTACTGTGTCAGCAACGTATAATTCCAGTGTGCTTAAACAACATCACCACCATTGGCACTAACCTTACAAGTAACATACCATACTTTCTGATGGCCTACATCACAGCGATTGACGCCCTCTTGGCAATGAATGTGCGAGGAAACTGACTATTGTGCCGCCACTGCATACTTTGTGTGTGTGATAAAAACTGTCACGCCAACGCACAGTGACTGTGTGGGAAAACATCAACGTGACTGTCAAAATTAACATTTCCATTGTGCAACAGAGACACATACTTCCAATTTCTTTGCAACTGAGAAAAGGGCGATGATTTAGCGCTGTGCATTGTGAAATAAAAGTGCCTTACTACTTTTTACATGTAAGTGTGATCGTTAACCATTTCATGTTCGGGGCGTGGCCCTGGGATAGGACGTGCCTGAGAGAGCTGCTGCGGGGATCCGACATCGATCCGTAAGAACACGCATTAAAAATGGACAACCTGCTTTAAGAATGGCAACACAAGCGTGTGAATAGATGCCCTGCTACAACTACAAAAACGGAGCTAATCGCGTGAGCAGCAGAAGCGAAATTGACTCTGGAGCATTCAGCAGCTCCGAAACAAAGTATCCAAAATGGCGGATAACATAGGAAGAGCAGCCGCGGTAGCAGGAACAGCTGTATAGACGTGGACGTCAAGCTAATAAGGATACATTGTCCCTTGGAGGGCGCATGGATCTTTGCCCCTGAAACGGTGAGCGGCGATTGTCAGCAAGGTTGCGTGCTATCGTGTGGGGCTCAGAGCGACGGGCGGACCCAGGTTGTGAGTGCGGTGGCCGCAGGGAAGGAATGGTGGGGACCGGTGTCTGGAGCCCGCGCGGCTCCCCCAGCTACATAAGACTATTGTCTGAGGACACTTCGGAGGCACAGGGGCTGCATATCAGGAGCGGAGGTGCGGCGGAAGACCCGTGCGAGGAACAGCCGCCGGGCGCAGTGCCAACATAGAACGGAGGACCCATGTATGCGTGTCAGGCGCTCCATGAATACATGAAGGTACCCGTGCGAGCAGGACTGTCGTGGTAAGGCTTGCTGAGTTAAGTGATTCATCGGGAGTCAGACCGAACTGAATAGAGGATCAGTTCGGCTGGCTGGACATTTTTTCTACACGGCAGGCGAAATCAAATGCTAAATTAACTGAAACGAAGCACTACCAGCACACTAATGGAAGCACAACGATGCGGGCATTACAACGAGGCGCCCCTTGCTACACACAACTAATACTGGTTTGAACAGACCATGGCGAAGAGGCTCTCGCACCGAATAATAGCGGGGTGTGGGAGCGGTTAAAAAGCGGTGAAGCCTCGATTGAACATTGAGAGTCCCCCAAACCCGCAGCTGCAACCACCCGCGGAGCACTGTCAAGCAGACCACGGTCACTTGGAACAATCAACGCATGGCAAGTCGTGCTGTGCAAAGAATTAAAGGGGCTGGCAGAGTGCAGTTTCAGACTAAGTAGTAAAGCCAATTTAAAACGTGGGAGGACATAACCCACCCGAAGACAAAGCTCAGTGCACATGAATCCATACGGGCACACCAAGGATAACTGCCTGGGCCTAGAGTGACTCACGGGCGGTACGGCGTGATGGAGATCTAGAACTGCTGCACCACAGACAAAGTAATCTTGGATACTAGATCAAGATCGCAAGATGACGGAGAGAGTGGTCAAGAGCAAAAGCAAACAGCCCACGATGGAAGCGTTTGCCAAGACGCAGCAGTCTCCAGTGGTGTTGATGCACAGTGGGTCAAATGTACCCACGGAAGTCCCCGGCGACTGAAATCACCAGATACTAACTGGCATAACGGAGCTAAGAGACTCATGGGGATAGCAATGGCGGATCTGCGAACCTCCTTGGAGGCTAAAATAGACGCAGTGGGGATAGAAGTCAACCTGCTGTGACAAGACGTCAGAGCGCTGGCAGACAGAACAAGCAGCCTGGAGAGTGCGGTCAAACTAACACGGACACCAGCACTGATAATGCAAAGGGTCCACATACTAAAGCAACAAGTGGCTAACCTGGAGAATCGTGCGAGGAAGCCGAAGGGAG
>CM030329.1:395378993-395473095 GCA_002915635.3 Ambystoma mexicanum | reverse complement strand
AATGCAAAGGGGGTCCACATACTAAAGCAACAAGTGGCTAACTCTGGAGAACGTGCGGAGGAAGCCGAAGGGAGAGCGAGATGGAATAACATCCGTGTGGTGGGCACTGCCTACGGATTATGTGGAGAACATGATCCTTCAAGAAATAGGGGCCGACAAACTCTCGCAAGGATTCACAGTAGAACGAGCGCATAGAGCCTTCATGAGAAAACCGAAGCCTGGAGCCCCTCCCCGCGCAATAATTGCCAAGATATTGAACTATAAAGACCACGAGAAGGTTTTGGAGTACTTTCGCAAAGGGGGAACGATCGAAAAAGCTTCGGCTACTATTACAGCATATCCTGATTATATAATGCTGGTCCAAAGGCAGCGGTATAGCTATGTGGCGGTGAAGAGGAGGCTGCGCACGGCCAGCATCAAGTATATGCTTCTGTACCCTGCAAGATTGAAAGTATTGCACAAAAGTAGAATGTTCTTTTTGATACCCCGAGGAAGCAGCTACATGGCTGGACCTGCAGGGCTGCCCGGAACGAGATGCGGAGCGGGCCCAAGGAAGAGCACGATAAGTGACTGGGATATTATATGCATATACTGGTCTATCACATTGCGGGGTATCCCAGTAGAGACTGGAATAGAACATTGATAGATGAGTAGGGATGGGAGGTGCGGAAGCTAGGTTTGATATCCTTGATTCTGTTGAAGTGCATTGGACTGGAATATAGAGTCTTGAATACATAAGTAAATTGAGTATAGCATGTGTGTCGAATTGATAGCAATAGGAGCGGCAGAACACAGGCACCTTACCCCCAAGTAGTAGTAGTAGCAGGATAGCCATTAGGGCACCTTCACCCTGCTGAGCTTCGAGTACAGGCTATTGCCAGAAAGAGCTAGATGCGGGGGTGCCTGAGATCCAGGGATGGAGCTGGGCAACATGTTGGGGGGGAAGTTGGGGAAGGAAGGGTGGAGGGAGGGAGGGGTGTTTGGGTGTTTTGTAGTTAAGGGTAGTTTGAACTGGGGAACAAGCCTATATGACTGAGATGGGAATGGATCTGAGACTGCACTCGTATGGGGGGAGATGGGAACTCTAACGAGCCCTGGGGACCTTAAAATAATTACGTGGAATGTCAGGGCCTCTAATAGTTATTTAAAGAGAAACAAGGTTATGTTGTACTGCGCAGACAAAAGATAGATATTGCACTGCTGCAGGAGACTCACCTGACAAGGAAAAGCTGGAGACGGTTTGGAAGAAATGAAAGGGGTTGTGGCGGGCTCGACATATTCTGCTTATGCTAGAGGAGTGCTCATCTGGTGGCGCCGCATGTCCCATTTCACTGTTGCAGGACACTGGAAATGCAGAGGAGGGAGGACGTGATACTGAGGGGATTGGTGGAGAATAGGAGATAAGCATTGGTGAATACATACGCCCCAATCAGAATACAGGCAGCATATTTCAGAACCCTGAGTACTAATCTTAGCATGTGTATGGGGAGTGCGGTGATCTGGGGTGGGGATTTTAACTGTGTCTAAACCCAAGAGTGGACAGATCGATCGGAAGATTGATAGACCCGCCCCAGCGCTAAAGAGGTCGTGCAGACACTCTAGACTGACTTTGGTCTGGAGGATGTGTGGAGAATGAACACCCCAAGAAAGGCAGTACTCGCACATTATTCTGCCCCGCAGCAGTTACATACGAAGCTGGACTATGTCTTTGCCACGTCGAAAGGTAATGAAGAGAGAGGCACAGGCAGAATATAAGGCGAGGGTCCTTTCAGACCACTCGCCCTGGTTTTGGCTGGCAATACTGCCCCCGCCAGAGCAAGGATTCCGACATGGCGCCTCCGGGCCGAGAGCACTTAAGATCCCCCTTTTAGGGAAGGATATGAGGGAGATATATAACATATTTGAGGTGAATACGGGTAGCGTGGACTCAGCGAGCACGCTTATGGGAAGCTTTCAAGGTGTGATGCAGGGCATAGCCATAGCAAAATCTAAAAGGCCTGCAAGGCGGGATCCTGGCAGATCTACAAGAACAGAAAGGGAATTGGAAAAGGCGCTGAGGAGAGAGAAGTGACACTGAAGGAAGACATGGAGCTGATACTTAACATTGCAGCAGACAATGTGCGAGGCAATTGGAGAGACTGTGTAACCTCAACTATAAAAAATACATAGAGAGACAGCATGCGGAGGAGAAAAACAGGAGGCTTTTGGCATGGTTATAACAAGAGTGAATCCCCGAGACCCACATTAGGACAATAACAAGAGAAGACAGCAGTGTAGCTGACACCCAAGAGGTAGTTCAATCAGGAGTTTGCAGAATATTATAGGATCTATGAGGGGGAGGAGGAAATCATTGATGAATAACAGAAACTTGAAGAGATGTAGGATTGCCTAAGTAAGCGCTGAGGAAAGGAGGAGCTGGACGCACCGCGATTACTTTGGAGGAGCTCAGAAGAGGTGTGAGGCAGATCCCACTGTAACGCTCACCTGATTCCCACGGAGGCGCTGATCCCGGCTGGGCTGCTATCGTTTCTTCAATTGAGAAGCGTAGAGCTCGGACGACTCTCAGGACTGGGCTTCCTCTTATCGAATGTCTGACTTGCAGGGTAAGTTTTCTGCAGGTGGAAGAAAAAGGGTTAATCACCGTTTGATGGGATTCCTTCTCCCACCAATCGCCAGTTTCTCCCACAGCCTAGCTTTCTACTTGTCTCGGCGAGCTCTCACCTTAGGCGTATAAATGCTGAGCTCTCCATCCTGCGTCTGGTGCAGGGTGCGTGGATTCCAGTTACGTCACTGGATGAGTTCAGTGTTGAGGCTCAAGTCTTTTGCGGCCTTAGTTGTGGCACTGGTGCTGGGATGCCGAAGAGCGATGCCGCCGTTACTGCACGAGCGGATGCCTGTAAGTATACTGTAGTCTTTAGGCTTTAAAAGATGGGCACCTCAATAATGTCCCTTTTCCTTTGTTTCAGGCCTCGGGATGCTGTGGGCGTAGTTTTCCGTTGCCGCTGCACGTGCCGATGCACGTAAGTATAATGTTCGTTGGCCGCTTTTAATGGCACCTCTAATAATGTCCTTTTTCTAGTTTTCAGGTGCCGGATGCTGCGGTTGATGCGGCCGCTTCTGCGCGTGCAAAACTGGTAAGTTAAGATGAATGCGACTGCCTTCACCCGAACCCCTTTTTAATTATGTCCTTTGCCTTTCAGGTGCAGAGAAGCTGCCGAAGAGAAGGCCGCGGTTAGCTCCGTTGCAATCACGGATGGATCAGGTAAGCGGGCGCGGCTGCGAGCGATTGCACTTTCTAACCTATGTTTATTCTTTGCAGGTTTTGCCGGTGACTGGATTCCGGGATCTGGTAAGTATTGTTCTGTGTCTTTCTTCATCCACAGGTTGCTGCGCGGAAGCTGAAGATGACTCTGGACCTGGAATGCAGGAGCCGACTCGGTGAGCGTCCTGCTGCTGCTGCAGAATAACGCGAAGCACGTGTTTTCCATCGGGCGTGGTTTAAATAGCAGAGAAGTGCTTCCAGTGTGTGTTCTTCCACCGGTTCCACCCAGGTAAGAAAAGAGTTCCTGAATGGAGGGAATAGTTCCTCCCAGCCCTGATGGCTGGGGACTTCAACCAGACTGGATTGTTCTGGGTAAATATGCAGCATGGTCTGCCTCAGGTAAGTCCACCCAAGCATTATTACACTGTTTATCAATATGGAGGCGCTATGGCGCCGGACTGAAACCCTTCATGAGCCTGGCGCCAAAGGCGCCAGGACACGGTCCAAAGGGCCCCTGTAGGGGTCTGCTGGGTCCGGAGTAGTGGAAGACGGGTCTGCTTCCGAGGGCGCTGGGCCAGTCCTGGCCCCTCGGGAGTAGCGCCCATGACAGCACCCCCCCTCAAGGCCCCTCCCAAACTTGTCCTCCCCGGGGGTTTTGGTTTATCGGGAAAGGTTCGGTGAAATTTCTGGACTAGACGAGGAGCATGGACGTGGTCATAGGGTTCCCATGACCTTTCCTGAGGTCCGTAGCCTTTCCAGTCGATTAGGTAGAATAGCTTCGATCTGATGATTTTAGAGTCCAAAATGTCTTTTACTTCAAATTCGGGCTCCCCATTCACTTGAATGGGCTCTGGAGGATTGGTCAATCTGGTTCCAGGTTGCATGGGTTTCAAAAGAGATACGTGAAATACAGGATGTATTCTCATATGGGTTGGCAATTCTAATTTAACGGCCACTGGATTAATTATGGCCGTAATTGGATATGGTCCCAGGTATTTGGGGTTGAAGGTGCGAGGCCCTTTAAGCGATAAATGTTTGGTGGACAGCCAGACTTGATCCCCAACCTGGTATTGAGGGGCATTGCTTCGGTGTTGATCTGCTCCTTTTTTGTACCTCTCTTTAGCTTGTTGTAGATGTGCAGTCGCTTCCTTAAAAGCTTGGGTAATAACGGTGTGCAATTGATCCACGGCGGGTGTTCCAAGATCTTGAGGTGGATCAAGGTTGGAGGTTCGAGGATGAATCCCATACAAGATGTAGAAGGGACTCTTCCCGGTACCCGAATGAACTGAATTGTTGTAAGCATATTCAGCTATCCAAGGATGTCCTTCCAGTTACTCTCCGACTGTTGTAGCATGCATCGTAAATATTGCTCGAGAGTCTGGTTTGTTCTCTCGGTTTGCCCGTCGGTCTGGGGATGATGGCTGGTCGAAAGTCTTACATCGATTTGAGCTAATCGACAACAGCTACGCCAAAAGTGGGAAATAAACTGGCTCCCCCTATCTGAGATTAGTACTGACGGGAAGCCGTGTAGCCGGACGATGTTTTCAAGAAATACTTTGGCTAGGACTGATGCTGAAGGTAAGCCTTTTAGCGGAATGAAGTGGGCCATTTTAGAAAACAGGTCCACAATAACAAGAATGGTGTTGTACCCGGAACAGGAGGGTAAGTCTGTGATGAAGTCCATGGAAAGGGTATGCCAGGGACACGGTGGGATGTCTAATGGTTGCAGAAGACCAGCCGGCCTCTTCTTCTGACCCTTGTTTTGAGCGCACACACCGCAGGACATCACAAATTCCTTTATGTCTTTTCTCCACGAAGGCCACCAGAAGTGTCTCTTCACCTTTTCTGTGGTTTTGGCAATGCCAGGGTGACCCTCAATTAATGAATCATGATAGCAGGAGATTACCTGTCTTTGTAAATCGGCGTGTGGTAGGAACAATCGTCCTTGGAAATAAGGCAAGTCATTGCTTACGGTGAAATCTTTTCCTTTTTGTAACCAGTTCAGTAAGTCTGGTGAGGTTACAAGTTGTTTAGTTTTTTCTTCAATATCCTCAATGGATTGTGAAGAAATCAGACCCACGATCCTTTGTTCAGGAATTATTGGTACAGGTTCTGGATTGGCAACGTTATCTCCCATTCCAATTCGGGAAAGAGCATCCGCTTTGCCGTTCTTGTTGCCGGGGCGATAAGTGATCACAAAGTCAAATTCAGCAAAGAATAGAGCCCAGCGAAGCTGTCTGGAGGATTGAGCCTTGGCGGTTTTCAGATACTGCAGATTTCGATGATCGGTGATCACTGTGACGGTGTGTCTGGCCCCGAGGAGATAATGCCGCCATGCCTTAAAGGCTGATTTAATCGCTAGAAGCTCTTTGTCTGTGATGGTGTAGTTGATCTCAGGCGCCGAGAACTTCCGAGACCAGAATGCCACAGGATGCAGTTGGTTAGTCTCTGGATCTCTTTGTGATAGGACTGCTCCCATTGCTAAGCTGGAGGCGTCGGTTTCAACGATGTAAGGGAGGTCCGGGCGTGGGTGTTTCAGTATTGGCGCCGAGGTGAATTTAGCCTTTAGCTCTTGGAAGGCTTGTTCTGCTTCTGCGGACCATTCAAAGCGTTTATTTTTTCTTAAGAGGGCGGTGATGGGTTGTACCACTCGTGAAAACTCTGGAATAAATCTACGGTAAAAATTGGCAAAGCCTAGCATGCTTTGAACGCCTTTCACGGAAGTAGGAGACGGCCATTTGAGGATAGCGTCTACTTTTCTCGAGTCCATGTGGACTCCTTTGGGTGTCAGAATAAATCCCAAAAATTCGACCTCAGTGACATGAAAAACACATTTTTCGAGCTTGGCAAAAAGTTTATGTTGGCGAAGTTTTTCAAGGACCGCCCTAACATGATTTCGATGGTCAGCTTCTGAAGATGAGTACACAAGAATGTCATCTATGTAGACGACAACGCAGACATCAATGAGCTCTCTGAGGACATCATTCATAAAATATTGGAAGGCGGCCGGTGCATTGCATAGTCCAAAGGGCATCACTTGGTATTCAAATAGCCCATACTTAGTGCGAAAGGCCGTCTTCCATTCATCTCCTTCCTTGACCCGTACCAAGTGATAAGCTCCCCGGAGATCAAGCTTAGTATAAATACAGGCGTTTTTTACCTGGTCAAGGAGTTCCGGGATCAGAGGTAAGGGGTACCGGTTTTTTACTGTTATCTGGTTCAGAGCACGATAATCTATACAGGTTCTGAGGTCACCTTCTTTTTTTGGTACGAAGAACAGAGCCGAGGATGCAGGGGACTTCGACGGACGGATAAAGCCATTGGCCAGGTACTGGTCTAAATACTGTCGCAGATGAAGGTTCTCAGGCTCGGTAAGGGCGTAAATCCTACTGCAAGGGGGAGTTGCACCGGGTAGCAAATCTATCTGACAATCGTATGATCTGTGGGGTGGCAAGGTGTTAGCCTGTTCCTTTTGAAAAACATCTTGGAACTCTCGATACTCTAGAGGTAATTGTGGACCGTCAGCCGTTACTGACGCTAGGCCAATGTTGGGTCGTGGATAACAAGTTGGTGTGCACTCTGGGAACTTTATCGTCTTTGCTCGCCAATCAATCTGAGGATTGTGTTTCTCCAACCAAGGAATCCCTAGAATTACTTGGAATTGAGGAGCCTTGATCACGTCGAACACAATTACCTCCTGATGCCCGTCTTGGCCTAGTATCGTCACTTCAGTAGTGGTATGGGTCACTGGTCCGGAGGCGATTTCCGTCCCATCCACCGTGGTAATGACGTCTTTAACCACCTTTGGACAAAGAGGTAAGTTCATCCTGGAAGCCAATTCGCGGTCCACATAATTTCCAACTGCTCCGCTATCAATGTATGCCTTAATTGCATGCAAACGATCCGGTTGCTCTGGGTTTACGAGGACCATTGGCATTATGAAGTGCGAGGTCAAAGAACTGGTTTTTACGCTCGGCAAGCGGACCTCTACACTTGTCGGGCGAGGTCGTTTCCCGGCTCAGGCTTTTCAGAACTCTTATCAGAAGCTCCCCTGTCTTCTTAGGTGGTTTCACCGGGCAATCTCGAAGAAAATGTCTGAATTTTCCACAATAGAGACATAGTTGCATTTGTCGTCTCCTGTCGCGTTCTTTCTGGGTTTGGGACCCTTTACAACCCAATTTGCATAGGCTTCGACAGCCTCAACTCTTTGGTGTGACTTTTGAGGGCTTAGGGAACACGTAGTTTTCAAACCTGGATCGATCCGCCTTTCTGTTTTGTAGTCTGTGATCCAATTGGACCACAAATCAATGTACTCTGAACAATCCTGAGGAGGATTCACTACCTGGGCAAGGACGTCTTTGAGTTCGCCACGCAAACCCCTGTGAAAAAGCGTGATTCTTTTGTCCTCAGGCCATCTGGTTTCCACGATTAGCCTATTGAATGATGCAATGTAGGCCAAAAGATCTTGATTGCCCTGTCGTAGGGAAAGGAGTTCGTTGTCCAGGGCCTGCCCCTGGGAATGCCTTGCAAAAAGCCTTTCCATATTTGCCTGGAAGGTCGGGAAATCACGAAGGATCGGGTCATCCTGTGTAACCAGAGGGATCGACCAATCAGCGGCACTGCCGCTAAGATACGAAAGCACAAAGGCTACCTTAGTCTGGTCAGTCGGAAAGGCTGCAGGTCTACAAAAGAAAGTGCAATCGGCATTGATTTATAAACACCGCAAACCTTTTAGGGTCACCAGAGAAGGGTTCAGGCGGTGCCAATGGCACATTTTCCGCGGTAGGTTGATTTGAACAGGATTGGCTGAAGCCGCTGGGATATAGCTCCTCCTGAATTAGGTAGCGGGGTTTGCCCCGCTTGTGTCTGTAATAACTGTCTGAGTGATCATCAGTTCGTTCTTTTGATATTATCAATTCCCTCCTAAGGGCATTCGTTTCCTGGCGGGCAGCATGAACTTCAGCTCTTAATTCCCCTAATAACTGGGCCAGTTGGTCTGTGTCGGAAGTTTCCATAGCGTCTGGGTAGGAGGTTATTGGTGGGCTTCGCGTTCTGTAACGCTCACCTGATTCCCACGGAGGCGCTGATCCCGGCTGGGCTGCTATCGTTTCTTCAATTGGGAAGCGTAGATCTCGGACGACTCTCAGGACTGAGCTTCCTCTTATCAAATGTCTGACTTGCAGGGTAAGTTTTCTGCAGGTGGAAGAAAAAGGGTTAATCACCGTTTGATGGGATTCCTTCTCCCACCAATCGCCAGTTTCTCCCACAGCCTAGCTTTCTACTTGTCTCGGCGAGCTCTCACCTTAGGCGTATAAATGCTGAGCTCTCCATCCTGCGTCTGGTGCAGGGGTGCGTGGATTCCAGTTACGTCAATGGATGAGTTCAGTGTAGAGGCTCAAGTCTTTTGCGGCCTTAGTTGTGGCACTGGTGCGTGGATGCCGAAGAGCGATGCCGCCGTTACTGCACGAGCGGATGCCTGTAAGTATACTGTAGTCTTTAGGCTTTAAAAAGATGGGCACCTCAATAATGTCCCTTTCCTTTGTTTCAGGCCTCGGGGTGCTGTGGGCGTAGTTTTCCGTTGCGCTGCACGTGCCGATGCACGTAAGTATAATATTCATTGGCCGCTTTTAATGGCACCTCTAATAATGTCCTTTTTCTAGTTTTCAGGTGCCGGGATGCTGCGGTTGATGCGGCACTTCTGCGCGTGCAAAAACTGGTAAGTTAAGATTGAAATGCGACTGCCTTCACCCGAACCCCTTTTTAATTATGTCCTTTGCCTTTCAGGTGCAGAGAAGCTGCCGAAGAGAAGGCCGCGGTTAGCTCCGTTGCAATCACGGATGGATCAGGTAAGCGGGCACGGCTGCGAGCGAGTTGCACTTTTCTAACCTTATGTTTATTCTTTGCAGGTTTTGCCGGTGGCTGGATTTCGGGATCTGGTAAGTATTGTTCTGTGTCTTTCTTCATCCACAGGTTGCTGCGCGGAAGCTGAAGATGACTCTGGACCTGGAATGCAGGAGCCGACTCGGTGAGCGTCCTGCTGCTGCTGCTGCAGAATAACGCGAAGCACGTGTTTTCCATTGGGCGTAGTTTAAATAGCAGAGAAGTGCTTCCAGTGTGTGTTCTTCCACCGGTTCCACCCAGGTAAGAAAAGAGTTCCTGAATGGAGGGAATAGTTCCTCCCAGCCCTGATGGCTGGGACTTCAACCAGACTGGATTGTTCTGGGTAATATGCAGCATGGTCTGCCTCAGGTAAGTCCACCCAAGCATTATTACACTGTTTATCAATATGAGCAGGCGCCGGACTGAAACCCTTCATGAGCCTGCGCCAAAGGCACCAGGACACGGTCCAAAGGGCCCCTGTAGGGGTCTGCTGGGTCCGGAGTAGTGGAAGACGGGTCTGCTTCCGAGGGCGCTGGGCCAGTCCTGGCCCCTCAGGAATAGCGCCCATGACACCCACTAGTAAGACTCCGGGGGCTGACGGATTCCCTAGTGAATTTTATAAAGTATATAAAGAAGAGGTGCTCCCCCAATGTTAGACATGTTAAATGAAGCGTTTGAGGTGGGAAGGCTGCCAGAGTCACTTAGAGAAACGATCATAAAACCGCTTCCCAAGCCCAGCAGGCCTGGGCATAGCTGTGGTTCCTACAGACCTTTGTCGATGTTGAACCAAGACAACAAGATATTGATGGCTGTTTTGGCCAACAGACTGCGGAGAGATATTAGCAAACTAATACAGCCCGACCAGACAGGATATGTCCCGAATAGAAATATAACTAATAATCATAGACGACTCCAACGGGTTATCGAGTTTGGGAATGGGAACGAGGGCGAAATGGCAATTGTGTCCTTGGACGCAGTAAAAGCCTTCGACCTGGATATATACAGTGAGCGAAGATGCTATATAGTGAACCGTTGGCCAGAGTTAGAACAGGAACAGTGATATTGGAAAGGTGGCAACTCCATAGGGGCACCAGACAGGGTTGTCCATGGCCCCCAATGCTCTATATATTAGCCTTGGAACCCCTAGCAATATACCTCAGACAACAATATGATATAGGCATCGCTGTGGGACGGGAGCGACACTTGATCTCCTTGTATGCAGACGATTTGCTGCTGTACTTGTGGCACCCGGAGGAGAATCTTCAGTACATCCTGGAAGTGATGGAGAGATATGCGGGGTTGTCTGGTATATCGGTGAATCCTCAAAAATCAAGCATTTTCCCGCTAGGCGGTTATAAAGGGACTCCAGTGGGATGGTTACCAGTATTACAGATACCATGGGCGGGTAATACTTTTCGCTATCTTGAGATAGATGTGTACCACACAGTGGAAGAGGAGCATATGCACAACACGGAGGAGGCTATTAAGAAAATTGAGAATTGCATGAGATTCTGGGCAAAGCTGCCCCTAGCAATGATGGGCCGGGGGGCCATGCTAAAGATGGTGGTCCTACCTAGGCTCCTGCACTATTTTGGGAATATACCATACCTAATACCCAAGAGATACTTTATTAAACTGAACAGTATGTGCAGAGATTTCTTGTGGCATGGCACGCGAAATAGAGTGGCACTATGAAATCTACAGAACTTTTATGAGACAGGGGGGATAAAATTGCCTAATTACGAGGTCTACTATGTAGCGAGCCAACTGCAGTATATCGCCAAATGGCTCTCAGATGAAATGACCCCCGAATCTAGGTTGTTTGGACAAGACTGTGCTCCATATTACTTGAGAGAGATGATCTGGCTGCCCAAGACGGCATGGAAGATGTGGCGCCGGGCATGCCTGATGATGGAGAACCCATTCCCATGTTCCCCGCAGTTACCACTAGTTGCACTGGCAGGGGGAGAAATGCAACAAAGGATGATAATCCGGAACCACTGGGAAACGGTTGGGTTAGTCACAATGGGGGATATCTGGCGTGAGGGGACTATCATGGATTTCAAAGTGCTGGGGGAGGAAACAGGGTTACACACGGGCCAGTATATCACGTATCATAGAATGGTGCAGAGAATTAGGAGAACATGGCCCGAAACTGTACTGGAAGAGGAACCAGATGCTATCATAGATACAATATATGATATAACGGAAGGGGGGCACGAGATCTCTAGACTGTACGAGATGATAATGTCTAAGGTTGGGAAGGAATTAATACAATTGAGACTAGACTGGGAGCAGAAGTAGGAGCCCCAATGGAGGACGGGATGCGGGAACGTGCCCTGGGGTACCATAAGAAGGTGTCAAGGAATGCAAGATTAAAACAGATACAACTGTATATAACGCACACAGCATATATGACACCCCAGAGGATATCTAGGTTTGAAAATGCAGGATGACAAGCATGTCCCAAATGTGACGAAGAAAAAGCTGGCATTGTACATATGTTTTGGTCATGCCCGGTTATTGAGCATTTCTGGGGTGAAGTAGCACAGAAACTTGCAGAGAAGGTGGTCAGGATTGTAATAGATACAGTATGGGTCTGTCTGTTGGGGGGGGGGGGTTCCCCAGATCATAGAAACACAAGCATGTGAGTAAACTGAAATATCTAGCATATGTACTTGCAAAAAGGAGAATTTCTATGGGGTGGAAGACATGTCATAGACCACGGGTGGAGGTGTGGTGGAAAGAGTTGCAGAAATGGGCGGAAGCAGAAACCATGTTATCGCAGGAGGTGAGCAATGTGGGGGGTGAGGAGGAGGCAGGAACCCTGATGGCCTGGAAGTCATTGATAGCGGAATTGTTTAGATCAATACAAGATCTGACAGAACCCGCGGAAAGGGAGACCCTACCACGTGATGCAGGAACAGAGTGAGGGAAAATGGGCTTGTAATGGCGGGTGGGATAAGGGGAGCAGTGACCAGAATTAAGCAATGTACAACTGAGCTGTTGAGATATGCACTGAATGTTTGGTTTGTGTTGTTTTTTGTTTGAATAAACCAATAAAATTGTTTTAAATAAAACAAAACAAAAAAACATTTCATGTTCCCCTTCACAATCTGCTATGTTACGTTGCAGGTTGTACTATGTTTTTAATAGGTGCCTTATCACGGTACGTAAGTCTTTATGGACTCTTTATTAACGCTGCCAACGTACGTTATCCAGAACGCTATTGCACACCTCTTGCTTTGGCAACGTAAGGCTCAGGGCCATCTCTTATGCTTTTGTTTTACCACAAACTTTCTGTTACCCAGATGCCCCAATTACCAAGATCAGTTCTGCATGAAGACGCTATGTTGTCAGATTTGGTATCTTTCTAAAAGTGGAAAAATGAGATCAGGTGCATTGAAAGTGTTTGCTGTACAGAAACGTTTCAAAAGCCATGCTTCCTTATACCTTCTCACTGCACATTTCTGCACCCATTTCACCTTGTGGCACTTCACAAAAATGTGTGCACGGGTCAGTGGTAATGGTGTTTATTGCAATATTTCTGCCATTAGTGCACTTAACTTCACAGGGTTTCTTGTCATTTTGTCCACACATTAGAAGAGTACTTCTTTGCTTTCTGTCAGCACATTTTTGCACACATATTCCCTATATTTTCCACACATTTATGTAAAGGATATTGCTCACGAACAAACACCTTTCTGTTTTACATGTGGTACTGTTTTCCTAGTGTCTTAATGTACATAACACATGAACGGTACGCCTTTCGTCTCTGAAGGGTAAGCTGTAGTTATGCTTACTGACCACCGGCACTGGCTTTCTGTTAAAGGTGCTGCTGATAACTACACATTTTTGAACGAATACAAATCTTCACCCTGTACGGTCACACGTTTTCCATTTTTACTGTCTGGCAGCTGTAATGGAAAGTGGAAAAAGACTTTCTATACAACGGCCGCCTTCCCTTTCCATGGCGGCCATCTTGGAATAGGATTTCTTTTCTTCAAACGGGAACGCCGGAGGCATTCTGGTTGAAGATAAAAAATCCTTTTTTTTGGTGCAATGGGTTAGTGCCGTAAAATCTGTATTGGTAATGGCATTCAGCTTCCATTTTTTTAGGGTGCAATGGGGTTTATTGATTCAAAGAGCTCGGTATGCACTTTTGCTTCTATTGTGGTGCAAACTTGCCCTGTTGAGTTGTGACCGGTAAGCGTTGCAGTTACAGGTTCGTACTACAATATACAATGTCTTTCCGCGCTATCAACGACTCACCCATATTACTGTGAAGTGTGTATGAGTTCTGCACCATGTGCCCATGCTGTGCAACAGCATATGCTAATGTGCAATTCGTAGAAAGATGGGCAGTAAAGTCAAATGTTGCTTTACAGTATGCTTGTGTTACTATTGGAATCCTTCTAAATGCTCAATAAAAATGTTGGTGAACTTCTATTATGAATCACTTACAGTACTGCGAACCTATGCAAATCATTCAAAAAAACGTTTCTCAAAGGGACATTCTGGTTACGTTGCCCTATTAAAAACCTATGCCACCTGTACAAAAACTTTGTAAAAACGACGTTATGATTACAAGTAAAATCTAAAAAACCCTGAAATTCGGGAGTTATGGTAGGCTAATCACCCATTTTCCCATCAGCTCTCTCCACTACTACCACCCCGAACATAAAAGATGCCACCACACATGTCATTGACGCCATCATACCTTTAGCCCCTTTCTTTTATGTCAGCTAAGCAACCATAACTTGCGCCACCACCGTGCACTGCTAAGACTAACATCCAGGATATCAAAGATGACATGACAAATGTCATTGATGATATCACTGATGACATCACATGTGAAAATAATGCCAATTAAAAATGCCTACCTGCAAGGGGTTGTGTGTTTTGTATTGGTAGCAAGATGTGAGGGGTGTTTATGTAATGGTAAACATGCAATAACTAACAATGCAAGACTGCATATACACTTGTGATAGTAGAAACAATACATATGAAGACCCATAATGCATCCAAATTAGAGTCACACACAGGGAAACTAAATGAAGGAAGAAAGAAACAGCATCATCAGAAAATGTTAATGGCATTACAGTTTATCTTCCTGTATGCAAATTAAGTGTGTGTTGGATGCCTCCTATTGCCCCATGCATGTGTACCATGATCTGATAGCAAACCCTATGCATGTGTACCATATACTTTTTTTTGCCAACTTTGGTAAGGATTCTTCAAGGGGCAGCCAAGTTATAAGCTGGCCAAAAAGTGCTCTTCCTATGGAAACAGCAACTTAACCATAACTACATGGCCACTACCGTGGCCATGTAATTAAGTTGCGATACTAAAAACCTGTGATATTCACTACAAAAACTTTACAAACGTGACATTATGGTTCAAAGTAAAACCGAAAAACCCCTGAAATTCGCCAGTTATGGTGGGCTAAGCAACTATACCTGCCCGCACCACTGTGCACTGCTAACACTAACACCCAGGACATGAAAGATGGCATCACAAACATCATTGATGACATCACTGATGATATCACATGTGTAGCCCCTTTGTTTTTGTTCACTACCATATATATATTTATATATTCAAAAAAAACTTTGTTAAAGGGACATTATGGTTCAAAGTAAAAACAAAAAACCCTTGACATTCGCTAGTTATGGTAAGCTAAGCAACCATGACTCGCGCCACCTACGTGCGTTGCTATGACTAACAGTTTTTGTAGTGAATATCACAGGTTTTTAGTCGTGCAACTTAACCATAACGTCCCCTTAACATTGTTTTTTTGTAGTGATTTTTACGTTTGTTTAGTAGGGCAACTTAACCATAACGTCCCCTTAAAGTTTTTTTTTTTAAGTGAATTTTACAGGTTTTTAGTAGGGCAACTTAACCATAACGTCCCTTTGACAGTTTTATTTTACTGAATTTCACAGGTTTTTAGAAGGGGAACTTAATCATAAGATTGCGTTAATAACATTTTTCTACTGAATATACACTTTCATCATGTGATTTTGGGAGTTGTGTACGATAATTTCCTTACTTTATATACATGTAACATAAAACATACTGAACCCCCTCGCTAATGATATTTGAAAGGCACGGACTGAGCGCCTGTCTGCGGACGGGCGCGGACGAAGTCAACACTACCCAAATAGTCAGGGGGTATTTGAAATTGTATTATTGTGTTTTATGAAAAATGCACAACTTTGAAAAAGAACATATAAAGACATTATAAGTACTAATAAATAAATAAGTGTACCTAAACATCTGAAACATTAGCCATGCATTTAATGGCCATGTAGAATGAAATGGATTGTACCATAACAAAAAAGGTTGGCCACCCAACGTAATTACCTCACAGAAACTGTGCAGCCAGGAGCGACAGTAGAAGCACACAGTACACCAAAGACAAATTACTACAAAATAGTAAGTGACCTTCATTTTTGTGATATGTGTGTGTACTTTTTTTGTATGAGGGGCAGACAAAATAATGTATTTCTGTTGTTTGACATGTCGGAAGATAGCGATAATAATGGCACACAGTACTCTGCATAGGCAAATTAATGGTCAGTATTGTATGGGCATTTAACATATATATATTTATTTTACCAGACCAGGCACAAAAAGAAGAAACGCCAACAAAGGACACAGAGGAAGACAGGTTGAAAAGGATAGAATTGAAAATGGACGTACTAAATGACAATTTTTACAGTTTAAGGCAATTTGTGGAGGAATATGTCAGAGGAAAAATACGATATCACTGTCCCACCTGTACCTGCCCCCCTTCTCCATTTCCTGGCTAACCATCCCCAAACCTTCAAGAAGAAAATAAACGTTTTGATGAAACATCCATCCCTTCATCCCCTCACAAATCATCCCCTCACAACCACCCTGTGTTGAACCCTAATTCCCCTATATTCGTTTCAGGATCTGCTTCCCCCTGTATTTCTCTTGATTGCTGTGTGTCTGTGTATTGGAAATTGTTTTATGTTAGTTGTAGGGGAAGGGTGGTGGGAAAAACATTTTTTTTAAAAGAGTTAAAATGTCCGCGGCCAGCGCGCCTGTTCGAGCTGGACGTAAGCAATAGAATATGGATGTGCTAACGGCAATACACCTACCCGTACCAATCGCAACCAAGATGGAAATAATATTAGAACGGACCAGATGTTCAAGTTGGGCGTAAATGAACAGAATGGGGCGTCTTAAGGACATGATACCATGTCATACATCCGCTCACAAACAAGATAAAACATGTTCTTAGAACACACCAGGTGTCCGGGATGTCTGTAAATGAACAAAATGGGAGTGTACTAAGGACACTATATCAGTCCGTAGCATCCGCAGCCAAGATGGAACTGTTCGTAGAACAGGCGCGGTGGCCGGCATGTCCGTAGTCAAACAAAATGGAGGTGTCCTAAGGACACTGTACCTGTCCGTACAGTCAGCAGATCATGTACGCACATGCGCTCAACACCCATAAGTACTGTGAACATCGCACCTGTCCGTAACTGTCCATGTCACTTGTGTCGCACTTTTAATTAGTTTCAGGAGCCGAGCACTGTCCGTAGAACACCCGCGCGCATGCGCACGTCCGTTACTCTACATTTGCTGGCCAGTGGGCACCCATTTCCCTCGCGGATGTGTTCACGATGTCATCATGTGACCGCACCCACGCTGAGCGCGTGGACTAATTTGCGCAGTTTGTCTGCTTCCGCAACATTTCAAAAGAACTTATACAAACATGGGAAATTATTTTACAGTATAAAATCACCATTTCACATGTCCCATACAATTGTGTAGAATTTTTGCAACGATTTTGAGTGATCAATGTGGTCACGAGCCGCACCCCTCCACCCCTATAAATGGCCACACCCCCCAGCTCATCTTCATTGTCCTTCTGGCTATAGCAGATTGAGTTGTGCTGCCTTTACTGCTGTAGTGAACATTAGCCGACTACTCCTTATGGCATCCATGGCTACTGTTGCTTCATTAGCCTCAGCACCACCCCCAAACCCTCCACCACCACCCCCCCCAAGGGCCTGCAGAGGGAAATACGGGTGAAGATGTAGAGATTGAGGAAGAAGAGGAAGAAGAGAAAGAGGTGGAGGAACTCCGAACTACAAGCACTCGCCGGCAGTCGTGGGTGTGGCGGTTGTTTACCGTTTTTGGGAACGTACCAAAAGCATGTGCAAACCTGGCCAGCTTTGGGATGACAATCATGAAGCGACACCTGACTTCGTTCCACAGTGCGGACATTCGCAAGGTGGTGCCATGTGAAGAACATAGTAGATTGAGTTCCTCGACAGCATCCTCCATGTCCGATCCTCTCACCACAAGAGACACTCCTGTGGGGGAGCGCATTCCTCCAGCTGCCTCACAAGCCATTCGCGATGCTGTTGACCCTTACCTTTCGAGGGTCACAATATTGTGTATGTACTGCGACGCAGTACTCTGCAGAGGGGAGAGTTTTCAAAGTGCTTTTGAAGCTACGGTACACTACCTAAGTAAAGGTCACCCTACATCTTTCTCTCTCCACCTGCCCTTTCTTATCCCCGTGGCTGGTGTCCCTTCCTTACCCTCCTTTGGCCTCCTCTACTAGTGTGTCGTGTGCCGAAAAGCAATAAACTTGAAAACAACAAAAATTACAAAAAAGGCTCTTTTCAGAGCCACCTTTCTCATTTTAACAATAGAACTATCAAGTGACCGCTGTAGGCCCCCGCACATTTTTTAAAATGTCAGCGGACAGTCATAGGACGCACAAAAATGGAGGGTGCAAGCAGGGCAAAACCAATGCACTTTTCCATGGGAGTAAGTGGTGGCTCTGAAAAGAGCCTTTCGGTGGTGTTTTGTGTGTTTCCAAAATTGTGGGTTCGAAAAAACGGATTGTCAAACAGGTGACTATGAATCCAAAAAAGGTTGCAATGCATTTTGTAAATTGCGACGAAAAATCTGATTGCCAGCATATGTGAGATGGACTCCATCTCTGTGAAAAATGAAAGTGCTGCGAAATGAAATATTTTCATTGTGGAATGAGGACATGCCAACATCCCTTAGAAAGGCACAAACAGCCTTATTGACATTGCGCCTCGCTTTCTCCATTTGTGGACCAAATGCAGTAGAACACAGCCATATTTGTCTTTGTGCAATACGGGAAAACACTATTTGGCAATTTGGAAACATGTCCATGACCTTCGCAAGACCTCCCTTCATTGCAAATTGCAAAGAAATTCCAGAGACATGGCCTAAACTGTTTCCTCCACAATTAATTATAAGTATATCAGGATGACGCTCTGTAAAGTAGCACAGGGAGGTACCAAGTCCAGCCACCTCATTCCACGCACGCCATGCCAGTGCACTTCCACATGAGGAAATCCAATATCTGCAGATAGACCACAACTTTCTGCATAGACCTTCAACCAATGTATCCATGAGTCTCCCAAAATCTAGATCATCTGTTTTCGAGCACACAGAGCCATGGCTGTCTGGTCTCCTGTCAGGGAAATGACTTTCTCACTAAATTTCTCCGTTCAGAACACACCCACTGAATTTACTGACCATTCCCTACCTTCGCACATTCTCATTTGCATGCGTCTCCACCCCAGAATCCCCGTTGGTAATACGCGCTGCCTGCAAACTACCACCATGTCCGCGGACACAGAGAGGATCAGAGCGTGACGACTGTACATTTAAAGATTATTCCCCTTTTCCCCTTTAAGGTGAGCTCTGAAAAGAGCTGTTTCTTTTGTTTTTTGGGTATATGCCTTACAGACACCTGTTAGTTTTTTTTTTTATATATTTCTCCTTCTTACTTTACTCCTACAACCATTACAGAACCTTCTCCAAAGCAAGCCTTACATTCCAAAATAACATGGCATTTCCCAAAGAAGATTACGCAACACCATCTGCTTCAAAATAAGCCGCATTACTGGGAACAATGTTCTCGTGGCTGCAGAGAAACATACCAGCTCGTAACATGAAAGCACGCATGCCACGATTGATGTTACACCTGCCAATACTTTGATCAGGACAGAAAACAGAACTGTTGTCCCATTTTCCTCTAGGGAGTAACCCAGGAAAAATTACTTTTGCAGTTGAAAAGATGTTAATGACTGCTTGCACCAACTGTTCCAAATCTTCCAACAAACTACGTGAACTCACGTAGCCCAAATGGCAAGCACCATAGTGCAAAAGTACCACATGGGGACTGGTCATCCTACGCATTTTTCTACAAACTTGGAAAATTGCTGCAACATTGCGATCACTCTCAGCGCTCCATACCACGTCCACTCCTCTCACATCGAAATTGTGTTCCACATGCCTACTTTCGGAATAGTGCTGTAAACCATGGACAAAAATATCTCCAAGCACCAAAACCCTGACTCTCTCCACCTCTGCCATCTTCAGTATACGCACCGTCTTTCGACACAAAAGAGCAATGTGAACATCTGATTGGCTGATGCCTACAGTCCCCTTTCCAAGCTGGATTTGCTGTAGAACCCCGTATGTGACACGCCCTACCCGCGGACAAGCGCTGTCTACGTGCGGCACGTAACTCTTAGCCAGTCCTTCTACCCTTTCCACATCACTCGCAAATCCATTCCCTCATTGGCCAGAGCTAATCAGTCACACAACCATCCACCAATCACATTCAACATCTCTACATCTAACTCTGTCATCAAAATTTCGCACCTCAAATGTACTATTGATCACTCTGAATGCAAGTCACATATCATTGCAAAGCACCTACTTCAAAAACTACTGTGCAAGTGTCGCGGATTTCTACGTACAGCTCCATGCATACGCACATGCATGAGTATAAAGTACAGGTATGCATATTTTATTCAGAGAACATGTGCAACCTTTATGATTTCATTTAAACAAATTACTGCCACTAAATCTGCATAGCCAATAGATACCAACGCTCCCCCTTTAAGTGCAAGACGTCCGATTTTTCATTGACAAAGCGCACTACTTTTTACTGTCTCCTGCATAACCTATACATACGTAACAAACCTCCCTATTTAGCACAAAACTCGATTTTCCATTACAAAATGTCACAATTTTTTACTGTGTACCGCCTACATTAATGCTACTTCCAATGCGATCATATGAGAAAAATAAACGCTCCGAATTGCTGTGGTGACATCTCCCTCTGAGGGTCTTCCAATTTTTGGGATTTGTACTTATAATATGAAAGTAGTGACATTTTTCCCATCTACTATAATGACCTATCACATACAAACCTCTCTGCTATGGACAGCACAGCTTAAAAAAAACAAGGCATTTTCATAAACTAAAAATTTTACTCATTTGTGAATCACTAACATACTGCAAATACTTCAAATAACATACAAAGGCAACACATAGTGAAGTGAAATGCACCCATGCGCTGTGTTGAGATAACAAAGGAGAATACCCCGACAAAAGATGCAAAAATTACGTGTACAGTAACATCACTGCTTAAAAACACAAAGTTACTAACTTCTTCTTTTTACAATCGCAGTGAAGAGTACTCTCCTGAAAATCAACAGCATCTACACTGCAAACGACATATCCGAAGAAACCTGGTCATTCCGCACAAAAAAAGTAAGTACAGTACTACCTTTATATTCTTACTGTTCCTCAAAGAGACTATGTGGGTTATTTATTTAATTTACGCACCAAAACAAACATTGATTTCTGAACCATTCTACCCACAAATCACCTTTTATTAAACAAAGAATTGTCACATGTTTCCCCCCTTCTCACTTGTCTGCGTTGTTTATTAGAGTTCTTCGATGGAGTCTTCTTGCGCACAGTGCAGGTCTTGTATAACCCTGTGCATATGTCCTCGGGTTCCAGCGTGCGTTCAGCGTCCCGATTCCTGGATCATTCAGAATGTCCAGGAAGTCCTAGAAACAGCGAAGCGTGTACTCAAAGAGCGAGTACACAGAGATCCGGGATGCGAGTGAGGGCAAAAAGGGAAGGAATGAATGAGGAGGAAGTAATAGGGGGACCAGGAATCAAAGAAGTTAGCAAAAGCGAACTACGGCAGCACACGTCTAGCCACTGCAAGCGGTAGCGTTGAGACATGCAACTGAACCAGACCGTCCAGTATACAAATGGCCGTGCACGTCAATGTGTGACATTCCTAACAAATCTTTACGTCAGTTCCTCAATCAGTATGTGAAAGGTAAAGACAAAATTAAAATGAAAGTGCTGCAAAATATGGCTATCTGTCCAGTGCGCAAATACACAGGACTACAAGGTCATTCATTAGCCTGCATTTCAGGACCTATTTGCAAAAGCACCTTCCATGACATCAAAAGGATATCAATACATCATTCAAATGTAAGAAATCTAGTATATAAAATATACTATGCTAAAAGTCCAGCTTTAGAATTAGCCAATTTAAATAACACTCTTCTGCATGGTACAACCAAATACCTACAAGAAGAAATCGACCGTATTCAGAGAAAATATTTTGGAAGTGAAAGCCACTTACAAAATGCAATAGTTTTAGAACAGACTAGCAACAATTCTGCACATAGCAACCTTTTATTACACACATACAAAAAAGAAATACTAAAATTTAAAAGTGCATCGGCTGAAGTACCAAACCATGTATGTATGTGTGTGTGTTGCCGCAGAACGTTTTACAAAAGGAACACAAAAAATATAGACATAGCATACAAAATAGAAGACAATGAAGATTCCAAATGGTTTGAATTAGCTCTCTACCTTTTAGCAGAAAACAAATACCAAATAAGTAAAACCCTAATATGTTGCACTTACTGCACTGCAAAACTGGACAACAACCAAACTCCTTCACGTGCTTTCACAAATAATTTGGAATTGTTCCCACTACCAAAACCCCTGCAACAACTCAATTTGTATGAGAGCATCATAATTGAAACAGTTCACCCATTTCAAGCAATTATACGCCTTCAACCAAAAACAGCAAAATGACCTCCCTCTGAATTGGTGAAAGGCATTCGTGGCAAAGTAGTTTATTTGCCATTAGATCTAACAGAAAATGTACACACTCTAGGAGTGCAACGTTCAATAGTGCATTCTTTAATTGTCTTGGTAAATGGTGTACCAACAAAAGACAAAAGAAATTGGCAACAACTGGTGAACTTACATAAAGTTAGACAAGCCTTGCAACATCTAAAAGACAATAACGAATACTACAAGGAAATAAATATTGAAGAAAGCTTAAGGGAAACAACTGAAATAATTCAAGAGTCATCAGAAACTGGACAATTTGAACTTCTGGATCCTGCTGCAGTATCCACTCTTTTGGTCCATTACAGTCAGCCATTGCATTCCAATGAAAGCATAGATGATGCACTAGAAACTTACCAAATGCGACAAACCAAAGGGTCACCAATGAGCATATGGGAAAAAAGTATAGAAGCACGTGCTTTTCCACTGCTATTTCCTACTGTTAAAGGCGGAAGATACGATGATAGACCCACTAAGATTACAGCATCAGAATACCGCTCATTACGAATGTACTCACAAAATCCCAGATTTAGACAAAATGTGGAATACATATTCCACCTACTCTTTGAAAGTGAACTAGCAACCCTATGTTGCAGAGTTGCACACATTTTGAAATCTGGAAACCACTTTCAAAATATGTCATCTACGCAATTAATACAAAAAGTACAAGAAAAACATGAGGTTTTACAATCAAGTATAACAAATCTGTTTGCAAACTTGCGTGGTACAAAAGAATATTGGTTCCGAAGGCACAGAGACTTACGTTGTATGATCAGAAACCTTGGACCACCAACTTGGTTTGTTACACTAAGTTGTGCAGAATATGCATGGAAGATTTATATGAGTTCCTACGCATATCAAACAACAACAAAACCAACATAGATATATTAACACCTGGAGAACTTTGCTCTATAGATCCAGTTAATGTGTCAAGATATTTTCATCATCGTTTCATTGCTATACATTTTGCAATAAAACTGTTCCTCCCCTCGGAGATGAGAAAAGAATACCAAGCGAGAGGAGCACCACATATTCACATGCTTTTATGGATCAAAGGTGCACCTAAATTTGGTCACGACAGTGATGCCACTGTTTTGCAGTTCATCCAAAAATATGTCACTTGTGAAATCCCTTCACAACGGACACATAGTGACCTGAATGGGCAGATTTTACAATTTCAAAGACACAAATGTGGCAAATATTGTCGTCGGAAATACTACACCAAATGCCGCTTTGGTTTCTCTAGAACAGTTACAGAAGCAGATGAAGTGAACAACTTCATGTCTTCAGTTCGACATGGTGTTAAAGATAAATCACCTAAGAACACGTATTACATAAAAAGAACAGAAGAATCAAAATATATCAATGATTACAATGCAATCATTGCCCTCTTATGGAATGCAAACATAGATGTGCAGTACATTGCAGACAATTCCACGGCAGTTGCACGATATGTTACAGCCTACCTAACAAAAGCAGAAAAAACAGAGCTTCAAGACCTCTGGAATGACCTATCATCAGACAAAACACTATCCCAGAAATTGTACAGCCTAGGCATAAAAATGCTCTCTCATAGAGAATGTGGCGCCTATGAAGCAGCAGACAACATAGTATGGCTAAGTCTTGGTCCTGCTAAATCTAGAAAAAGAGTTCTGAAATCATATGAGGACATAGAAACAATTGCCAGAAATTATCCCAACAGCCAAGACATTTTAAAAAGTTCCTTCAACAATTGACAAACAACAAACTGTCAGCTGTTGTAACTGCCCCCACAGGTTTAGCTGCCTACAACATAGGCAGTGTCACTTTACACCGATTACTACTCCTTCCAGTAGAACACCAAAACAAATTAGACTATTACAAACTTTCTGCAGAAGCTGCAATGGAACTACGCAGAGTATTAAAACAAATGAAAATGCTACTAATAGATGAAGTGAGCATAGTCTCCAACCTAATGTTGGCTTGGATTCACCTAAGATTGCAAGAAGTACTTAAAACAAACTACGAAGAACTCTTTGCAGGGAAACACATTATCGTTTTCGGAGATCTACAATTGACACCAGTGAAAGTTGAACCTATTTTTAAAACCTTAGGACACAAACTCTGCCGTAAAACTGTTGGCAGCATAGGAAATGTCAACCTTTGGCAACATTTCCACTACAGAGAATTAACAGAAAACATGCGACAATCTACAGATCTCACTTAAGGCAACATTTTAAAAAGTATTAGAGTTGGTGTACTATCTCAAGAAGCACAAGCAATATTGAAAAACCGGCACATTCATGCACTTTATGGCAATAAAGCATGTGCTACTGATGTTATGGAACAATTAGCACACAAAAATGTCAATTGTATGGCCTTAATGCCAACTCTAGCAAGCTGTTTAAAATTCAATAAAAAAAAGAAATACAACCAATAATGGAAATCTGCGTCACAGACAAACTAGACGTACATGGTATGACACTACCCATGTGTGAGCAAGCCACAACAAGACTAAATACCTTAGAAAATTCAATTTCCAACACAGCTGGGTTGACATTTTTTTTAAATTATCCTTAAATTGTAGAGTAATGCTTAAGCGTAACCTTGACGTGGAGCAAGGGCTGGTTAATGGGGCACTGGGTACAGTTGTTGGCTTTCAAACATGCCCACATGACAGCAACATTCAGTTTGTCAATATTCGCTTTGACAAACTTTCAGAAGTGAAAAGGATAGGGCGCTCAACTGCTCGATTCCTTCTCTTCAAAGACATGTACGCAGAGAACAATTTTCTCTAACTCTTGCATATGCAGTCACCATTCATAAATCCCAAGGTCTTACCCTAGACAAAGCATTGATAGATATAGGAAACACAGTCTTTAAAGAAGGCACGAGCTACGTAGCACTATCACGCTTACGTACACTTGATGGTCTATTTCTAATCAACTTTGATGCAAGTAAACTGAACGCTGATATTCCTTGCATTTTATAATACAATAGACTGCGTTCACTGTACACCCCCCATCTGAAACCATATCCTGTTCCAGAAAAAGTAAAACGTGGTAAAAGAAAACTAATTCAAACAGAAATTCAACAAAATCTGACGGCAAATCCTTCAAAGAAAACAAAAGAAGCTAAAACCTCATCAATTACCACAAACAAAGAAGAACCTATTAGGGAAAGTAAATCAGAAACTTCTTCAAAGAAGGAACAGAAACTCTGAAAAAAGGACTCGGAGACAGAACTAGATGGTCCATTCAAATTTTCAAATGAAAGTGGTGTAAGTTGCTATACAAATGTAGCAATGAATATTCTATTTCAATAGCCAACAATTGTTAACAATACTTACTTACACAGTACAGACCAATTGTGTTTGCAAATGTTAGTCCTTCATAGAAACGCAACAAACAATCCTGACAACATGTACAGTGTTCATAGAATAAGACAAGAATTGGACTACTGTGCTGGAAGGGTGAGATTCACTATAAACTCACAAGACAATCCACAAGAATTTCTAATGTACTTACTACAAGTACTTGAAAACAAAAACATACCTATAAATGATATCTTCCAGATTTCATACATGTGGAAACATACATGCACTCTCTGTAACGATGTTATACAGGAAGAAATCCCTAATGAGCGATTTGTGTATGTATCCATACCTAATTGTGAATCAATTCCATTTAAGCAACTTGTACAGAATGCAAACCATGGCAGATTATGTACTATGTTCAATTCAGACAATCGCTCCACCTAACTGATACAAGCACATAGTAACTACATAATACTTATGCTTCTACGTTATAATGCAGATGGTACCAAAAACAACTACAAGCTGACTGGATTTACACACAGTCAAGTGTCACTTGGAAAGAAAACCTTTACAACAATAGGTATAATCTACCACGCAGGAGCTACAACCAATGCAGGTCACTACACTGCATACATTAAAAAGAAATGTGGATGGTTCGAATGTAATGATAGCACCATTACTCTAAAGCAGAGATTGCCAGCTAATCTTACAAATGCGTATTTAATCTTCTTAAAGCCAAAATTTAATAACTAATGTGTACTTCAACATTACCAAAAATTCAAGTAAAAGACTATAAACAGTTAGAATACGCCAACAGGTATCTAACTGGCCAAGAGTGCATAACAACCACACCGCTAAATGAATACCACAGATCCGTAACAACAAATGCACTGTTAGAATACGCCAACAGGTATCTAACTGTTTGTAAAAATTTGCAAGAAGGCAACAGACATAACATTAATCAGAAAGAACAAGGAAACACTCAAACAAAACAAAGAAATAGTTTGTAGCATAGCAAAGAAAGGGATTTTTTAATCCGACAAGGATTTTTTTTCCCCCAGACCCAAGGATTTGAGAAACAAACACAGACGCTGAGCAAAATGCACAGTACACGGGTTTGTAAACTAAATATGAGGGTAAAAAAAAGGTAAAATGTCTATTGTACAATGTAATTAGTCTTCATAAAATACAAACACTAACATGCTATTATCTTTTATCACAGAAATTAAAAAAGGATATTTCTGCCTAGTACTAAAGTCATGTAAGAAATATATGGATTCTCAACCAAGTAAACAGTAAGTATAATTACAGTCATGTCATACATATTCGAATCTACACATCTAATCTATGGCAGTAATATGGTGCAGTGGCTGTAGGCTGGGCCTAGCGTCTTGGATGTATAACCTAGCACCTACACCCTGCGGTCAAGCAACCAAGACTATAGGTCCTACCCACAACCATAGCAGCATATGAAAACCATGGTGCTTGTAATTTCACTACTTATAAGTTTACTCTTGGGTGCTTGGTCTGCAGCCATGCACCTAAAACACTAGGTTGTGCACACAACCACCGCACACCCATGTTCACTTATAACCTCACTGCTTATGACTTCAGTCGTGGGTGCATGGCCTTTGGCCATGCACCCAAGACTCTCGGTCCTGGCCAGAATCACCACAGCATATCGCACCCATTGTGGCTTCTAACTTCACTACATATAAAGTTGGGTTTGGGAGCATGGCCTTTGGCCATGCACCCAAAATGCTAGGCCCTCCCCACAACCACCTGAATGATGTTTGATACTACGAGTGTACCTATACGTGTAATATGGTGCAGTAGTTGTGGGCACAGGCTACAGTTGTAGGTGTAAGAACATAGATTTTTCAATGTATGGGTATGCAGTATATAAAACCCATAGTGGCTTATAACTCCAGTGCTTATATCTTTGTTCATGGGTGCATGGCCTTCGGCCATGCACCAAAGACTACGTCCTGGCCACAACTACCACACCATATCACACCCATTGTGGCTTGTAACTACACTACGTATAAATGTGCTGTTGGGTGCATGGCCTTTGGCCATGCACCCATGACTGCAGGCCCTCCCCACAACCACCTGAGTGATGGGTGATACTACGGGTGTATCTATAGGTGTGGTATGCTGCAGTGGTTGTGGCCAGAGGCTAGACTCTTAGCTGTATGTCCATAGATATTGCAATGTATGGGTGTGCAGTGGCTTATAACTCCAGTGCTTATAACTTTCTTCTTGGGTGCATGGCCAAGACTCTACACACTCGCCACAACCATCTGAGCGATAAGCAACACTACAGGTGTATCCATTGCTGTGACATGCTACGGTGGTTGTGGCTACGGCCATGCTTCCAAGACTCTAGGCCCTGGCCACAACCACCGCAGCATGTCACACCCATGGCGGCGTATAAATCAATAGCACACTCATAGAATTTTTTTTTTTAATTACGGCATGTAGTCAATTGCAATGTTCGCTAACACCACGTGTGTCCTTAGAACAGTTTCAAGTTGCCTGCGCACAGCACGGACTGAAGTACTACCATTATGAGACCCCTTATTTTCTGTACTTACAAACATCCCGAACAAGGCGGGTATAGGGAATACAAACATCCCGAACAAGGCGGGTATAGGGAATACATCATTAACACCTACCACCTGAACAAATACAGTTTTTCACCCATCTCTTACTGTCTGAATCTCCCCAAGCACTCTGACACAGCAAAACTGTTTCCGAAATAGCATTTTTGCTGCTGGTCGGCGGATCCAAGATGTCGGGCGCATCCAAACAATCTGACGCAGAACACGGCTCACTGCAGCCAATCGGCGGAAACGTCACGTATCCGCGGTCATGACACCAGCCCCTTAGCCAATCGGTATCTTGTCCGTGATGCGAACAATGAAAGTTTGACCGCGGAGTGGACATCGATATCACTAATTCTTTTAGAACTACTTTTTGGTTGTTTTAAAGAAAACGACTGCACAGATTGTCACCAGATTTACAAAAGCACGCTTTCGGGACCAAGTCTCTGCTCTTGCTTCAAATTTGGTAAGAATCCATCCAGCGGTTTGGCCTGTAGGCGTGCGCAAAGTTTTTCCCCCATTCAGTCTATGGGGAAAAAAAGACACCCCCCACCCCCCCCGGATCAAACATCACCAAACTTTGCATTCGTCCAGGGGGAGCGAAGTTATAAGCCGCCCAAAAGGTGCTCTCCCTATGGAAACAGCAATTTATCCATAGGATATATTATCCATAGGATATCCATATATATATATTAGGTGGCTACCGCCACCCTGTAGTTAAAGTCAGTGAAATCAGTCAGAGGAAATCCGAAAATTCTATTGCTAATAATTTTTAACTTGGTTGACGGATTTAGATGAAATGTTTTTAAAGACGGCAATTATGGGAATTTGTTAAGAAATGGAAAAGTTATTAAGAAAGCAAAATAAAATGCTGTTTTCAGCCTACTTCCATTCATATTCCCATACCGGAAAAGTTCAATTCAAAGCATTGTCTTAATTTCCCAGGACAGGTTTGGGGGTTTTCCGTCCAGTAGGTTTTAAAATCTTTGATGGGGAAAGTGGTGCCCACTTCTCCCAAAAATATAGCGAGATCTGCCATGGTGCTTTGCAGCAGAGAGACTTTTCAGAAATGAAAAGTCCCCATTTTGTTTTTGCTTTCTTAATAGCAATTTCCGCAGTAATACTGTGTGAATGTGAAAACAAAAGGGCACCAAAAAAAGCTATTTGGAGGAGGAAAAAGGATGACATTGCATCTGGCTCGATGTGGGGTGGTTGGGGAAGAGGACATCATGTAAAGTTGGGGATGGTCTGGGGAGCCAGTTTCAGTTGAGACGTTTTCGCAATATCTGGGTAATACCGGGTGAAACCCGTGAGATTACCGTGGCTACAACGGAAGACATGAACGATATGAAACTGCATTATACGAAACTAAGAGTTATGGGGGTAACGGGAGAGGGCTATGGAGGGAAAAAGCAAATCAAGAAGTGGGGGGACCATGGAAAGATAAGGGGGGTTCTTTGTTGAGTGCCTGTGAGCGCAGGGAAGAGTTGTTGATTTTCAAGCATTTTCCCATTTTTGCAGCAATACCGGGGGAATACCGCAGGCATGGGTAGTTCATTGCCGACGCATGTGTAGTTCCTTGACATTATCAGGCTAATATTGGGGGAATCATGTGGGAATTTGAAAAGAGTTTAAAAACAAAAAAGAAATGTTACACCTACAGTGATCACATCTACTAGGCAGGGGGTAATGGGTCTCTCTGCCAATTACCATTGCCAAATGTCATGACTAGTGGGCCCCAAAGAAACCTATTGGTGCAACATGTACAGTGGCCATTGCCAAGGGTCAGGGCTAGTGGGCCTCGAAGAAACCTATTGGTGAACATGTACAGTGTCAATGGCCAAAGGCCATGGCTAGTGTGCCACTTTAAAAACCTGTTGGTGCAACAGGGCTATTGGGCCCCAAAGGAATCTAGTGGCGCAACATGTACATTGGCCACAGCTAGAGGGCCCCAAAGAAACTATAGTATAACAAAACCCTTGAAATTCAGTGAAAATAACATTGGTTAAGAGAGGGTTAAAGTGATCAGATTTAACAAAACAGAACCCCTGAAATTCAGCAATCGCATTTCGAGCAAGTCCACCTTAACTATGCACCCCCTGTTGTGCAGCATATGACCACAATAACATCACTGGTGACATCAATAATTACATGACATCACTGATGTGATGTAATGGGCCCCAAAGAAACCTATTGTTGCAAGGTACAGTGGCCACTGCTGTAACCAGTGGCCATGGCCAGTGCGCAACAGGGGGTGCATAGTTATGGTGGACTTGCTCAAAATGCGATTGCTGAATTTCAGGGGTGTTGTTGCATTAAATCTGCTGACCTGAAGGACCATGGGTACAGTACATATCACACTAGGGATAATATTACAAAAATGCCCTGTCAATATCCCTTTTGGAATTTCAAAAACAAGTCATGCAATACTCCGCACCTACCACTGCACCTGCCACTAGATGTCAGACTTTTTTTTTTATTTGCATTAAAATTGAATCAACAATTCTTTTTAGCAAAACAGGGTTAACATTTTCAAGAAACAACAGTAGTTTGGGCAGTTTATGACTTCGGATCAAGAAGTTTCAAGAAATGTTGAAAGTTCCACTTGAGGACCCCAATCAAGAACTTCACTGCAATTACGTGGCTGGTTTTTTGGCCGGACATCAGAGGTGGCCACCAGTTGTTCACTTCAGCAAGTGCAAAGTCCAAAAAGAGGGGATGGAAGAATTTAGAGCGCTGCTCTTCCAAGGCTGGACAAAGAGCCATCAGGTGAAACAGTAACTCCACTTTTTCAGGATCTTGACAATGCCGACACGATTTTTCCACGGACTGGTGCACGTTCAAATGGGTCCTTAAAAAGGGGTCCCTGACCCTTTTTATCAGGGAACTGTTTCAGGTATTTGCATGGACTGTTAAGAGTTCAAGCTTCTAAAGGCAACTCTGCAACTGATTGATAACTTCTTGCTTCCTCTTGAGTTTGAATCCAATCGTTGTTTTGGATTTTCCATTTAACCTGTTCAGGGTCAAGCAGCAGTTGATCTAGAGAGCTACCGATTTCTTCTAGGAGGGAGAGTGTGGAAGCACGCCATCTCGCCAGCATCGGATTTAAGCCGGTAAGCATTTCTTTACGCACCATGTTCAGGATCGCCGGACGGGCCGGGTCGTGACACTTCCTGAACAACACCAGCCTATTCCAAGTAACTGTGAGTTTCAAGGAATTCAGGCCAAGGTCTCTCTGAATGATAGCAATAGGAGTGGACAAAGGGACGCCTAGTACCGTTTTTCCAGAACCCACCCTCAAGGCGATTCCAGAGGGGATCAGGAAGATTGAACAAGGCTTCCGCCCCGTACGTTAGTACTGGTACCAGATTAGCTTTGTAATACTTCAGTGTAGGAACAATCGAAAAGCGGCCAAACTTTCTGTTAAGTTCAAATGCTTGACTGGTGAGGGCTTTCATTCTTCATTAGAAGGTTAGTTGACATTGGTGCCTCTATTGATGAATTACTCAGCCAAACCCCTAGATATATGAAGCATTGCAGCTGATCGATTTTTTTTTTTCTCCATCGATGTACCATGAATGTCGATTCAGTCCCCTATTATTAGAGCAAATGTTCAAGATTTTAGTTTCCCCTTGTTGATCTGCAGGTCGTTTGTTCCAGTGTAACAGTGTAAAGTGTCAAGTTGTCTTTGCAGACCGACTGGTGTTTGCTCGATTAACGCAACGTCTGCGTAGCGAAGACGTGCTAGCTGAACTCCGCCGACCTGGGGGGAAATGACCTAATTGACACAAAGGCTTCTGGGAGATCGTCCAAGAAGAAGTTGAAGAGCGCCAGGGCCAAAGGGCATCCCTGCTTGACTCCTCTAGAAGTTCTTATTTCATTCAAAAGCATGCCAGCTTTTTTCAGCCTTACTCGTAGCGTGGTGCCAGAGTGCATTGCTAAGATGGGGTGGAGGATTGGCATTGGGCAGTTTTTTTTTGGCCAATTTTGACCATAGCGTGTGTTGAAATAATTTGGTCAAAGGCTTGTACTAGGTCGACAAACACCATATAGATCTTTGGTTTGGATGGACCTAGATTCCCCTTCAGCAGTTGAAGTAGAAGAGTGTTTATTGATGTCGCCAAACCTCTGACGAAACCAGTTTGAAATTTGTCGAGGCTGCCCGTCTCTCTGCACCACAAGTTAAACTGGTGCAGAATGATGGAGCTGTATAGCTTACTGACGACATCAAGGAGAGTGATAGGGCAAAAGTTCTTAGGTTTGCTCCAGTCCCCCTTCTTGTGGATTGGGACCACTATCGCTCTCAGCCATGAAGTTGGTAGCTGATGAGATGTGTATAATTGCCCAAACAAACTCGCTATGAACGTGGCACAGTCGTCGGGAAACTCTTTCAATATATGGTTCGACAAGCCGTCACGCCCCGGTGCTCTTGAGCTTTTCAGCTTCTTGATTCTTCTTGAGATATCGGTTGGACAGAGAGAAGAGGCCCGAAGATCAGGACATTTGCTGAACTCGAGTGAGTCTGTGTTTTCACCGACTACAGTTTTTGAAAGTGTGCAATCCAGATGTCAATGGGGTTTATTTGATCTGCCTTTAACGCAGGTTCGTCCGCCTTGATTAGTGACCAGAATCTGTTCGGGTTTTCCTTCCTAGTGCTGATAGCATCGTCTCTGCGTCACGCTGATGTCTTAAGTATTTAGATTCACAAAGCCTGTTTTTATAGCTATACTTGGCTAGTTTGGCTGTTAAATGGTCTTCCGGTAGGCCAGACTTCCTTGCTATATGTGCACAGTTCCTTGCCGCTTTTCTTCAAACCACCAATCCGGAGTCGAAAGCGTGCTTATGATTGCGAGCCTGTCTAACCTTTTGTGGGCAGAACCAGAATTGCTCTACTAGGGGAGAGTAGTTAATCTTTGCGCCTTCTCATCCCTGTTCAGTTGACAAGGCTTGGATCTCTGATGATAAGAGTTTCAGACGCAATCCCCTGTTGCATGTGTCGAGAGCTGTTGGAAATTGCTCACAGAGCTGCAAACCCCGTTGTTAGGCAGAATTATATGCAGTACCCTTTGGGAACACCACACACAATTAGGACTACAAGTGACTACAATTTCAACCTTTGGTACAAGCCTGTACTACACAGTTAAAGTGGTAGCAGTGGCTGAGCAGCCAGACTTATCTCAAGAGTAAGTGAGCAGTATCAAATAGTTACACAAAGGACAGCAATTACTATGATTCAGGCAAACACTGACTCAAGGTTTTCAAGTAAAAGAATATACATTTATTTCACTCTTCAGTTGTTAAACATTACACTATTATAAGCAACTTAGAAATCACACTCTTAATACACCACACCACTTCCCTTAAATTCCAGACAAGTTAAGCTCACAAAGTGAAGTGGGAGCAAAATTGCACTCCAGCTATATGAAAGGGAGGGAAAGACAGAAGTTAACAGAAATTGAATCAAACCAACAGTTAAGTACTCAGGGCAATTGAACAAGAGGGACTACAATGATAAAATCAGATAGAAAAGGCTTAGTGCCAAAGTCAATGGTTCGAAAGTCTTTTGCTCAAGATAATACAAATCAGTGTAGTTCGCAGTAAAGTTCGTGCCACGGATTCCGGACGAGGTTGGTTGGTAGAAAAGTTAGTTCAAAGAGAAGAGAAGGACAAGCCCTCAGATTGGAGAAAGATTTAAAACACTTTCACCGCGGCTAAACAAAACGAACAACCGGATTTGCACAGTACCTTAAAACGGAGAGGGAGCTGTAGCTGAGGCAGACATTCCTGGTAGTTCCTGCAGGCTCACGGTTCCTGAAGCGACTGTCGGACTGATCAGAAGTAGGAAGACTGGAGGGTCCTGCACTACCCGGGGAAGAAACCAGCATCAGAGCAAAGCAACGAATAAAAGGTGCGCTCCTTAAAATCCAAGCAGGGTCCGACCTTCCTGGCTATCCAGCCCACTGTAGCTCTGTACAGTGAATTCGACCAGATGAGGGGTTCTGGCTTGCAGTTTGGGCAAACTGGTTGGTCCCACCAGCTCAAGGGAAGAAGTTTCCTGGAGGATCTTCTCTGTCGTCGGATTCTGAAGATTCGGACCTGCAGCAGGAATTCACCGGGTGTTTCAGTCGTTGTAGGGGTCCTCTTCCATCAGCTCCTTGTAGGTTCTTTCGTTCCAGTGGCGACTCTGCTCTTACAGTCCCAGAAACCTGCTTTTTATGCAGTTTTCCCCCATTCATACAGCCTGGCTGTCAATCCCACAGCAGGGTGTCCTGGCAAGGACAGTCACCCAGCCAATCAAACAGGAGTGCAACTTGGGTTACCAAGGGAACCCAGGGCAGGGGTCCTAAAATCCCTCCCTCACACCCTGCCTACCCAGAGTTTCAGGCGCCTTAAGGAGGGCTTCTGTGCAGAAGCCTGCGAAACGACGGTGAACAAAGGGACCAAACCTGGTTTGGTGCGCAGAGTAAAACACGAGAAAGACATTTACAAAAAGAAATGCTGAATAAACCCAGCCGGAACCTTAATAAAACATATATGGTCAAGCGGGTTTATGTTTGAGGCTAATATAATAGCCTAAAACAATACCATGGTTTTTTAAGATAACCGCGGTATAAAAAATAGGGTAGATACCACTGCCACCAGCCAAGTCTTATTGTAAAGGGAGCAAAATAATGCTCCAAGAGACACAGACAAAAAGGGATAAGAATTAACCCTTTCCAATACTCCATGTAAGATGGGGTGTACTGGGTCTTTGGTTAAAGTGACTAAATAAAGTTAATGGCAACTTTATCTTTTCTCGAGGACAGTAGTCAGCCCCAGAAAATGGAGTCAGTGGCAAGTCAAAAAGGCAACCCTGTGTCACTGTACTGAAGGTGCTGTGTAACGCACATAAAAAATATGGTGCCATGGAGTAGGTGAGGCTCCAGTGCCCAAGATCACACAAAAAGTAGAAATACACATAGCAAAACACATGTAAGAGTGGGAAAAAGGCTTGCACTCTTACCAGGTGGAAAAAAATAAACCCTAGAAATCCAGCAAAGCTGCTGAGGGACTCAGTAAGTAAGGGAAATTAGCCATTTATGAGAGTTCTCCCTAACACCCGTTGGCGACCATTCTAACAAAAGAAGGTGGTGATCACTATGTCCAGTTTTGATGATTTGAAATTTCTCAGCCAACTGTAGGGAACCTTTTGATACGTAGACATAGTCTATAGTTGATACAGAGCCTCGGTTTTCCCACATGGGTTGAGGCGGGATGTCTCCTGTGCAATTACCGTTCAATAGGTGCATGTCTGGAGAGTCCATAAGATGGTTCCATAGGTTTCGTCTAGCGTGGCGGGAGTCGTCAAAGCTCCAGCCTTTGTCTTGCAATGTTTTGGCAAGGATGTTAAGATCCCCACATAAAATGACATAGGATGGCTGTAGATGGGTAGAGTTGTCATCCAGAACCTCAGAGATCTGGTCTATGAACTCTTTGTTTCCAGTCAGGGCTGGGTTCCGGTACACCTTAATTAGTCTTAAGTGCACCAGGGTTTTATCAAGCTGCTGTGTCGCCACTGTCTCCCATCCAATCATCGAAGCTTGGATAAGCAGGTTCTTATTTGTGGAGGTTTGGAGATTAAAGGGACTACCTGACCTAACCGCTGTCAAGAGACCCACGGAGGGACGACCCATGTTCCCTTTCTTTGCTGGGTTTATAGCGATTTCAAACCCGTCCATACCTGGGGTCTCCCTCAGCCAGGTCTCCTGCAAACAGATCAGGTCGTAATCTCCTGGTTTATGTCAGTTGGATTTATCAAGTGGGCGAATCCCCGGGTGTTCCATGAAATCAATTTCAACTTGTCTCGTAAAGGGGTTAAAGAGGTGGTATATGAGCCATTGAGTTGATCCTTAGTGTTGCTGTTGGGTTGCTACAGGGTTTATTGAACAGATTGGGCACTCGAAAGCCATGACCAATCAGCACCAACCAATCTAGGTTTTTTAGGGTTAGTTTCCAGGTCAGCACACTTCACTAGGCGAGGTGACGATGCTGTTTCAAAAGAGACACTTATTTTTACCTCCGGGAAAGACGGTGCTCTACCCTCACCCAGTGGATCCTTGTAGTCTGATACAATTATCAGGTAAGCTGGGGTGGCCCCTATTGTGTTTAGTGGAGTTGGAGCAGTGATGTTCTCTTTTCTGCCCATCGCATTAGTCAGTCCCTCTGGGTTAAACTCGGTCCGCAAGGTTCCTGTTGTCCATCCCTCCTTCTTCGTTTCCTCATGCGGTTGGAAAGGTGGCTTGTGTTCTAGGAAAACCCCACTTAGGGGCTGGTGGAGAGCATTGGGAGCAGTTTTATTGTCCCTTTTGATACAGTGCGTGTATGTCAGACAGTTCATGTCCCGGGGATTTACCACTGTCAAATCGAAACCCAACCTCAACAAATTCTCCGAGGCCTCCAACAACATGTTTTATAACCACCAGTGACGTAATGTGGAGGAACACGGCGTCGAGATGTCTTTCTTCGCAAAATTCAATCAACATTAGGTCGAAAGAATGCAGCTGTCTCAAGTTTGGAATTGAGTAGAGAAGGTCTAGCACTGTTCTGCGTTTAAGGATAATTTGATGGTTTCAATCAAGTATTCTTTCCAGTTTGATCGTACGAGTCAGGGCAATTTTATTCCCAGGCCTATCCAGGCGGTGGCCGTTGGTTTTCCTATTCGGCTTGTTTGGCCCAGATGGCGCCCACCTTCCTTGGCCTTCTTTGCCTGGTTGATGGATTTTGTTCTTAGGGGATAGGCTGGGTCCGAGCTGATGGTCCCTAGAGGTGCTGGTCTGTACATTCAGGTTGATTAGTTTTCTCTTCTCGTCCATGTCAGAAATACAGGTGAACACTGGCCAGACCCCCAGCATCCTTTCCTTGTTGGCTCTTGGATCACCTTCGGTCCCCACAGACGTCTCAACCTTCTCCAATGTCTGGCGACTCATAGAAGCGTCCCAGTGAGTAAGTGGATAAATCCAGCAAAGCCATTGAGGTTGGGCTTGGGGGCTCGGGCAATGGGCAAGTCCTGGAGAGAGGATGCCTAGCTTCTTTGGGCAAGGCACTCACTCCAGGCTGAGCCCGCAGTCCCCGACACATAGACATTTTTAAGGGTGCTGGGTTCGGATCTCCCGTCCGGCTGGATACGCTCGATTTTTGGTTCGGGGTTAGAACTGCTGGGCATGTTTTGCTGGTAGTTTTGCCCCTTGCGCTAGCTGCAGGCTGCCTTGGTTGGATAAAGATCGAGAAGGCCTTGCCATCTGAGACCCCCTCTGCCTCTCCAGCTGCTGTGATGTTTCAAAGGCTCTTGTCGTTGCAGATGCACAGACCGTTTCTCGCATCCTCAACCATCGAAGCTTTCAAAAGGGCGCGTTTGCCTGGGCAGTCAACGGTCAGGTCCACCGGAAAAGAGTCGATGGTAGTCTGGACAGACTTTGAACTAGTGGTCCGGTCCATGTTTTGAGACGAGTTTGTCAGCATACATTGGGGGTTCAGCCCTGATGTCCTTTCAACGTTAGCGGTGACAAATCCCTCCAAGTAAATAGGTTTGGAATGAATCATGGCCAGTAGGGTGGTGTGATCTTTGGCTGTATCATTCAGTTGTTCGTACAGCTTGGTGAAGGGCATAATGGCAATAGTGATTGTGGACATGATAGAGAACAGATCCAGTTTCTCCTTCTTATTCCCCTTGGGGGTATTTTGAGAGCCAAGTTGGGGGTCCACCCTGTTCCTGGGAGCCAGTAGTAGGCTGAGGTCTGGGCAAGAGGGGGAACCAGAGAGATTACTCAGTGGTCCCTCAATACAGAGGCTTCGTTGATCATGGGTCCTTTGGTGGGGCTCAACTTGGAGCAGCTTCCACGACGGGCTGGAGTGAGTCTGAGATGGGCCCTGATTCGCCTGCTAGTTGGCAAGGCCTCTGTGTGTCCTGGACCTCGGTGCTACTTGTCGGGAGCTCCCGCTGCTCCACCTCGTTTATACCCTCCTCACTAGAGCCCCTAAGGGGGCACGAAGGAAGCTTGGATGGGCTCGTAGATTCCGATGCTGGGTCTGTCGTCTGATTCAAGATAATGAGAACAAGTCTCGTTGGGGCTCATTAGCAAGACATTACTCTGCCCGTTCGGCCTCAGCAGGTGGGGTACGAGAGGCTGAAGGTCGAGTGTGGTGGCAGGGGCAGTAAAATTAAAGGGAATTACGTCGTAGCCTCAGCGTTATCCACTGTTGGGTCCTCCACTTCCCTGGGAGGCCAGATCCAAGATTCCACTCCCTCCAAGATGTCAGCGTCGGATAGATCGCCCAGGTTGATTGTAGAGGGGAAGGAGCTTGCTTTTTTGTAAACATTGAGGGCACAGAAACGCCCGGGCGCATGCCTTGTTTTGTTAGTTTATGAAAAATTGGGGCATGTTGTGCCGAGTTCGTGAGTGATTTCAATGTGGGTTTAGATTTTATTTTTGCGGCCTGCAGACATTTAGGCAAGTTGGCCCGTATATGTAATGCAGCCCCTTTAGGTCGTGTCCTGGTGCCCTCTTTATTTGATTTGGGTCCAAGATTTGTCCCCAGAGGGTACTCCCAGCGTTAGTCACTCTGTCCACAGATTCCGAGCTGGTCAACCCCAAACCAGGGCCTTCGCCCATTGCCCGTGTCGGTTTGACCAGGCTATCCCCGGGACAGGATGGTTCTAGCTGTGGTGGAGCCGGCAGAGCCTTGGGGTCGTGAACTTTAGGTGCCGTCCCGGGTCTTGGAGGCAAACAAGGCTGCTAAGGATCAGAAGTGAGTGGCGGGATGTTGTGGACTAAATCCTCAATAACAACAAAAGCGGCCAGGGGGGCGTTGACCTGGTTTGCCTGCTCTATTGAATCCAGAGTTTTGACGAGCTCAGTAACCAGGGGTGTCTGCCCTCTCGCTGACATAGCTATAGATGGAACACTAGGGGCGCGGGGGTCGGAACTGTCCAAAGCATTAGAGCCGTGGAAGTCACAGGTGTCCAGGTTGTTAATTTTGGGGGTCGTCACGATGGATTGCCGGTCACCTCCCTTCAAGGGCTCCCGCGTGTGCACCTCTTCTAAGGATCCGGGCGACCCACCCATCAGGAGACTGCCAGTGGTTTTCAAAGGAAGGAGAACAATGGGCTGGAAAGGAAGTTCCCTGGGTTCTGGGCCGTCACTTGTCACAACGATGGGTAGTGGTTCAGCCAAATATGTTTTAGCAGAAGGGACAAAAGGCTGTGAGGGCCACGTGGTTGCTTTTGAATTTGTGAGTTTTTGTTTACTCACCGACAGTTCATTGGTTGCCGGGTCCATTTCAATGGAGAGTAGTGGTGATGGTGGTGGTGTTCGGGCGAGGAAAGGTGTCCGAGGTCCCGCCATAGTCAGCAGCTTGGAGCTCTTCAGAAGCATGGCCACGTCCATCGGCCACCGAACATCTGACACCTGACACTCAACCACACTCTGCTACACTCCGCTAGTCGAGATGGTTTTTGAGTGCGGGCGCAGCTGGAGGGCAAGTGTCCATGTGGAAAGCAGTGAAGGCAAACTCAGCGGTCTGCAAAAGTCGGTGTTGGTGGAGGAAAGAAAGTCTCAGCGAATCACTGCAATCAGCAATAAAGTTCTTTGCCGTAGATTAGCAATCCCCAGAAAATGGAACGCAGCAGCTCCTCTGCAATAGTGTCCTCGACACACCTGACACTCAACCACACTCCACTACGCTACGCTACTCGAGATGATTTTTGAGTGCAGGCGCACCTGGAGGGGGAGTGTCCAGGTGGAAAGCAGTGAAGGCAGACTCAGCGGTCTGCAATAGTCGGTGTTGCAGGAGGAAAGAAATACTCAGTGAGTTACTGCAATCAGCAATAACGTCCTTTGCTGTAGATTAGCAATCACCAGAAAATGAAACGCAGCAGCTCCTCTGCAATCGTGTCCTCGACACACCTGACACTCAACCACACTCCCATGTCAGCCTTTGTAAAGCATGTGAATCTAAGCCGATACAAGCATCAGAAAGGCGATTACAGTTATGTCCTTTTTGTCATAGTCTTGTAGCAAACCTAGGTCCCTCTTTTCTTGTTCATACCTAGGTCCTAAAGGCCTTCGAAGGGTTACATTGCTTTTTAATATAGTCTGTCTGCAGTGTGTGGGGTTATTTAGAGCAGTTTTTGTGAATCTGCTCAATGTTGGCTGAATCACGGGTCTAACAGCAAAATATGGGACTTTGTATCTCTGAGGCGGCGCACATAATTTACCTGTAAAGCCTGCACATATGTATGCCATGCCAATCCAGCAATGACTGACACACATATGTGCACCATCCCCAAAAATCAGATCTGGGGTACAAGGTTATACGTAGAGTACCCTAGCGTAGGGGATGTCCTGTCTATTAATTGAGCTGTTCATTTGTTATCTTTGATTTGATGGTCCATTAATTTGAGCCTATACAATTCAATTTTTTTTAAAAGGAACTCTTGAAGGGCAACCATACTATATCATACCACTACAGGTACATGTTTCCGTCCCATAGACCGGCCCAAGGTGGCTTAAAGAAAACCCATGTACATCATTGATATGTTTTTTGACACATCACAACTTTCAATCATTCTCAATTTGGTCATGGCCATGTCTGTAATTCAATAATGTCAGACTATAGAACGCCCCCCCCCCATGTACCTCAAGCACAGAGTGTATTCTTGTGTAAATATGCTCATTGCATCTCCTGTCACAAGTAACGATGTCTGCATTAATGTTCCTCGTCATTTCAATCCACTTCCCTCTTTCTCTTTCTGTCATTCCACCGTTTGCACTTCCATCACGCTCATGAAATGAGACCTTCCTGTGGCACTACACTGGAGCGGGCAAGCTCAATTCCGGATAGGCTAAATAGGGGGTTGGGGGAATCACGTGATATTCTCTGCTATCTTTAAGTCAATATCCTTATAGCTTGTAAGATGAAGTCCCCATATTATATTCAAAAGGCAAACAGTTTATCGTGCAGAATCGTTAGGGGAAGTAGCTTGCAAGAATTGTCCACATGTTGATTTAGTGAATACTTGTCCTGGAATTCTGTATGTAACTCATTCCCAGGATGGCTCTGGACATCATCTCTGTGATCCAGTTGGCCAACGAGATGTGATTACTGATGTGTCTGATAAAATCTAGGATGGATGCACTGATGTTGTCTACAATGGCTTGGAACACAATTCCACTTCCTCACTGATCCTAAAATGGCTGCATTTTGTCTTTAATATTCCTCAGCTGAGAACAAGGCGTCCATGAGGAGAACACTTGGCCTCCATCCTGGGAGAACGTGGATTTCCATTGCACGAGAGGAGGTTCTCCATCAAAGAGAAAGCATGGCGTCCTGATCAAACCGATTTTCCAAGACGCTTTACGAGTTCTCTCTTCAGGGGATCTTGACTTTCTGTTTTATAGAGATATTTTTGGGGAAAATGAATAAAAGATGACAATAATTGAGAGATGTAAGTCTGCTGAGCAGCGTGAAAGAAGCTGGAGATGACACATTCAGCCTCTTCTAACTATATTCATCTATCTTGGTATATACGATTAGTAAAAAATGATTACTATTGTCCTGCTTTCCTATATTAGATTTTTAATGCTGATATGTGAAATTGAAACAAACCAATAAAGAGCCGATAAATAAATATTCTTTTGATTGATAAGCGATCACATAGTTTCATTCTTTTCATACAGTATGGAAAGCTATAAGCAGCAACAGGGACATGTTATGTAGAGGGTTAAAAGAGGCAAAGTTAAGCAATGTCTGAAATGACCGACACCTTTCTGAGCCTGATGATACAGTGAGTATTGTTATTACATAACCCTCTTAATGTTGCATAAGTTACATTTGAGTTGTGATGTCATTTCTACATGGGAAATTCTCTTTTATACCCCATTTTTGTCAGTCTTGATTTGTGAAGCCACGAGAGATGGGGTTGGGGCAGAATTCTGTCTTGGACGGTTAAACCTCTTTAACATTTCAGCTGAACTCTTTTCTAAAGACGGGGCGCTTATTATCTTTGGTAAAAGGAAATGGGTGACACCACCCAGTAAGCCAGATGCTCACAGGCTGCTCTTATTCAAAAGCTGCGATATATGTTTGAGATGTGCTAATTGGTATTCTGCTTTATTATCCTTCCTTTGTAAGCGGAACGTTGTGAAGTAAAAAAGTGTCCAGTACGTTAGATTAGTCTCACAAAAGATATTTAATCAAGAAAATAAGCAAATCAAAAATGGAGGCAAACAGCTTCCTTAGCGGTATGGGCTCATAGCCAATGCATTTCGGAGTAAAACTCCATCTTCAGGGCTGAGCACTTATGTATATGCATTAATGAGGTAAATTCAAACAAAAGTGCATTTACATAAATATGATCAAACAGTTTCAACAAAATTCAAAGGTCAAATACATGCCAAATTGGTTCATATGGCGTATGGAAAAATGGAGGAGCGAGGGAAAAGAGGGTGAAATGGAGAGAGTGACTGACTGTCATTTATTTATTTATTTTATTTATTAGCATTTATAAAGCGCACAAATGGCCCTCAGGCATCGTGGCGCTGTTGCAGTACATTCACTTAGATGCAGCTTGGCAAAACAGATTCTTGAGAACATGATTGCATGACAATGTTATGGCAGTGTTCCATGGTTACAGGGCAACATCATTAGAGAATATTCGGGTACAATCTAGTTGAATAACTTCGTTTTTAGGGCTTTTCTGAACGCTGTGAGGGAGTTTTCCTTTCTTAGGCTGAGTGGGAGGGCGTTCCAAGCTTTAGAGGCTCGCACTTCGAATCTGGTGCCGCCGGCTTTTGGCTCTATTGAATGTCGGGAGTAAGTGGGAGTATTGGTCTTGTTTTTGGTCTATGGGCGGGCACCTTAAGTATCCTTTCCGCTATGCAGGAGTGGGCAGACTGTGAGAGGCATCTGTGTGTGATAGTGAGGGCCTTGAATAATATGCGATCCTTAATCAGGAGCCAGTGGGCGTCTTTTCTTGCCTGAGAGATGTGCTCTCTCCTAGGGATACTTGGAGCCGCCCTGAGAGCGTTGTTTTGCATGGTTTGCAATTTGTTGATGTTGTTGGCAGCTGTGCCTAGGAGTAGGATGTTACAGTAATCCAGCTTTGCGCCGATGGTGGCTCTTGCAATGTCGAGGCAGTTTATTGGCAACAGGTGAGGTTTTACTGCGTTGATGATTTTAGTTGTGAGGGCAGCAGAAGATGAAATGGCGCTGACTTGTCTTTCCATTGATAATGTGGAATCCAGGTATACACCCAGGGTTTTTACTGCAGCAGAGACTGTGATAACAGTGTTGTGTTCTCAATGCTGAAAGAGCTGTATTTATTGTCTAATTGTTGTTAAAAGCTATGCCGAACTCTTCTAAGTCGCTGAACAGGGGTAGGGTGAAGAGATTATAGAGAGTGGGGGATGTACAGGAACCTTGTGGGACACCGCACCCAATGGGGGATGGAATGGCTGATGCCTGATCAGAAAAGACCCTCATCGCTCTGCCCTCCAAGAAGGAGGTAATCCAGGTGGTTGCTTCCTGGGAGAAGTGTGCAGTATCCGATAGGTGTCTGCACAGGATCTTGTGGCCCACCAAGTCAAAGGGGGCCGAGAGGTTAAGGAGTAAGGGGAGTGAAGACTTGCCCTTGCCCATGAATTCAAGTAACTGATTTTTACTGTCATGGTGAGTTAACCAATTACAAAGTAAGTATGGAATACACTGTAAGCGGACCTCTGTGTCTGTGAACGTAACCGAGTGCTTTATTAGCATTTCAAAAAAATCAAATAGGTGTGCGATCAAGGCACATCTAAGGCAATTACCTTTAGACATACTGCGCCATCCTGGCAGGCTGTTGCAGTAGGATCTGTGAAAGATCCAAGCAAGAGTATAAGAAAATGTGTGTGTATGCCACGCTGGCAGCACCAGCGGCCATAAGCATGTTACTCACCTTCAGTTGCGGGCGTGTAGCTCCCAGTGGTGGCATATGCAGGCATGCAGACCAGATTGTGTATATGCCCATTGGCTTGACGACCGCAGGTGCCGTGGCGTCACACGCAGGGAGGCGTTGTGACATCATGTGCGCCTCGCCTCCCGGACCCCACTGTGGAGACAGAGGAGGCGCGAGAGTCTGGGCCGGGTTTTGGGGAAGATAGTGCAAATAAATGTTCTAACATGCGGAAAGGTGGCAAAAATAAACAAACAGATGAACATATTAAGTGACCATGTATATGAAAAACAAAGGCTATAGACATTTGAAGGTTACAAAATAAGTGCTGAAACAGTAAATTGAAGAATTATAATAAGGAGCCCAATCACGGCACCACAACACAAAGAGTCGTGCAAGGTAATGTACAATAAAATACAATTTAAATTGGTCATGTCCACATTAGTTTTAGTCGCACAGTGAATGATATCATATAGTTCAGTTCTGGATGACTGAATAGATGCCAAAGGGTGGAATCAAATGTAACACAAATAGTTGATCTCATTAATGCTGTTGGGGGTGAGGGTTCTGAGGCAATCAATCCAGAAGCTTTCCCTAAGATCAAGTCTTTTGCTCATATTCTCATGTGGGTTGTACCTTGTCAAAACTTCAAGAATTTGGAATCTAATTTGGGATATGTTGTGTTTTTTTCAACCCAATGTCTGGCTACTTGCGGAGTTCAGGTTTTGATTCCTGATGCATGACTGTGCTCATTCAACCTAAGCTTGGTTGACCGCTTTGATTGCCCAATGTATTACAGTCCACAGGGGCATTTAATGGAGTAGATAATGTTGGGGGTATCGCACATAGCATAGTCTCGTAATTCAATTTGTTCTCCTGTACAGGGATGGTTGATTGTGTTTCCTTTGTGGATGTACCCGCAATTACTGCAGTGGAGGCATGGGAATGTTCCTTTCCGGGCGGTGCTCGGTCCTTGTATGGGAGGTCTGGTAGAGACAAGATGGTCTCTAAAGTTCCTGCTTCTCTGGTAGGCAAACACAGGTGGTACCTTGAAAAGATGTTCCACTCTAAGGTCACACGTTGGAGTTCTCCAATTTTTCTTGATGATATTTGTGATTCTGTTGCTTTGGGTCGAGAATTTAGATAAACCAGTGGAGGTGGTTTTTCTTTTGGTATCAGTAGTTCCTTATGTTATATGTTGGCTGTTTTGGTAGCAGCTGCTTCTACTTCTTGTGTTTTATATCCTCGGGCAGTGAATTTCTTCCCCATTTCTGCTAGTTCCTGTGATTAGTCCTCAGGGTCACTTACAATATGTTTGACCCATAGCATTTGGCTGAATGGTAGATTTTTGATGAGACTCAGTGGATGGGAACTCAGTCTGTGGAGGAGGTTATTGCGATCAGTATCTTTACGGTAGATATTGGTTGTGTATGCACTTGTTCCCACCTGTTGCCACAAATCTTCTTTACCCAATGAAATTAGTAGGGACTTGGTGTGTTTACACCATTTTAGATTCACCCTGCCGCTTTATGACAGGAGATCTTTCATTGCTTCCTTGTATTTGCTTAGATGTGGCGAAACCCACAGACTGAGCCAATAACAGAGCGGCCTGAAAGCTATTGTATCTAAAATCTGCATTTGGTTAAGCTCTACACACAGCGTTGTATTTGGTGTGCTTATGTATTCTCGACCACTGACAATCTAGAACTATTGGCATGGATCCAGATTTCTGCACCGAACATAGCTGAAGGCCTGGCTTGCAAGTTATATAAATGAAGCCAGAGCGTGAAGGGCGAGCAGTGTTTTGCAAACGCAGGGAGTGGGAGAAAAGGACCAAAGCCACACCCCCAACAGCTTATGAGGCAAGCCCGCAGAGATGAACCCCGAGCGTGAAGGGCGAGCAGTATTTTGCAAACACAGGTGCTCTGCATAAGCAGCAGGCCTGCACAAGAATCTCCTCTAGTCCCTCTTAGGGCTGTGTGCCGGCTAGTGAACTGGATCTTTAATCTTAAGGATCCCTAACCAACTTTACTCGGCCTTACACGGCTCCATCTATCATGCGAGGCAGTGAGACGCCTGGACTGCCTGGATCTTGTGGAAGCACTAGAGCGGCAAAGGTAATTTGGCCTGAAGCTGGGGGCTGACTGTGTGCGTCTTGTTTGATTTAAGTAGTACCATTCAAGCCCTGCTAAGCTGCTATATTTGACAAACCACAAGGAGTTAGTGGCCCAGCTAGCAGCCCCGTCTTTAGCATAACGTGTGGAGCAGGGGGGAGGAGACGGACTCTGGCAGACTCCTAAGCCAGGCATGCTCTGCTCGCAAGGGTGACATTTTTGCTTCTGTTGTCTTCACTGTCTTAACGAATTCCTATGGCCTTACAATGGTCAAAAGAAAGACAGATGACCCAAATCTAGCTGGTGCTTCCTAACGTAAAATATATAGAATGCTCAACCCGATAAAAGATGTAAACCAATTGATTACTGAAATTAAGGGCCTCTTATCTGATATTGATGGTGACAGGGGGGAAGGGCTCCACAGCTGCTACGACAGCTGATCTATCTATAGCTGATTTGCAAGGCGAACCACCAAAGACCAACTGCGTTCCCTGTTGTTTTGGATCTCATCTTTTTGTGATGCTGCGAAATGCACAGTTCCTGCCCCGCTAAATCCTGACTCAGTCCCCACATTTCTAAAGAAGTAATCTGGGGGCCTTTCGAAGTGGCTCACAAACCAGGCCAATCAGGAGGCCGTAATTATTTGCTTGAGTCATCGAACACTGGGCTGCACAGGGGCCCGATGAGCTCCAATATAATCGAAATACATCAGCAATCGAACCCTGGAAAGCCTTTCAATTCTTTGATCAGTCTTGTGGTGTTCTTCCACGTGGACCGCCTCACGCAATTGTACCGATCACTCATCCATTCACACAAGGATGGGGCCGACACAGAGCTGGGGTGCAACACGTCTTTACTGGAATACAGCCAGCCTCAAAATGCCCACTGGGCGGTAACCCCGCCCCTTAACACACGTGGGTCGCAGCCCACTAATAAACAAACAGACAGAGGACTCATCCTCTAACAAGCACAAGAGTGGCGACACCACATCTTCCCGTTACTAAACCTTAAGTCCTGCCATCAGTTAATTTCTTCAATGAGGCGATGGGGTTTCTTTCTCGTTCTCGTTGGTCGACACTCTGCTCTGGCCAAAGGGTCTGTCCAGGCCTTTGGTGCCATGTCCCCTTCAGAGTCTTCTCTGTCTCCTTCATAAGGAGCATCCCATTTGGAGAAATCGTCACTCAAGGTTGTGTCACCTAAGGCTGGGATTCCAGGCATCCGTCTGAAGTGAGATGAGTTTCTCGTTATGGACCTACGGTCTCCTTCCGCGGTGATGAGTGATCCCTTCTTCTTGACGATGATGAACGGTTCCTCACTGAATGGCGCTATATTTTTGCGATGTTGAGGTTGGCGGACCACTACCAGGTCTCCTGGTGCTAAGTCGTTCACTTTGACTCGGCGGGTGGCATCCGCAGTCCTCTTCATGTTCTCCTTGATGAACTTATCTTTCTCTCTCATTTCTAGGTCTTTTCATATTGATCTTCATCAACTGCCACATGTGGTATTCGTGGTCTAATCGTTCGCCCAAACATCACCTCTGATGGTGTTTTCCCGGTGGTGCTGTGTGGAGTGTTCCTGTAGTCTCGTATGAGTTGGTATAGCAGCTTCTCGACTAGCTCCCCAGTAATGCGTGCAATTTGTGTGGTGCGCTTAATGTTGCTCATGAACCTTTCTACTGTTCCATTCGCCTGTGGCCATAGAGGTGTCACTTTTCTGTGCCGAAAACCCATGTATTCTGCAAATCTTTGGAAGTCTTGCCCCGTGAGCGGAGGTCCATTATCGGACTTTACTACCTTGGGTACTCCGTAGGTTGCGAACATCCGATTTATGGCGGGTATGGTGTGATGTGCTGATGTGGACGGGACTATCTGCAGGTCGGGGTATCGGGAGTATACGTCCACGGCCACCAGAATGTATTCTCCCCCTTCCATGGGCCCAAAGTGGCGACAGCTATTTCCTCCATGTTCCTTCGGGCAGTGTGGTCATGTTCAGGGGATGTGTGTGGCTTTACAAGCGCACAGGTAGGGCAATCTTGCAGTAGTTCTTCCACTGAGGTGTCTAGTTGCGGGAACCATAATTTCTGTCTTAGCATCCTTTTGGTAGATACGATTCCTCTGTGTCCTTCGTGGCGCTAATTCTAGTACTTTCTGTCGCAGGCTGCGCAAATCACGAGCTTGGTGCCCTTTAAAGGCATACTCTAGTAAAAAATGTTATTGTCCCTATGGGTCGGCCATGTTTTTTTAAGGCTAAGTGGTTGATTTTAGAAAAACTTTCCTATGGACCATACTCGAGTTTTCGTCCATTAAACGCACGCGAAAACATGCACCTGTGAGCCGCCATTTTCTGATAAATCCTATCTTTTCCCCGATCGCCCTGGCAGACCTGCTTTTGCGGCACTAAAATCAATTCCCCGCCCTGAGCCTGACATCAGCAGACTCGTACCGCCCATTTCCCAATGCCAAAGCACGTCTCGTGTCAACATTCCCGCTGCGCTTCAGCTAATGACGTGTCGCCGATGTAAATGGCAGGACGCCTCTCTCCTCAATAAGTATAAACAGACCGTTTCACAACACACAGCAGCCGATTTTCGATTCATTCCTCTCTCTGTGTTACCTTGAGTATTCTGTGACTCGTTTCAGTGCTCTGGTCAGCTACCTTCGTCGCTTGTAGCCCGTGTAAACACCTGTACCATCTCGGTAAATTATTTTACTCTGTTTACCACACAATGGCTACAATAATGCCCTACATGTACGAGCCCGAGTATACCGAGGAGGAACTACTGGAAAGGGAAGCACGCGAAAACGATGGGGATTCGGACGGCAGTTGGGAGGACGATTCAACAGATGAGACCCTGGGCCTAGTCGCATGGACAGCGTCTCCACCTGGTGCACATGCAATCGGTGCGAGCTAATGCCTACCGAGGACGAGAACTGCTGCTCCGAGAAAACTCGGGATGTCCTGGCCTACATTTCGGAAGCGAACCACGCCGCAATGCATCACCGAGCTGCCAGACTTCAGGGCAGCCTGCCTCACACGGGCCGTGTTGAGAATCTTGATGGTGCTTATGCACGAACTTCGAGCAACTGTTCGTCCTCGTAATCCCAGTAACGAGTAAGTATACTCTGCTTGTCATGCCACTCCAATTTCATGTTTTCTACTATATCCAAAATTACATCTACATATCATTGTAACGCATGTAAGGCGTTGAATATTGTGCATTGCTCTAGATAGCATTTGTCCGTGTAAAAGCCAATTAGTTACAAGAATTGTCATTGACAACAAACGTTTATTAAACTTAATCTGGTCATTTAATAAACAGTTTGTTCATTCCTTTTCACAGGTGGTACAGGCTGGTGGCCTATCGTTCCTACACATGTGGCTTCACGGAGGCTTGGACACCGCGTTCGACGAGTGATACCCGCCTGTGCCGTTCGTGCCATTAGAGACACGTTCCCGAGTGACAGCGGTCAGTACAGGGGATTTTCTCTCGCTGTGCTGCAACCTGACCTGTATATACCTTTAAAGTCCTCAATTTTTTTTTTTCTCATGAAAATAAGATTCAAAATAAACACCACATTTATTTTAACAACGTTTGTCTCGATTTTTTAAATGAATCACATATATCTATACTATCAATTACCATTGGATTATACAGGCCTTCGGTCTTGCCACTATAATACACTGGTTGAAGTGTGGGTCTGTGCTCACAAGAATCTGCGTTATGTGCCATTTGTTATTGATAAGCAACGATATAACTATCATTCATATAAAGGCGATATACTGTATATTATATAAAGGCGGTTCGCGGCCGGTGGATGCTGCGCTGGCATGGGGGGCTGTCCGGGGCGCGAAAGGCCAAGTGCCAAAACCACATGTACACTTCAAAAGGTGTCCCATGCCAAGGGCCATCGTTCACAATGCCTCCTCAGACCCCGTGTCTCCAACCAGGCCTCCCCTTGAAGCAGGCCGCCCCCCTGCAATCCACATAAGTGTGTCTCCATTCACAGTCTTCCTGTGCCTTATTGCACGCCCCAGCCCATCCATCCCCACCCCCTCTATCAAAGCGGTTCGCACCGGGGATGAGTGCTGGCATGGGGGCAGTGACAGGCGCAAACGGCCAAGGTGCCAAACCACATGTACACTTCAAAAGGGTGTCCCACGCCAAGGGGCCATCGTTCACATGGCCTCCTCAGACCCCGTTGTCTCCAGCCAGGCCTCCCCTTGAAGCAGGCCGCCCCCCTGCAATCCACATAAGTGTGTCTCCATTCAGCAGTCTTCCTGTTGCCTTATCTGCACGCTCCAGGCCCATCCATCCCACCCCCCTCTATCAAAGGCGGTTCGCAACCCGGGATGAGCGCTGGCATGGGGGGCAGTGACAGCCGCAAACGGCCAAGGTGCCAAACCACAGTACACTTCAAAAGGTGTCCCACGCCAAGGGCCATCGTTCACATGGCCTCCTCAAACCCGTGTCTCCAGCCAGGCCTCCCCTTGAAGCAGGCCGCCCCCCTAAGACCACGACATACATACGTCATTCAAACACACCCTGTTCCAAATACTTTATAAACCACTTGATATGTCTCATGAGAACATCTTTGTGCTTTGCAAGTCAACTCCTGAACGTGTTACCTGGAAACCACCGAAGATCTACGCATAATCTGGTCGTCGCTCGTGCTATCCGTGAACTTTTGTGACCGCTTCGAGCATACCCATCAGTGCGCTACCTGTGGCCATCCACCTGTTCTCCGCAACATACTGCTCTGCTTGCTGAATCCAACTGTTTGTTGGTCAAGGTAAGGCCATGTATCCTAGTCATATTTCGCAGATTTTTAAATTTCTATCTATTTGCGAGTTGAGTACACAATAGTGCTATGTTCATTGGTCTCATTGCTATTGACTATAGTTTCCATTGCTATGCTATCAATAGATCTATTTATTTTAATCTGTGTCTATTGTCATCGAATTGCATCCTTCGGGGTCAGTCTATAATGTAAGCATGTTTCCTTCTCGTGCAATACAGAACAGCCAAAGGATGAGTCACATGTTCAGTTTTTAGTCACATCATTTATACATTTCTGCAATTTTATGCAAATACTAAAGCCGCACATAATGAACTGGTACAGTTCCTGCGACCAAACAAACCTTGCATTGATCATTGTATATTCATTTACTTTGTATCAAATCTTTATTCTTGAAGTGTGTATAATAATGTCGATATTTACTTTTTCAGATTATCAACAATGCCTGCCTGTTCGATTAGCGGTTGCCCTTCGAAGGACCCATGCGAAATCTGAAGGAACTACAATGCATGTATTCCGAAAACTGTTGATCGAGATAAGAGAATGGTCAGACATTGCGGATATCCACTGGATGAGCTGGAAAGTAGAGTCAAACAGTCTTAGAGGACAAGAGGGTGATCGATACCGCATCTGCAGCCGGCACTTTCCCTTGGACATGTACACAACTTCTTGGTAACAAAGAAGAATAAACGGCGAACTACACAGAAATGCTCGAAAAACGCTATTCCCACTCTATTCGTCCACATTCCGCCACCCGTGAGTCAAGTGTCGCGGATTTAGCTTTAGGCTTGCGGTAGTGTGTAGTCGAATGGACTAATAGATATTGTAGGTGTTCTATCCTTGTAATAATTCCGATATTGATATGAGTGTATAGTTTTTGAATAATGACATTTATCAATATATTCTTTTCGATTCATAACCCACAAACGCAATGTATATATATGGGAACAGGAACTGTGCTGTATTGAAGCATTTTTCAAGTATTCTGTCTGCTTACGTGGTATTTTTTATATTGGCATTTCATTTATCAATCATTGATTGACCTTTACAACTTCTTGACTATCCCTTGAATCTGAAGCAAGCACATTCTACATCCTTGACGTGGTCGCAGTTATCAACCACTTCTAGCGCGTATCAGGTAATCTTACTAGGCTAATCCGCTACAGACTTGTGTTATGCATGTCAAGTAATAGTTTTATTCTATCGTGTAATTATTTTAACCGAATGTTTTGGTTACTGCTTTCCAATCAATATACACCTTAGTTATCGTCCACTGGTGTTGTTTTCAGTTATAATTAGTGTTATCCATACTAATTGCAAGTACTGTCTTCAGGGAGATGCTGAAGCGTCTGCCACATCTAACAACGTTTCTAGATGTTCCTCACCAGCAGGAGATATATATACTGACAGCTCCATCGAGGCGTCATCTCAGAGCCGAATTCCTGTCGTTTGATTGTTCTACACACAATGTTTCATTCGTGGTTAGCCGTTGATATGTACCCTTGCTGTCGACCCCAGGTGTATGTTATGTTTTCAACAATTGTAATCGCTCAACTAATGCAAGTACTATGTTTCAGGCAAGTCGATGGAGCGTCAACCCCTACACTTGATGCAGACCTGACATTCAATAGTAACGAATCGCGCAACAGCTTTCGGAAGTGCGCACTACATTTGCAACATCCATAGATATTCTTCAGCAGCACGAGGTATGGATACTGACAGCTCCATCGAGCGTCATCTTCAGAGCTGGAATTCCTGTCGTTTGATTGTTCCTACACCCCAATGTTTCATTCGTGGTTAGCCGTTGATATGTACCTGTGCTGTCGACCCACCAGGTGTGTGTTATGTTTTCCAATATTGTAAAAACCATACTAATGCAAGTGCTGTGTTTCAAGGCAGACGACGGAGCGTCAACCCCTACACTTGATGGCAGAGCCTGACATTCAAGTATTTCGAATCGCGCAACAGCTTTCGGAAGTGCGCACTACAATTGCAACATCCATAGATATTCTTCAGCAGCACGAGGTATGGATACTGACAGCTCCATCGAGCGTCATCTTCAGAGCTGAATTCCTGTCGTTTGATTGTTCTACACAATGTTTCATTCGTGTTAGCCGTTGATATGTACCTGTGCTGTCGACCCAAGTGTGTGTGTTATGTTTCCAATATTGAAAAACCATACTAATGCAAGTGCTGTGTTTTCAGGGAGACGACAGAGCGTCAACCCCTACACTTGATGCAAAGCCTGACATTCAAGTATTCGAATCGGCGCAACAGCTTTCGGAAGTGCGCACTACATTTGTAACATCCATAGATATTCTTCAGCAGCATGAGGTATGGATACTGACAGCTCCATCGAGCGTCATCTTCAGAGCTGCGAATTCCTGTCGTTTGATTGTTTCTACACAATGTTTCATTCGTGGTTAGCCGTTGATATGTACCTGTGCTGTCGACCCCAGGTGTGTGTTATGTTCCAATATTGAAAACCATACTAATGCAAGACTGTGTTTCAGGGAGACGACAGAGCTTCCACCACAATCAGAACATCTCATTTAGATGATGCAGATGTAAAGGAATCGTTTGAAATAATCGATGAAATGTGATCATATTTGGATTTTCCTTGATTCTTTTGGACAATGCATCTTTCGCTGTTATCTCTTTATATGTACCTGTGCATTCGACCCAAGTGTGTGTTATGTTCCAATATTGAAAAGCATACTATGCAAGTGCTGTGTTTCAGGGAGGACGACAGAGCTTCCACCACAATCAGAAACATCTCATTAGATGATGCAGATGTAAAGGAATCGTTGAAATAAGTCGATGAAATGTGATCATATTTGGATTTCCTTGATTCTTTGGACAATGCATCTTTCGCGGTTATCTCTTTATATGTACCTGTGCGTTCGACCCCAAAGTGTGTGTTGTGTTCCAATATTGAAAAGCATACTAATGCAAAGTACTGTGTTTCAGGGAGATGCAGATGCCTCCTCTCCAATACAACCATTCATGGCAGTCCATGCAGAGCCAGAGTATGGATATCTGACAGTTCCATCGAAATAGATCATCACTGTCGAATACTTGTCATATGATTGTTGCACACAATGTTTAAATCGTGTTTGGCTATTGAGATGTACCTGTGTGTCCTACGTGTTTTATGGCTAACAATATTTTAGATACATAGTAATAAAAGTAATATTCTATGGAGACGATGGAGCCTCATTCCATGCTGTCTATGCGGATACAGAAAATATAGTCCTTGCAGCGCAAGCGGAAGGGAGGACAAGCGGAAAGGAATCGGAGCGTACAGCGTGCAGAATGTTGAAGGTCGAGTCAAAAAAGTTGCAAAGAAAGAAAAAAACAAAAAAAGGTTAGTTACAACAGTTAATAACTTATAACAATTGTTGTGGTGTTGACTATTTTATGTTTTTTCTAATCAATTCTACTACACTCCATCTTGTGTTTAAACTGAACATCCCTTTTCCAATCTCTCCTCCAGTTACCGTTGGCGTCAGAACTATACACACAAGACAGTGAAGGCGAATGAGAGATGTTGGCTTGCCAGACCATGACACTATCGAGGAACTATTAATGAGCCGCGCGCGTGTTCAGGCTCGAGATGCTTATGTCCAATGCCGAGAACATGAATTAAGCTCTGTTTGGAGACTACAGCAAAGTTGCATTGACAAGGCTACTGTGAGACCGGCACCACACAGAAGATGTTATCGAATGTTTCGAAGATAGCTCGGAAGTAGTTGACAGATCAATTTACACAATCTAACACCACCAAAAAATTGCCACCAAAAACATGTCGACAATTGTTGTGTTCTCCCATCAATATTGAATTAGCAGATGTTGAATACGAGAGAGAATGACCTAGCCGCAGCATCGCATAGACCGCAACAATACTTGATAGCAGCGATATTACTTTCCAATGTGTTGACATCTCACAACGTCAAAGGCCGAAAAAGTAGACGCAGGATGAAAGTCTAGAATGAAAGAGGAAAATACATTGATTCGACAGTTGCTTGATGAAATTATAAGTATGCTGAAATGTGTGCATTCCTTAGAGGGAAAGTATTGGGAAGCCATTCATTAATGTGACTCGTAAAATGAAAGGCAGTAACCTTAAAATAAATGCCGCCTGTAATATAATTCATAGGTTTCTCATGGTCTGCACAACCAATTGCTGGGGAACTGCCAGCAGGCAATTTACTGTGTGCAGCGGCTTTTTCTTTAGTGGCTCAAGTTTTCGAGAAAGCAGAGGCTTTCTTTATTTTGTGGGCACTCCAAATTCATTTCAAGTGCGCTGTACTACACATACCAACGTGATTATCTGGTTTCCGGCCATTAGTGACTGCTTGGAGAATTGAACAATTGCTCTTGCAAGTACATTTCGAAAGGCAAACGATTCAGCTATGCCGGCGATGGGACAGTGCGATAGCCCTGGATTTCTGCCAAGTACTGCAACCTACCACTTTCAGGACATGGATTAGTAAGAAAAATTGTGAGTTCCGAGGTCGTGTGCAGGTAACACAATGTACATCCGTCAGTGGCGCATGGAGAGAAACTAGGATTTATAAAATCAGTGGAATATCTGCAATCGAGGGGATGCACATCGACCTCATAGACCACGGATAGACACGTTTCAAATTGCCAAGACAATGAGAGAGCAGTTCCCACATATTAAACATCAATTTGACGTATGGCAATCTTGCCAAATCAATCAATAGAAAATCTCGGCTGCAGGGAAAAAAAAAAAGGTATGCAAGGTATTTTAGCAGTGGTCCAAGTCTATCAGCAACGCATCTTTGGTGGAGCTCAAAAAACATGCGAGGGTCATTGGAGAATGACTACTAGAAAAATGGCGGTCACTGATTGCGACCACTGTACAAACGGTCACACACTGGACAGCAAATGAACATTTCCACCAATGTGAACATTGGCCCTTTGTCCCCAGAGGAGGCACGGAAAGAAGAAGTGGGTGATTCCTCATCAACCACACACCACAAAGCCATTGAGAGATTGTTTTCGACAAAACTCTATCAAGAGATTTGAGAGGATGACAGATTTCTGTCACACAGGAGATTTGGAGGGTGTTCACCACAATTGTGCCTAAAGTACAGGCCAAAGCGCTTGCATTTTATCTTTCGGGCATGAAAACAACGCACCCTACTAGCGGTCTTGGCCCATAACAGCAATGTCGGACGCGAACAATCTAGGACTAGGGGCAAAGTAAGGGATGCCTCGCTACACCAAGGTGTTTTCAAACGAAGTAAGCAATGGGTGATCAAACAGTCTATGATGAAAATGCAGTTCGACTTTGTGAAAGGCCTTATTGTTGCTGTGTTAGAGAAGCACCGATATGGGGATCTTGGACGTTTCTATACAGAGCAGTGATCCATTGCCACTAAACATTGAGACTGTGCCATGCCACCCGAAGCACAGCTGATTGTGAAGTACAAATCCGGCGGTTTAAATAATTGCAATAGGATTGTTATTTTGTAAATAAATGTTATATGTACACTGACTTTACCTGTAAACCTAAGCTGTGTGCATCTTTGAATTCTCTCTATTCAGCCTCACATATGTGTATGTATATATTTTCTCATGTCTCATCTCAATGTAAATTGTAAATGCTGCGCACTGTTTACGGAGGGGAGGCTTGCGTATTGCAAAAATAAACAAACAAACAATAAATCTCACTTTTAACTCAACCCTGTGGTACTTTATACTTTCCCTGACCTTCCGCAAAAATTAAATGTCTCAATTTGGGCTGCAAAGCTCGCAGACAACGGGGAAAAAATTGGGGCACTTAGAATGCACCAGCCAAGCAGGCCGTGGCATTTGGCGAGAGAAGCCAGTTCGCATTTGCACATTGCGGCGCACTACATAGACGGCGTTCAAAACTTCAAGTTCTCATAGAAATGCCTATACTACGTGATGTTGCCAAATAAAGAATGCGAAAGGACAAGTGCACAGATGAGGCCCACAAGTCGCACTGGAAGTATAAGGGTCTATTGTTTTTTTGACCTTGAGACAGGGACCATGCACGAAAGAAATACATTTGAAGGGAGTGCGCAATAACGTAAGAGACGATAAGGCAGAAATTTCAGAAACTAGACCGAGTTTCAGTTTTAGGTCAGTATACAAAAATCATTGTCAAGGCACGGTCCGTTTATACAGACTGCATACGAAGAGACACAATGGAAATTTCAAATATAATGTTTACACGCTTTTATACCAGAATGAAGATTTAATGAATGGATGCATGAATAAATGAATTGAATGAAGACTGTAAAAGGTGTTAAAAACTATTCGTAGTGGCCACATGTGCATGCAGGATCACTGTGTCACCGATCTCGCTCCTTGCCCCAGCACTTTCCCTGCACCAACGGGACTGTCTCTGTACCTTCAGCCCCTTGTCCCGGCATTTACCTTGCACTTTGCAACGCTGGCCACAATTATTAAAATTGTATTCAACTAACCATGTACAAGCCCTTCCCCATGCGCGATCAGAAAGACACCTGGCCCAGTAGGATCGTGTGTCTATCTGCCCTTGTTCCCCACCTGCCTCGTCACGCCTAGAAACACTTGAGTATTAGGCGCGTTACAATCCCATATCATATATCATATCATTCCTCACGCATGTATAAAGTGTCGTTTATCATTGTGTGGTTGCCCTCGATTTTATCTCGTTACTTTTTCGCAATTTATGTGTAGAGAAAAATACTCCATTGAACTAAACCTTGCAAGCAAATAGTTTTTCTGATCGGCCGTAATAAATTAAATGAGTAATATTAATGAAGTTCGGCTAGCGAGACTAATTATCTTTTTTTGTTTTCTTAACAGGTATTTGATCCCCTTCTGCAACTGCCACCTGTTTGCAGACACGGCGGATGGATCTTCAGCAGACACCTGCAGCTTTCGTGTCAACAACTGGAGCCGATCACCATATTATGGGACGATTCGCCAAGGGCCCACTGCCCTTAACGCTGTACTAGTGGCTAGAAGTTAACATAACGAACTTTGAGGCTGGACGGAGTGCCTATTGATGGAACAGCCTTGCGGTTCACCGTGCTTACAAAGTGATTCTTTTACGAAAATGAACCCTGTGTGCCATAATGAACAGCGCGTAACTCAAGATGAAACGGAACAGTTATTGCGGATACAGATAAAAGAAAATAAATGGCTTTCGGAGTTCATTTGCCAATTGATGAATATTCTCTAAACATTTAATGTCAAATAAATGTACTTTACCAAATGTTACCGTGTTGCTGTTTCATTTTAAAGTACAGTTTTCAAATTCCGAATTGTGGCGCGCTGTGTTGTGAGTTGATCTGTGTTTGTTTCCGGGTTCTTGTGTGGAGTCGCGCAGGAAGACGACTCGGCGCGTTTGCCTACGCAGCACAGTAACGTCACGGGGAGAGGCGGGAATATGAATGTTTTGTAATTGTCAGGTCGAGGGCGGGGGAATGATTTAGTTGCCGCAAAAGCAGGTCTGCCAGGGCGATCGGGGAAAAGATAGGAATTATCAGGGAATGGCGGCTCCAGGTGCTTGTTTTCGCGTGCGTTTTAATGGACGAAACTCGGGTATGGTCCATAGAAAAGTTTTCTAAAATCAACCCACTTAGCCTTAAAAAAACATGGCCGACCCATAGGGACAATACATTTTTTTACTAGAGTATGCCTTTAACAGCAACCCTTCGTCTGATTTGGCAAGTTCCTCTTTCACGGCTAGAAAGCATGTGATGTCTTGTTTTGTGTCATCATTCATTGTTTCTCGGATCTGTTTGGCATGTTTCCATCGTCCTGTTTCTAGACATCATAGTATGATTTGTATCCCTTGATCGGTGTTGGACTCACGGGTTATGTGATCCATGTCAAGTCCTTGTGGTGTGTTGCTGTGAATGACATATTTTATGTACTGGTCAGCTATGGAGGGTTCTGGTCCGCATGTGTCTTTTGGATGCCTCGAGAGGAAATCTGCAGGGTTTTGCTCTTTCCCTGGCCTGTGTGTGATGGTAAATTGGTAGTCTTGTAGTCGAAGTGCCCATCGGCTATCCTGGGTGGCATTTTTGCCTGAGGGTTGCCATAGATGAAGACGAGGGCCTGATGGTCCGTTACAACTACGAAAGGCTTCCATACAGGAACAAATGAAAATGTTCGCAGACCCAGACCACTGCCAAACCTTCCTTTTCTGCCTGAGAGTAGGCTTGCTCGGTTTTGGAGAGGCTTCGACTGGCATAGGATACTATGTGTTTTCCGCTTTCCTCTCTGTCGTCAAGTTGTGTTAGGATGGCACCTAGGCCAACTGGACTAGCGTCAACGATGAGTTCTGTAGTCTTCTTGGGGTCAAAATATGCCATATTTCGGGCGTCGGAGATGCGTCCTTGATGATTTGAAACGCCTCTTGGCATTGGGGTGACCAGATGAATTCTGTGTTGAGCTTGGTGAGGCTCGGAGGGTTCACTGATGGAGGCGAAATCCCTTATGTATCTGGTGCAGTAACTTGCAAGTCCCAAGAATGATCTGAGGTCTGAGGTGGTGGCGGGTGGCTTGGCTTCTTGGAGCGCACTGACTTTCTCTGGGTCTGGTGTCATGCCGTTCTCAGAAAATATGTGTCCAAAGAAGCGGAGTGTTTTCTTGCGAAATTCACATTTCTCCTTGTTTAGTGTGAGCCGTGCGTCTTCTAAGGCCATGCACACTGTTGTGTCATCGTGTTGCTCTCGATTTTGGCCGAAGACCAGGATGTCGTCGCTGTAGTTCAAGCAGTTTGGTACGTGCTTGATGACGTTGTGAATTTCTGCTTGAAAAATTTCAGCCGCGGAAGACACCCCAAAGCTTAATCGTTTGTAGCGGAAAAGTCCCAGGTGGGTAGCAAACGTTGTTATGTAGCGGGAGCTCTTGCAGAGTTCCAACTGGTGATACCCTTTGTTTAAGTCCAGTTTAGAGAATACGGTCGCCCCGTTCAAGAGATGTACCATGTCAGTTATTCGAGGGGCTTGGTGATGTTCCATTAGAATGGCCTTGTTTGGTCCCCTCATCTCTACACATATTCGGATGTCTTGGGAGTCTCTTTTTGGCACAGGTACGATGGGCGAGACCCATAGGGTGGGGCCTTCCGCTGGCTCAATGATGTCTGCCTCCAACAGTTTGGTCAGTTCATTTTCAACTTGCTTTTGAATGTTGATGGGGATTCCCCGGTAGTGTTGGGCTATGGGTGGGACGCTGGTGTCGATGTGGAGTTCGATCTGTTTGTCCTTCAATTTGCCAAGGCCTTTAAATAGTGATGGGAAGACTTGGTCTATGCTTGCTGTAGGGTCTAGATATTTGTGTACCATGAGGCGATATAATATGTGGATGAGTCCCATCTCTATGGCTGCTTGATAGCTCAGTATGCATCCGCTCTCAGTGGCCGCTTCCAGCACGTGCATAGGGATGTTTTTTTTGTGTTCTTTGTATCGGCACGACGCCATGAAGAATCCTTTGCATGCCAAAGGGTCTTTGAGCCATATGGATAGAGAAGTGTTCGAGCTGGTTGCAGGTGAGGGGCATTTGGTATGCTTTCATAGACTTTCTCACTGATTACATTCACGGTTGCCCCTGTGTCAATTAGAAATTTGGCTGCCATCTGGTTAACTTGTATTCTGAGAATCGGGCTATGTTCTTTTGCCGTGTTATTTCCTAGTACGTATAGATATCCCTTTTTCGTGGTGTTTCCTGTTGTCTTTCTGGTCGGCGGGCTCTCTCATCTGATGATGCACTTGACACGCTGTCGACGTGACTGCTCAATGAGCACTGATACCCTTCGGGGTCTTCTCCTTGTTTTGGAAGGTAGGGTCTTGCTCTCTCTCCAGTCCCTTCTGTCTTGTCTTCTTTCTGGTTGTTCGTCGTGGTGCTTGTGGCGCCCTTGCTCGTGGGGCTGGTATGCTCCACGGTGGTAGTGTCAGCTGGTTTTGTTCCGGTTCTGTTATGGGTTTGTTGCTTCTTCCCGCCCCTCTCATTTTGCTGCGGAAGATTAAACACACAGCCTTGTAATGGTTTTCCCCGCCACACGCGGAGCAGTTCTGACCCATTGCAGGGCATGTTCCCTCGTGGGGGTATTCATGTCCACACCGGTAACAGAAAGGGTCACTGTTGTTTCTTGCCGTTCCCTCTAGCTTGTTGAGGCTCTCGTGTTTTCTATGGGTGATCTTTATGTCGTCCAAACCTTCGACTTGTGCGGCGAGAGCAGCATCAGATCGCGGCAGGTGTAGGATTTCGTCTAGGTTGCGCGGCTGTTGCAGCAGTCGCTTGCGGAAGTCAGCGCTTTCGCACCCCACTATGATTTGTGACCTGAGGGCCTCCTCGTTGGAGTAGTTGTTGAAATCACAGTGTTTCATTTTTGCTCGCAGTCTCATGACGAATGCATCTATGGTTTCGCCTTTGTTCTGTTTAGTGGTGTGGAATATGTGTCGTTCATAGTCCACGTTTGTGTGGGGTGTGAAGTATTCCGTGAGCGTTGTCTTCAGCTTAGTGTATGTGTCTATGTTGTCTTCCGGTATTTCTTCAAGGATGTCTCGCACGTTTGATCCCACTGCATGGTTTAAAAGGTTGAGCTTCTGTTCATCTTCTAATGGGCCTGCCGCTTTTAAACACACTTCAAAGTCCCTTAGCCACCTCTTCCACCTTGATCCAAGGGTGCCGGTGTCAGTGAGGTCGAAATTTGCTGGCAATTGGGCTAGAAGGCTGTCTGTCATTTTCCGGTGTCCTGTTTGGCTGGAGTCACTGGAACTGTTAGTGATTCTCCCTCTGAGCCGCTCATGAGATGTCGCTGCACGTGCGTCTTTCCGCTGGATGTACTGGATAGAAGTTTCCTTGGTCTAGTGCGGTGGGCCTTGGCGCCAGAAGAGGGCGCTGCTCTAGTTCGTTAGGCAGCTTGCGGGCACTTTGCCTGCCTCGTGCATTGCAGTTTGAGCGCCAAATGTGAGGGACGCTGTGCCGCGTGTTTACAGGCCTGTGAGGCCTTGTGCGCGTTGCGGCCTGGTGTCTTGTTGATGGCCCATTAGCAGCCGTGATGCTGATGCAGCCGTGAACTGTCTTGCTGGGGCTCCAGAAAGGGGGGGGGTCGCTGTGATGTGCGCTGTTGGGCCTTGTGTGGGGGTGCTTGTGCTTACCCCTTTGTGTGTTCTCGTTGGAGCGGGAGGTCCGCGCCTCCACTGCTCGTCTCTGGCTCGTTCCCCCAGCCGTTGCCGTCGGCAGGAGGCCAGTGCTCCTCTACCGCCCGGGATGCGTGAGCAGGGAGTCACTGCTCTACCTGCTGGTGTTTCAGCGTGCGCGGTTTGGGCCCAGCTGCCGTTGGTGGGAGAAGTTTGTTCTCCACCGCCCGGATGATCCGCCATGCGGGGAGCTGTCACAGCTGCTCCGCCCGTGGGAAAAGTGTGCGCCGGAGCTTGGGAGTCACTTGCGCGGGGGGGAGTTGTTCCGACGGTGGGGAGCCTTCGCGCTCCAACCCACTTTACCGGATTTCCCCGACAGGGTGGGGTCCTGCGCTTCAGGTGGTGTCAGGCAGTACACCACGAGCGTGGTGAACCCGAGATGGCAGGCACGGTGGGACCTCGTGTCCGCCTCGTCACCAATGTGGTGTTCTTCCAAGTGGACCGCCTCATGCAATTGAACCGATCACTCATCCATTCAAGGATGGTGCCGACACGGAGCTGGGGTGCAACAAGTCTTTACTGGAATACAGCCAGCCTCGAACTGCCCACTGGGCGGTAACCCCGTCCCTTAACACACGTGGGTCGCAGCCCATTAAGAAACAGAAACAGACAGAGGACTCATCCTCTAACAAGCACAAGAGTGGCGACACCACAAGTCTGAGTCTCCACAACCCCAAAATCCCCTAACATCACCTTCTAACATGTCTCGACCCTGGCACTCTGTTATCACGGGAGCATTGTGCATTGACTTAAGTAATGGAATCATGGGGGCCCGTTGGTGACTAAGCCTACCTCTGTATTATCTGCATTGCCCCTCAGCAATCGTTTTCAACCCCCCAGTGTGTCCTCTCCAACGGCCGATGGTGTCTCATCCCCTCCCAACCTACACAGCCTACACAGAATTCACGCCAATGGAAGTTGGCCCAACAGAAAAAAAAGGCCCAATCGGGTTGGGAAGCCACCAGAGTTAGGTGCTCCTAAATCTTATTGTGAAGTTGGTTCCCAAACTTGTGACCCCTAAAGATTGTCTTACTAGTTATCCATCTGTCAAGTCAGTAGAACAAATGTTAATTGATATTAAAATGTCAATCATATCAGAATGATCAAGTGGGAGGGCGAAAGGGGGAACCTGGTAGAAGAAATCAAATCTGTCAAGGCCAATGGGGCTTCCCTGACACCAGCTATCTCTGATTAGTACGGTACCCACAGGCCAGCGCCAAGTACTCTTGAAGGTGGTATTTGGCGAGCAGTAAAGCGTTGTTTTTTTTTTTTGTTTTTTTTTTTTTATTGATTTGGCTGAAGAATTTCAACCTTTCAAACAGATTATTTACATCAACAATAGTTCAACAAGAATTTCATACATTATGAATCCGAAATAAAGAGAATTAGTAATAAAAACGTTAATTTGATATAAAGATAAAATGGAAATGATCAAGTACATAATGTTACAAATGTTACAAATCTTGCATACTCAGCTTAATTGATCAGAGTCACATGATTAACAAATTGGACCAATGCAATTTGAACAGAGGGATTTCGCATTGGTCAGAAGGTGATACCAAATTTCTTCAATCGAATGTTTATGTAAAAATTACATTTTGTGTGAAGAATTTGTACCTCACAGTTTCAAAGCAGGCACTCAACCACTAAGTGTCTCAATGTCTCAATTGTTTGATGATTGAGGCAATGTCTACAAAAAAGTTTGATCTTGGGCACCAGATGCTCCTACCCAGGATCTGTCTCGTTGAACACAAATTTAGCCGGATACGCAATCAACTGGTTCTCATATAGCTTGAAGGACATTTGATTAAGTATGGTTCTGGCTGCGCATTTTTTTATGCGAGTGCTTTACTAATTCACAATCCACATATTCTAGCATTGTTGGCGCGTATTTATCCAGTCATGGTGATGCAATTTTAATTTTGCCTTAGTTGGGTTCGTCAACAATAGTTCTATTGTAATGTCAGCTTTAACTAATATATCTAATACACATTTAGACCATTTTTCTGGGAGTTTCAATTTAGAGGTTATCAAATGGTTAGCTAGCACACACAAAATGTTATGGGACGAAGCACCAATTAAACATTTCCGATAAAATGAGCAAAATTTCCATAGGACTTGACAAAACATGGAGATTAGTCCCAGTTCATAGCGAATCATTGCAATGGGGTCGATTGAGGCAGTCTCAACACGCTTTTCCAGAATTGAGATTCAGCCGGGTCCCAAAGGATCTTAACTTTGGTGCTCGGTCTTCAGCTCCATAAATTAGAATTGGAGTCACCTTTTGCTCGAAAAGGTAATTACGTGAGATAGTGTGAATTTGCCGTATTTTAAACATTAAGATTTTGGTTGTGATATTAACGAACGATTTTTGCATCAGTGTGACAAATATGTATCGTCGTTCAGTGTTCCCGAAATGGAAGACCCAGGTATTTGTAGTGAGGCACTACAAGTAGCTCTTGATTGTGCAAGGTCCATGTGAATCTACAGGTTTTTTTGATTACTGATTTGTGGCATACAACAATTTGAGTTTTTCCAAGGTTAATGGTTAAATTATTCTCGAGCACATACTCTTGCAATTTGTTTAACAAGTTTTGAAGACCATAATGGTGTTTTTTTTACTGGTTCAACAGGCCAGAACTACACAGAATACTGAGTAAGTTGTGTACTCCGGGTATGAGTTCTACAAAACCCAGCCCTGTTGCACGTTCTGTATCTGTAGCTGTGGGGAGGTGAACTGCAGTCGGAGGGCATTCCGCCCCAACGACCGGGCACCTCCTCTGACCGGCCCTACACCTTTCCACTATTTGGTGAAGCACACGCCTAGGTCAGACAGATGCACCTGAGTGGCGTAGGTGGGCGAGTTAATAGACCTTCTATAGTGATGACTAATGTTCCTAAGCTTGCCCCTCGCTCGTTTGAAGATCAATAATCACTAACTAACAAATGCATTTACTGGTTTCGCCATGTTAAAGGATGTCTTTCAGTTATTAGGAATGATATCCAGTACTGTTGGGGGCTCAATCCCGGGCATGGCCCTCGATTATATACAGGTTTTCTTCGTATTGTGGCACCTTGTAGAAGGACTTTGTGGCATCGAGCGTAGGGTATACCCTACCAGAAACACTAACATCTTGTTAAGGTCTGCTGAGGTCTTTTTTAGGGTAGATCCCGCGCAAGAGCCATCCATTAATCAATCAAACCAGTCCTTTCTATCTCAGGGCTCACAGGGAGTGCCCACCCCTGCTGGGAATTTCCCCTCCTATTACCAATAACAAGGAATATGGCCCTGTTTGTGTAGATTTGGAAGAAGTAGATTGACTGCGAAGTAGAGGTGGCCTAATAAAGGGGGCCCCCGATGAAATTAAGCTGCTATCCTGGAATATAGCAGGACTTAAACGGCAGCTGGACAATCCCAATTGGTGTAAGTTTGTGAGGAACTTCCACATTATAATGCTACAGGGAACCTGGGCAGTAGATCCGCTACATCTCCAGGGATACCAGGCATTTGCCATCCCAGCAATGAAGGGCCACAAGGGTCGCCCTAGCTGCGGTCTGTTGGTGTGGACTGACATCACTTTGGGATGGAGGGTTGAATCTTGTTCCTTGGATTGTGCAGACTTGCAAGTCCAGTTATTTAAGAAAGATTTCAAAGTTCCACTGTACCTTTATAACCTCTACAACAGGCCCTCTTCAACCATCGGTCTATCCACATTGAACTCTCTGGAGATGCTCATTAGCAATAGACCATCATCAGGGCTCTCTAGGAGCAGCGTTCTTGCTGCTGGAGATTTTAATCTTCAATTTGAACCAGTGCTTTTGAACATGTGGGATGACCAGGATCATGCCTGGGATATTCTGTATTTGGTAGCCACTAGCCCCAAAAGATGCCACAAACTAGCTTTGGCCTCCTGCTGTTTGCTTGCCAATCTAAACATGAGCGCCTGCAATGGGCGGTTTAGCAAAGACCAACCAGCTAAATTTACCTTCAGGGGGCCAAATGGGAACTCCCTCATTGACTATGGGCCTCATTACACGTAGTGCGGTAAGTGTTTACCGGTACCGGTAAGGGCACCGGTACCGGTAAACCCTTACCGCCTTCCTACGAGGTCCCTTTGCGGCTTGGTACTTTAACGCCTGCTTTTTAGCAGGCGTTAAAAAACAACCTGCAAAGGGACCAGGGTGCTAATTACGGTACCGCAATTTTGCGGTACCGTAATTAGCGCCTTCCCATTCCATAGGCCCTATGTGGCAAAAATGGAATGGGGAAGGGCAATGGAGGAAGGCGGAATTACTACCTTCCCAACCTTGGAATAGGGCGGTAATTCCCCTTTCCTCCAAGGCGGTACCGGTAAATTACCGGCATGAACCATGGTGCTAATAGCACCATGGTTTACCGCACTACGTGTAATGAGGCCCTATATCTTTATTACAGGTTTGGAGTGGTCAAAGATCACTGATTTCGAACTGATCGAGAGATGGGAGAGCGACCATTTTCCATTAACTCCGAAAATAAGGGCATCTGAGGCACAATTGGGCTCCCTTAGTAATAATGCACATTCTCATCCCGTGACAATTAGCGGCCATGCCCGGAAATCCATCAAATGGGCTGAGTCCGTTTTAAAGAGCCCGACCTTAAGCTGGTGCTTTACACTTCTATACTGGTGAAACTAGAAGCTATTTGTAATGGAAGAATTAACGACCAAGAGACCTTGGCTGAACGAGTGTATATCTAATAAGGTCATTCCCCATATCTCAGTGATCACAGTTCAAGGGTGTTTATTAAACTGTAAAAAGGGTGAGAAAAATGCCTAGTCTAAACCTAAATCTAAGATGGGAGCAAGCTACCACCATCAAATAATGATAATACCATCCAAGTAGAGTCTAGTCAAACGAAAAAGGGCCTAAACTAAAAATGTATTGCCAATCCTTACCGCTATGTTACAAAGTAATGTGGGATAATGTTCACAAGAAAAGAAAGAACTGTTCACAAAATAATAAGTTGGGATGTTATGGCCAGGGTCTCCCTTCCCCACATTTTTAGCACGGGACAAGGCGGGACTCTTGAGCACAGTACACTCCTGCGCTTCTCAGGCATGAGGTTACAGTTCCTCTTCTCAATATCAGGACCTTCTGTGTCCAAGTCTCTTTCATGCAAATTCTCTTGCTTCAGAGGGCCTGATATGCCATTTATGTTATGTTATTTGGCATTTATATAGCACTCTATATAACATTGGTATGACCTCAAAGCGCTGGTCGGTTGAACGCCCTCGGGGACCGTAGTCCAGGTCAGTTGAAAGATTAGGGTGTTGAAGGGTATTTGGGTGCACCAGTTAAGTGTGCAGCTGATGTAATTGCCTGATGGTAGCTGCATCTTAGCATTAGGTGTGCTGGTATTGGTATTATGGGTACAATGTGTGCAGTTTGGCCGGTGGATACCAAGACTGGGTTCAGGCTGCGTTAGGCCTGTGTAGGACGCTTGTGTGTGCAGCTAGGCCGGTTTGTCATGGGATATAGCTGCGTTTTATTAGGATGATGAGGTGTTCATGGTGTAATGTTCATATGTGAACAGCTAGGCCTAATTGATCGAGGGGTGTAGCTGCACTCTAATTGTGTGATGGTGTAGAATAGGGAGTAAGCATAGTGATATATGATATGATGGTTCATCCACACAGCGCCCACACACAATGCGCTTCAAGGGCTCGAAGACAAGAGAGGGAATGAGGGAAAATGTAAAGACACTCCCACAGGCCATGAACAACAGGAATGTGAAGATTAGCCACTGCACTCAGCCTAGCGACACCCAGATAGTGCAAGTGCCAAGACAGAGACAGGAGGGAACGGTACAATAGGACCAGAGGGGCTGGGGGCACAAGCAACATTGCGGGGCACCAGTGTGGTTGGGCAGACAGCAACGGTATGGAGGGAACAGAGGGCCAGGGGGCACACAGCAATGCAGTAAAAGTATCAATAATAGCTCCTGAAGAAGGGAAGAAATGTCCCAAAACGCATAGAGCATGTGATTTTTGTATAAGATGATTTATGAATTGTTGATGTATGAATTCTTGGCTTATTTTGAAAAACGACTACAAATATAAATTTGGGGGCGTGGCTATAGGGCCATGCAGTAGGACGTATTTCTCCGGAGACTCTGATGATCCGACAAAATGCAGCACTAATAACGATTGCCGGTGCACACGAGCGAAGCAACATATCCATGAAGTAATGGTGCAGCCCTGCGGGCAAGTTACAGGGTGCTCATGCAGGCACGGAATGAAAACAAACTGAACGAAGTTTGAAGAAGAAACGATACGGGTGAAACAAAATGGCCGGTGCCACCAAACAAAGGATTGTGCAACACTTGACAAACGCTGAGGAAGCCTGGTGCGAGATGGCCAAAGGGGACCTGGAATTGGATTTATGTTCGTGAGCGGGCCCGCGGCAGGAGTTAGCAAAGTAAAACAGATAAAAGCTGTGAACTGCAGGGAGCTGTGCGGAACGGGCGCCCAGGGTGAAATTGACGTGCCATCAGGTAGCCCCGACTAAGAGGAGGGGCACCCTGTGACGAAAGCTGTACGAAGTGAAGGAAATGTAATGAACAAGGAAGACCGGGACAGCAAAGCTATTCGCCGGAGGAGGTTTGCGACAGCACACAAATACTTTGTAACTCTGGGAACTGCGGTGGAGTAGCTAATGGCTATGAAGTTCGTGCGCCCCTGTACAGCCCAGGACAAGGTGCCACATAATAGCGAACCAACACCAAAATAGCCCGCAATAACAAACAGATGCAGGGGGCTTTGAAAAAACTCTGTGCCGCGTGGCGCTGCTCATTTACACTGTAAATAACGAGCATCGTAGTGCGACAAGAAGCGACACAGCGAACGAAGAGCATGGCAGCTGGGTCCTAGGAATAAAGGACACACGGATGGAGAAGTGGCACACTCTCTGATAAAGACTGCTGCCTTGCTGGAACCACAGACGCCAAAGCGCCGTAATGCGGTAATCCCTGGAGGACGCCCACTGAAACTATAAACACCACGCACTCTCACTACCTGAAGCGGGAAGGGCCCATAAAGAGGAACAGCACTAATGTCATGCAGCGGCAGGGTTGGCGGAAGTGGAATCGCTGGCGGTTCTGTCCGCCGTAGCATTCCGCCCATCGTCTTCCGGTTACCGCTCTAGTCGTTGTACGCGTCCGTGACCCGGAAGTATAAATATCCTCACTTCCGGGTCGCATACGCGTTGCAACGTTTCCGGGTTTCCTCCTGTGTTGCTGCCGCTCCATCTCCCGGTGATATTCTTGAATTTCTGCATTTAGTTTCGCTGTTTTCCACTCAGCTGCTTTCCACCCTGCCTAGTGCTTGGTCTCGTCCTTGTCTAGCCTTTTTCTCCTTATTTTCCCTTTCCTTCCCTTTTCTCCTTTCTATTTTTCCCCTTTTTTTCTAATTGAATCTACCTGTTGCCAGACCCCTGCCTGCCTACCGGACTGCCTGTGAATATCCCTGATATTTACTTGATTCTACCTTTTGCCAGACCCCTGCCTGCCTACTGGACTGCCTGTGATATCCAATTGAACTTACCTGTTGCCAGACCTTTTGCCTGCCTACTGGACTGCCTGTAATTATCTCCTGAGTCCTTTTATTCAACCTTACTCCAGATTTCGGTGCCTGTTCATCGGATTGCTCTCTCTTCAACTACTGGGATCCTCCACCTGCAATACTACGTCTAGGGGTTTTTTGTGCCTTCCGGCTTTTTTCCCCCTGTGAGGCGTTCTCGGTAGGATAACCCCGTTGCCCCTATCTAGTGGCACGGTGGCATCCTATCGAGGGCGTCCTTATCTTCACAAGAAAAAAGAGAAGCCTCCACGACATAAGGACGGAAGGATTAAGCAGAAAGAGGAAGGTGAGGAGTTGGGGAAAGGGGAGAACTTGTCATCTCATCAGAAGAAGAAGACATAACCGACAATCGTGACAGTTTGCAACGCCAACAAGAAACTGAGATGGCTACCCCCCAACAAGTTCAGGAACTAGTAGCCGCAGTCCAAAACCTAATTTGGAGGTCCAGAATCTCAAGACAACCAACGCAGCATTGCAACTAAGAATGAATGAACGGGAGCGACCCCTGCAGACCTACCTTCATACCCTTTGGTTTCAGCAAGTTTGATGGATCGCCGAAACGAGTCAAGGAGTTCTTAGATGCCTGCAATCTCACTTTTCCTTCCGTCCGCAGACCTTCACATCAGATCATGCCAAAGTAGGATTCATGATTACCCATATGACGGGTAATGCCCTGGCGTGGGCCACCCCTTTGGTGAATCGTCAGATCCTGTGCTGCAGAACTACAATGATTTCAAGACTCTGCTGCAGCAAACATTTCTTACGCACAGAAAGTACTTTTATGGCCTCGGAGGACCTCTTAGATATCCGCCAGGGAAACACAGATCTTCTTCTCCTATATCACTACGTTCAAACAGATAGCCGCCGAAGCTGGCTGGCAGGAACAGCCCAATATGCCATCTTCCGTCGAGGGTTGAGAGAGGAACTCAAGGACGAACTAGCTCGTATCGACCGTCCATCCTCCTTTTCAGATCTCATCACGGCCGCTCTTCGGATCGATTTCCGACTCTCGAACGACGGTCAGAAAGAAAGAAGAACAAACTCTACATCTCCCTCCCTTAGAAGCCCAGATACCATCTTCTCAACCAACTTCACGCCAAGGCAAAGAGGAACCGATGCAGATCGGTACTGCTCGTGCACCACTCACCCCTGGAAGAACGGAAGAGACGACGGGAAGCCACATGTGCATGTATTGTGGAGCCTCTGACCATCTGTTACGGAACTGTCCTAGCGTTCCTCCGAGGCGTTCGGGAAACGAGCGCCCTCGGTGAGTATGGGGACGCACTCCCGAGGGGCCATTCCTAGTCCTTATGCAACTTGTCAATAGCCTCTTCTGGTTACTAGAAGATTCTAGGTTGATGGTTCTGTCAGTCACTCTTACTGTAGGCAGGACGCAAGTCCCAACTCAGGCTTTACTAGACTGTGGTGCAGCCGGCAACTTCATAGATACCTTGTGGGCTAAGCAAAAAGGTATAACTCGTCTGGCCAAACAGGAGGATCAGAAAGTCGAAGGAGTGGATGGGAACCTTTGATTTCCGGCATGATCACGCATACCACTGAGGAATTACAACTATGTATCCAGCAACATACCGAAAGGATCTCGTTTGACATAATCCGAGCAGCCCATTTTCCTATCATACTAGGATAAGCTGGCTACGAAAGCACAACCCTCACATTGATTGGGCAAAGAACGTACTCTGTTTTCAGTCCACCTTTTGTAGATCCGAATGTCTACCTGAACCAAAGTTTGAGACAGTACATACTACCAATGTTTACGACTCCAGACTCATCCATTGTCTTCCACGTCATCTACAAGAATATACAGAGGTAGTAACAGAAAAGACGCCTAGTGATCTTCCTCCACACAGACCAGAAGACTGTTGTTTGGATCTGGTTCCTGATGCACTGGTACCGTTTGGTAGGATGTTCCCGTTATCCCTCAGAGAAAAACACTTCCTCCGGGAATATTTGGATAACAACCTGGCCAACGGACTTATAAGACCTTCAAAGTCACCAGCTGGAGCTTCACTGTTTTTCATCCCGAAGAAGGACACACAAGAACTGAGACCCTGTATTGACTACAGGGGTCTAAACAAGGTGACCATAAAGAACAGATATCCCATGCCTCTTATCACCGAAATTATTCAAGCTGTTCATGGAGCCACAATCTTCACAAAATTGGATCTTCGGAATGCATACCATCTCCTCCGGATCCACCAAGGGGATGAATGGAAGACCGCGTTTAGGACCCCTTACGGGTTGTACGAATACCAAGTGATGCCCTTTGGGCTTGTGAATGCCCCATCTGTGTTCCAGCGCTTTATGGACCGGCTTTTTTCGGACCTGCTGTGTCAGACCACGATGTCTATCTCGATGACATACTGGTTTATTCAAGAACTCGGAGGAACATGTTGTCCATGTCAAAGAGTCTTCCAGAGACTAAGAGAAAATCACCTCTCAGTCAAATAGACAAGTGTGTTTTTTCTGCAACATCTATCCCATATTTGGGTTTCATATTATCAAGTCAGGGTGTCGCCATGGATCCCCGCAAAGTTTCTGCCATTTTGGAATGGCCTTCACCTAAATCCATCAAGGAGGTACAAAGATTTTAGGTCTGGCAAACTTTTACCGGAGATTTATACCAATTTTCCCACCGGATTGTACCTATTACCACGCTACTTAAGAAGAGCTCCAAACCATTCTTTTGGTCCAGCGAAGCTGAGGATAGCTTCCACAATCTCAAGGAAGCCTTCTGTACGCCCCCATCCTTCAGCAGCAGATCAAACCGGCCTTTCATCGTCGAGACAGATGCATCTTCATCAGCTATGAGGGCAGTCCTTTTGCAGGAACATCAAGGTGAGGAACATCCAGTCTCTTATTTCTCCAAGACACTAAATGACAGCCAAAGGAACTACTCAGTCATAGAGCGTGAATTATTGGCTATGAAGTCAGCCTGTTTAGAGTGGCGTCATCTCCTACAAGGAGGTAAACACCCATTCTCCATCAGAACAGATCACAGAAATCTACAAGTTCTGCGACAGTTCGAGTGCTACAACACAAGACAGGCCCGCTGGCTCACTTCTTTGCCCAGTTCGATTTCAACATTACCTACATCCCAGGGCCACAGAATATAGTCGCGGATGCTTTGTCTCGCAGAGGAGACTATGTGACCGAATCCGACAGGACGCCGGACTTATGTTCCCCTTGACGAGGAGAATAGGTGTTCTGTCCACTTTCTTGAGACAAGTGAAAGAAACTTCAAAGGGGGTTTTGAGTCGGAGAGTCACCCACAAGACCTCGTCTATGAAGTCAAGGAAGGACTCTACTTTGTGAAAGGAAAATTATATTTACCCACTTCAGAATTTCGGAGATTGGCATTAAAATGGTGTCACGACTCCAAGTTGGCGGGTCATCGAGGTATTAAGGGCACATTGGAATTTCTACAGAGGCACTTTTATTGGCCAGTGATGCGCCAAGACGTGGCCAGTTACGTACAATCCTGTGTGACCTGTCTTCGCAGCAAGAGTTCTCGTCTAAGACCTTTGGCCTTTTGAGGCCTAATCCTGTTCCCGACGGTCCTTGGGAAGTTGTATCTACTGATTTCATCGTGGACTTACCTCCTTCTGAAGGAAGCACATGCATCATGGTGGTGATCGATTACTTCACAAAAATGGCTCACTTCTCCCATTACCAGGGTTCCAACAGCAGCAGCCATGACCGAGACATTCATCAAAGATGTCTTTCGTCTCCATGGAATACCAAAGAAGATCATCTCAGATCGAGGTAGCCAGTACACTTCTCGTTTCTGGAAACATCTCTGCAACCGTTTGAGTATAGAGAGAGCTCTAACATCAGGTTTCCACCCTCAGTCAAACGGACAGACGGAACGTTTAAATGCCACCCTAGAACAGTACCTACGATGTTATGTGAACCTTCAACAGGACAACTGGGTTCTCTACTACCCCTGGCAGAGTTCTCCTACAATAACTCTTTCCAATCTACTCTCGGTTTCACCCCTTTTTTCTGTAACTATGGCTACCATCCCCGGGCTATACTACCGGCTCTAATGTCTCCACCTCTTTACCCACAGTTGACTCACTCTCGCCTTGTTGAAAGACGTCCACCTACAGGCTAAACACAATCTTAGCAAGGCTCAAATGAGATATAAGGACCAGGCCGACAAACATCGAAAAGCGGTGCCTGACTGGGGGTAGGATCTCAGGTCATGTTGTCCACAAGATATCTACCACGATGGGCACACCCTTCCAAACTCTCCCCTAAATTTCTGGCCCATACGAAGTCACACAAGTCATCAACCCGGTGGCCTTTCGTCTAAAATTACCCAAAAGCCTTCAAAGAGTCCACCCGGTGTTTCATGCCTCACAACTCAACCTTTTCTTGCAGACATCTGGTCTCGCAAAAAGAAGAAAACCCTTGCCTGCACTTCGACCAGGAGGAATTTGAGGTAGCCCAAATCTGTGACTCCCGGTATCGCCGGGGAAGGTTGGAATTCCTTATACGGTCGGAAAACTCTTGGGAACCAGCCTCTCAGGTGCATGCCCCACTATTGGTCCGCAAGTTTTTTCGCTCTCATCCCGGTAAACCGGGGGGAGGTCTCCATAGGAGGGGGCATACTGTCATGCAGCGGCAGGGTTGGCGGAAGTGGAATCGCTGGCGTTCTGTCCGCCGTAGCATTCCGCTCCTCGTCTTCCGTTTACCGCTCTAGTCGTTGTACGCGTCCGTGACCCGGAAGTATAAATATCCTCACTTCCGGTCGCATACGCGTTGCAACGTTTCCGGGTTTCCTCCTGTGTTGCTGCCGCTCCATCTCCCGGTGATATTCTTGACTTTCTGCATTTAGTTTCGCTGTTTTCCACTCAGCTGTTTTCCACCCTGCCAGTGCTTGGTCTCGTCCTTGTCTAGCTTTTTTCCTTATTTTCCTTTCCTTCCTTTTCTCCTTCCATTTTTCCCCTTTTTTCTATATCTACTTGATTCTACCTAGTGTCAGACCCCTGCCTGCCTACCGGACTGCTTGTGAACATCCCTGATATTTACTTGATTCTACCTTTTGCCAGACCCCTGCCTGCCTACTGGACTGCCTGTGATTATCCCTATTATCCAATTGAACTTACCTGTTGCCAGACCTTTTGCCTGCCTACTGGACTGCCTGTAATTATCTCCTGAGTCCTTACTCCATATTTCGGTGCCTGTTCATCGGATTGCTCTCTCTTCAACTACTGGGATCCTTACTCCATATTTCGGTGCCTGTTCATCGGATTGCTCTCTCTTCAACTACTGGGATCCTCCACCTGCAATACCACGTCTAGGGGTTTTTTGTGCCTTCCGGCTTTTTTCCCCCTGTGAGGCGTTCTCGGTAGGATAACCCCCGTTGCCCCTATCTAGTGGCACGGTGGCATCCTATCGAGGGCGTCCTTATCTTCACAAGAAAAAAGAGAAGCCTCCACGACATAAGGACGGAAGGAGTAAGCAGAAAGAGGAAGGTGAGGAGTTGGGGGAAGGGGGAGAACTTGTCATCTCATCAGAGGAAGAAGACATAACCGACAATCGTGACAACTAAGCACAAGAAGAACTCAGTGATAATAGCTGGATAACACCTGACTCCTACAGCTCCAAGTAATTGTGCCTGTGTGAATGAGTACCGATGTGCCCTGGAGAAGGGTGCTGCAAGCAGCTTTGTGAAAATCAGCAGGGGAGCGGGGATGGCTGCGGAGCCACGACGCTGAAGGACCCCCCGCCTTGGCACAAACGCGGGAGAGGCGGGCGGCGGAACGGTGGAGCAGGGAAGTGAAAAAGGAAAATACAGCTGGAGACATACCAGCGGGAAGAAGACAGTAGAGCATGGGGACCCTTCATAAAGTGCGCCACTGTGGCGCTCTGGAGAACAGCTGCATGCGCCACAATAGCATAACAGAACTGCCCCAGCTGTGCTGCCTCCTTGTCCTTTCCACCTCAGCAGTCCCCCGCCAGGTGGGGGGGGAAAAAAACAATAGCTGCACAAGGCACTCCACACAAACGGAGCGGACAGTGGACAGAGCCCCGTGTGCCAGCATAAAATAAATACTGGCCCGGAGAAAATTGCAGCAGGGATACTGGACACTAAAGAACGCCTAAAATTCGGGGCAAGTGGCCTGGGAAGATCAAGGCCACGCAGGGGCCCAAAAAACGGGCGGAGCGGCTGGAAGCCCTGGGGAGTGCCGTAGACCTCATGAAGACATAGCTGGAAGGTCTGGGCTCTGACGCATCAACCCACACCACAACGGTGGGGAAGGCAGCCGCAGAAAAGTAGGCCCAACCATAACACTAGATGACATGTTATATGGTGCACACGAACACTAGCTCAAACAAGACGCAGCCATCATGGGTGCTGGAGGATCATACTGTTCGCTGAGCGGGGCTAAATACTACAAAGGAGACAGGAGACGCGCAATCTCGAGTGGCCAAGATCACCCTGCACCTTGGGGACAGCAACAGGCGAGTTGGGGTGTCCCCAGAGGTCACACTGTAAGATATGACAAATAGCTCGACGGAGCGGACACATGGAATGCCTTAACTATAGAGGAGATAGCAGGCACACACATTAAGCCAAGAGCATTCACACACATTGAGCATTCGAAGTGCCTAAACTCATCTGAATGAATTAAGAATATACAGCTTCTAAGGACACAGGGCGCACAATTGGTCCCCAGGTGGGGCGGACCCACGCTTCAAGCAAAAGCGTAATAAGAAGCACCATCACTAGGAGCCCAAGGCGGGGCAAACGGAGCACCGCCACAATAACCTACACGGCAAAGCACACGGGGACACCCAAGCAATGGGCCAAAATGGGAGTAAAGGCAAAGTGAAGCAGGCAACAATGGACATAGTCACCAAAACACAGCAGCCCCCAACCACGCCAGCACAGGCCATGACTATGACGACAGAGAACGGGAGCTCGCCACGAGACGACCAACGGATCCTCGCAGCCATCACAGAACTAAAATCCTCATGGGGAACGGCAATGGCTGAGCTGAAAGAAGTGCTGGAACTCAAGATAGACGCAGTGGGAATAGAAGTCAACCTGCTGAGACAAGATGTGAGGGCTTTGGCAGACCAGACAAGTGGCTTAGAGAGTGCTGTTAAGACAAATACGGAGGCCAGTGCCACCAATGCAAGAGAGGTCCATGTATTGAAACAAGTGGCTAATCTGGAAAACCGAGCAGAAGAAGCGGAAGGACGTGCAAGGCGCAGTAACATATGAGTGGTGGGCGTACTGAAAGAAGAAGGCACGGACCCCACAGTCTATGTCGAGAACATGATACTCCAGGAAATAGGAGCTAGCAAACTCTCAAGGGTTCGCGATTGAACGAGCACACAGAGCCCAGACAAGAAGACCGCAACCAGGGGCTCCGCCTCGCGCTATCATAGCGAAAATATTGAACTATAGAGATCGCGAAAAGATCCTACACCATGCTAGTACAGAGACAATGATACAACTATGTGGCGGTTAAAAGAAGATCGCACAAAGCTGGACTGAAATATATGCTCCTATACCCGGCGAAACTAAAGGTCTTGCACAAAGGCAAAGCACCCTTTTTCGAGACCCCGGGGGAAGCAGCAAGCTGGCTGGATACGCAGGGGTGCCCCGGGACGAAGGAGGACCAGGACCGGGATGGACAGGCTAAGTGATTCGACATCATGCGGGCCAATGATGGGGCGAGAGACATTATAGCTGAAAAGGCGTAGGGATTGCTAAGGCCGGGTTGCAGAAGGGTGGGGACTACCTGCTATATGTACTCGCCAAATGGATATTGTGGACTGGAATATAGAGGCGAGTAGATTAGACATGTGATGCAAAGCGCTGCAATTTATAGTTATATTGGAGCCACGGGACACATGCGTTCTATCCCTATTAGGTGAAATAGTAGGTGCGCCGATAGGGCAGCATCTCCCCACTGGGTCCCAAGTACAGGCAGCGCTGAGAAAGGGGCTAGATGTGGGGGAGGCTGAGATCCAGGGATGGAGCTGGCAACAGTTGGGGGGGGGGTGTTGGCGGTTGGGAAGGGGAGGGAGGGATGGAAGTAGGGGAGTGGTAGTTGGGAAATGTTGGGGTAGGTTGGGGAACGAGCTTACATACACGTGCAGTGGCCTCCAAACAAAGCCTGGAGATAGACAAAGGGAGGGGTGGGATGTGATGAGGCTATGGGGGACCTTAGGGTAATCACTTGGAATGTCAGAGGGCTCAATAGCTACCTAAAAAGAAACAAGGTCATGATGTACCTGTGCAGACAGAAGATAGATATAGCTCTGATACAAGAGACTCACCTCACGAGAAACAAACTGGAGGTGGTCCGGAAGAAGTGGAGGGGGACCGTAGAGGGTGCAACATACTCTGCCTATGCTAGAGGGGTGATCACTTGGGTAGCACCGCATGTTCCATTCCCAATACTACAGTCCACAGCGGATGCAGATGGGAGGATGGTGGCGATAAGGGGGCTGGTGGAAAATAAAGAAATATGTATTATAAATACGTATGCCCGAACCACATACAGTGGCATACTTCAAGACCTATACAACAAAATGAGCATGTACCTAGGGGGGCGGTGATTTGGGGAAGGGATTTCAACTGCATGCTAAACCCGAAAATAGACAGATCAGACAGCAAAATAGACAGACCCACCCCTGCCGCTAGGGCGTTGCAGTCAGTGCTGACACATTTCGGGCGTGAGGATGTATGGAGACTGTACCACCTACAGGATAGACAGTATTCGCACTATTCAGCCCCACAAAATTTGCATACTAGGCTTGACTAAATGTTTACCACACAGGAGTTGGTGGCGGAAGTAACACAGACAGAATATAAAGCAAGGGTTTTATCAGACCACTCGCCATTGATCCTAATGTGGCAGTATCGGCCCCCAAGAGCTAGGATTCCAACATGGCGACTTAGGGCTGAGGCACTAAAAGATATAATGTTTAGGGAGGATCTGAGAGAAGAAATCACAAGTTATTTTGAGACCAACACTGGAAACATTGAGTCAGCCGGTACGCTGTGGGAAGCTTTCATAGTGGTAGTAAGAGGGATAGCTATAGCAAAATCCAAAGGAATACAAGGAGGAATACTGAGAGAACTGCAGGAAACTGAAACAGAAATAGAAAGTGCCCTGGGTAGAGGGGGTAGCACCAAGGATGATGCTGAAATTATACTTAAATTGCAACAAAAATGCATGGGGCATTGGGAGAGGCTATGCAATCTGAACTATAAAAAATATGTAGAGACAGCATGCGGGAGGGGACAAACCAGGGAGGATGCTGGCATGGTTATACAAAAGCGAGACCCCCAGAACCACAATCTGGGCAATAACAAGGGAAGATGGGCAAATAGTGGACACCCAAGAGGGCGTGAATTGTGAGTTCCTGGAATATTATCAACAATTGTATGGGGATGTAGAGAAATGCGACCGCAGAGAAATATGGGAAACATTGGAGGACATAAGCATGCCACGAATTAGCATAGAAGAACGAGAGGACTTGGATGCCCCCATCACCCTAGAGGAACTGGAAGAGGTGGTAAGGCAGCTACCCACTAGCAAGACACCGGGGGCCGATGGACTCCCTAGCAAATTTTATAAAGTGTGTAGAGACAAGGTGCTCCCCCCGCTTTTGGCAATGCTTAATGAATCGTACGATACAGGAAGACTGCCAGAATCCCTAAGAGAGGCAATTATCATTCCACTCCCCAAACCCAATAAACCGGGCAAAGATTGCGGATCTTTCAGACTGCTATCGATGCTAAATCAAGATAGTAAAATGCTCACGGCGGTACTGGCAAATAGAATGAAACGGATCATTAATAAATGTATACACCCATATCAGACCGGATATGTGCCACATAGGAATATATCTGATAACCTCAGGCGATTACACCGAGTCATAGAACATACAAAAGGGGATTTGGGCGAGATAGCAATCGTATCGCTAGATGCAATAAAGGCCTTTGACTCTGTCAGATGGCCTTGGCTGATTGCAGCTCTGACTAATTACGGGATAGGGCCCGGGTATCTCAAATGGGTCAAATTATTATATAGTGCACCGCTGGCCAGAGTCAAAAACGGAGCGATAGTATCGGAGAGGTGGCAACTCAGCAGGGGTACTAGGCAAGGATGCCCGTGGTCCCCGATGTTATACATATTAGCACTAGAGCCTCTAGCGATATACCTGAGGCAGCAATATGATATAATAGGGATTGATATTAAAAGGGAACCGCACTTAGCCTCACTGTACGCAGATGACATGCTGCGCTACTTACGGTACCCTGAAGAGAACCTCCAGTATGTCCTGGAAGTGATGGAGTGGTTTGCGTCGCTATCTGGCATAGCGGTGAACCCCAAAAAATCATGTATATTTCCTCTGGGTAGATATGGGGGGATCCCGCGAGATCAGCTACCAATCTTACAAATACCATGGGCGATAAATATGTTTAGTTACCTTGGGATAGACATTAACCACACGGTAGAGACAGAACAGATCCGACCTCAGAATCTAGATTGTTGAGACTGGAATGTGCCCCGTTCTTCCAGAAGGAAGTGATGTGGCTGCCCAAGCTAGAGATGAAAGAACGCCCAGAGATGATGACTCTGGGATGGGAAGTATGGTGTAAAGCCTGCCAGGTTATGGAGAACCCAACCCGTGTTCTGTGCAAGCGCCACTAGTCGCACTGACGGGAAAAGATGGCCAGTTAATGAAGACGATTAGGAAGCACTGGGAGCCAGTAGGGATAGCAACAGTGGGATACGTAATGCAAGAGGGGAGGATCAAGGAATTTGGGAATCTGGTGGAGGAAACGGGGTTGCATAAAGGGCAATATATTACATATACCAGAATGATGAAGCGGATTACAGAAACATGGTCGGAAATAATACTAGAGGAGCAACCGGACGCTGCCATAGAAACAGTATACGATATAGCAGAAGGAGGGCACGAGATATCTAGAACATATGAGCTTTTGATGTCCAAAGCGGGGAAGGAAGTAATACAACTAAGACAGGACTGGGAAGAAGAGGTGGGTGCTCCAATGAGTGATGGGATGTGGGAACGGGCCCAAGGGTACCACAAGAAAGTGTCAAGGAATGCGAGGTTACAGCAAATACAGCTATATATAACCCATAGGGCATATATGACACCCCAAAGGATAGCTAAATTTAAAAACGTGGAAAGGCAAACTTGTCCTAAATGTGGCGAAGAAAACGCTGGGATGACGCACATGTTCTGGGCGTGTCCAGAGATTGGTAAATTCTGGGAAGAAGTAGCCAATAGACTAGACAAGAAAGGGATTAATATAAATGTCGAAACATCATGGGCATGTCTGATAGGAGGGTTCTCTAGACCACGCTAATTTAAACACATAAGCAAATTAAAGGATTTGGCATATATACTTGCAAAGCGTAGAATAGCCATGGGGTGGAAGGCATGCCACAGACCAAGTATAGAGATCTGGTGGAAAGACCTCGAGAAATGGACTGAAGCTGAAACAGCAGTGTGGAAAGACGCTGGTAATATCGGAGGGGATGAGGAAGCGGAAACACTGACGGCCTGGAAACATGTAGTGGCTACACTGTATGGGCCCACTCAGGACAGGTCAAGTGACCAGGACTCAGTTGAAAACATAGATGAGGAAACCCCTTTGCATGATGGAGTTGCAGAGCGCGAGGTAGAGTAAGCTCGAAAGGGGCAAGGGAATGCAGTAGACATTGATTGACCTGTGTAAAATTTGGAATATTGTGATATGTACTACAAGTTGCTTGTGTGTTTGATTGAAGAAAATAAAAATTGTTTAAAAAATATATATATATATATATAAATATATACACAAAAGAATGATAATCAGGCGTTACTGCTTTTTTGTGAACAATCGTAATTACTGGTCTATAAATTGTAGAAGAAAGTGACTACAGAAAGAAATCGATTTAGATGGTCTAAAATATTGATTGGACTAATTTACGATTTGGTGTGCAGGGGACGGGAGTGTTCCACAATGTTATGGACACCTGTTTGTTTAACTATTGACACAACCTAGTGTTAGGGTTGTTTTTCCCCCCTGCACCCTACTTCTAATTTAATACATTTTATATTTTTATTTAACGAAAGGTGTGCCACTGGTCCATAGGGATTAGCAGTGCAAGATCTCAATTTGGGCAGGAAGAGGAATACAGGTCAACCTGTTGAGCAGCACTTTGGTGACGACCTTGAGCAGGAAGTGCTAATAGGCAATGGGCCTCATTACGACCCTGGCGGAAAGGGGTTTACGCCAGCGTTAGCTGCGCCGACCCCTTTCCGCCAATTACGAGTTCCCTTTCCGCCATGGTGATTTTAACGCCTGCTATTTGCAGGCGTTGAAAACCATGGCGTAAGGGAACTTGGTGTTAATTACGCCACCGTAATTTACGGTGGCGTAATTAACGCCTTCCCCACTCCCATTGAGCCCTATGGGGCCGAAATGGGAATGGGGAAGGGTAATGGGTCAATGGGGACTTACCGCCCCGCCAACCTCGGAATGGGGCGGTAAGTCCACCATCCGCCATGGCGTAAAGGGACTTTACGCCATGGCGGTAAAGTCCGGCCCTGGCGGAAGAAATCCGACAGGGTCGTAATGAGGCCCAATGTCTGAACGTTTATATTTAAAGAACTAGCATGGGGCTACACATCTTTGTCAGAACGTTATTTAGGTATTTGACTAAAGAACAAAAGAAAACACTTGCAGTACGAAGAGAAGTTCAAAAATGTATTTGGCTGAGAAGACCGACTGATCAGTAAATTCTTCAGAACAGTGTGGGGAGCCAGGAGCCAGGAGCAACTCGCAGGAAATCAAAGTCAGCCAACTTGAAATTGAAATCTATAAAACTCGCAAAGGATTAGATTGTTGATATGCTTCCCATATGCCTACCAAAATAATTATCAGTTTCGTCAGAATCAATATTCATTTTCTTATTTAATTTTTATGTAATATTGTTCTTGGTGTGTCAACATCAACATGACAATACACACATCTACAAGGTACAAACAAATCTAAAAATCACATGCAATTCCCCAGCCGCCGGCTTCCCCTTCCCTTCCACTTATAGTATTTTCCCTTCTTAAAGACTCCTTTTCTTGTGCCAGTGCAATCAATATTTATTTTCCTTTCCAACCGTCCATCGGATGGTCACCAAGTTCTTTAATGTAATGGGACCTGCCTTAATAAGTTGCTAAGAATGTCTCTACAGTATTCCATAAAACAGGATCAGACACTTAAATAAGTTGTAAATTACAACAAAAGCTGTAATCTTCCCAGCTGGCAGTTTTACCATACTTTACCCCCACTACATATATAAGATTGTCCCTTGAATATTTTTTCAGCATCAGGCCAGTGTTATTTTGGCTGGGGTGTGAATCAGAAATTAATGTAACTGTAAGCCAAGCAGCCGGGTAAATACAGTCTCGGTAACCCCAGAATCACAAACTAATGGTCCATGGGTATCTGTAAACCATAAATCTGCTTTATGTGAGTCTCTGTTCCAGAACACCTGAGCTCTAGGGCAGGACCACCACATGTGAGTCATAGTGAATAGTGCCCCACAATTCCTCCAATGCAATAATGAATATTTATGTTGGAAATCCCATCAGTGATAAGAGTTGGAATACACATTCCATCGGGGGAAACTATGGTTTTGTGCCCAGATGCAAATCCACCTACCGCCGTCTATGCTCGCCCCAAGTACATTTTCCCATTTGCGCATCTATAAAAGTGTCTCGGTCCCATCTACTCTATCCAACAGTTTGCATCGTGTTGACACCCGGGCCTTGGATATCCCATTAGAAAACACAAGCCTCAACACAAAGTTTGGAAGGGCGTCGGCCTCTCGTGACTCGATTTTTAGCCATTCAATGACATGACTGGATATAATAACATCTTTTATTTCCTTTATTTCAAACTGCTGCATTTTGGTTTCCTCAAACGTAAGTGGAATACCCGGTTTGTTAAGTTGTGACAATCTTTTAAGACCCTCCCCCATTCCTGTGGAGAAGTCTGCGTAGCTCAAAATCGGAGCTATGACACCCAGACCAACACACTGTCTGCATATGGCTTTACTCCAATAGTGAATTGAGGTGCGGGTCGAACCCCATAATGTATCACTCCTTAAAACATCTTTTATGCTTAGAAGTGGAATTTGGGTCAGAGGGATCGGGGCCCTTCCCCGTTCAATCACAACACACTTTTCTACCCAATTCACTTGGCTCTAGTACATCATATGTGAGACATGTGATGCCATAACACATCTCTGTATATCCAGAAATCCCAGCCCTCCCAAGCTCGTGCCTCTCATTAGGCCTCTTTCTTTGGATGTGTCGCCTTTTCCTTGGCCCATATAACAGAGAAGACTGTTTACTGTAGGATATCTATACCCGATTCAGGGATTTCGTGCTGTAAAGTCGGCCACATGTATAGGATATTGATATTGATATTGATATTTTATTTCTATCGCGCTCGTACACAAGTGTTTCAGAGCGCGAACACAAGTGTTTCAGGAGACTGGGATCTGATTAATTTTGATAACTGGTATTCAACCCATCCATGATATTTCTTGCTTGTTCCAACCGCCAATATGATCATTAAAATCTTCAAAGAAATGTATCCCAATATATGTTCAAGGGAGACCAGGGTACTCTGACGCTCAGGCATTCAAAAGTCTCCTCTGCCCACTGCAATGCATAGTCTCGTAGAAGATTCATCATAATGTGTGGGAGAACAGATATAGTCATGCCTTTAGATTAAGAGTAATTAAAGGAAAGCCAGATACCAACTTAATTGCCCCCATTTCCTTCATGAGTGCCAGACGTGTTGAGGAAACCTCTGCCATACTCCCAGAAATGCCATCTGCATATACAAATGTATGCAATCTCCAATTCTCCTACACCCCATTATGTTTCCAGTTACTCCAATCATCCTAGCCAGTTGCTCCAGTCATCCTAGCCACTTGCTCCAGTGACATGTAATAATTGAGATTTGAAAGTTCAAAATATAGGGCAGTAAATCTGTTTGGGCCCAGCAATTTATTCTTTTTAAGGGAGCGTATTGCTATGTTTAAATCATCCTCTCGCAGAGGGCATTCTTATTCTTGCTGGTCTTTATCTGAGAGCCGAGGCATGTTTGCTGAACCAATACAAATCTGTTGGATCTTGGCATCTAAATTATCTCTAGCCAATAGGAAAGTAAAATAGTTCACTATGAGGTCAAAGAGGCTGGCATTTCCCTAAATGCTACAATGCTGCTTGGTCCTCAGAATGCAATGGGCTGGTCTATCTGCCAAATGGGCTTCTGACTTGGCTCTGGCTATTCTCAGGTCTCTGAACGCGTTCCATGGCGCCTTTTGCTTGTGTTCCTTTATCTGAATTTCCTTTTTAACTTAACTCTGCAGGACTCTTATATTTTTAGGGAGGCACCAGTTTGGATTATACATTTCCCCCCCAAATCACTGCTTTCATGCAATTCCATATGCATGCCTTTGCGATTTTCCCCACATGAGTCTTTTTTTTTTATTAAAAAGACATATTCATTGCTGGGAGATGTTATCCCGTATAACAGGATCATGCAATATCGGATTATGTAGCCTCCATCTTGAAATGGATAAAACCAAGGTTTCCCGGGCATGATCTGACAAAATGCGCAGGCCAATATAAACTGATGGAATAAGTGATGAGGACACCAGCAGTAGATACATTCTGGAGCAACTGCTATGGACCCCTCATCCATCTGAATGTGTAAACTTCCACAGATCAATGAAATTATAAACCCCTAACACTCCATCTAGGGCTACTGCATTATTTAATATCTGCTGCACAAAAAGGCAGTGCTTTATTCATTTTAGGGTATACAAATCAGCCCAATTATCGTTCTTCCCTCTATGAATGAATGCTGTTGGCAAAATATGTTGCTTCTCATTGGGGGCATTCAGTGAAATGAGCGTTACTAGGAGACCAACTAATTTACACTCCAGCAAAATAGATCTACCTTTAGGGTACTGAAATATGCTAATGTTCGCAAACGTTATTCCCTTAGCAATGATAATAACTGATCCCCTTTGCTTTTCCACTGCAAGTGCAGTATATTGCAAAGGGAGGTTCCTATTGCTCAGTCTGCGCTCGTCTTGAGGGCACAAGTGTGTTTCCTGGACCACTGCAACAGAGGCTCCCATATTGAGCAATCACTTCATGGATTTCTGTTTAATAGGTCAATTAAGACCCTCCACACTTAGGGTCATAAAATAGATATCCCCTGCGTGGGCCATACCAGAATGAGCCACACGGAATACAAGCAGGCTATCATGGCTGAGAAAATTAATTTCCTTACTATCAGTTTCTCTGTGACCACTTGTATCAGTGAGTCATAACCTTGTGCGGTTCCCTCCCACCTCTCCCATCTGACTACATAAACCCACACCTAGAGTCATCAAGCCACTCATTGCTATGGCTCAAGGGGCCATTGCTACTGCCCGAGGGGCTCAGGGCCATGTCTCCCATGTAACCAATAATTAATAAATTCTGAAACTACCATTGTATAGCTTTTTACTTTTATACAAATAACCTGTCCATCAACCTCAACAACAAAACAAAGGTTCCTTCTGCTAATCTTCACGTCGGGTGATTACTCTTCACCCTTGGATCCCCCTCAGCCGGACTCCGATTCCTTCTCTTAACGTTAGCCTCCCTCAGTCGGGCTCAAACCAACCACTCTCAATGTTGGCCTCCCTCAGTCGGGCTCAGACCAACCACTCACTGTGGACATCCCTCAGTCGGGTTCACACTTGTCATCACAATGTTCACGGGTGTATTACTGCTCACCCTAATTCGCAGCCATCCCTCAGCCGGGTTCACATTTGTCAAAATACACAGTTTACTTTGTTCTCTCATAATGCAGGATTCACTTTCACTTGCTTTCTCCTGGCATCCCTCTGTCGGGTTCACATTGCCTTTTTAACACAGTTCCCAAAGAAAGTTCTTCTAGACCCTCTTAGGTTCTCCCCTTACCTAAGTCTGGGTCTTAGCCCCCGTCAGGCTTCACTCCGTTCTATCATCACAATGACTTTGCATGGGTTACTGTTTTACCCTAATTTGCATCCCTCAGTCGGGTTCACACTTGCCCCATTTACTTAGTTCTCTTTGCTTCCACAATGTGCCAAAGACTTTCGACTGTACAAGGGGTTTGGCTTGACCCTCGTATAACAACTTTGACACCTTACCCGAGCCTCCCCTAGGGCCTCTTGCTACTGGTAGCTTCTACAACAACCAAAGACTTTCGACTGTGCACGGGATTCAACATAACCCGCTGCAGGACCACTTTGATTTCTCACTTTAACACATTCTCCTTGTTCAGGAGTTGGGCGTCAGAGTCCATCGAATGAGCGCCCACATGACGCCGGACCACTCTAACTCTGATGCTAATTTTACTCACAAAAGACCTTTGTACTTTAGTCTTCTTTCTTCATACAATGTTGCTTTTCGAAACCTTGAGCCCAACACAGTCTGGTCTATTATCAGCTCTTTCCGAGTCACCGGTTGTGCCGAACTCTGTTGGCGTCTCCTGCCTCAGGAGTCAAGGACGGTACCACGATGCCAACCACTTCTCCACACCCTGGCTATCAGTGCGGGAGGGTCCCATGAAATCCTTTGCACCATTCGCCAGCTGCAATTCCCGGTCTTAAGTTTCCCTTCTCGGAGGCTCCACAGTTCTGAGTTGAAAAGGGCAGGGGCAATTCCCTCCTCGTCGTCCTTTCAGGGCTCGCCGCCTTTCTCCTCCATTTGAACTGTCGTCCTGGAATAGCTGCTTCCTCATGCGGTTGGCCTTGCTCAGAGTTTGCTTTCATGTTCCACCTTTTATTCCTATGGGGAAAGGGAAGAGAAGTCAGGTGTGTGTAATTATCGGCAATTGCCTGACTGTGCCTGACCCTTGTGTTGGGACATGTCATGTATACAGCTAGTGTTAGTCTGTTGTCTTTCATGGTAATTGATCTGTGAGAAAGTGTTTGTGTCAAGAAGGGGGGGGGTTTCTAGATATCTACGGGTAGGATGGGGAAAAGGTGTCATAAGGAAGGGGTACCGCATCTCACCCTTTGGTGTCCCACTTCCACTCCCCAAAGACCCCTCATCCAGGTGATCCTCCCGCACTGGTCCACCCTCAGGAACTGGATCCAATAGCGATGGCCGTGTCCTGGCCACCTGGATGACAGATCCCCGGGGACTAGCGAGTGAGACACCTTCAGGTTTCTCACAGTTCCAAGGAAAATGATAACAAAGCAATTACTAAACAACCCTGGTTGGTACAACGCTGAATGTGGCAAAGCAAAGGTTGATATCCTTTCTTGTATAAAATCTAGCTCGGGATTGCATAGACAAAAGCTCTCAGAATATCGCGCAAAATATAAAAACTTGGTGCATAAAAACAAAGGGAGTTTACTCTCGGTAAATGGGCCGTTCTCTATTGAGCTACGCAAATTGGGGATTACACACACTTTTGGAAAGTGGTGTCGACAAGTGATCTGAAGGGTGACCAGTCCCTACTCTGCCGCATTAACGAGGATGGGTGGCGGTCACACTTTGCTAATTTGTGTCAGATCGCTCTGCCTCCTTCGCCACCAATTCATTTTTTGCTGGATTTCCCCAGAGCTTGACACTCTTGACACTATGACAGTGACCATTGAAGAGGTGGCTATGGCCTTAAAATCCTTAAGCATTGGAAAAGCAGCGAGCCCAGACCTTATCCCCCATTGACCTATTAAATGATGAGGTGGTTATCTGGGCCCTTGTACTTTCCAGGCTGTTCAGTGCTATCCTGTCCAGAGGGGAGATTCCAGATTCATGGAAAAGGGCAGTGATTATACCAATCTATAAAAAGGGTGGCAAAGACAACCCAGGAAATTACCGCCCAATCTCCCTTCTGGACGGCATTGGTAAACATTTTGCTAAGGTAGTGCTGAAACACCTTCAGGACTGGGTGGACAGGAGCAGCATAATTCACGATATTCAGTCGGGCTTCAGAGAAAACAGAGGAACAATTGATCCGTGTTTCATGTTCTTTTTTTATTACAAAAATATAGTGTTCTAAAGAAGATGTGCCTGTATGTCGCTTTTGTTGACCTAAAAACTACATTTGACTCAGTCTGAGGAGACACTCTATGGCAAATATTGCATAAACGCAAAGTCCCTGGTGTTTTGATTAACATAATTCGTCAGCTTTATTCCTCAGACACGGCTAGTGTACGCTTTGGGTAGGTGGTGAACTGACTCAGCCTTTCACTGTTGAAAGAGGGGTCAGACAAGGTTGCACATTGGCGCCCTTCCTTTTCAATCTCTATGTACAAGAAGTGATTGACATACTACTGAAAGAGGGTCAAGATCGCCCCAAAATTGATGCTGATAAATACCCAGCCCTGTTTTACGCGACAATGTGGTCCTTATAGCAACAACCCCTCAAGGGCTGAAAAAAACATTCTGTCTTTGTGAAGAAATGTAATGAGTTAGACCTTGCATTGAACATTGAAAAATCTAAAGTTATGGTCTTCCGACCCAAATGTGTAAAACCTAGGCTTTTAAAGGTGGAAGTAGATGACTCTGGGCTTGAACAGGTGGAATTTTATAATTATTTAGGGCTGGGATTCGAGGAACAGGGTGGCTGGGCAACCCAGGTTATTAAATCATCCACCACCTTAGAGAAAGTTGTTGGAGCAACCTTGGCATTCCACGTCAAACACGGTAGAGGTGCAATTTCTCCTGCGTTGGACCCATTTCCCTGCTGCTCTGAACGGCTCCAAATTGTGGGGGTGCTGTAAATGTTGTGAAGAAATTGTTATTGCTACCTGCTTATGCTCCATTAGCTTTGTTTTTCCTCGAACTGGGATGTGCCCCGGTCGCTTCCTTGATACGTGCTAGACCAGCCCTATTCTGGGCACGATTATGGAGGCAGCGCGGTCTCGAGAGTTACCGGAAGGCAGCACTTCACCTCTTAGCTATGGGGGGTGGTAAAAGTGTACAGTGGGCTTCTCATGTAAATCGTCTCTTCAGGATCTTGATCTGCTGGAGTTATGGCTAATCCCTTCAAATATAAGGCCCTCTACAAGTGTGATACTAAGAGAGAGGATCAAACAGAGTGGCAATTAAATCTTGCTGGCAGATGCTGTTGCCTTAAGACTGGGTCCTGGTTATCTGGAATTGAGGCTCACATGCGGACATAAAATATACTTGAACTTGAAATTCCCAGCTTTTAAAAAGGCTTTGTACTTGGGTTTTCAATTGGGAATTATTCTGGTAATCGCAGTAACACAAAAGTAGTCAACCGGCAATTCAAGGGTTTGTCCACTTTGCAAGGAGGGCACAGAGACAGTTATGCACTTTCTGTTATTCTGCAGCGGGTCTGCTGCTCTGAGAAACATGTATTTGACCCCACTTTGGAGAACTGCAGGGATTCTGCAAGCAGTTAGTGCTCTTAGATATTTGGGTCAGTGTCTCGATAGCCATGTTAGAGAAACTGCGCATTATATTCACAGAGCATGGATGCTCACAGCCAAGTCTCATGCCTAATTGTTGGGTATTATTTGAGATTATAGTGATCATGAAAGTGGGGCTGCGAGCTGTTGACTGTCCTCTAAGTTTTATCTATTGTTAGAATCATTCACTCAATCATATAAAGCTCGTGTATTTTGCTGCACACTTTTATCTTTGCTTTTAGATGAATTGTACTGCATTTTATTTGATATGTTAATTGCGTAAGGACAGCTGTACTGAAGTCAATGTATTCCTTTTTAGCAAATTTATCATCCTATTCTATACTGTTATTTTATTCACATGTACATTTATGGTTGATTAACCGAAATAAAGTTGATGATGATGATAATGGAAGGACAGGTGAAAGTGCTCTGTTGCCATGGATGCAACTACATGTCAATATGGCATTGCTAGTTCTTTCGAGAGATAGAGATTTTTCCACTTGGCCTGATCACCTCCATTGCTCCTAAAGCTAGAAAAGTGCACAGCCCTGTCTTACCCCGCACTGATATCTATTGGTGCTGTCACGTCCCTGCCAAGACTCCAATGGACTCTTGCTGTTGCTACAGTTATAGAGACCCTGGATCGCATACAACAATTGGATCAGGGCATGCAGTGCTCCCAAGGTTTTGCCCTAGGTGCCCGTCGAATGCACTGTTCAGATCGGTAAATGTTACACAGAGACTCATTATTTTGAGAGTGACATACTTTTGAAAGATATATTTGTAGTCTAAAAGATTGGTCCACTGTGCTGGTTCCTGGATGAAAACCAGCCTGGAGGTGAGTAATAATCTTATCTTGCACCCATCCTTCAAGGTGGGAAAGCAGACTTTCGCTAGACCTTTCCTACTGCATCCAGCAGGCAGATAGGCCTAAATGTGGCAGGGTCCTCCCGCCTCTCTTTTTATATAATGGTACAATGATCACCCTTGTTCATGAACCTCTCATGATTCTAGGATGGCATTCAAAAGGCGGTAGAAACCGAGGCAGGAGCTTCCCCCATCTCTGTTGTTCCGAGGCCTCATTGACTTCTGCCATTGTACATTTCAGCATCGATGGATTCGAAGGAGGCGTTCCCTGGCAATGATTATCATCCCAGGGTGACCATTGGGCACTGTATAAAGGTTGGTGAAGTGATCTAACCAATCCTTTTCTGGGATGTTGCCCTGAATTATATTCCTGTCATCAGATTTTGCTAGTGTTATTCTCTTCCAAAAACATCTTATCCTTGTTCTCAACTGCGTCTAATAAGCCTTGCCATTGGCATGCAATAAAGGCTTCTTTTTTCCTTTTGGTTGTGTTCTTATAGAATGACCATGCCAGTTTTTGGGCATGCCTATCAAGGTTGGTGCCTTAATTTCCTTGATAATGACTCCTTGTCACGGGCGACGAGTACGTGGGGGCTCCGGGGCCCGGTCCCCCACCAGGAGAATACGTTCAGGGCTGAGCCTTGTCTGGGGTCGGGCCAGAGAGAAGACGCAGTATGTCTCTCTCTCTGGCCCGGGCTGTGTGTGTGTGGCACTGGGAGTGTCTACTCGTCTTGTCCACCTTGGAAGCAGGAAGAGCGCCGCGCTAACCCCCGGTACGGCTGACCTAGAAGCCTGCACTTCACTTGGTCAGGAATGCAGCTGAGGGCGACACGGGACGGCAGTAGGTGAGTTCTTCGTACTGCGAATGTGAAACACAGCTCCGCCTTTCCGAACCTTAACTTCACTGTGCAGGTACAAACGCAGCATGAAACAAACACTTGGTATATTTGAAATGTCAAGAACAGCTCAAGGGCACATTATGACGCCCAGAGCTGTAGTTTGCAAGCTGCAGGTATTGGCTTCAGGTCAGGACAGTACTATGAAAACCTTGCCTTTGCATCAGCTTGAAACCGTAAAAATGCAAAGCACATGCTTTATTTTGCGTGGCAACATTAAAGGGTGACTCAGTGGAACCGACAATTGCAAATTGCACGTGTGCAGTCATTGCAGTGCGCTGACTTTGCAAATGCAATGGTCTTGAAGGCTGCGAGGTATTGGGCTGGATGTTTGCAGTTAGGGAGCCTGGGACTGGAGGAGGTGGAGTTTGCCCGGGCCCAGGCTGCTACTGCTAGAATATTCCAGACGCACGTGAAGTCAGATAGTTAGCGTGCCCAGCAGCCTGAACCATTTCACGGCCCAGATTATTTGGAGTCCTGCGCTGCGGGTGTTGGTTGGTTCCATTGGCCTTTGCCACTCTGACTTATTGCTGCCAGACAGTGTCACTGCCCTGCCTAGACTGGATTCGGAATCTGGTGGTTGGGAGTGAGACCGAGCCTCACCTGGTCTGCAGTGTCATTGTGTTGATACTACACCACTGCTCCATTCAGTTATGTGGGTAAGGGGTTCCCCTTCATAGCTAGCCTAGAGCTCCCTCTCTGCCTCTCTCCCTCGCTCTTTTATCTTTTTCCTATCTTTTCTCCTCTCTCGTCTCTCCCTCCTGCTTGCTTCATTAACGTTGTCACATTGACAACGTTGTTGTCCCTTCAGCAGCGGCTGAATCTCAGTACCTTAAATTCTGTGTTATTATCCCACAGTTGCGCTAATTTAAATATGGTGTTTTAGGTCATGCCTTAATAAACCTACCAAGGTGGTTTTACAGGGATATTCATGATACTGCTATCAGGTGATTTCCGCTTTCCTCAAACGTACATTTTCCTCAACCCACAATTCATGTCCAAATGTTTCTCCATGTCCGATTTGACACAACTCGGGAGCTGGATCTGTTGTGGGCGCAGCAGATGCAGCCCAGCGCCATTAATATGATCTGCATTTCTTTCTCTGGAGCGATCATCCATTTACAAAGAGGTCGCAACTGAGCAGACACGTCTCGCCCCTGCGGCGCAGGGAAATCACAGGACTAGTACCAACCGGTGTTGTGTCCGAAAACAGCCCTCAAAGTCCAGGCTCCATGTAACCACTGACCCCTGCCCACTTCTCAACGCTTACCTGCACTGTCAAAAAGAATGACCAGCACCACATGTAGCGTGAAGCATTGCCCATGTCTTCCATTGGCAGCCATTACTAACCATTTCCCTTTCTGACTGCTGTATTCTACTATGAACTCATGGCAGAGGAGTAGGGAATTCATAACCTTGAGTTTTTATTTGATTTGTGTTTTATTACTGGTTGGTGCTACACCTCCATCGCTCATTAGAGCCCCACCCCCTCAACCACTGTGTCACGTTATCACTTCCTCTCCCTGCACCTCTGAATCCTGCCCCACCATTGAACACAGGGGGGTTGCTAGGTCTGGAAAAGATCCGGGGCTACGGCGCTAATGTCGGGACTGTCGGGACTCAGGGCTATCTGGCTTTTGGTGTAGCCCCTCAGCTTTTTATCCGGGGCTATAAGACCCCCCAGCCTCTCCTAGTGACGCCTCGATTGAACCAGTGACTGAGTTTCCCTCCTGTCGCTACTTAGATGTGCAACTTGGTCCTTGAATCTCTCGTTTTCTTTGCGTTTTTCTCTTCCTTCAGGTTTTATTCCTGCCATGAAAGAGCAGCAATGGCCGACCCATTCATGTTATTGATTTATGCTGCTTTCAGCGCCAACCTAAGATTGTGATTATCTGAAGGTGCGCTTTCTCTCCCTGTGCGCTAATAGAATGCTTTTTGCACCGTCACATTATCTCGTAGAAACATTATATTGGTTCCTTGTGCCGGCAGCAGGTGGTAAGATATTTTCCTCTGCAGTTTGTGACTTTGTCCACTGAGATAGTTGTTCATTCGCTGTGCAATCTAGCAGTGTGGGTCATTCACACACAGGCTCC
>CM030329.1:395354068-395378973 GCA_002915635.3 Ambystoma mexicanum | reverse complement strand
CATACTGACCTATAGAAAGTCCACAAAAATATGAGCCTAATTCCATGTAAAGGTCACAGGGACCAACTGAACAAGTCTGTATTCCGTGGTCTTTGGCTGATGAATTGTTCGGTCAAGCAGGGCAACTTGTCTGCGCGGGTGAGGGAGCGCAGCGGGACAACATTTCTCAGGTCGGATTCAGCAGCGTGGAGCTCGGTTGCCAGGTATCTGCTTGATGCTGGGTCCTCATGCTTCATTCCTAGGCTTGTTTTTTTGCAGTTTGTTGCAGATTTTGAAGTTTTTAGCCACAGGTTGCTTCACACAGAACCGTCCAGTTCCAAAGCGGCCGGCGTTTCAATTGTTGCCTGTTCGGGTTTTTAAATGTTTATGAGGTAGACCAGCAGATGGTGTAGTGTGCGCCGCGATGTTGCTAGGACATTTGCAGCGGGCGTGGGCATCTCTTCGGCAGCAAACGAGCCCTCCTCTATTTCCGGGGTTCGAGCAGTCCGTGGACAATGTCCAGTGAAGTAGGTCGCTGGATGGGTTGACGCCCATTTCAGTCAGTTCCAAGACCGTGCACAGCACTCGCCCAACACGACTGCAACTCTGCAGCCACTCCGTGACGCATCGCGGCTGCGGTGGGCGGTTTATGGTCGGCTCCACGATAAAACTGAAACAGTTAGAGACGACTCCCTAATCTCTGAGAGAAGGACATTGAGTGACTGCCACAGCTGCAACTCTGCAGCCAACCCGCGCTGGCTGATTGGCTATGACGGCAAACTTTTTCCCTTTGTACACGACACCTAAACTCTACAAACAAGAGCAAGGCGGTGAGCATCGGGCGGCACCAATTTCCCCCGCGATGCTACGCCAACTTGTATATGGGTGATTAGGAGGAACAATACATTTTGGGGACCAGATAATCTCCTTGAACAACACTAAGTACTCCGTAAACCTGGGGGGGCCGGGCCCCGGGCCGGCGGGGGCGGTACACCGTCGATGAGCGTTTTTCTCACTATGGAGAGTTCGGTATCCATCGCTCCTGTAGCATTGCAATCAATCGCTGTGTAGCATTGCAAGCGATTGCTCAATACGTGTGATACCATTATCAAGTTCACAATGGAATATAGTTTGTATTGGATCTAATGATAAGAAATCTGGGGATAGTTTGATAACTTCCCTATTTAAAAAGCCAACTGATAAAAACTCCCTTTTGCATTTTTCCAGCTTCCATCCTGCAAGCCTGCGCCAGAATTTACCATATGGCCAGTTCTTGCGCATTCGGCGCAATTGTACAGAAAAGGAAGAATTTAAAATGCATGCTCACCATCTAAAAGGGAGGTTAGGCGAAAGAGGATACCCAAAAACACTTGTTAAAGACCATCTGAAAAGAGCAGAGAACACGGCCAGGATACATGTCTGACTGTCCGAGAGAAACGGGACAATGATCGACTAGTGTGTGTGACCACATTCAATCCTATCAGTGAGGATATAAAGAAAATTACTAGTAAACACTGGAATATGGTAAAACAGCCAGGGTCACTGTTATGAAAGCCCATGTTTGCGTTTAAGAGGAACCAAAATTTAAGACAGAAATTGGTTCACATGTATAAGGAGCATAAAAAAGAAACAAACTGTCCTTAACCAATGGGGACTTCCACCCATTACCGGACATTATAAGTGCCGCAAGTGTGTGGCATGTCCACTCACTGAGACAAAACATGAATTTTACTATGGGACTACAGTATGGAAATTAAATCACCATATGAATTTCCTTACCAAGAATGCTATTTATGTGATCAGTTGCCCTTGCCAACTGTTATACATAGGAAAAACAACCAGAGAAATAAGACAGCGTATATCAGATCACAGGTGTTGTATACGTAACAGGTTGCAGATAAGCCTTTGGTTGAGCATTTCACAAACTTTAAACACAAGGACACTGGCATGAAATGGTTTGTTCTCCAGCATGTCAAAGCTAACAGGAGAGGAGGGACATGGGAAACGTACTCCACCGTATTGAGCAGCGTTGGATCTATACTTTAGATACAGTGCTGAGGGGTTTAAATGTATCAATGAGAATGGAATGCCCTGGTGACCAAAAAATGACATTCATCATATAGTGATAACGGTGTGTTCTAGGTGTGCAAAAAACATATTAGCAACAAAACATTGTTTGACACCATGAAAACCGGTATCTAAAAATATGTACAAATATTATACCTAAACATTATGTATTGAGAAACCTACATGTGGCATACTTAACAATGATATATATATATATTGATAGATCCCCATCACTATTTTCCCAGCAAGTAATCTATCCTAGTAGCACATATGGATAGAAATTGAATAATTGGGTCTAACAAGATTGGTAAATAGTACATTAATAAACATCAAAAAATAACTACTGTCCTTCCAGTATGGCTTTGTAGGGCATTGAATGAGATGGGAGTAATTTCCTAGTATCCTATACTTGTAGAAAGGGAACAATTGGGCGACAATGATCCAGATATTGTGTATTAAAAACAATGTATAAATATACATGAGACAATGATGGATGAGATGGATAGTGTCTATCTTATCCACGTTTCTTTCCTAGTGAGGAGTTGTAGGTTACAGAATGACATGTGATATATCAGCTCACATGCACACAAGCTGCATTATGCGGCATAATTTATTGCGTGTCCTTATTAGAAAGCTAGTCGACATTTCACTTATAAATCTAGTTTAGTACACAGACCATGTTAGTTAATGTTGGGCATGTTCTAAATATGGCGGCCGTTTGTTACTTCTTTGCTCGCCAGTCCGTTTCGAATGACGCATGCGCGTGGGGACTGGGAGGGTATTTTCACAAATGGTTGGTAGACAGTCTGTTTTCTATGTTGACCACCCCTTTTTAGAATAAGGATATATAGAGAAGTCTGTTTTCTGTCATAATGACTTGGATCGAGAACTCATTGTAGAACGCTCACGTACGGTTGACTAATGGAGAAAAAGGAATTCTTTCGAGCCATAGTATTCTGGTAAGTGGACAGCGAGTGAATGCGCGTGTAAAACAATGAATGTAACAATACGATAAGGGTGTAGAAAACAGAGACTACCTATGTAGAAATGGTTAAAAAGACGCTGCAGTAAAAACAGCTGCGGTAAGAATAGTCATTCCTGTACAGTTTGGGGTGTGGCCACACCTTTTTGGACTTGGTGGTGATTCCAGAAATATGAGGTTTGCACACTAGAAGGAACCTGATGAGAATAAATTGAAAATTGAAAATCCTAAATCATTAAACTAATTATTAGGGTATGCAGAGGCCTGTGGAATTGTGGGTGCTAGCAGATTTTTCGGTGGCATCACAGTTAGGTTGTAACAGTGAATGATTTGAATGATGATAAATAACTGATAAACAACTAGTAGAGTCTAGGTGGTAAAGATATATTGCTCGTTTCAATAATACAGAATCAATAAGAAGAATGCTGTGACATTATTGACTCCCCGAGCAAGATGTAGTGGAGGAATTATACCATCTGATACAAGAACTACCCTTCTATGTTGGAACTGTAAGGGTGGTAAGTGTCTCTATGTATTAAACACACTATGTTTGTTTGTTTGTGCATTTATATAGCTCTACGAACCCTCAGGTATTTGAGCGCTGCTTATTTCCCACGGTGTGTGGTGCTCATTTATCGACCTATGCATCAGCAGGCTCTGAACAGATATCAAAGTGAACGATGTACTCGCTGTGCTATCTGACAAGCCACTATGGGGACTATAAAAAGTGTACATAAAAAGTTTCATAAACACCATGATACACAATAGTGTTCTATGATTATAAGACACAGAGGAACAAAAATAAAGAAATGACGGTTAAGAACATCTTAAGAACGTGAGATTGTGTGTTAGACACCCATATTTGGAATGTGGATTTGTAAGTATACCCTGGACATGACAAATAATTTGGACCAAAAAAATAATTAGATAGAAAACGAATGAGTGTTTTCTGTCCCATTATATTCCACAGGACCTGCCTAAATAGGTTGTTAGGTACCTGTGAGGGATTCAGTCCATCATCTCTTTCTGCACCTCCAAAATTGATACACAGGGGGGAGTAAGAGGCTATGCATATACTTGAGAGAATTGCATGTATGACAGTAACAGTCTTTTATATAAAGAAATTGGGATGACACAAGACCCTGATATGTTTTATTTTCTGTATGTCTTTTTTAGATGTGAATTGGCTTACTCCAGTCCTTGAGGGGAAGACATTTATATTTTGCCTTACGTCCTGAAGAAGGTCTTAAGAAGAAAAGGACAGTATTGTTGTCCAATGACCGAAACATGTGTCGGCTCTATGAACTGTTGTGAAATCATAATCAACTTTATATGACACCATTATTACGGACAGGATCAGAGATATATGTGAATAGGGTACTAACTAAGTGTAACATTTAATAATAGCTGCACTAGGAAGTAGGAAGCCGTTAAGGTTTTTATGTATGTATGAGTGAGGGATGGAGAGTATTTGGATATGAGGTATGAAACTTTGTGAATTATGATGTTTTGAGTAAGCATTAATGTTTTTTTAGTGTGACATACAGACGTATATTTATTTGTATATTGGAATCATTTAATAAAATTTGTAATATGTATTAAATCAGATAAGAAGCTTGTGTCATCCCAGTACCACTGGTCCAACCCATATATTTTTTATGTCCCAAGTTCAAGCACACCTGGATGTAGAAACCTATTCCTCGCTGACTCAACTCTTGCACCACACAAATCATCAGCATCAAACAGTTTGAGCACATTTCCCCTAACCTTGATGCCAGACCGAATAATCTTTAAAATAGACTTTATAACATCCAAGGCTAGGGCAACCCAGTCACAATCATACCTAGCCACAACACTGGTGAGGCCAGTGCAATTCTAGAAGCCACATCATTGTAAGATTGGAAACAAACAGATGTTGAAAAGGAAAGAAAAAACACAGGACGGGTAACAGAAGACCTATCGCCACTGAGGAACTCTGTCACAACCCACCTCCACACAGTACCATTATGCATGCAGTAGATGAGAAAAACTGAAGACCTTTATTTAAGGGTTCCTCTACACTGGTGCACCAGCTAATATCAGTCAAATGAGGTGGCTCTTGCTTACCAATCAGTCACCCTGCCACGACTCAATCGCTGTGATGCGCTCCATTGCCTGGTATGTAGGATATGAAGTATACAAGTACAAGAATACAGGCATATCTGTTCCTCATTGAGCTGTGTGTATTTACATGTATTTCAAAGAAATAAGTGCTGTGAGATGGTTGGATAATCCTTCCCAACCACCATCATCTCTTTGACGGGCCTGGCCTCATATCTACCTTGTAATTCTGCGAGCAGCTGGGCATGGCGTCTGATGCTCTGCAGCGTCGCCGCCGTTCCAGGGGCATCTTCCTGGGGCTTCCGCGCATTCACTTCACTGCACCTGACAAATATAGAAAGATACGGTGTATAACCCTCGGCCTCCAGAGAAAAGGAAGAGACAGAGGGTCTCAACGGTGAGATAAGGGGAGGAAAAAAAGACCTGTTACTAAACATGGGAAATGAAGGGTCTAAATTATTACACAAGAAAGGAAGTGGAAGTGCATCCCCCGTAAAACAGATGGGCGGAGAGCACCACTCATAAACGAGGAACAAGAGACAGGCAGTGGTGAGAGGAGGGACAGAGGAACCACTACTGTGAGACACATTCTGAAGGGGAGACCCCAGGGAGGAGAGGATGGGCTAGGGTATCTCTACTTTTAAATAATAGTCTCTGAAGGGGAGACCCTCATGAAGGAAAGGGTGGGCTGGTGAATCTATACAGTGACACAGAAATGATACCTTAGGGATTAGCAGTGTGGATATTCCCACTGGTTTCTATTTGTTTTTTTATCAATATTTAAATAGTTGCAAGTCTGAGGGATGCCAAATGCTGGGTAAGTTCCACATTGTTCCTGATCTATCCATTTGAGTTTTGTAACCTTTTTTGCCTGTGTGTAGGATTCTGAGATGCCAGCCTTAGTGAACCTACAAGGGTTTTTATCCAGAGGTAAGAACATAAGGCTCCCTTGGTAGCGAGGACGAGCAGTTAGACTGAGACTTAAGACATCAGGGGTTTGGTGTAAAGTACAATTAACAAGTAATAAAATGTCTACTCAAGCAAATACAAAACTACATCTATTTATTAACAACACATAAGCATAAATAAAAGATACTACATGATAAGTAAGACAATATCTACACATATACAAACCACAGGTAGGGGCCCAAAATTAGAGCACACCCCACTTTAGAATTCAGTTCAAGTAATAGGTTCAACAATTAGCAAAAGCGGGGGAGGGGTAGTACAATTCTTACAAAGGCCTTATAGGATTACAAGGAACACCAGCACATAAAGGACATCCAGCCCCTATTCTAGAATCAAAGTATTCAAAGTTCAAAGGCAGCTCGCCCAGTTCTTGGATACTTTGTAGCAGTGCTCACAGTTCCCCTGTAGGGAAGAAAGAGGCTCGATACAAGGGACAGTCCTAGAGTCAGCACTAGAATGTGTAATAAAGCAAAGACATTGGCCCTCATTCCGAGTTTGGAGGTAAGTACCGTCCATTACCGGCATGGCGCAAATAGCGTGTCCGAGCTGGCAATAGACAGTTAAAAACGCACTACTACGAGTTTGCGGGCACAAGCTTTGTGCCATGCCGGTAATGAACGTAGCGGCATGCTGCAAAAACGGCCGAAAAACCCCCTACCGGCATGAACCGCAAGGTAGCGAACACTACCGCCTTAGTAACGCAGCATTAGCGGTGACCGTAAATAGCGGTCACCGTTAAAATGCGGAACTGGAAATAGCGTCATCGCACAGGAACTGGAAGGAGCACGACGGCCATCTTTAAAAACACAATCCATTGCCATCGTCACCAAACAGGACCCCTAGCACACTTTTGAGATACCGGAAAGATACCAAGACCAACGAGGAATGCCCAAAGCGCCAAAGAAGGGAGCTGCCCGCCTCCGGAGCGGTTCAGCCCTGACAAACTGCAAATGCTAGTGGATACCCTCCTTTTCAGCAACTATATGCGGAGGGTGGCGGTGATAAAAAAAAAGACATCTGGGATCTAGTGGCGCAGAAGGTGAGCACTGTGGGCAACACCCCCGCACCACAAAGGACTGCCGCAAAAGGTGGGACGACCTGCGGCTGAGGGTGCGGAGCATCCTCTCTGCTAAAAGAAGCCAGGCCTTGGAGAATGGAGTAGGCCCAGGTTCGTCCATGAAACTAATGCCGTGGGAGGCGACGTGTGCGGCCATGATAGGCCCCGAATCCATCAAAAGGGTTGGACAAATGGAGTGTGGGGTAATGTCATCCGCTGATGGAGGCGAGTGTCCAAAGTTAATACTGCCAACGCCAATGTTATGAAAGTCACTGCTAAGGTCTGGCCAAGGAGTCACGGCATGGTCGACCAAACCCCCCCACACCTGTAAATTATGCCAAAGCAAGTGAGACCCAGGCTAGTGCCAGGTGCGAGGACGTAAGCTATATGACACATACCACCCAAAATGGCCCATTCCATGAGGCACACAGGGCAGTTGATGTAAACAGTGTGCATGTTAGACAGCACAGTACCCGGCCAACATGAGTGACACAGGCATATGCATGCATTTACCACCCAAGTATTGAATCATGTGCCTTTTCCCACCGAAATGCCAATATCCCACAAGTATCTGAATGTGCTATTGTAGCCATGTATAAATGGTGGCTCTCAAATCATCACTCATGCCGTCCCTCTCTTCCACCCCCACAGGCAGTGAGCATGACAGCGAGGAGCAGGAGAGCAACCGACCCAGCACCTCCAGGGGCCAAGGCAAGGCCAGCCGTCTCCCAGCAAGGAAGAGAACACCTGCACACACACCACCGGCTCGAGCAAGGCCCGTGGAGGGTGCATCACCCCCACCCCTCCCTGCACTGGCTGCAGACACAAATGCGCAACGCAGCAGTCTGAGGAGTCGAGCGTGGCTGGGGAGGTGGCAGCCACGGCCCCCCTCAATGTTGCCGACAGCCCCAATTCCATCTGTGGAGCCACTGAGGAGGACACATTCAAAGTGGTCCACACCCCTGATGCCCACTCTAACCCCCAGGTCTCCTATAGTGACTCGGGTGAGACCGACACACAAGAGCTATCTGGCCAAGGAGCAACACAGGGATATGCCAGTCCTGTGGCCAGTTCCCTTGAGGAAGCGCCGGCTGGACATGTGAGCCCGATCCCCAGCAGGGCCACCATCAGTTGCAGATGCACAGCGGGCTGAGCAGCTCACAGCCCTGATCACTGACTTCATGCAGGACGATCGGCAGGCCAGGGAGGAGTGGCGGGATGAACTGAGGGCACTGGAGCAGGTCATAACGGACTGCACCAACCGGCTCTGTGAGGTCCTCGGCCGCATTGCCGATGCTCTGGAGGCTGCACATCCTGCACAACAGCCCCAGCATGAGGACATCCCCTCAACTAGCAACTCGACCCAGACCAGCCCGCTCCGTCGGTCGCAACGTACGATGCGCCACCAGGAAATGCCTCCCCCTGGCTCCGGGAGCGCACAGTGACATTACTGCCATCCACATGTGGGCTATGTGGACCCTATGGGACTAGTGTGGGGTTGTTATGGTGGGAGGGGGGGTGAGGGTGTGTTGGGAGTTGTGGTGGAGGGGGAGGGGTGAGTGTGTTGGTGTTTGGGAGTTGGAGGGGTGGAGGGGAGTTGGGATGTGTGGAGGGAGTAGGGTGTTTGGGAGTTGGGGGAGGGGTGGTTGGAGGTTTTTTTTCACGTTGAAATTTCATCTTTAAATACACCGGTTGTTCATCTAAAAAAAACAGAGTGGACATTCATCATTGCGCATGTGTCATTTAATGTACATGCATCCCTACACCCAGTGCCCGATGTCCTGACATCCTCACACCCTCTGCTGACTTGTGTGTCAGAAATATTGTCCAATCAATGATAGCCGCACGGCACGTCCCTCCTGTGCATCGGCACCGTGATGCTGTCCTGCCACTTCTTCCTCCCCCATCCCTTCATCATCATCAGGTGGTAGCAGTTACATGTCAGAGGGCAGGGGCACGTTCCGACGGATGCACATATTGTGCAGCATTACACATGCCATGGTGATCTTGGACACCTTCTCATGGCTGTAGATGAGTGCCCCACCCGACCGGCTGAGGCAACGAAATCGCGCCTTCAACAGGCCAAAGGTCTGCTCAATCACCACACGTGTACGGGTATGGGAACTATTGTAGTCCTCCTCGTGCCTGTTCTGTGGGTTTCAGACAGGGGTCATGAGCCACGGCTTCAAGGGATATCCACCATCACCTGCATGAGAGGGGAATGAAGGTAAGTGTTCGTACATTCATGGCAGACAACTGTACTAGTTTTACATGGCAGCAGTTGATTTCTGCCCATATGCACATGTCCCTGGATGCATTGACCTCATTTCTGGCCCCGCTATGTGTCCTGTGCAATGGAATGATGGAGGGGGTAGCATCTTCAAGATGGGTTATGGTGTATACTCACATCTTGTTGCACGTGCATCGTATATGCATGCAGCAGTGCTGTATTAAAATAATTGATGTGTTGTGTGAGATTTGGTAGTAGGGAGTGTTGGCTGTAGTCAGTAGCATATTCCTCATTCTGCACTGATCAGTACCACGGTGACTTGCAGCACTCCTATGGGTGTGCGGAACCAGTGACACGCTGTGGTATTCCTGTTAGGCTCACTTCAATGCACTCCCAGGGATGACTGTCCTGTGTGGTGAAATGCTGGCGGCAGCGACATAGTGCATATGCAGTACATAGTGCAGGATGCCCTTACGGTGTGTGAGGGCCGCCGATGAGTGGTGCATGTGTTGTGGGATGTGGCCTGGTTACCTGTTAGTCATGTAGTGTTAGGTGTCGGCCTTACTTCATCAATGTGGGATTTGGTAGTCATGTGCCGTTTCACTTGCCTTTGGGCACAGTGTTCGGTGAGGTGCACATCGTGCAATGGCGTCAACTTTTCCCACCCAGGTGGAGTATGCATCTCCCACCACCCCCTTGCCACCCAGGTGGAGTATGCATCCCCTCCCCCCCCTTCCCACCCAGGTGGAGTATGCATCTCCCCCCTTCGCACCGAGGTGGAGTATGCATCTCCCCCCCTTCCCACCCAGTTGGAGTATGCAGCCACCCACCTCACAACCCCGATGCAATGCATGGCCCAGTCAGGCAACTCACCAAGCAGCCAGGCACGTCGTCCAGCATGTCGCTCTATATAGCGTGGTAGTGTGGAGTTCCGCAGGACCAGAGTCATGAGTTGAACCTGGATATCGGGCACAGCAATGTGTGATGATCTTGCTGGCGTTGCATACCATCTGCACGTTAATGGAGTGGTATTGCTTGCGGTTGCGATATGCCACCTCCATGGCATGCGGGACCACCAACTTCACGTGGGTGCAGTCGAGGGCACCTATACAATTTAGCATGCCTGCCAGTGCATGGAAGGCTACTTTTGTATCAAATATCTCCTGGGGAGTCCGTGGTAGGGATATGTAGTCCCTTGTGTGCTTGAGGAGGGCATCCAGCACTTGGTTCTGTATCCGGGAAAATAAGGGCTGTGATATGCCATGCATGTGCCCCACTGTGTGCTGGTAGGTCCCTGTGGCAAGGAAGTGGAGCACAGACACTACCTTCAGTAGAGGGGGGGTGGCGGTGCGTATTTCTATGAGGCTCACTATGTCGTCATGTATCGGGTCCACTATGGTGGTGATGGTGTCACGGTCAAGCCGGTACAGGGTGTGGCTCTGCTCTGGTGTTAGGTTTAAGGGGGTGGCTCTGATGCGAGGGATTGGGGGCTGCTGGCGTGGTAACGGTGGCTGCACTGGTGGGGCATGCTGGGCCTGTCTCACCCTCCTTCTCCTCCTGTGTCTCCTCTGTGGTGGTGGCTGTGGTTGTTGTTGCTGCCTTGAAAGCAGGGCCTCCAGCTCCAGTAATGCTACTACTATTGGTATCATCTTGGTGTGGGAGCGGGTGTGGTGTGTGGGTGTGCTCCTTTTGTGCTGTGCCAGACTCCATTGCCTCCAGCTGTGCTGATTGTGTGCACCTGTGGCTCTTGGTAACACTGCTCAGGGTTCTTAACACCTTCTCGGAGATGCCAGTATTTACTCCATGCCGGTAAGGTACTTTTCGGGCTTCAGTAGGCCGTTATTTGCATGTCCGCAGGGCTTGTGATCGACTCCGGTTTACAGCATGCCGGTAATGCCGGCATGTTGTGTCAAGCGCGCGCCTGGACCACTATTTATGGCATCGTACTTTACGATGCCGTAAATAGCGGTCTGGTTGGTCAGAATAGCCCGTAGCGGGAAGCGATGCCGGTAATCCTTTACCGGCATCGTTTTTACCTTACCTCCAACCTCGGAATCTCATTGCTGCTCCTCCTCACATCATCAGTCAGGGTTTGTTTGTGCCTAGGTGTTAGGCAGAAACCTGTGCAGTTCCCTTTGGGAACACTGCAAAAGATTTAGGACTACATGTGTTAGCAGTAAACCGACTTGGTAGCAGTCTGTACCACCCAGATTTACCTGGTAGCTGTGGCTGAGCAGTCAGACTTCCCTCAAGAAGAGTTAGGCAGTATGCAAAGTATACACAGTAGGCACTCGGACACAATAATACAAGGAAACACTAACCAGAGCTTTGGTATCAAAGTATATAATTATTTATTTTAAAAAACACACTATTTGAAACACTCCAGCACTCTTATTGTTAAAACACTCTAAACACAGTTACTATTATAATATACAACAACCCTTATTCCTTATCAGATAAGTCTTAGTTAACACCACTTATTTCCATTACAGAGGTGAGCGCTTAAGTATAGATGGCCACTCCAATAAGTTTCGAAGAAGGGCGGGAAAAAGACAGAATATGGAAAAGGTACACCACTCTAAGGTTTAGGAACACTATTAGCAAGGCAGAAGAGCAAAAGTCACTTGTGAGCCAAAGTCCATAGGCTGAGCCCACTCTTAGAGAGAGCAGAGCACAAATGCGCCCAAGATCACACAGTTACACTAGGCTTAGAAGGTCTTGCAGAGAGTTCGAAAAGAGTTTAGAGAGGCTCAGAAAAGTGTAGCCAGGGTGTCCCAGGCTAACCCAGGTTCGAAAGCCGGGGACTAAATCTACCCCGTACAGTCGGTGGCAAGGGAAGCCAGGCGGGACACGGTACCTTAAGTGGGAAGGATCCTCCAGTGGTGGCAGTTGTTCCTGGCAGCGGGTGCAAGTCTCGTCGTCGTCCAGGGGAAGAGAAGATCTCGACTTGGAGGAAAGATGAAGGTCGTTGCACTGCCAGGGAAGAAACCAGCCGCAGAGTTTTCCGGTTAAAGGTATTACCCTTTATTTTGCGGTTGTGGTAAAACGTGGTATTCCGGTTGCCGGGTTGCTTGGCATAGGCAAGGCGGCCACGAGATACGTCGGGAAGGTGAAAAAGACGGTGAAACTGGTTATCCCCACCAGTCAAAGGAAGAAGACTCTCTGGCGGGAGATCTCCTCTGTCGTTGGGAAAAGTGGTGAGACGGTCCAGCAGGGGCTCCATCGGTGGTGTCGTTGTGGCAGGTCGGCTCAGCTTCTCCCTCGTCGGATTCTTAGGTCATGTGGCGACTTCTGAAGTTCCAGTCCCCAAAGCCCTGCTTTTATGCAGAAAACCCCCATTCACACAGCCTAGCTGTCACTCAAACATACTAAGTGGTGAGCCGGCCGGCTTACCACTTGGGCCAATCAGGACGGAGTGCTACTTGAGTTGCCTAGGCAACTCAGTCCAGGGTGCCTAAATCCCCCTCCACCCCTCCTAAGTACCCCAGACAGAGTGGCACCACTTTGGAGGGCTTCTGTGGAGAAGCCCGCCAAAAAGTGGAAGAAAGGGCTCGACTTGGGTTGGAGTCACAGAAGAGAACACAAACGCCATTTTAGAACCGAGTTTTGGAAAAAATACCAACCAGAGAATTAATATTAAATAAACCGGCGGTATGTTCGAGGCTATCGTAATTAAATAAATAATGATAGTAGCCTCGAACAATGGGAAAATCCCATAGAGAAATATTTGCGGTTGAATATAAAAAGCAGTATTCACTGCCACCAGCCAAAACTCGATCAGGGGGGATGGAGAGGTGCCCCCTCGACTAACAGACCCCGGGGCAATCGAATTGCCCCAGCCAGTACGTCCACAATATGATGGTTTGTACTGGTTCTGTTCAGAATTCAAGACTAGTAAAGTCAATGGTGACTTTACATGCCCTGGGAGACAGTAGTCAGTCCCAGGGTATGGAGTCTATAATGGGGGTCACTATTGACACCCCGTGTTACTGCACTGAGGGTGCTGTGTAACACACATCACAAAAAACACATGAAGCCCTATGGAGTAAAAGACCCCATAGCCCATTAAACACATTTAGAGTCAAAGAAACACACTCAAATCATGCCCAAGAGTGAGGGTAAAAGAGTCTCACTCTTGGCAGGAGAAAAAAAATAAACCCCAAAAATCCAGCAAAGCTGCTTGGTGACTCACTTTTCCCCCTGTTTTCTTGGCTATACCGGGAGCGAGGTCACTGGTCTGTTTACACCTCTCGGCCACAGTAGCTTCCTTTAGGGGTCGACCGTACCTGCAAAAAAGAAAAAAAAAAGGATTACAGAGCAATATGAAGGAAGAAGGCACCATCTCCAATTTCCAGCTCTCCAGGTGAGGAGGAGGGGGACTTTTTTGAGACTGATACTGAGCCTTCCTAAGCTGACATTGACAGCTTGACAGCTTGCAACACCATAGTGAAGCAATGGCAACTGCGGAGCATTCCAGGAACTGGTTGCAGCTGTCCAAGGACTTACCCAGGCGGTACAGAGTCTTAAGACTGAAAATGCCATGCTCCACCAGCTAGTCACCGCTAGAGATCACCCAGCTGACCTACCACCCATGGCCTTGGCTTCCGGAAAATATGATGGCTCTCCTAAGAAATTGAAAGAAATTATAGAAACATGCGTGGTGCACTTCACCTTTTGGGCCAGCACTTAAGCATCGGAACACACTCGTGTTGGCTTTATGATTTCCAATATGGTGGGAAATGACCTTGCTTGGGCAACCCCGCTGGTTACAGATGCCAATTTTATTCTATTAAAACAAGCCTTCGAACGACCTGAGACCACCTTTGTTGTCTGTGAAGAACTGCTGGATGTACGCAAGGAAAATGCGGACCTGCTGTTTTATATCACAATGTTCAAACAGCTCGCCTCTGAAGCAGGTTGGCCTGAACAGGAACAATATGCAATCTTCCGCCGGGGACTTAAAGAAGAAATTAAGGGTGAACTTGCCAGAACCCTGTGGCCTCCCTCGTTCTCTGACCTGTTGTCAGCTGTCATACAGATTAAATACCGTTTATCGAAGCGCAGATCCGAGAGGAAGGAGGTTAGGGGTTTCCCCCCTTACTTCTGAACACTACATTCCGGCTCCTCAGTCCACTTCTATCCAACCAAAAGAGGAACCGATGAAAAATTGGAACAACCTGAAGTCCCTTAACTCCAGAAGAACTGAAACGACAGAAAGAAAAAGGCTCGTGTATGTACTGTGGTTCTGACGGTCACCTTCTTAGAGAGTGTCCCCGAGGTCCCCCCCGCCCTCTCGACGTCCAGGAAACAGATGACCTCGGTCCTAGGAGGGATGGGCTACCGAGGTGAGGTGACAAGACCAGTCCCTATGTTACCCTATCAGTGGCTTCTCCCGACACCCCAGAAGATTCTCGCCTCATGGTGATTGCCATACAGTTCAGGATGAGGGAACGCAAGATCGATGCTCTGGCCCTACTGGACTGTGGCGCTGCAGGAAACTTTGTGGACACGATTTGGCCCGAGAAGGTCGGTCTCCATCATTCTGAGAAGAAAGAAGACCAGAAAGTGGAAGGGGTGGATGACACCCCCTCTTAGCTCTGTTCTGATTACTCATACCACTGAAGACCTCCAAGCCACTGTTCATAAGCACTCAGAAACCATCAGGTTCTGACTCTTGGCTCACCGGTTTGTTTCTTGATGTTTCCTTTCTTGTGTTCACAGGTTTCTCCTTCTTTATGGAGGTTCGGTCTTGTACAGGAAATGGGCGTGTCTCCTCCGACGCCAGTCTGCAGGCAGGCAACAGGTAGATGATATCCCAGGCTCCTGCCGAGATGGGCCGGAGAGCATTCAGTGTTCTAGGAAGGATTCCGGGAAAGGTCGGGTGAGTAAACCAGGAGGGAAACAAAAGAGTCCAGGAAGTTCAGAAGCTGTTCGCACAGCTCCGCGAAAACGGATATAGCAAGGAGCGGCAAAGAACAATAACACCAGTAAGGAAGGGTAAAAGACTTAACTGCATACGAAGCCAAAGGATTAGAGATAGCAGAGCCGTGGGGGCGTCTCTCTTTTCAAGGAAGCAACAGGCAGTAGTAGGAGACTAGACCATTTGTTCCCCCACGGCATGGGCCATGTTGAGTGTAAAAATGGATGCAATACTACGATGTTTGAGGGACAAAGTCGTCCAGAAGGGGTGGAATCGGTGATTCATGACAGGTTCGACATAATCGTGCGACCCACTTCATGGTCATCCTTGAGAAATCGTGGCTGCGTAAGCATAACCCAACCATTGATTGGAACCAGAACCAACTGAGCTTCAAGTCTGCCTTCTGTCTAAAGAACTGCCTCCGAAGACCTAGTTACGAGACAGTGAAGGCTATTACTGTTGCAGAATCAGTTGGGGTGCATTGTCTACCGGCAGATCTCGGGGAGTCCCAGGAAGTCTTTGTTGACAAGATCCCTTTTGATTTGCCTCTGCACCAACCTGAAGATTGCGCCATCGACTTGGCTCCCAGTGCTCTAGTGCGTTTGGACGGATGTATTCACTCACCCTGAGGGAAAAGAAGGTTCTCAAAGAGTACTTGGACGCCAATCTCACCAATGGTCGGATCCAACCATCCTGCTCTCCGGCAGGAGCTTCACTCTTTTTTATACCCAAAAGAGATTCACTGGAGCTAAGACCCTGCATAGACTTTCATGGACTCAATAAAGTCACTATTCGGGATCGCTATTCAATGCCCCTTATTTCAGACAACCACGAAGCTGTCCAGGGGGTGACTGTCTTTTCCAAGCTCGATTTAAAGAACGCTTACCATCTTCTCTGTGTCCGCTCAGGAGACAAATGGAAAACGGCTTTGAGAACTCCGTTCGGCCACTTTGAATATAAGGTTATGCCGTTCGGGCTAGTCAACACACCAGCGATTTTTCAAAGGGTCATGGACTGGTTTTTCTCAGACTTGTAGTTCCACTCAACCATCATATACCTAGACAATAGCCTTGTCTTCTGCCATGCAGCAGGATCACCAAACCCATTTGCGGGAAGTCCTATTAGCACCATGGTCGATGCCGGAGTCCGCCATGGCGGAATGGGGAATTACCACCCCATTCCAAGGTTGGTGGGGCGGTAATTTCCCATGCCACCATGGCCCTTCCCCATTCCCATTTTTGCCCCATAGGGCATAATGGGAATGGGGAAGGCGGTAAGTATGGTACTGCAAATTGCGGTACTGTACTTAACTCGAGAGTCCCTTTGCGGGTCCCTACTTTAATGACTGGTCTAGACCAGCGTTAAGGTCGGGTCCCGCAAAGGGACCTCGTAATTAGGCGCTAAGTGGTTTTTTACGGCGCCTTTAACCACTTAGCGCCAGGGTCGTAATGACCCTCATTGCCTCCTTGTCAAAACTGAAAAATGCGTGTTTGGGGCGTCTTCAGTCCCGTATTTGGGTTTTATCCTCTCTAGCCAAGGGATCATGATGGACCCTAAAAAAGTCTCTGCCATCCTTGATTGGCCTGCACCTAACTCAGTCAAAGGAGTTCAGAGATTCTTAAGTCTGGCAAACTTCTATCGTTAATGTATCCCGGAATTCTCCAACATTGTGTTGCCCATCACGAGCCTACTTAAGAAGACAGCAACGCTGTTTCGCTGGACCGAAGCCACTGGGGTAGGGTTGGAGTTATTCAAAACTTGCTTTTGTTCTGCTCCCATACTGCGCCAACCCGATCAAACCCTACCCGTTCATTGTAGAAGTTGATGCTTTTTCCGCGGCAGTAAGTGCAGCCCTTTTACAGGTACACGACGGGGTCGAGCACCGCATTGCATACCTCTCCAAGACCCTCACAACCAGTCAGGCAAATTATTCTGTAATTGAAAAGGAACTACTGGGCATGAAATTGGCATGCGAGAGTGGTGGCATCTGCTCCAAGAAGGGGCTCACCCCTTTCTCATACATACCGATTACAAAAACCTCAAGGTACTCCAACAGATGGAGTGTGCCAATTCACGCCAGGCTAGGTGGGCACATTTTTTCTCCCAATATGACTTCTCAATCCTCTACCTGCCTGGTAGTCTCAATTGGCTGACACTCTCTTACGTCGCGATTTGCACATCAGTTCCTCTGACACCACGCACGAACGTCTATTCCCCAGGAACAGTATTGTATCCTTGGTCTCATCGTTTCTCCAAGACGTCAAGGAAGCTACAGTTCTGGATCCTGTACTCAGACGTAACCTCCTCCATGGCGAGGTCCAAGAGAAGGACGGCCTGCTCTTTGTGAACCAGCGCTTGTACGTTCCCAACAGGAGTTTGCGGCTATCAGTCATGTCCCGGTGTCAAAACAATCGCACCACGGGTCATCGCAGTAAGAAATGCACTTTGGATCTCATGAGACGTTCTTTCTTTTGGCCCGTTATGTCTACCGACGCTGAGGAATACACCAAGGGTTGCCCCATATGTGCGCATAGCAACCATTGCACTCAAAGGCCCATAAGGGGCAAGGACCACTGCCATCTCATCCTTGGAGCCACATTTCCACAGATTTTATCGTGGAACTACCTCGCTCACAAGACTGTTCTTGTATTATGGTTACGGTGGACTCCTTTTCCAAGCTAGCACATTTTTCGCCCCTACCTGGGATTCCTTCGTCCTCCAGGATGGCCGAAATCTTCATTTAGGATGTATTTCGTCTACATGGCCTATCTGAGAAGAAAGTGTCCGACAGAGGAAGACAGTACACTTCCAGGTTCTGGAAAGCCCTCTGTGAGAGGCTAGGTATTGACAGGGCTCTGTCTTCTGGGTTTCACCCGCAGACAGTACTCTAGAACAATACTTACGATGCTTTACCAATCAGCTACAGGATAACTGGGTGTCTATTGCCCACTGCAGAATTTGCATACAACAATTCCTTCCACTATGCATTGGGCATGAGCCCCTTCTTCTGCACTGCACGTATGGACAACATCTCTGCGGTATCCTGCCCTTGTTATCCTTGGCTTCCAACATACCATCGATTGAGGACACTTTAGCTCACATCTCAGAAGCCCACAAGACTGCAGAATTAAGCCTTCAGAACAGCAGAAGAAACTACAAGAAACAAGCTGATCGGCATCGAGCAGAGGATCCGGCTTGGGAGGTCGGCTCTGAGGTCTGGCTGTCTACAAGATACCTTTCCCGTTGAGTTCGTCCCTCCAAACTTTCTCCACGTTCTCTAGGACCTTTCAAGGTTGTGTCCAAGATAAACCCTGTGGCCTTTCGGCTGAGGCTCCCCAGAAGACTCAACCGCATGCATCCAGTGTCCCATTCTTCTCTCCTGCACCCTGTTGAACCGGACGTGGCTGGACGCTCTATCCCCTGTACTCGCACCCCATCCACACAAGAATCCGAGGATTATGAGGTGGCCCAGATTTGTGACTCCCGGTATCGCAGAGGGCGAGTGGAATACTTGGTGAGATGGAAAGGTTACCCAGCATCAGAGAGTTCCTGGGAGCCTGAGTCATATGTACATGCCCCTCTTTTGCTCCGCAGGTTTCACAGAGCTCACGCGGGGAAACCAGGGAGCCCCCGGCACAAAAGCGGGCATACAGTCACGCGCCCTGGTAGTTGGCGCATCTGGAGCAGATGGAGAACTCGCCTCCACTGATGCCCCATCACTTTTTTGTGCCGCACTTTCTGTGCAGTCTAGTGGTTTCCAAGATGGCCGATCAATGGGAGGTTCTTATTCCCATGCCTCCCAGCGGTCGGCGCATTGCAACCCTGATGTCCCTCTCTCCTTTGAGTCTTAACACTGAGTTTTCCTCTTTGGCAACCCGCCATCTGTTCTTTTGTCCGGACCTTGCCGGTAACCTTCTCCATTGCCTTTCCCCTAATCGCTCCCCCTGCAGCCCCTTCCTGATCCCACTCCCTCCAAAACCCCCGCCTGATTGATGATTATTGTAGTCCCCCTGGACTACCTGCACCCTCCTCTCCGTGCTCGCCTCCTTTGTCCGGATAAGTGGGTGTGAGCAGCCATGCCTGGGGCCTGTGTCAACATCTGCTGGTAAGAATTAGGCCCGGCTCTTGGGGGCCTCCAATTTGTTTTCTTGCTTCTTGTGCGCCTCCAGCGCATTGTTTCTCTCTTCTCCCTCCCCCTGCAGCCACTTCTCGGTCCCACTCCCTCCCGCCTCCCAGCCCACCCAACTCGCCGCCTGATTGGGTGCCCACCTGGTCTTAACTGACAATCCCTGGCAGCCCTCTGCCTGGCAGCTCCCACGGCAAAGGGCCCCTAGGCTGAGGGCGGCTCCCATCAAGACGGCTCCTGGTTATGTCTGCAGGTGTCAGCAGGGGAAGCCAGAGTTGACCCTCATGCTACCCTGCTTACACCTGTCCACCTAGCAGACTCCCAATCCTAATTGTTCCATTCTCGCCTGTTAAAATATTGCATTGTGAAAGTGTTAAATCTGCACTGTGATACCTAGGCCTTTCCCTCCTCTATTCAGGACCCTCAAACTTATGTGTGTTTTCTCTCCTGTCTTAAAATGTGCATTTTGTGAGCTCTTTAATCCTGAGTGTCATCGTCTTGTCCTATTGCTCAACTTGCTTGCCTCTCGCTGTCTTGTCTGCCTACTCTATTGTCCTTCTCTAGTGTATCCCCCTATCCCTTCCACCTCTTTCCTCTCTGACCTACTCTATGGTGCTCTCTGTCTCCCCTATCTTTTCTAAGTGCTTCTCTATTGACTATCCTGCTCTCCTCACTAAATCAGGTAGGAAGAAGTTTAAAAAGGACATCCTGGTCTCCAACCCAGGCCTCCCTATCACTGACACCTACACCAGTGCCTCCTCCAAGGAGACTCTCACCGACATCCTCTTTGTCGTTCCTTCGTCAGACCTATGGACCCTTCATATGGTCTCTGTGCTCTCTCCCTTCTCCTCTTCTCCCATTAATGGTGGCACCCGTTGGGACGCCCTCCTGGCCTCCTTCCATTCCTCTTAGGTCATCATTAATGTTTACTCGAATGGGAACGTCTTGGTCCAAGGCCCTCAGGCCAACCTTTACCTCTTTGATAGACGCTTCCCGCGCCTCATCAATTTCCTTTCTTCTCCTGCTGTCTCCTCTCCGCCTTCCAAGGCTACCTCGCCCCCCCCTTCTGCCTCCTCCGTGGCAACCTTGCCTTCTCCTTCCCTCTCTGCCCCCTCTCGGGCTCCTTCTACACCTCCGAAGGGCGTACCTCTGGTCTGTACCCCTCCCCGGAAGTCTTTCATATTGCCACTCTGAACTCTCACTCTGCTGCCAAACACTCCTCTGACATCTGCTGACTTCTGGAAGAACTTGACCTCAACGTCCTCGGTCTCACCGAGACATGGTTCACGGCCAGCTCTGTCACTAGCTTTACACGCTCCTACCTGACAGCTACAAGATCCTCTCCGCCCCCAGGTCCAACCGCTCTGAGGGGTTGTAGCCCTGATCTTCCCCGAGTGGATTCCTGCCTCTGTCACTCCTACGCAGGACTACTCCTCTTTTGAATGCCTCGTCTGCAGGCTCTCTCTCTCCCCTAGCCATTCCCTTACTGTGGCTACTATCTATCGGCCACCTGGTCAGATTTCCTCCTTCCTCTCCGAGTGGGAGGACCTCTCCTCCTCACTCCTGGCCGCAACCACTCAACTCCTCCTTCTTGGATACTTCAACATCCACCTGGATGCCTCCTGTCTTCCCTCTGGACTCTTTTGCGACCTCTGTGACTCTCTCTCACTCTCTATTCTCCCCTCTGGGCTGACTCATTCTGCAGGCACACTCTTGATGCTCTGATCTCTTCTCACCTTCCCCTCTCTCACAGGCCAAGCCACCTTCATCACTGCCACCCACCTTCTCTGTCATCTGACCCATGAAGCACGTGTCAGCTGAGGCTTTCGCCGCCACCTCTCACCCCCCTCCCCTTTGGCTGACTCTCACCCTGACAAGCCCTCTCCACGTCTCCACTCTCCTATATCCGATACTCTGATATCCTTGCCCCTGTCATGAGAATCCGCCTGAAGCCCAAAGCCAAGTGCAACTCCTGGTACGACTCGACCTTGTCACCCTAAAACGCAAGTGAGGGTGGCGAGAGGAAATGGCGTGCTTCATGTACATCCTCTGACAACTGGCCTGCGCCTGCTCCAAAGGCAATACCGGCTCTCTGTCCTACCAAGAAGAGAGCTCATATCCAAGCCCGCGTCTCTGCCGGCATCTAACAACTCGGCTGACTCTTTAAAATCTGCAAGGAACTGCCAATCCTGCTGCAGTCTCTACCTCTCCTGTCCCCTCCCAGGCCCTCTGCACGGCACTGGCTTCTCACTTTGTATCTACTATCCACCTCCTTCCCTCTATCCCTGTTCTTCCTCTGGCCCTTCTTCAGCCACTTCTCCTCCCTCCTTCTCTGCCTTTCCCCTGTTCTCCGCAGACAAGGTTTCTAGACAAGTCCTATCTATGAAAGTCTTGTTGAAACAGGTTCACCCCTGTTCCTCCAAAACTATCAAGGAGCACATTGACTCCCTGGCTCCTGCCCTGGCTGATTTCTGCAATCATTCCTTTGCCACTGCAGTCTTCCCACCCCCCCCTGAAGCACTCCCTTGTGCACCCCGTTCTTAAGAAACCCTCTGCCGACCCCTCCTGCCGGCTAACTATCGCCCAATCCCCATCACTCCCTTCCTGGGCAAGCTCCTGGAGAAACTGTCCATTTCCCAGCTTAATCTCCAAACTGAATCTGTTGGTTGTCTTCATGACAATCAGTCTGGATTCAGAGCTGCCAGGAGCACGGAAACTGCTCTCCTGAACATCTGTGAAGACCTGCTCTCCAACCTTGACTCTAACACCCTTGCGTCCTCATCCTGCTTGATCTCTCTTCTGCCTTTGACACGGTCTGCCATGCCATCCTGCTCAACCGTCTCGTGATAACTTGGGTATCACTGGTCAGGCTCTGGTGTTGGCTGACTTCTTTCCTCTCTGATCGACCCTCCCAGGTCCAAATTGGGTCCTTCCTCTCCGATATCTTTTTCTCTACCTGTGTTGTCCCCCAGGGGTCTAACCTCTCTCCCTGGCTGTTCAACCAATACCTGGCACTTCTTACCCACCGCATCACCGCTCTCTGCCCCAACTTTCAGTGCTATGCGGATGACACCGAGATCATTTTCAGGCTACCATTGGCCTCCTCCTCTCCTTCCCTCATCTCTGACTGTCTGTCTGCTATCCAGGAGTGGTGTGCCGCCAATGACCTCTGCCTTAATGCCAGTAAGACTGAGATTCTCCTCATCGGCACACCCACTCCCTCCTTTCCTGTAGCTCTCTGGCTGGCCTCTCTTGGCCCTCTTCCTGCTCCCACCTGAAAGGCTAAAAACCTCAGGGTCATCTTCGACTCCACACTCTCCTTCTCTCCTCACATCTCTGACATCTCCAAGAAGTCACACTCCCAGCTGCCTTTCCACTCTTTCCCCCAGAAGCTCACTGTCTCCAGAGCTCTGGTTCTCTGTACGCTGGACTATTGCAAAAGCCTCTTTCTAAATCTGCCTGCTTCTTCTCTCCGCCCTTTGCAACTCATCCAGAACAGGACCGCGAAACTTGTCCTTGGCCTCAAGCCCAGGGACTGTATCTCTCCAGGACTGAAATCTCTGCACTGGCTCCCAGTGACTGCGAGGATTTAGTTCAAAACCCTCTGCATCGTCCACAAGGCCTTCTGGTGCCTGGGGCCTCAATACCTTCAACTCTCCATTCCTTAATATCTTCCTTCTGGAGCTCTTCGCTCATCCGCCTCTAACTCCCTCAGGGTCCGTCGCTTCTCCAAGAAATGAGTTGGTGGTAGATCTAATCTTCGGCTGGTGCCTCCCTCTGGAACAGCCTCCCTGCCTTCCTTAAACTTGAGGAGAACCATCTCTGGTTCCGGAGGCACCTCAAAACCTTTCTCTTTGCTTCTGCCTTTTCTCCTCCTCTCCTCTGCTGACCTCCTGGCTGTAACTGGAACTGCACTGGCCACCTGGACACCCTCTGATCTCGGGCCCATGTGCCTCCCCCGCCAGCGTCACACACCTGCACTGCCTGCCTGCAACCCCTGCACTTGGAGACTGTTTCTGTATCCCTTCAGTCCCCCTTCCAGCCCTTGACACTTGATGTCTGCACTTACCACATGCTGGCCATTACCTTACTTATTGTTATTATCTATTCCCATGTACTGCACTGTCCCTGCCCCCTTCCCTCGCACTTGCGCGATCTGAATGACACCTGGCTTAGTAGGATCGTTGTCTGTCCCCCTTTGTTCCCCTCCCTTGCCTCGTCGCGCCTTGAAACACTTGTGTATAGGCGCGTTATAAATGCCATATCATATCATTATAGTGTACTCAAATTCAAATGATCAACATGTTCAACATGTAAGAGAAATCCTACAAAGGTGTAACGCTCACCTGATTCCCGTAGAGGCGCCGGTCTTGACTGGGCGTATACCGTATCTTCTAAGGTGATGTGTAACACACGGCTGGCTCTTTGGGCTGGACCCCTGTGCACTGTATGTCTGACTTGAAGGGTAAGGTGTCTTAGGTAAGTGAACGCCGTGCTCTCCATCTGCTTCGGAGCAGGGTTGCTGAAACCAGTTTCCTCACTGGATAAGGAAGCAGGGCCTCTTGACTTCAGAGGACTGCTGTCCGTCGTTTTCTTCACGCCCGCTAAGTTTCGAGTAATTCAAATGTCTTTAAAAGTCTTTAGTAATGTTGTATCTTGTTTTGCAGGGTTTCCGGCGATGGCGAAGATGGAAGCCCGGTGTGATGAATAGAAGCGCCTTGAAGCACGTAAGTAAGCGCTTGCTGCCTGCTTCACGGCGCGCTCCAACTGTCTTTTTCCTTTGCAGCGTATAAGTTCGGAGTGGCTGCAGGGTGCCGGAATACCCACTGGATTTAGATGTGAAAGGAGTAATGGCTCGTGAGTATTTAAGTTCCCAAAGTCTTTAAACGCACCTTGTTTTATCTTTCAGATGCGGGATGCAGCGCCGAAGGCCTCCGATGCGTGCGCAGAATTGGTAAGCTTTTGTCTTTCAGATGCCGGAATGCAAGTGCGAGCGTTGATGACAGCCGATGGATCAGGTAAAAGGAGCGCTGTCACTGAAGACCGTAATGCTAACCTGTTCTTTCTTGTCTTTATAGGTGTTGCTGAAGACTGGATTCAGGATGGTAAGCCTTTTCCTTAGGCCCAGGATCAGATGCAGAAGACACGATGAGCGTTCTGCTGCAGAGGATGCAGAATAACACAAAGCAAGATTCATCCATCGGGTGTGGTTAATAGCCTCCTGTAGTGTCTTAGGTGTCTCTTCCACAGCCACGCCTAGGAAAGAAAAGAGTCCTGCTTTCCAGAAGAGTTCCAGGGTTCTGAACCTAGGGAGTGGCTCCTGCCCACCAACAGGAAAAGTAGTCCCGAACAGAAGAGGATCAGAGGCTCAACTGGCAGGCAAGTAAGCAGCATGGTCTGCCGCAGGTAAAGTCACCCAAGCATTATGAGCCCGGCGCTTCCAGCGCGGGGACTGGGACATTTATGAGCCTGGCG
>CM030329.1:395333681-395354048 GCA_002915635.3 Ambystoma mexicanum | reverse complement strand
CATATTCTTCGTCCCCTGGAGTGGGGGTCGTGAGTCCGGCACAGTCTGACGCCGCAAAAATGCTTCACGAAGCTTTGCGAAGGCGTCGACGACCTCTTTTCTTTCGCCCCATCCGAAGGGCCCTGGGGGTCAAGAGGGGCTTTCCTCTTTCGGGCCTTAGTACTCCCCAATGACCTGCTTCCGAGGGTTCTGCGGGCGTGCTCTCTCTACCTCCGGCATTTCTAAGGGCTGGTGTAATATCGCCTCTAGGGACTCCAGCCTGTCTTGCAGGGGCTTCAACCCTTGAGCCACCGCATCTATAGTGAACTTCCCAGCACCTGTTTGAAGCTGGCAGCCAGATCTGATGTCTGCTCCTCTTCACTCCACTCAAACTCCGACATCTTGTGTGGGTGCTGTGTGCCTGCTGTACCCTGAGGGTGTCACATGCACGCCCTTTCACTATAAATGCTTCCGGGTCTTACTCTCGTGACCCTCCTATGAATTTTCTCCCAATAAATATAATTATATATTCTTTCTTTTGACTTATTTTTTTTCTTTTTATTTGGTGGCAGCACCGGATGGAAGGTAGTCTTTATAGGAGCCTGGGATGGGCTTTCTTCTTTAAGACCTCTATGCTAGAGGAGCGTTAAAATGACTCTTTTCAATGTCACTGTACGCCTCGTGAGGCTTCACCCAGCTGATGCTGGTTAAGAGTCTTCTGCTCTACTGACGTGCGCGCGTTGGATCACACTCTCTGGTCGGGATACGATCCTGTAATGAGGCCGTTGCCTCGTAGATTAATGAATATCACCTCCCCGGGCCCGGCTTATTACGGGTGCTCTGCTCCGTGTCGCATGTATTTTCGAATGCGGACACGGAAGCAGGCACCCGCTGGCTCTGTCCCTCACAACGGTGGGGCTGTGAGGATTCCCTCAGCGCCGCCGACTCCGCCTCCCAAAGGGAGGGGGCCGCTACCACGGCGCTTGGGCTCCCGCTGTCTCCGGCTCCGCCAGGGAGGGAGATCGGGGCACAACCTTTGACGGTCCTACGAACCGCTTCTGCTCACCACAGCTCGCGGCTAACTCCCCTAGGTGCGGACATATGGCACGGGCGCGCGAGTCGTGGATGACTCAGCCCGCAAGAACGAGCAGCAATACAGTTCGAGCTTCGAACGCTCGCTACTCTGCACGGCGCGCCGCTGTGCAGCCTACGTTCGCACTTCAAATAAACGATCTGAAGACCTAAGCGTTCACGTTCCTGCCTGCTATATTCTAGCAATGTCTATCAAATACTATATCTACCCTACACTTGCTGGAATAATAACATATCCACATACAATAGGGAGATAACTGGAAATAGTACTTATCTGCTTGAAGAGCAGTAAAAGAAGAGGAGGAGCCCAGGGACAGGAAGTGGTTATTACTGGGCATGGGGTGTGATGGACTACAGAGACTATGGGGATTGTAGTTCAAATGGGAGAAAAATCTGTTCAGACTGTTTTCAGTGTTTGTTATGGTTTTTTGAGTTTTGTTGAAACTGCTGAAGAGTAGTGAATTAAAGAAGTTGAAGCATAATGCTCGCCTCCAGTCTTGTCATAGAATCACTTTTGGGCTAGTGGTGCCATCCTTCTTTTAGGGCCCACCCACAAGGGGTTTATCCATTTCTACTTGGAGGCCCTGTAAGAAGGGAGAATTTTGTCTTGCCTTGCCAGTTCCCTATTTGCTGTGGCTCAACTTCTGTGAGAGTCCCAAAAGTTCATCTTTGCTAGTTCCCATTGGATTAGTGATGATAGAATTAGCTAAGTGCTGACGCAAGTCAAGGCGACTATCGCTCATGACGTGCTCAGCATAACTAAATCAAACATGTACTTCATGTGGGCTGTGATCATCGCCAATTTCGTACATTTTTTGTAGAACAACTTCGGGCACCAATCAAATTGTTCAAGGAGCACCAAAGTGTTCTACACATAGTTCATTTGTCATTAAAACAGAAAGAGGTCTCTTTCAAAAGGAAAAAGTCCCCTTTCTATTTTCATGGCAGCAGTGAAAGCGAGAACTAAAGTGAGCAAGTGAGCATGGAGGGGAGGGAGGAGGGGGATATATATATATATATATATATAATATATTAGGGCGAAAGGAAAAACCTCTCTGAGCTTGGATAGAGGAGTGGAGAAATCCCAGGGGTAAGAGTAAAACACTGAGTCTACATAGAGTTAGACTGAAGGAAGGGTCCTGTACTGTGAGCTTAGAGAGAGGAGGGAGAGGCTTGCAAAGGAGTAATAGTAAAACAGTTGATATTTGTAAATCCTGCACATGAATGTATTAGGGAGTTTCTTTTAAATCACATGTAGGAATGGATTCCCATGTGTGATCTAAAAATATCGATTCTGTGTTTTACTATTGCCCCTTGCAAGCCTTCACCTCCTCTCTCTAAACTCACAGTGCAGGACTCTTCCTTCAATTAAGATGGAGCTGGGGTCTGTAGTGTGTAATAAATGTGAGAAACAGAGGACATTCACTGGGATAAAAGGAGTCCACAATGAGGGTTCATCAATGCAAGAGGAGACGTACCTGCCCAAGACGCTCTTCACATCCTAGAGAGAGAAAGAGAAAGATGACAATATAAATAGCCATAGCACAATATTCTAAACGTTGATTTCCATTTGTCAGAGATGCAGACTTGTGATTGACAACAACCTCAGAGTCCCGGGAGATGTTGCAGAGGGTCTTGGGATTCTGCAACTACTACTGGAGGTTAGTCACGAGATTTGCCAAAAATCACTCGACAATTTGAGGACCTCACCAAGGGATATCAGCCTACTGTGATGAATCTTGTGATGTCGTCCCTTCTCCCTGAGGGGGGAGACCCTTCTCATGAGGCCAGGGAGGTGATGGCACTACCCAATAGTCCCCCTGGGGGTGGTACTCAGTGGGAGGATCTCATGGGGAGGGATTCCCCCTCTGGGATACAGGAGGACACACAGGAGAAGCTGTATACCATCCTACCCACACCTCTGCTAACAACCTCCCTCCCTACTCTACACACTCCATACACCATCACCTTGCCTAGTGTTCCTTTGTACTTTTGTGAATGAAGTTTAGGATACTGGGAGAAGAAGAGTGTGAACTCCGCAAAGGAGGTATACCAGACAAGCACTGGGACAAGGAAGAGGCGCAGAGCCATGATGAACGCTCCATGTGACTTAGGTGAGTGGTTCAGTTGTTTGTACCAATGGGAAATAAAAAGCAAGAACAGACTTCCTGTGTTGTCAGACCCTCCCAGGAGGATCCGCGAGCATGAAGGACATCCTGTGTGGAGAGAGGAGGAAGCCACTGATCGGGACACGAGCGAGGGAGCCGAGGTGTCCCTATCCGTCTGCTGTGCCTGGTCCGACAAGAGTGGAAGAGCGAAGTCGGAAGAATAGTAACCGGACTGCGCCGTTCGGGAAAGATGTGCAAGCCGCCTAGCGGGAAATGCTGCAGCGTCGACGCAGCACAACAGTGAAGGAAGCCCAAGAGGTCATCAGAAGAGCACGCAACTGATGGAGGAGAACCATCAGAGACCCAGAAGGTACTTGGGCTGTCAGGAGAGAGAAAAGGGGAGAAAGAAACCCTGAACCCCGGATCTGGGACCCAGTTAAAGTTAAGAATAGTTGGACCAACTGTCCTTATGATATAACTTGGCAGGAGAGTGCACCAAGTCTATTGGGAAGAATAGCTAAAAGAGGAAGTAAGGTCAGGCACAAAAAACTTGTGAGGGAGAGCCTCCCTAATCATCTTCTTCGTGGCAGTACCTGGCAGGCAAGTGAACCAGGTCTGCCTAAACAAATATTTAAGAAATGATACTCCCCTTATTTACTCAAACTTTTCTTGGTGATGCATCTAAATTAACTCTGCAATACAAAAATGTGGTTGTACTTGGGAATTTTAATTTATGGGCTGAAACAGAACTGGACCAAGCTCATGGGGCTTTGCTTAAAGCCATGAAGCAACTAAAATTGACACAGCATGTGGTTGGTCCCACCCATACGAAGGGCCATACTCTGGATTTGATATTTGCCCCAGGGGCCTTGGTAGAGGCGTTTCCCAGTCTACCGCTTACGTGGTCGGATCATCGTGGTTGTGCCGTTTATACTTAAAACTGGAGGAGCTGCGTAACAGCTTCTTCACCATAATAGTTTGTGGTTGGGACGAAAATGGGCCAGAGTGGAACCCTCTACGGTCTTTAATAAAGTTATCCAGCAGCAGCCTGATGAGAAGGACAAGTTAGGCCCCCTATCGACTGACATAGTTAGGTTAGTCAACGGTCTGGAGTCTGTAGCAGATGAACTGGCCCCTTTACAACTGTGAAGAAGCTGCCTTCTCACTGTGCCCCTGGTATACTTCGGCACTCAGGGCATTACGCCTGGAGGTACGGCAGGAAGAATGGCAATGGAGGAAAGGAAATGAGGCGCATCTTCGTCAAAGGTATAAACAGCAGCATGTGATCTGCCATAAGGCTTTAAAAACAGCCAAGTCTATTTATTTGAGGATTCAATCCAAGCAGCAGTGAATGTCCCAAAACAATTATGAGATCATTAACAAATTGACTAAACCGGATAGTAATACACAGATAGCCACCTCACAATCTTTGTGTGATGAGCTCTCTACCTTTTTTTTTATCAGTAAAATTGAGGAGATTAGAAAAGGAATTGTGGGTAAGGGAAACAAGTGATCTACATTATGCACACGTTGAAAGTGGCATCCCTATGCTGTCGGCCGGAAAAAAGGCAGAGGCCCTTTTTTCTGACTTCGCCTTAACAAACAAGGAGGACCTAATTAAGATAGCTGCAAAGCTTAAATCGGCATCGCCCTTAGATCCCATTCCACTGAGACTGTTTAAAGCAGCGCCTATGGAGTTTTGACACACTGGCTGCTGCAGTAAATTAATCTCTGCAGTGGGGCATAGTTCCGTCGAAACTTAAAGAGGCTTTAGTTATTCCATTTCTGAAAAAGCCATCACTTGACCCTCTGATTGTGGCTAACTATTGGCCTATTTCACTCTTTCCCCTTACTATGAAGGTTTTGGAAGCAGCAGTGACCCCCCAATTGAGAATTTTCTTGGAAAGTCAATACATCTTAGATAGGCTTCCAAATGGGCTTTCGCCCCTTGATGGGAACCAAAATCAGTTGTGGTATCTGTATTGGATGATCTTACCATGATCAGGGACGAGGGCGGGGTGACAGGTCTCATTCTTTTGGAACTGTCAGCCGCTTTTGATATCATTGATCATGGAATATTGATGGCGATGCTAGAGGAGGCAGGATTTGCTGGGGCAACATTGGATTGGTTTCATGCTTTCTTGACCTTTTGCTCGCAGGTTGTTTCCCTTCACCCCTATTGCTCCTCTCCGGTTTCGGTCTCCTGTGGTGTTCCGCTGGGTCTGGCTCTTTCGCCCCTGCTTTTCAATTTATATATTCTCCCATTGCTGATCTTGATTCATCTGTTTGGCTATGCAGATGACACACAGATGTTGTTTAGACTAGACACTAAACAGGGCGATGTAAGAGATGAGCTAAAAAACTGCTTGCCTGGAAGCCGTCCGAGTCTGGATGGAGTCAAATTGGCTCAAGTTAAATGGCGGGAAGACAGATTCTGATCTCGGGCCCGCCAGGGGCTGCTGATGGATGGTCCGATGCTTTTTGGCCCGCATCATTGGGCCAGTTACCTAAGCCTTTGAAGGCAAGCGTCCCCAGATAGCACGATCCTCCCCGCAATGAGAGACAATAATGGACTCTCCCAGGATGGGAATAAGGCCAGTACAAAAGTGCGGGTGAGCTTAAATGGGAGTTTATCAATCAAAATAGGGCATGCAAAGAACTCTGCAAACTCCGAGAGCGCTCTGTCTGACAATAGCAAAGACAGGCGTAAATATTTACAAAAAATGTCATAAGACCCTACATACTATAGGGGTCACAAGTTCGTGGGATTGGGTGCCGACGACTAACTATAGGTGCTGCTGCAATGTGGTTTGCTGGCTGGAGGACGTCACTGGTTACCCTCGTGGGTTGGGCTGGGCCTGGCAGGTCAGCTGGGCTCATCCGGGCGGTGTTGTTGTGCCAACCGAGACCAGTGTCAGAGATGAATGTCTTTCCTGACTTTTTGCCTAAGGCCATGCACACCGCAGTCATTCAACATTGCAATATTATCTTCCCTGGTAAATCTTCCAATAGGTTATTCTACAGGTTAATGCAACACAGGAGGAATGCACACAGAGTGGGGTCTGTTGGCGATTCATCAATACATGGTTACCACCATCCTGTTGACCGGGTACAGAGGTCGTGAGGTTGGGTCTTGGAGCATGGGACAGGCGGTTCGGTCATATGTCTTGTTAGAAGTCATTATGGATGTGTTCGTAAGTTGCCATAATATGGGTGTCCTAATTTTCCAGGGCCATTAACCTAAGGTGAGCGCTGGGTCGTGGAGTCTAAGAAAAGGGCGCCTTTGGATCTGTGTTTTAAGGCCGGGGTTTACTGCTGGGTTGTAAATAATTCAGGTGGCAGGCCGTGGCTGGTGCTGCGGGGGAATGTGAATGCTTGAAGCGGCTCCAGCCGAATGGGGGAGGTGGAGCAGGGCAGCACAGGCCTCTGCTTTTTTCATCTGACAGGCTTCACTGGGAGGAAGGGGAAATGCCCTTGCACGTGTTCACAAAGGTATTTTCCTCGAGTGTTGCAGATTTTCCTGGAGAAGGCATAAACATACATATAATATACAGTACCCACTGAGTCTTTTCAACGTTCATGTTTTGACATTGTTAGTGCCTTCCACATGGCCGATTAACACACGTTATCTATACGCTAAATATTTAACACCCACAACATTCTGTTACATTTCTATACATTTACGATAAGCGAGGTAGTGGAAAGGTTGGTGGAGCACGCAGGGACAAACCGTCAACAAGCTGGCGATAGTGACACATAGTGAGCTTGGACCTACAAATGGTGTCTTTTAATGCATTCCTTACATAAACTCTCACTAGGGTTGCATTTGTTCTCCTTTGCTCTCTAGCAGCATTAGTTCGGTTATGGCGCGGGGCCGTGGGGTGCAGTCTTCTCAGTGAAAACACATAACACGAAGACCCCCGGGACATCTTTACTATTTACACATAGCTGCGGGGATGTGGGTACTCCATCCCAAATGTCATGTAAGCACACATTCTACCATCTACATGGAGGTTACAGTTTTTTAGTTAACAAAGGCCGTCGAGAGAAAACATTCATCACAGGTGGTTTGTTCATCAGTGGTCGGGGATTCTGCTTTTATCAGGGGACCAATTTACAGTTCTTTTCCACCCGGGCCCTGCTGACCGGGTCACACTGGGGACAGCGATACACTGCGGAAGGTGAAATGTTACAGTGTTGATATCTAACACTAGCTCATGCCCGTCTTGTTCGTGGGAACAGGCTCTCAGCGGATCTGCCAGAGAGTTGTGGCCACAGGGACAAGTGAAACTCTCCAAGGGTGGGGGCTGCACTGCGGTGCACCAGGCCTCGAACCATCTTTGTTTCTCAAAATGGTTTCCAGGGCCTAACTAAATTCAACAGGTTTGGTCAATGTCTTCAGCCAGGTGCCCACCCACCCACCTGGGCCTGGTGGCAGGGGAACCGTTGACAGAGCCATGGACCTTCACCGGGGGAGAGGATAGCAGGGGAGGGGGGGGGGGGGTCTTTTTGGACCAATCCTCCCATACATTTCCAAGACAGTTGTAATTTAAGGTGTAAAGCTTTCAGATCCCTGTCTATGGAGGCGCAGGTTAGCTCAGTGTATGGTGCAGGCTTGTTAAGCTCAAACAGCCAAAGAAAGTCCTCCCGTTTATTTCAGATACATTTCTTGCTCAAGTAGTGGCAGCTTGTGTTAATGGGAGTCTGGATTATTGTAATGCTGTTTCTGTTTACCTGGCACCACCTGCCTTTCTTATGCAGCGCCTGCAGATGCTACAAAACACAGCAGTGTGTTTGGTTACCCACATGCCGGTGCGTTATTTGAGATCCTCAAATGCAGCACTCCTTCAGATACCCAAGTACAGGAAAGAACGTTTGGGCGGTCGGACCTTTTCAGTGGCCGACCCCAGGCTTTGGAATTCGTTGCCTGAAAATTTGAGAAAAATTGAGGATTTTTATCCTTCAAAAAGCATCTCAAAAAGTTTCTCTTTAGCTAAAGCTCAGAGATACAAACCCACTTTAACACCTGGTTTTCGTTTACATCTATCCTGACTATAAGTTGTTTGAGCGCCAAGATGCCTTGAGTGATAGCTCGCTATACAAATAAATTGATTGATTGAAAACAAGGGTAAGGGAGCCATATCAATCTATTTTTATCTGAGAAAGGGCAGGGGAAGGGAGAGATTCCCCTGGCATTGTGAACTGACAATTCAGTCTGAGAAGGCCAGGGAAGGGAGACGTTTCCCCTGGTATTGTGAACTGCCAATATGAACAACAAGAGAGAGACCATGGAAGGGAGGCATTCCCCTGGTGTTCTACATTGTGGATATTAAGGAAAGAGCAGGGGAAGGGAGTTATTCCCCCGGTAATGAACAAACTCCGTTTAGAAATAGGGATTGTGAGAAACCAAAGGGTGTCTCACTTACTAGTCCCCGGGGATCTCTCTTGCAGGTGGCCAGGGCACAGCCATCACTTTTGGATCCAGACACTGGGGGTGGACCAATGCGGGAGAATCACCTGGTTGGGGGATCTTTGAGGAGTGTAGGTGAGGCAACCGATGGTGAGATGCAGTATCTCCCCCTTTTCCGTGCCCATCCCCCATCCTATTTTCCAAAGAAGAGACTGTTAGGCAAGAATTGATGTAGTAACCCTGTGGGAGACTACACAACACTTGGCCCCTTGGTATTAGGTAACCCATCTTTTGGTATAGGCCTGTACTTCACAAGTCGGTAGTGTGACTGAGCAGCCAGGCTTATCTCAAAAGAGGTAAATGTGAGCTGTAGAGCTGTAGTAATGAAATTCACAAATACAAGTAGCCAAGTAACACTTACACTCAAGTTTTCTGTTATAGTTATTTATTTAACATCAGTTTTTAAATAAGCATTCTATAAAAAGGGCAATATATGTACCAATCAAATATACTTTAAAATACTTTTCCAGAATCAACACAAAGCTAGTAGATGCTCTTTAGAGATGCTTTTTACCCACTTCCTACACCCTGAGGTGACTACACTAACTAGGACAGTAATGGCTGACAGGACAGCCAGCCAGCCAATCAGGACTGGGTGCACTCAGGCATTCCTAAATACAAAGGACAGGGGAGTTTCGGGACCCTCCCTCATTTCCTGTCCTTCCAGACACACTGGAGCAGAGGCGGGTTTCAGTACTGAAGCCCGCCAAAGGCAAAATGAACAAAGGGCTCAAAACTAGCTTGTTGCCAACTCAAGGAAGACCTCTCAAACATAAAATTCCAAAACAAGAAGACCAGAGCCATTTTGACAAAATGGGTACCCATGGGTGTTACACTGCAGCTGAGGATTCAGCCTGCGGGAGAAAAGCAGAAATGTAGGAAAATGAAACCACTCCCACCAGCCATTTAAAGTAGTGAGGGTAACATAAAAATGTTTACATGAGAGAGTAATATAAGGGGCTACTAGGTAAGCCCCCGCACTTCACATAAAATGGTGTGTGCTGGACCCACATAGAGAAAAGGTAAGTAAAGTCAATTTCACTTTACTATTCTTGGGAATAGTAGTTCACACAAGAAAAGGTATTTAAACCTTATGAGAAATCTAAAGAATGTATCTGTGATGCTGCGCAGAAGGTGCTGTGTGTCACCATACAAACAGTAGTTTCCTATGGAGTTTGTCAGACTCCAAAAACAAAGGAAACACATAATCCAAATCAGGTCAAAACATATGAGAGAGTGAAAAAAAGGGCTCACTCAATCCAGGGTTAAAATTAAAAAGTCCAAAATTCCAGCAAAAGGGCTGGGGGTCTGTAAGGTGGGAGGAATTAAGCATTCAAATGAAAATCCTCCCTAACAAGGACTGAGAGTAAAAAGGCAAATACTTGCATATCTCACTGGACATGTCCCGCTAATAAGGTCAAGGAGAGTCAGGCAGTTGTCCTTAATCACATACATCTGATACCCATTAGCTCCCACCACACGGATAAAAGGCGGAGCATTGAGACACACTCTCAGCAAGGTGAGACACGAGAAGGAGCAGATCTTCCGGAGTGAAGGCAAACTCACTGGAGCAGGACAACCTATCAAGGGACCAGAGCGAGGAGTAGAGAAACCCTGAAGATCCCTACAGGAGGTTGTTGCCTCCAGGAAACCGTGAGGGATACGTGGAGGAAGACAAATCCCAGCCAAGAAGAAGCCCGCGTTGCATTTCAAGGACACCAGCGACCCTCCCGGGTGAACTGCAGTGTTGGGGAGGTGAGGCCAAGCAGGTGGTATCAACTGTGAGGGATACATGAAGAAAGCAAAATCCCAGCCAAGAAGAAGCCTGTGTTGTGTTTCAAGGTCACTAGCGACCCTCCTGGGTGAACGGCAGAGTTGGGGAGGTGAGGCCAAGCCTGTGGTATCAAACGCGACTTGTGAACCACAACCGCAGAGAAAAGAAAGGAATACACACAACCGGTGACTTAGCGAAAGACATGAAATGTCGGTTTGTGTCAAGGAAAGATTGAAGTCACAACAGTGTATCTTACGATTGAAGGATGCGCGCATGCTGATGAGACGCAAAAGAAAGCAAACCAATAGTGAACTAAAAAATTACTGATAACTGTGAAGCCAGCAATACAGAGTAGCAGAGTGGTCCAGCGAAAGGAAATGGCCCACTCGAAAGTCTCTGTGTAATGTTTGATGTCTTGTTAAAAAGTGACAAAGTGAACCAACTCTGAAATGCGCAATGGTCAATATTAATCCCGTTGAAAGGGGAAGTTAAAAGGTGATTGCTTTAAGAGAAAGATTTCTTTGAACTTTTCTGATTGTGTTGTGGAACTACCAAGACCAAGAGACACTGGGGCAAATACCATAAGGAAGAGTTAAAGTGAACATCGAAGTGGTCCTGTGGAGGTCTATGGAAAAAGCCTTGCACACTTGAAAGTCTTTGACATCAGTGAAAGGTCTGAGCCCGACAGAGGGAGACCTTCAATATGAAATAAGTTAGGGGAAGGGAACCCCTAATGAATCTGAATAAAGCTCAGGGGAGGGAACCCCTGCAAGTGCCATCATTGCGAGGTCCGAGCCCAACTGAGGGAGACCTACGTGACGTTTATCAGGTACTTTTTTTCCAGAGGTCAAAGCCTGACTGAGGGAGACCTATGAGAACTTTTGTTGAACTGTGAAAAATGAGAACTTTTGTTGAACTGTGAAAGAACTTTTGGTGAACTGAAAGTAAGTGATTTTAATGTGGCCAAGCGGGCCTTGACCCACGTTTTGAACTGCCTTTTTTTTTTTATAACCTGAGCCAGAGTGTGTCATCCTGTTTACGGGGGCCGCCTTACTCCGTGCTGTCCAACGTGGGAAGAAGAGCTACTCAGCCACCTTCATCCTTTATGGTATAACACTGACTGTCCTTTGCATACACATTCCTCTTTTACACAATTTTTGTATAAGAGATAGGGCAGGAATTAGGTTTTTTTAGTATATGCCATTTTGATTTGACATACACTGACTAGGACTGCGTTTCCAAACCCCAAGAATTTAATAAAGGTTTTCGAAACTTGTAGCTCCTGTCTCAGTGTCATACTTGTGATATCATACCTCCCTTACAGGAGAGATAGGGGTTTCCTTCTTTATTTTCTCATGATAAAAGTCTATAGCCTTTACAATGCCACCTGTGTGCCAGTCTCCTCCTTCCACACCCTTACACTACCCAGAAGGGCAAGAGGAGTACCATCATCCCAGAAAATGTACATCCGTTGGTGACGGTGTGCTATATATAAATGCCTTTAACATTAACATCCTTGGGACCCTTTAGTGAGGGATGATGAAACCAATGCCAGCACACCTTGGAGGAGCTCAAGCAGATCCTCACCACAGCAGCAGCCCTGCCCCATGCAGACCCCCAGCAGCCTTACAGCCTACCCATGGATACAAATCTGGAGAGATTGGGGACCGCCCTGTATCAGGAGACCAATAGGGAGACGAGATCCATCGCACAGCAACCCTTGGGTGGTCCTCAGACTGTGGGATCAGCGGGGCAAGAGGGACAGCTAAAAGGTGGGGCAAGGGTAATAACAGTGAGTTTAGAGTTAATAGAGAATGGACTTGCCCACCTAAACCAGTCTCTTGCTCACAGCATCACAGACCATCCCCCGCTACACTTTGGTGCCACCTGCTGATGAAAGTGTGAACTGATTTTGCACTGACTTCCTATGCATTTTATATATGATATTGTATGTCGGCAACTAGGACCAGTAGAAACCATTTGCAACTGTTGCTATCCTATCAATTTACTTACAATGGAGATTGTGTGCATCTTCTGAACTGCTATGAATAGTTTTGTTCACATGTCTCAATATCCAAAAGCCACAACTGTATTTAGTAGACGCTGCCATGAAACGCCTCCAGATATCCACCCTTGCAGTAAATGTCTTCTCCAGTTGTATATTGCTCACTTAGAGCCAGCTTCCCCTGGTATGAACTCCAACAGACTATTTCCAAATGGTTTCTTCTGCAACTGGTTGTCAACATTAGGTTTTTGTACTTCTCTCCAATTCCCTCTCACCTTCAGTAGATCCACATCCTGCTGCTGACACTTTCTTGCCAGCTGTGATCAGGTCCCTGGCAGTGGATTGCTCCTGTTACAGGTCTATAGATCCCTGATCCCCTGTCACCTTTAGCAACTCCCTGTCCTGCTGTTGGCACCGCTGTTCTAGCTCTGGGATCAGGCACCTCTGGGTGGATTGCTGATCTAGTTCTATATATTTCTGGTTTCCCCCTCTCACCTTCAGTAGATCCATGTCCTGCTGTTGGCATATTCTCTCCAGTTCTGTGATCAGGTCCCTGTGGGTGCTTTGCTGCTTTTCCAGTCGGGCCAGTTTCTCCTGAATCTTCTTCATGTTCTCCCTTTGATCCTTCTCCAGTCTGCTGAGCAGCTCGTGTTTCTCCTGCTCCAGAAACTGCTTCAGGTGCTCAAATGTTTTAATTATTTTCAGTCTCTGGTTGGAAATCCTTTCCTTAAAAATGAGATTTAATCAAACAGGAGACACACATTATATTACTGATTATTATATTAACATCATACAATATTTTACATGTAACACCTGTAGTGTTTCCCTCCTTATAACTCTTAAAATCATAAACCCAACAAACATGTTGAGTAGAAGCGATTAAACAGCTAAAGGTTAGTACTCTCCCCATACTGGGGCTCTGTCCCCACCCATGCTGTGCTCTGTATCGGAAGCTTGTGCGCAGCTGTAATGCTCTCTGTTTAACTCTCTATCCTCTGCCCTAGGATGTGCGTCAGTGGTCCCGGTGTGCTGCCGAAATGCTCCCTCAACAAGCTCTTTATCTCCCGCCCCAGACTGTGCATCAGTTAAGCTCCCTTTATCTGCATTGGAACAACCTGTGTGCTGCAGTAAAGCTCTCTGTAGAAGCTCCTCATCTCTTGCTCCAGGCTGCTTATCAGAACACCCTGTGTGTTGAGGTGAAGTTCTCTATATAAGTGCCCCATCTGCTGCCTGGGTGTCACTGGTCCCTGTTGCAGCAGTTATACTCCCTGCATAAGCGCTGCATCTCCTGCCCCAGACTGCACATCAGAGGACCATGTGTGACCCCATCTCATGCCCGAGCATCAGGCGTCCCTATGTGCAGTAGTGATGCTCTGTGTATAAGCTCCCCATCTCCTACCCCAGGCTGTGCATCACTGGTCCCTGTGTGCAGCAGTTATACTCCCTGTATAAGCAATGCATCTCCAGTCCCAGACTGCTCATCAGTGGACCATGTGTGGCGTGCTAAAGTTCTCTGTAAATTCCCCAAATCTTTGCCCCAGCGTCAGGCGTCCCTGTGTGCAGTAGTGATGCTCTCTGTATAAGCTCCTTATCTCCTGACTCAGGCTGTGCATCATTGGTCCCTGTGTGCAGCAGTAATGCTTCCTGTCTTAACCACCATATCCTGTCCCAGGCTGTGCATCAGAAGACCCTGTAGCCACATTAAAGGTCCCTATATAAGCTCCTCATCTCCTGCCCTAGGATGTGCGTCACTGGTCCCTTTGTATACTAGTAATGCTCTCTGTATAAGCTATGCATCTCTTCCCCCATACTGCATCAGAAGACCCTGTGTCCGGCAGTAAAGCAACCTGCCCCAGGCTATTCATCAGGCAGCCCTGTATGCAGAAGCGATGCTCAGTATTAGCTCCCCATCTCTTGCCCCAGACCGCACATCAGGCATTCCTTTTTAACCTCTGCATCGTCTACCCCAGGCTGTGCATCATTGGTCCCTGTGTGCAGCAGTAGTGCTCTCTGTATAAACTCCCCCATCTCATACCTCAGGCAGGCTGTGCATCACTGTTGCCTGTGTTCATTAGCAATGCTATCTGTATAATCTCTGCATCTCCTGCCCCAGGCTTTGCATCACTGGTCCCTGTGTGCCGCAGCAATGCTCTCTGTATATTGTAAGAAACCCAAGGTTCTCCCAGCAAGACCTCAAGGATCCCTTATTCAGGTGGCCAGGGCACGGCCAACGCGGTTGGATCCAGTCCCTGGGGGTGGACCAGTGGGAGAGGATCACCTGGGTAGAGAAACCCGGGGTCATGCTCGGGGGGATACGCCAGGTGAGACACAGTATGAGGCTTTCATGGGCTGTATTACATCTGCCTCCCTTCGTCCTGTTAGATCTTTCAGACCCAGATCCAACAAACCCTCTGTACGAAATCAATCATCTAAGGTCCCAAACCTGGTTACACTCAAAAAGCATAACTCTCAGAATCATTGTTTCACTGACCTCCATTCAAAGACTCCCCATCTGTCTTCTTTCCGTTCCTCTGATTTTCATTTCCTGCATTCCCAATTGGATCAAACAAAATACTACGATTCCCACAAACCCCTTTGGTCATGTCATGACCCCAGCTATTCCCGTTTACCCTGCAAACCTACCAATCCTGCCCCTCTGATTATTCTCTTCCGTAATTCCAACCTGCTCAGTTAATACACTACAGTTCCCATAATTCCCTTGGTTTATTTTACGATCCCTTCTGTTCGGTTTTACATCCCGGTCACTCTCGCTTGCACCAACCTTCCATATTCCATCCCGTAGGATACTCTAATACTCTGACCCCTTTTTTGTGTTAGACCAATACTGTTTCGCACCCAAGACAGCAGACTAATGTTAAACCTATGTACCCGACATGTCCCAACGCGAGGGTCAGGCAAAGTCATGTAATTAACTCAAACCACACACACACACACACAAAGGCCATTCCTGGATCAGGCGAGTGCAGGACGAGCAAGGAGAGGAAGGCAAGCACGAAAGACTGCATGACAAGACCGGCTAATCCATGGCGGCAGTTCAGGCGAAGGAAAAAGGCAGCAGGAATCGAGAAGGCTGCGAGGAGAGAAGTGACCTTGCCCTTTTCATCCCCGACCCACAGAACCTTCGTGGAGGAGAGCCTAAGACCACGGATAATAGCACAAGTGTCCTCAGCAGATGTCAACGGTACACAGGCTAGCTTATGTCGATAAACAGGAGAGAGGGAAACTCCAACGCCCACGCTAACGGCCTTGACTCCAGTGAAGTCAAAAGCCAGGCGGTTCATCACAGCCGGTGGGTCGAGGGGAGAACCAATAAGCACTGGGCTGTGTTGAGTGAGAATCGCCAAGTGGCAAGTAAATGAACTTTGAATTAACTGTTTCAATGAACTGTGAAGGGGAAACCAGCTACAGAGGGAAACCGGCACCACATGGGTGCTAACTAGAGAGACTCTAGTTGAGCCCCACATTGAGAAACTACAGAAGGCCATAGGAAGGCCGCCAAAGGAACTCAAAGTGGTCATATGTGAGGGTCGAGCCAAAGCCCCGTACATTCGAAAGACTTTGATTTGTGGATTGACATGAAAGTAAGGGAAGCGAATACCGAAACCTTAGAAATGTATAAAAGATAAAGAAAGAGAACATTGAAAGTAAAGAGGGGTCAGCTCCATAATGGGGCGACACAGGGATGAACTACTTTCACCATGCTCGAGAGCCAAAGTAAACCTGGTGAAGGGAGGCTAAGAATCGAGAGGGGTCGGAGCCCGGCGGAGGGGGATCCAAGGGTGAAATGTCATCACCCCAAAGGAGAATTTAAGAGAGACGGCAAGAGTGAACCCAAAGGAGGGATGCCAGAGATGAAGCCTTCACCCAAGTACTAACAGTCAAGAGATGTCCGAGCCCGGCCGAGGGTGGTCCAAGGGCGAAGCTTTCATCAAAACTTTATGTGAGGAGAAAAACAACTGAGAAGGGTCAGCCCAGAAGCCCTCTTTGAACTTTTGGAAATTGGATTACAATTCACCTAGGGGTGAAGCCATCACCCTATTTGAACTGTGGAGTGCGATTGACAAGGGTCAGCCCAGAAGAGGGGGATCAAGGGGTGAACCCATCACCCTGTGAATATTGGGAATGAACTTTCATTTGTTAAAGGAATTTTTGTTTTATTGTTTTAAACCCATCAGACCCCAAAGGCAAGAGACTTTGAGGAAATGAAACTTGCCATCGACAGTCCTGGGAACTGCCATTGGAACGGTTGTCTCGTGCTGGAGAAGCCCGAGACCGAAATGTGCTTCTAGCTCGCTTCTTACCCTGTGTCTAAAACGTGGGGAAGGGAGACCCAAGCCACTGCATCCTGAATTACCATTTGAGAACACTTCTTTCTTTCTTGAAACTTCACCCCACACAAACAAACATGTGTTTGGCATAAGGAATTGGCATTATGTTTTCTTAGTGTAGGCCCTTTTATTTGACTTGACGCAACTAGGACTGCCTTATTTTCATTTGATGGTCAACACCTGTCCCCATCTTAGATTTAGTTTTAGATTAAGTTTTTTCCAACCTGCACGCCATTTTTATTGTTCAATAAATACCCTTGAACTGTGATCGTTTGTGTCTGTCTTACTGGTGTCACCATGAGTCTCACAATATGCTCTGCATCTATTGCCCTAGGCTGTACATCACTGGTCCTCGTGTTTAGTAATGCTATCTTTATAAGCTATGAGTCTCCTGACCCAGATTGTGATTCAGAAGACCCTGTATGCTGCAGTAAAGCTCCCTGCCCCTGTGTGCAGTGGTCGTGCTCTCTGTATAAGCTCCCCATCTCACACTCCAGGCTGTGCATCATTGGTGCCTGTGTGGAGTAGTGATGCTCTCTGCATAAACTCTGCATATCCCACCCCACTCTGTGCATAATTCCCATCAATAACCAAGCTGCACTTCAGCAGTTAACAGCAAAATGGCTGAGCTGGCTCCTTTGAGTACCATTGCCCCGCATCAAAACTGCGTTTGCAGCTACAAAATGATGGCTGCACTGTCTTGCCAAGCACCTATTTGGCAAGTTGGAGCAGGGAGCACACCGAGAAAGGCTGCCAGTGTGTGTTCTTGTGTACACCAAAGAAGCAAATTGAAAAGCAGCGCTGCTCTGCTGCTTGCTAAAAAGTTACCATTGAAAAGGGAATATTTTACATTGAAAAGGATGCTGCCCTGACACTCTTCATCTGTTCAACATCACACTGCTTTTATCAGTGAGACCCTGCCCTCCCATCCATATTCGGATTGTGCTCCAGCAGAAGAGAGCATTATCCCTGAATGACAGGCTGTATCAGACCAAATCGGGGAAATCAACAGAAACTTTACTCTCAGCTGCACGGAAAACGCTCGACTTTTGGGCTACAAATGTCAAAAATCAATGCTTCAAAAGAAACCCTAGCTCTATGGGCATATGTCAATTTTCAGTGGACCTGTGTCTTGAACAGACTGCTGCATAAGAGAAACTAACTAGGGCTGCAAAACAACATTGGGAATTCAGATGGAAGAGAAAACCCTTTGAAAGGGACATCCCAGTAGACTTCACCACATGTTAAAATGTGCTTTTGCAAATAAGAAAAATACCGGTTTTAAAAGTGTAATGATGAGTAAGGCCCTGTCCTTGCCTAGCAATGTAAAGGGGGTTTTGCTGGGAAACATGGGATGTTTTATTTCAACCAGCTTGCTTTTGATTCAGAACAAAATAAAATAAAGAAATAAATGTATTGGCTGTACTGGGAAACCAGCCCAAACAGGTTTTCTGCCATGGCTCAAGGGACATTTGGGTGCTGACAACAGAAGTGGCTTCCCCCCCAAAGGAAGCCACAATGGATTTCTGGGACACCTATGTGTTAATTGTGTTCTTCGAAACTCTGAATGGACCAGGAGGGAGAATATCACACACTCATCAGACTTCTGTCTGTGCTCCAGGTTGACACAATAGATTCTGGGACACCTACGTGTGACTTTTGGAAAATTACCTCCCCTCAACTTCTACTGGGGAGCTCCAAGGTCAACTCCAAAGCAGCCTTGGAAGTTAGGCCCTTATTTGGTAGACAATGCTGGCCATCTGGCTCCAAAGGCTATTTTATAAATACATTTCAAGACTTTATCTCCGAAATTGGACAACACAGTAATGCAAAAGTTTCACAATCTAGATGCAATTTTGGTGGCTTTAATTTAAGACGTGGTAGCCTTCACTGGCATATTGGGGACAGAAATGGCAGAGAAATGGATATTCTGAGGAAAGTGTATATGATGCCACTTTGAAATTTAATACATGCCTTATGATAATATATACACATGTATAAAATTATAGAATTTTAGGTAAAATAATTTCATTTAAAATGACGAAAAATTATTAGACGGACAAAACAAAGTCCTAGAAATGTAAGAATTGGACTGCCATGCTCTGTGTGAAATATGTAACTGGCCTATGTAATTTGCCAAAATGCCACAACTGTACAAATGTGTGATTTATGTTAAGATTGATTTTGGCCATAAAGGACTGTGGGATGGCTTTGTATCTCATAAAACACAACCCCATAAACTGAGTCCCCTCCTGGAGGAGGCGACCAACATAGGCTGGCCTATCTGGTTCTTAGGGGTAGGTCTAGCTTAGTTCTGCCCAACAATAAACCCAGTGATGTCACCCACTTTATATAAGGGGTGGGAGCTCACAGGGACAGGACACTCTCTCCTGAATTTCCAGCACCTGCGTATTCAGACGTTCCAGATCCATCTTTGCAAGATTCCAGACTCTACTGCCAGGCCAAAGCATAGCTGATCCTATCCCAGCAAGGCCATTGATCCAGAAACCCCACTAAAAATCCCAATAACAAAGGGGAAAAAGCTGTGGTACCCTTTTGGGAGTATCCTGTGACCAGACCGGCATTTTTGCCCACTACCTGCATGCCCGCTGTACCCTTGCCATCCAGTGACCAGACTTGCCCAGCTGTTTGCTGTAAGGGGTGCCCGCCGTGCTGTGACCAGAGCCCTTTGAGTCCAGAACCCAGTTGGCTGTCCCAAATCCCAAACTCAAGTGTGGATTGTGAGTATTTCCCCATCCCATAGCAACACATAGCCTATCTCATCTTGACCCTTTGTCTTTGTCCTATTTCCTACCTAATCCTATTCATACCCTGGTAACTTAAAACTGTTAGAATTCTCTGTGCATCCTGTCCTTGATTTCCTAGTGTTAGCGCCATCCTTCCTTCACCCCATCTTGTAACTCCTTAGCAATATTTTGAATAATTTAATTAATTTCCACATAAAGAGACAGCGCGGCTGAAGGGGTTAATGCGGCCGCTTAACCTGTTTTCATGGGCAGCGCGCATCTTCCTTGATAATCTAGTTTAAGTAAAAACTTGTCCTTTTTCTTTCCAAACGATTTTCTCTTTTAACTGCTTTATTTTACCAAAACCGAATTTCTTTCACCTTGAAAATCTCATCCAATTATTCAGCTATAGTCACTCTTTCACTTCTATATTGTCCCTGTGATGTGCATCTATCACCCAGCCTAAAAACCGCATTCCGATTCTGTATATTTCACCCGTTTAAAAAAAAACATTTTGATATTTAAAACACTGCAAAAAGTGTAAATTGCAACTTTTCCACGTGTGATTTTGACTGCATTGTGTTCTCAATTTTAAGTTGCTTTTGAACTGTATGCCTTTGTGATACTTTGCCTTATATTTGCTAGTGATATAACACCCCTGATACTGTGATAAAACATATGTACATCATTATTTAACCACACATATAATTATTTATCAAATTCTGAGTGGCATTTTATGCCATTGCAAAGGGTTTAAAAAGGTCGGATTTGATTCTGTTTGCTGCCTCATATCCCTGACTCCCTGCTGCTTCTTTCTATCCACTCAGAATTTGATTAATTGGG
>CM030329.1:395301747-395333661 GCA_002915635.3 Ambystoma mexicanum | reverse complement strand
AACAGCTGAGAGCAACAAGGAGATCCGACCGCTAGTCACTGCCGGGGAAGCCAAGCTGTCAGGTGGACAGGTGAGAAGGAGACGCGAGAGAACCATGGAGAAGACTTCTCAGCTTGCTGGGAATCCAGGAGGTGGCGAGCGAGGCAAGAGAAGCAGCACAGAAAGAGGGAGAGGCGGCGTCTTGACTGGAGATGCATTTCCGCATGCAGGAGAAACGTTGACGTGGGACACGTGGCAAAGCAGGAGCTTTGCGCCAGCAAGAGAAACCAGAGCGGCGCGCAGACCACCATCCACCGCAGAAACACGCCACCCGAAACAGAGGGAGAAAGCAGAAGCAGAGAAGGACCCGATCGGGGTTAGAGAAGCCAAGGGAGCCGTCCTAAAGCCAGTGAGGCCACAGTAAAAGGTTGCGGCCCCAGTAGGGAGCTGGCAAAGGCATTCCTGGTCTCTAACTGAAACAAGAGTCAAATTCCCTTCGGCTCACATCACAAACTGATTTTCATAGTCCCAGTGTTTGGGGAGATACAAATACATCAGTGATAAGAGGAATTTAGGGGAAAAGTATATGCGCTCAAATCTTAAAAGTGAACGAACATAGCGAAAGAACCTGGTAGGAGAGTATAGCAGGTGTTTTTGTGAGTCTGGGACCTACACCCAAATTGTGTAAAGGAACTATATGACAGAACCTGGCAGGGGAGTATACAGGAGTTTTGTGAGTCTGGTACCCGCACTCAAGTTGTGGTAGTTTGAAAAGAGAATCCCAAGGAAGAATCATGTCTTTAGGATTCTGAATTGTATCGAATGTGGAAAAGACCTGGGGAAGGGAGTCATTTCCCTGGAGTGAATTGCACCAAGAGGGGGTTATCGTCTTGGGCTGAAAATAACTTGGATATTCTTTTGAACTTTTGTTTTGTGGAGCAAAACCTGGGAAAGGGAGCCATTCCCTGGAACTGTGAACATTATCCATTTGGAACTTTGTTGGATTATACCCTTTTTTTGTACTTATTACTTTTAGAATGAGAGGGCTAGGATAGTAGATTTCATACACAGGACATTTTTGCTTCGGTCATCTGACAACAGGACAGAGTCTTAGTTTTGGTTGAGGTAGGGAAACCTCCTAGTTTAAGGACAGTGAGGCATTTTCCAACCCCTTTATTCTTTAATTAAAGTCTATATCACAACCATGAGTCCTCTGTGTCGCATCTCATTCATGTTCCTCACAGATGCATCAGAAGACCCTGTGTGCCGAAGAAAAGCTTCATGCTCTAGGCTGTGCATCACTGGTCCATGTATGTAGTTGTAATGATCCTTACTTTTTTTTACTTTTAATTATTTATAATGCGCAACCTTTGACCCTAAGGCATTAGGGTGTGTCAAGACGAACACGAACATGAAGCCACAGAGAAGATACACGCTAGCAGATGCTAGGGTACTTACTAACGCACCAGAGAATCAATTCAGGAGAATAGAAGCGTTTTCAGTCCTTTTTTTAAAGCTGACAGAGAGGACTGGCCTCTTAAAGCCAACGGTAACAGATTCCAAAGTTTATGTGCGGCAATAAAGAAGAAGCCAAGCTCTGATTTATTCATTCTGCACCGAGGGAGAAACAAATAGTTCTGACCACTAGATCTAAGCGCCCTACCATTAACTTTATCAGAAATCTGGTCTTGCAGATATGCTGGTATTTGACTAAGTCTACATCTAAACGTAATGACCAATTTTCTGAACTTGGCTCAAGCCACCACAGGAAGCCAGTGAAGGGAACGCCTGGCATCTGTGACATGATCACGACAGGATAGGCAGACAACCACTGAAACCGCTCCATTCTGGACTACTTGGAGTCTGTTAGAATCAAACTTACATAGACCGACCAGTAGGCTGCTGCAATAATCTATCTTAGCCCCTATGATGGCTTGGGCTATAGTTTCTGCATTAGCCTGTGAAATTAATGGCCTAAGGTGCGACAAAAGTTTAACATAGTAAAAAGACGATGAAACAATACTACTCACCTGGGCCCTCATAGACAGCGTCTTACCTAGGACTACCCCCAACATTTTTAACTTGGGTAGGGGGCTAATATTATCGTCACCCAGCCTAAAAGATCTATAAGCCAGGTCCAGTTCAGCTAAGGCAGCCGAGCTGCCCAAAATCATCAGCTCTGTTTTCCCTCTGTTGAGGGTGAGGTTTTTATTGATCATCCAGTTCTCGATAAGGGAAGAACCTCTATTAAGTTCCTGCTCATCCTGCAGATGCACACCTGTGAGAGGGACGACACACTGGGTGTCGTCTGCATAGTTGGAGAATATGACCCCTTCCTGCTGTAAAAGTGAGAAGAAAGGGACCATAAAAATGTTATAAAGGCAGGGGGAGGTGCTTGCCCCCTGCCTCACCCCAAAAAGCATATTAATAGGTGAAGCTTCTGCCTCCTCAGGCTGAGTCTATGTTCCAAGAAGGAGGTGATCCAGTGCACTGCAGCTGGGGCAAAGTTAGTCACCTCAGTCAATCTGGACACAAAGACGGAATGTTCTTGGTTCTCTGTATAAGATATAGCGTGGGTATGTTGGGTTGCTTGCGCCTAGAAATTAAAAGTATAAACTCTTAAGATTCATAAAAGGAAAGAATCCAACCTGATTTTCTATAGGTAGGACCTAACCAGAACTCACCATATCATCTGACATTACCTGACCTAATACAAGATATACTCAACGTTAAACCTAACTAACTAACACCACTCTAGTTTACTTTTTCCCCTTTCTTCCCCCTCTCCTACAAACAGAGCTACTAATCTTAGACACTTGAACCCTAGTTGCTCAGACTAGAGTGCAAATCTATGTATGAAAATTGTATGCATGAATACTATGAGATGAACACTTTGAAGTACTGGATAAATGTATCATGTGTACAAACTGTGCAGGATTGTACTAATTGAGCCACACACACACGACATTGTGTCACACACATCATTACTGTAACTGTGCCTTGAGAAAGCCAGGGTAAGGGCAAAACAATTGCACATGCCTCCAAATGGAGTATGTTGGCACCTTGTAAACAATTGAAACTCACTTTGGTTTGGAACCAATAAAATACTACTTAAAAATCTAATTTATTGGAACTCTTGCTTTAACCAGAAAGCTAGGTGCAAGCAACCCAACATACCCACGCTTTCTACTTTACCCACTGACTGACTAGTGGATAACAGTCATTTCTGGGCTCTGCTGCCAGGCTAGACAATCTTATCGAACACGTTCATAATTATTAAACACTGAGGGGTAGGCGTACTGAATATTGTCCACTCCCTTCTTTTTGGCTCTCTGTATAAACTCTGCATCTCTTCCCCCACACTGTGCATCAGAAGATCCTGTGTGCCGCAGTAAAGCTTCCTGCCCCAGCTGTGGATCACTGGTCCCTCTGTGCAGCAGTAGTGCTCTCTTCCTATAAGCTCGCCATCTCCTGCCCCAGGCTGGGTATCACTGGTCCCTGTGTGCAGCAGTGATGCTCTCTGTATAAGCTTCCCATATCCTGCCCCAGGCTGTGCATCACTGGTCCCTGGAGCAGTAATGCTCTCTGTATAAGCCCCCCATCTCATAACCCAGGCTGTGCATCACTGGCCCCTGTGTGCAGTAGTGATGATCTCTGTATACGCTGCCCCTCTCCTGCCGTAGGCTGTGCCTTACTGGTTCCTGTGTGCAGTAGTAGTGCTTCCTGCCTTTAACGCCATCTCTGCCCCAAGCTGTGAATCATAAGCCCATGTGTGCTAGGTAACTCAGATGACAGAAGCATCATTGAGAGACTAATGACAGGGCGTATAAAGGAAACTCAGAATAATGGGCAGTGTAGTGTTTCCATGGTTGGTGACAGCAGAGGTTATCCCACCGAGCAGTGAACTAATATATATATATATTTCTTAGGCTTGTGGAATCTGCTTAGATAACATGCTGTGCATAGGCTGACATCTAGTGGAAGCTGCAGAGTATTACAGTTGTTGTGTTCGAAACTTGAAAAGGGACGTCGACAGGGCGTGCCTGTAATGCTATCCCTAGTGTGACCTCCACTGTACCTATGGTCCTTCACGTGTCAAGGTCCCTCAGATTGTTCTTTTCCACCATCATAGACGGACACTTATAGCAGAGTCCCTCTTTCGGCTTATCGCCATTTATTATTACCAAATTAACAATAGTTCTTCTTGCTATCCTTTATATTCACTGACTATCGAGACAACCTGATGCCAGTGAAGAACAAGAAACGACCGTCAAAAGACACCCGTCGAGGGATTCGTTCCGGCCTTCGAAGGCCGTTACTGGATTTCGGCCCACACAGTAGGGAGAGTGGGGGAGGTCGTTTTAGAATGTACATACCACTTTTCGTACACTACATTCGCCTAGCTGCCGTGTCATTCCGTTATGGAAAGGACCCCCTTTAAATTTTACCCTAAGTGCAACAAGAAGTTCCCATCGGTCGATAAACACCTTGTGTGCAACCTGTGTCTCCCACGAGACCACGCCGAGGGCTCTTGTCGAGCGTGTAGACTCTTCAAGCCCAAGACTTTGAAGGACCGATTAAATAAACGTGGGGCCCACTGCGCCAGGCAGCTCGAGGCCATGGAAGTGGAGGGTGCCTTTAGAGACTGCAGCAACGCTGCGGTATCCGAAGGCGACGGGGTGACTCCGGGTTTCCCAAGCGCAGGCCCCCAACCCCAACATACAGGCCGGCGGCCCTGTTACGGGGACAACACCCAGCGGTGGAACCGCTGATACCCCCCACACCAAACACACAACCCACCGCCGAGACTTGACACACGTGTCGAGCAAAGGGCAACGCACGACATCTAGGGAGAGGTCTGTTGATTCTTTGTCCTCTGGGCACTCCAGTTCGAGATCACCACATGACAAATCCAGACTGTCGAAAGACAGATCAGACGTCGTGGATAAAGACATTCCCGAAGATGGTGAATCAGATGACAAGACTTCGGATCGGCCCGTAGCCGAGATTCAACGTCCTATGTCGAAATCGGTAAAAAAGCACATAAAGGCAGGACTAGCCCATCTAATAGAAAAGCATGTCCCAGCAGGCTTTTCTAAATCAAAGGAGTCTAAGAAGAGTTCTTCTAAGACCCCTCATGGAGATAAATCACATAAGGCCCTTCACAAGAGTAAGGAACCTCAGGTACAGGATTCCCTATGTTCAATCTTAAAGAAAAAGGCTACGCCTTCTACTATACTCCCACCCACTCCAGAAGATTTGTATCCTAGTTCGGCCCATGGTCATCTGAAGATAGAGATAGGGTCTTGAGTAGAATGTCTTTCATGGCAAAGTTTTATGAAAAAGACCCCAATTACTTTGCAAGTTCTCACTCCACCCCTCCCACAACAGCGGCCTCTGAGTCTCTAAACCCTGTTCAATCCCCTGCTAAAAGGTTTTGCCCCAGTTAGCCAGTGCAAGATCCCACTATCATTTAACTATATGACCCAGACTCTGATCATGAGGATCTATATAGTCAGGAGGCCGCAGACCCTTATTATGGAGATAATGAGGATGATGAGGGTGACCCACATACGGTCATGTACAACATCGACTTCCCAATGGATAATGACCCCCTGTGGTAGACTCACCCATAGATAATCAGCCTCTTTTAAACGAAGTACTCATTAAAGCAGCTGAGCACTTCCAAATATCTACTCAAGAAGAGCCACAGGACAAGGATTTCGTTGACGAGATCCTTGGAGATAAAAAAGCGGTGTCTCAATGTATTCCCCTACTAAAGTCTGTCCAGCGAAAGGTACAACCCTCGCTAGAAACACCAAATCAGACACGAGCAGTAAACCCCCGCATAGAGAAACTTTTCAGGCTTGCTCCATCTGACCCGCTGTAGATCAGGGGTCAACTAAAGCCTGACTCGCTCGTCGTTGCTACGACAAGGAAAATGGCAGGTACTCCCCTAGCCTCCTCTGAAGCTCCTCCAGACAAGGAAAGTAAGAGGCTATACACAATGTGCAGAAAGGTTGAATCTTCTGCTGCTTTCCAAACCAGAATAGCTAATAACTCTACTCTATGGGCCTCATTACAACTCAGGCGTTAAGGGTTAACGCCACCGTTAACCCTTAACGCCTGATTCTGATTTTAACGCCTGCTTTTAGCAGGCGTTAAAATCCATGGCGCTAACCCGCCATGGTGCTAATTACGCCGCCGTAATTTACGGCGGCGTAATTAGCGCCTTCCCCACTCCCATTATGCCCTATGGGGCAAAAATGGGAATGGGGAAGGGAAAATGGGAAATGGGGATTTACCAGCCCACTCACCTTGGAATGGGGCGGTAAATCCGCCATCCACCATGGTGTAAACAGAGTTTACACCATGGTGGTAAAGTCGGTGCAATTAGCGCCTGGGTTGTAATGAGGCCCTATTAGCTAGTTTCAACTGCCATAAATGGGACAAGGTCTCGGCATTACTCTCCTCAGCCCCGGAACCCCTCAAGTCTCAATTAGCACTGGTGGCTTCAGAAGGAAGGGCAGTTTCCAGCGGCTTTCTGAAGAGCAGTCTTGACGCCGCAGACAACGCTGCAGAATCATAGCTGAGGGAACCATTATTAAGCGTCACGCGTGATTACGCCAATCCGGGTTTAAACCAGAGACGCAGGCTACTCTCATAAACATGACTGTCAAGCCCAATGTTCTCTTTGGCAAGGCCGTCGATGATGCCTTGAAAACAGCCAAGGAAGAATATGACACTCTGAAGTCATTGGGACAATTGACCAATAAACCTCCTGGCCAAAGGGGAAACAGCAATTTTCGGCACTCACGCGGACAATTTTCACAGAGGGGTTCCAGCTATTACCAAAATAATGGAACAGCGTGGGGGAATAATGAAGGCCAAGCCTCTCAGAATTACCAGAGAGGACGGCGCAGATCACGCAGTAGGGGAAAGGGTCCCTCCTCCAGAGGTGGTACCCCACCTCAGAAACAGTGACATCCCGCTTCAGGTGCCCTCCCATGCCTCTCTAGTAGGAGGACACATTTCCAGCTTCACCCAAGCATGGGAGGGGATCATCTTAGACAGATGGGTGCTGTCCACCGTAGCGGGTGGATACTGTATATAGCTCCTCGAGCAACCCTGGAACCACCCCACACACCAAAAGACCCACTGCAAAGAAGACCAGCACATCCTCCTCGAGGAAATCGCCACGCTTTTCCTAAAAGACGCCATTGAAATCGTCCCGGCCAACCAGGTAAACAAGGGTATTTATTCAACTTACTTCATTGTACCAAAGAAAGATCTAACAATGCGCCCACTATTAGATATGCGCCCTGCAAACAAATATGTCAAGCCACAAAAGTTCTGCATGACTACGCTACAAGAGATAATCCCTCTGCTAAAAAAGGGGGATTACATGGCAACACTGGACATGAAAGATGCCTATTTTCATATTTCAATGTTCCCAGTGCACAGAAGATTCTTGCGTTTCAAGATAGTGAACCAGCACTACCAATTCAAGGTGCTGCCCTTCAGAATAGAATCTGCTCCAAGGGTATTCACGAAGGGACTGGCGGTGGTGGCAGCACACCTGCGCATGGAGGCAATCACAGTGTGCCCTTACCCAGATGACTGGCTGATTACAGGGGAGTCCCTCCTAATTTGCAGGCAAAACATACAAAGAATTATCAACCTTTTCTTTCAATTGGGCTTCTCCTTCAATGAGAAAATATCAAGCCTAGTGCCAAGCACAACTAAACAGTTCCTAGGAGCTGTTTTAAACACACAAGAGGGGTTGGTCTTTCCGTCAGAGGAAAGAGTCCAAAACGTGTTACTGCAAATACCACATTATCCGGCCAGCCGCCAGAAAAGAGTGCGCAAAGCTAGGCGTTTGCTAGGCATGATGGCATCTTGCATTTACCTGGTACCTCACGCGCGCTTGCGCATGCAACCCATACAGGAATAGTTGGCGAAACAGTGGTCTCAGGCAAGTGGTCAGTGGGACGATCTAGTGGTCGTTTCGCCAACACTAGTACAAAATCTTCGCTGGTGGACAAGAGAAAATCTGTTGAAGGGGAAACCCTTCTACGATCCGGAAGTGCAAGCAATTGTCACAACAGACGCCTCACTCGCTGGGTGGGGGGCTCATTACCTTCACCACACAGCTCAGGGTCTGTGGTCTCATGCTGCAGCACAGAACATCAATCTGCTAGAACTACTGGCAGTATTCAAAGCCTTTTAGGCATTCGAGTTCCACCTAGCGAACCAATCTGTCGAAGTCCTGACAGACAGCACTATAGCAATGTTTTACATCAACAAACAGGGGGGCACAGGATCTCCAAATCTGTCCAGACATGAGCAACAAATTTGGAAATGGGCACTCAAACGGAAGATATTCCTATCGTCACAGCATGTTGCAGGGGAACTCAACTCTCTAGCAGACTCATTGAGCAGAGATCCCCTACCAGAGGAGCACGAATGGCGTCTACACGCAGGAGTCGTAGAACACCTCTTCTCTCAATGGGTTTTCCCCACAATAGACTTGTTCTCTACAAGCGAAAACAGTCAATGCCCAGACTTTGCATCCAGGTTCCCCTAGCCAGGCTCCAAGGGGAATGCCCTATGGATGAACTAGTCAGGGAAATTTGCTTACGCTTTTCCCCTAACACCTCTCATGAGGAAGGTGGTGAACAAAATCCACAAGGAACACGTGACGCTCATCCTAGTTGCTCCTATGCAGGCAAGACAACCCTGGTATCCACATCTGCGCAAACTGGCGATGTGCGATCCCATCAAACTCCCATGCCCGTACAATCTGCTCACTCAGTACGGGGGACTAACAGTGTACCCTCAGCCTCACTCAATGAACTTGGCAGCATGGCTCCTGAAGTAGAGTTCGGACATTTTAACCTACCACAAAGATGTATGGACATCTTGAACGAAGCAAGAAAGCCTAACACTTGGCACTGTTATTTCGACAAGTGGAGAACATTTGTAATTTTGTGCCAGTCTAAACAAATTAACCCCATAGAATGTTCTCCATCTTACATTCTAACTTATTTACTCCACTTGCTAGACTCGGGGTTAGTATTCAACTCCTTAAAGGTGCACCTGGCGGCCTTGTCAGCATACACCACCTCCCACAATAAGGTCTCATGGTGGAAGGAGCCTGTCATCAAGGCTTTTATGGAGGGAGAAAAGAAACTTCACCCTCCCATTTCTAACCCGCCGCCATGATGGGATCTCAATGTTGTACTTGCTAAGCTCATGGGACCATCTTTTGAGCCAATGCACAAGTCAAGTCTTAAACACCTGACTTACAAGACTGCCTTCCTAGTGGCTATCACTTCCATAAGAAGGGTTAGTGAAATACAAGTTTTGTCAGTGCAGGATCCTTTCTTTATCATACATAAAGACAAGCTGGTTTTACGTACTCCCCCTAGGTTTTCACCTAAATTCATCTCTAAATTTCACGTAAACCATTCTATTGAGCTACCGGCTTTCTTTCAGAAACCCACCAGCTCAGCTGAGGTAAAACTCCACACACTAGATGTGAGGACGGCTGTCCTTTATTATGTAAACAAGACCAAACCACTAGGAAAAAGAGACCAACTGTTTGTCTCCATAGCACCAGGCAGAGAAGGAGACCACATTTCAGAGAATGCCATCTCCAGGTGGATAGTCAGGGCCCGGTTCTCAACTGGGTGGTAATTGCCGAAAATGTCGTTAAAAGGGCTCACAACATTTTCGGTAATTACACCCTATTCTAAAGGTGGTGCAATATTCCGAAGTCGGAATCATTTTAAATGAAAGTGTTCATAAACACCACACAGGTGTATATGAACACTTTCCTACACCAAAGTAAGCAGCTTCAACATCCTGCAATGTTGAAGCTGCTCACTTTGGTGTATCGGCAGCATTTTCGTTAAATAACGATTCCCTCGTTATTTAGCGAAACTGCTGCCGAGATCTTCATCCACCTGTTTCCAAAGGAAACAGGCGGATATTAACGAAAGCACTGTCGTGCTTTCCGATGACGCCCAGGCCCACTTCAGAATAGCAGTGGTGCTTGGGCGTCACGAAATGGCGCAGTGAATCGTGCTATTTAGCACGTTCACTGCACCATGTTGAGAATCAGGCCCTCAGATGTATACAATTATGATATTCCCTATGAAACAAGACAACACTGCCTTTTATGCCTAGAGCTCACTCCACAAGGAGCACAGGAGCCACTCTGGCTTTCATTGCAAATGTCCCTCTAGACTGAATTTGCAAAGCAGCTACATGGAGCTCAGTGCATACTTTCACTCAGCATTACTGCATTGACACTCATTCCAAGACAGATACACAGGTGGGCCAAGCGGTTCTAAGTCATCTGTTTGCCCATGAACCTTCTCACACCCCACCACTTTCTTCTAACACTGCTAGCTAATCTATGCCTAGCATGTGATCTAAGCAGATTCCACAAGCCTCAGAAGGGATACATTACTCACCGTAATTGTATTTCTGATACTTGTATCTGCTTAGATTCACATGCTGGATGCTTATGAGCTTGTCTGATACGTATCTGCTTGGATACAACTGTACTCACGCTACACTTCATGCTACCTCATATCAGAAAAATAACAATCTGAGGGACCTCGACGCATGAAGGACCATGGGTACAGTGGACGTCACACTAGGGATAGTATTACTGGCACGCTCTGTCAACGTCCCTTTTCGAATTTCGGAAACAACAACTGTAATACTCTGCAGCTTCCACTAGATGTTGGCCTATGCAAAGCATGTGAATCTAAGCAGATACAAGCATCAGAAATACGATTAAGGTGAGTAATGGATCATATATATATATATATATATATATATATATATATATATATATATTTTTTTTTTTTTTTTTTTTTATTTTATTTAATTCTGTTACAGCTCAAACAATGAGCTTTTCACAATACAAGAATCAAAACCAGCATAATTACAAAATGATAAAAAACATAGTAAAAAGCATATAAACATTGACAGAAAAAAGATACAATGAATTACACATAAAACATAAATAGCATATAAAAATCGGTGTAAAAATCTCCTAATAAAATGTATCCATAGGTATGTTAAATAAAAAAATAAAACCTTGATCCCATCTCCAAAACCTCTTAAAGGGCCTATACCCAAAATGAAGAGCCTTAAAACAGCAACGACAATTTCACAAATATAACTAGAGCTTTCCAAGATATCTGGGCACCCCGAGAAGCTTAAACCATAGTTCATCTGATGAACAGGACTTGAATTCCTTAAGAAAACACCCTAAAATGGTGGCTGGATAAGCAATTGAAACTGGTGTGGAGGGGGTGGAGTGATAAAGCTAGGGAAACGGGGACTTGCGGGTGGACCACCAAATCGAAAAACAAAATTCTCTATTTTTTCATTATTTTTAATTAGTTACAAACGTTTTTATTTTTTGATTCATTATCATCACATGGAACCAATGGGTATTACCTAGAATTTATAAACTTCACAAGAGAGAGTATCGAAAATCGGTAGCATTTCAAATGAATTTGTTTGGCTTGACCCGCTAACCTTACGAGATTATGCTTCATTGAATGGACCGCATTTTCTTGATTCAAGTTTCCAAATTTAAACCCAAGTAAGTAAAGGACCTAACAACCTCCAATTCAGCACCACTCAGAAACCATCTGGGCATCACACTACCTTTCTTCTTCGTAGGACCTAAGATCATAATCTTGGTTTTCTTCGTATTCAAAGTCAGAAAACCATTGTTTACATATTGGAGCAAGCAAGGCCTCTAATTGTCGTCGTAAGCCGATCGGGATCTGGTCAAAAAGAACGAAGTCGTCAGCATAGACTAACCAATTGAGAGTTAGCTGTCCTAAATGAGGAGGAAACGAGCGGGCCTTTTGAAGCATTGCGCCCCAATCAGAGAGGTTTGGGGCCCACACGAATCCTTGCTTTTATCCATGCTCAGTTTTTACTGCTGCCGGCAACAACGCATCGTTGTTTAATTGAATTTTAATTAAAGTTTCAGAATGCAGATTTTTAATTATGCTGACAATATATTCCGGACAACCCCATTTAGTTAATTTAGCCCAGAATAGGTAGCGTTTCACGCTGTCAAAATTCATGGTGAAATCAACAAATGCTACATAAATAGGGACTTGAGGGGTCAGAAATGCGAGAATGACAAGTAGATTGAGTTTTCTCACAATTAGTCATTTTATTAAATATTAAGGGGGAGACAATCACCTACCAATCCCTAACCTAACAAGGATTTCCCTACCTGTCAAACTAAGGCTAAAGGAAAATGACATATTGTCCCAAATTATCTGTCCCTCAAACTCATACATTCAACAAAATCATATAGAGGTTAACATTTATATTCAAACCTAAAATTATAAACATAAATCCCCTTCCCCTGGATCAATTCAGGATAGTTCAACCAAAAGTTCAAAAAGAGAAAAGTTCTTGTCAATGAACAGGTTCCACTCCAGATATAACACAATGTTCTTCTCATTCCATACGTCCTTCACTTGGCAACTTGATTGTCCTGTTTCATAACAGGATTTGCCATTCCTCAAGACAATGCCAATAAAGAAAAAGTTATCCCCTTTCCCATTGTACAGATTATCAATTGCCCTCCTTACATTGGTGGGGGCATCAACTGGTTCCTACCTTGTCCCTGTCTGAATCTACACTAAGTCTTGGACAAGGGGACTACTGAGAAACTTGCAACATTCCTCTGCGTCGGTCTCGGTCCATGTCTGTATCTGCAGTTAGTACTACGCCCCTATTGATTCAGGCCCTGTACGTACCAAACTAGAAGACAAATGACCATATATAACCAAGTGTATTGAAAAAATAATTATTTATATGGAACAGGTGTGTGGTAAAATACTGACACATTCACAGTGATACATAAATACAGTGTTCTAAACAAAAATAACCATGTTACACTTTACATAGTCAATGACAAGGATTTGGTGTACAACATAGAGAGAAGCATACATTTAGCTTTAGTGATTCTTAGAAAGACATATTCCTCGTGACATACAATTACACTTAACAATTAAAGCATATCCAGGAAGATGTAACTGACAGGTCTCTCATTTCAAATGCTCAGAGTAATTATTTGCTCAAAAGAAGTCTAAGTCTTTGGACTTAAATGATATCTTAAATTTTAGCCAACATGTTCACAAAACATTTGTTAGACACACTAAGTGCGAGAAGAATGGTGGTCTATTCTGTCCCGAATCTTCTTCAATATGCTGTTTAGTTTGTACACGTTTCGGTGCTTCTTGTATACTTCGAAAGTATATGGCACCTTCTTCAGGGCGTCCAGTGGGTAGACCCTGTGTAAAGACCAGATAGCAAAGAGAGATGTGTGAAGTCCTCAGGTTTATGAAGCTGTAAATGCAGCCTTATATTTAGTGATTTAACAGAGTAGCTCTGGTTACCAGCTGTACTTGAAGCTGTGCCGGTAACAAAATCCCAAGTTTCTTGGAGGGTCCGGGTTGGAAGGGGCACTCACAGAGGACCGTGGACAGGCGGCTTCTGGTGCAGACAGTGGCGGTCTTCCATGTGTTGTGGGAAAAGGAAAGAAAAAAGGGGGGAGGAGGGAGGGTAGGGAATAGGGGGGAAGGAAAAAGAAGAAGGGGCAAGTTAGTGGAACGGGAATTTGTTTTGTACTGAAAGTAGCCCACTCTAGTGGCGCGGGTCTGGCCCAGAGGGGGTCAGTAGGACGGGAGCAGTGCAGTGTCGTGAGGCATGCCTCCCTCCCTTAGTCCCGTGTCCGGGGGTGGAAGGGTTCTTTGAATGCGAGAAATCTACTATATTAAAATAGGACTGTGCCACGAGGGCTGGAGTGCGTGAGGCAAGATGCTGGCGCTGCGTGTGCCTTTCACCCTTAATCTCGTGCATGTGGCGAGGACGATAACACTGTGTGTCCAACTCTCACCTGGGTCAGAGGGCTTCTCTGCGTCCCTCTCGTGGTCCGTGTGTGCAGCTCCGGTGTCTGCTTCCAAGTGTCTCCTCAGCCTTGCTGAAGCGGATGCCAGCAGGTAGTTATGGCGACCGCTAAGGCAAACTATGCGTGGATTGGTGTAGCGTAATGAGTCATGGGGCTCGTTGTGCAGCGTGCTTCCTGATACGCTGTCCTATGTTGTCACGGAAACGAGCGATGCCTGGGCTATGGGGCTTGTTGTGTGTGGCGGTTCGAACAAAGCCGTAGGCTCTGGCACTGAGGCAGAAGCTGGAATACATGTAAGATAAGTGACATGCAAGGCCGTCATGGTCCTGTGGTAGGAGACTTGAAATCTAAGGACAGGGGAATGGAGTGTGTAAAGCTGCATCATGTTGCGTGAGCCATTCCCTACCTCAGTCTGGGAGGGTCGGCGACCGCCAGTATGTTTTTCACTCTGATCATGAGTAGGGTATGTCTATATACGCCAGGATCAAAAAAGGGTTGGAAGGACTCATTCAGGCCATGGTGGTATGTATCTAATTGGTGTATCCATCTTGATTCCCAATATATAAGGCTTTTTAAGACGTCAGGACCTCCTTTGATCTTCTCCAGTACCCACCAGGTAAGGTCTTTCGGTGTGTGCCTGGCTGCAACGTAATGGGAGGCCAGTGGGGCAGTTAAGTTCTTACACCTAATCCGTGAGCGGTGTTCCGATATTCGTAGGTTGACTGCCCTTGTTGTCTGGCCCACGTACTTAAGTCCACATGGGCATTGGATACAGTAGACCACACATTCACTCTTGCAGTTAGTAAGGTCTCGGAGATGCCATTCACGCTGACCTATTTGAAAGGATTTGGGTTTGTTCGTAAATTTGCATGTCGTACAATTACCACATGGGTGGTGTCCTTGTAGTGGTCGTAGAACTCTTAGTGATTGATGTCTTAAATCAGGTTGAAAAAGGGAGTGTACCAATGATTCCTTTAAATTTTTGCCTCGCTTGTATGCAAACCGAGGAGGAGGATCGTCTGGTAAATTTAATTTGGCTATGTGCCAATGTTTGCGTATGGTTTTTTTCATTTGCGATGTATGAACCCCGTGTGTGATAACGCATGTCATCTGGTCCTCATCCTCTCCATCCTGTCTTGTTTGATTGTCCTGTTCAAGTAGTATTTCACGATTTGTGTTGAGGGCTCTTTTAGCTGCTTGTTTGAGGGCTGCTGCTGGCTACCCTCTGTTTCTGAGCCTGTTAGTAAGGTCTTTTGAATGTTTTTTGTAATCATCTTTGGACGTGCAGTTCTGCCTTACTCGTAGGTATTGTCCGTATGGTAGATTGGCTCTTGTATGGTCGGGATGATTACTGGTGTGGTGCAGAAGGGTGTTCCTATCCGATGGTTTCCGATATAGATCGCACACCAGTTGTCCGTCCTTATGTCGGATGATCAGATCCAAGAAGGCAACTTGGTCGGTGCTATGTTCCATAGTGAATTGAATATCTTGGTTGCAGGTGTTTAACCATTTCCAGAATTGTACAAGGTTGGTCTGATCTCCCCGCCATATTAGGATGACGTCATCTATGTACCTAAACCAGGAGTTTACGTGTGGCCTCCACTGGTTCGTTTGTGAAAGTACATATTTTTCCTCAAATGTGCCCATATATAAGATGGCCATGCTCGGGGCAAAGGCTGCCCCCATTGCCGTGCCTTTTGTTTGTAAATACATCTGTCCATCGAATGTAAAGAAGTTCTTTGCGAGGGCTATGGTCATCAACTCGAGAATAAAGTTGATAGGGACCCTTTGTTGTAATGGGTTACTGGTGAGCCATTCCCGTGTGCACTCAATGGCTGCCTCTTGTGGAATATTAGAGTACAGGGCTTTTATGTCCATAATGACCAGTATATCTGTTTCTGGGTTAAATTCTTTGCCCTCAAAGATGGTAATTGTGTGCTTTGTGTTGCGTAAGTAGGTATCAGTTAACCTGCTCAATGGTAGTAGAAAAGTGTCTATAAACTTGCACAGAGGTTCCAAAATTGAGCCACATCCTGACACAATTGGACGGCCGGGGGGTTTATGGGGTCCTTGTGAATTTTGGGTAAAGCGTAAAAGCAAGGTGTACGTCCCCCCTTCCTGGTCAGAAATGCTGCTTCTTTTTCCGTCACCCATTCTCGTTGCATTTCGAAATCAACTGTTTCTGCAATTTCTTGCTCCAAGTTCTTAGTTGGATTACTACGGAGGGGGGAGTAGCATTCTCGGTCTTCCAGGATGGTCAGTACATTTGTTTGTATTGGATTGTAGACATGATGACTATAGCCCCTCCTTTGTCTGCTGGTTTGATTATTATGTTCTTGTTGTTTTGAAGTTGTGTGAGGGCTTGTCGCTCCTTCCATGTGAGATTGTGTTTGAGTTTTGTTTTCTTGGTTTTCAGTTTCTCGAGATCCTGGAGGATGCACTTCTCAAATGTTAACAATTCTGGAGGTATTTGGTTGTCCAACGGGGTAAAGGTGGATTGGGGGTGAAGACCTGTGTCTTCCACTTCTTCCTGTGTGTTCAGCTCTTGTTGTCTGAAAAAGGTTCGGAGTCGCACTTTTCGTATGAATGTTCTGATTTCCATCTCCAAGTCATACCAGTCTGTTTGTTTGACCGGTACGAATGTGAGCCCTTTGTTCAGAATGCTTTTCTGTTCTGTAGTGAGTTCTATATTGGCCAGATTGAATATGGAAGTGGTCGAGGTCTCGTCTTGGGAGGTTAATACCTCGGTCGTCTCCTGTGTTGTCTGTTGCCTGGTCTGCCTCCTCTGGGGGGCGGGGCCCATTGTGGGGGGGCCCCATGGATGATTGCCAAAAGGGCCTCCTCCTAAAAAAGGGGGAAAAAGTTGAGGGGGCGGGTAGGGGTAGTGCGGTTGAAAAGGTTTGGCCGGTTGTTTGTGTATGTCGTCCAAGGATGACCCACTGCTAGAGCCCGAAAAGTTTACCCCTCTGCGTCGGTTCCTCTTGAGTCTTGCTGATGTTGAACCCGTTGAGGAGCCTGGGGATCCTCCTGAGTTGGTGGGGATGTAGGTCTCGGCGATGTAGGGATAAACAACTTCTAGTTGGAAGTCCTTGATGTCCTTATGGAGTTTCTTCGTTTTCCTACTTAGAGTTGCAATTTTGAAATCCTCAAACTGTTTCTGGAGGTCAATTAGTATATTTTTTGCATCCACTACTGTGGTGTCCTCTCGGAATTTTTTCTCTTCTGTGTCCAATTCTAGTTGCATTAAATTGCTCTTCCGTTGTGCTGTGGTAATCGTCAAAACCATCAGGTCCCGGCTGCATTTTGTGGCAATGCAACTGAAATTCGTTACATACTATTTGTCGTCTAGGAATAGGCAGGGAGTATTTCTTACAACCAGTCCAGTGGGTATGATGCTTGCCTTTAAATATTCACGCAGAAAATGAGCATGTAGTTCAGTACGGAATGTTCTCTTCTTCAGGCGTAGGATGTTATCACCTATGTTGTTAGAGTTTAGTGGGGGATTGTTGTCTGCTATGTCAAAGAAGGAAGGTCCAGATATAGTGTCCTGGATCTGTTGTTCGGAGAAGCTTAGTGTCGCGCTTTCTGCCATGCCTGAAGGGGATTACCTAGGTGGTCCTATGTTTGTGACCACTGCCAACCAGGGTGTGTTCCAAGAGGGGGCAGTGTATCTCGGGAGAGCAAGAAAAGAAAAATTGGTTGGACTGGTGTGTGTGGGTCCTACTAGGACCTGTAGTCCTAACCTCAATATCTATGAAATTACCTAAGCAACTTGGTTGCCCAAATTAGTAACAAATGGATGAACCAATGGTTCTAGGTTGAGACCAATTCAATTTGGAACAAGGGGACTAGGTCTCATATAGTACATATGTCCCCTTTCCCATTGTTTCAAGACAATAACTAAAGTTCCACAGACTTCTCGTAGAGAAACCAAAAAGACTTTGTTTCTACACATCAAGTCAGTGATCAAAGTAATCATTATTTTCTCTTCAGGTTACTTACTTTTCATTGCATCACATTTTTCCTTCATAATGAACATAGTTTTGTCAGGATGGTTTTTACCATAGTTCATCAGAACGGTTTAGTGGAATTGCTGCTTTCTTTCCACCACAGTCTTCTACCGCAATTCAGTCTTCTACCGCAATTACAGTGCATCAAATCAACTTCTTCCTGGTCCACTCGCCTGCCTGTACTAACCACTAATTGTCCCTTTCCTGGTGTACTCGCCTGTCAGGGTAAAAACTCCTACTACTACTTGTACTCATTGATGTGGATTACTTCAAACTTTGCACTCTTAAATCCTCAATGGGAAAGTTACTTTAACAACTGCTGCTTTGACTTTCAACAAAGATGGGTATATAACTTCTTCTACAAGGATTCTTCATACGACATTTATTCTCATACTGATTTATTTGCCTTTTGGCAATACAGGTTACAATTCTCTCACCCTTGATCCTTTCTACCAGGAGGGCTGTTCTCCTGCCATCTTTGGTTTCTTTCTATTTCACCAATTAACTGTTGATAATGTACTTTACAATTTCTCCTTTTCTAGTGTCCCTCTTTAGGAAAGTTGTATCCCCTCAAATGTATGATTGCCCTTCTTTGGCTTAGGCAATGCTGGTTACAATCTTCTTCTATGGGTAATCTACCCCTTGGTAAATTACATTCACCTCGTTTGAATATTGTTCCCTTTTTGCTTCGTCAATGTTGGTTACAATATTCTGCTGCCTGTTCTCTCTTCATATGAGAGCTGCGCCCACTTTGTTTCAATTCAACGGTTCGGTATTCAAAAACTTTATTCTCGGACAACAGTCTATTTCAGAGTGCACTGGGGTTACCTAGTGAAGGACAACTCACCAGTATTTCCTTGCGTCTCCGTTGGACCTGCAGCTTCTGTCTCTTCGCTCGTCGGGTGTCAGGTTCTGTTATTCTGGCTATAGATGTGTGATTGGAGTGAGTGGTAATTTATGTGGTTGGTTTGGCCTTAACTTTTATTTACAGAGTGCTGAGAGCTTCCCTAGCCAAGATGGAGGTCCTCAGCAAGCTTCCTAATTGGTTAGGAATGAATGAAAGGCAGAGGCTGAACATTCTAAACTGCCTTTCATTGTCAGCAGCCCAGCAGTGAGGTCCTGTGTCAAGAGTTCCTGTGGTTTTGACTAGAGACTGGGCCTACCAGTCAGTTTTGGACTTTGGGAGGAGCAGGAAGGAGCCAGGAGAAAAGGAACAAAATCCATTTTTATTTACTGAAGACAAGTTAAGTGTAACCTCAAAGTTTACTTTATTTTAGAACTGTTTGTGTAAGTTTCCCTGGTTAAACTCATCCTCTGTTAACTTGTTGGAAGGAAACCAAAACTAATGTACATTGTAGAAATTTGGCAATGCGTTAGAATTCAATCCGTAGCTGCAACCCCTCATGCGCTCAGTGGGAATACGTATGCCAGAAGTGAGAGTAAAGACTTTACCCGCGTGTTAAAGGCGGCCGCCAATGTTAATGTCTGATGAGTAGTTCTCTTCAGCAGAGGAGATCCTAGTCATCAATACCTGTGCGTCGTGAAGTTGTTAGGGAGCGTGCAATGTGCGCGTGGTAACGAGAATGTTGGATGGCGTCGTTCCGGTCTCGTCTGTGAACTTTCCGCGGGTTAGGTTTGCGACCCCGAAACTTGCTAACAATTGCTATTGCTGGGCGTATTAAACCGTAAGGCAGCCGTTCGTCTAACACATGTGCGCAAATACGTAGAGAAAAGTCTCACGACGCATGAGCAGTGTTTCCCGTTAATAAACTACTAACAATATTTAAAGCGCATGCGAGAAGACAGCGGGACACTACTAGTCTCACGACGCATGCACAGTTTCCGTTTCTTAGAACTACTAAAAATACATAAAAGTGCACGCGCGGAGACAGTGGGACATCTATACAGATTTCAGTCCTTCGCATTTGTCTACGTTTGATTATCGGATTAACCGAATTGATGAGCAACAGGTTTAGCATTGGTTATCCCAGAAAGGTGGAAACGTAGAACATTTAAAAGAAAATATGTTAAAGGTGAGAGACTTCGTCTTGCACAGGGATAGGAAGAGAAAAGAGAAGCCAAGCACTTACTGAAAAGACAGCCAAAACGGATTCCTAGTGGATTACCTGCTGGCCACAAGAAACTCACAAAGAAAGTTTAAGACAAAAAGATCTCTCTCTTTCTCATTCCACATTTACTAAACTCCTCTGGGTTTCTTGAGCCAGGTATGGTTTTCTCATATTAAAGTTGTGGATCATGTAGAGAAGTCAAGGAAAACAGTATGGTAGTTATACAAAATTGTTTCTTCTTTTCTACCCATTGCAGGTTCGAGAGGCTTCGTGAGGCCCAAGTTTTGAAACCTGCTGTTTGTTATTTTGTCCCAGTTCCCCTTTTCCCTTGAAGGTGTACCCAATTTAGCTGTATCTCTTCAGTTCAGTTCAGATGGTTACATTTCCGGAGGACTATAGGGGTTCAGCAGCTTCCGCGGACAACCAGTTAAACTCCCGGTGCTCACGCTTCCTGAAAGCAGGATTTTCTTTACTCCGCATACACTCCAGTGAACATCGCACACCGAAGCCGATTGCAGGTCATGGAGAGCCTCTCTCTCCCTCAGGACAGCCAGTCTCAGAACCACTTCCCGCTGCGCATTCTCTGCACTTTACAGAATTCTCTACCTCTGCCACTTCCTCAGCACAGCGTCCTGCTTCCAACACAGCAGGGTGCCCGTCTACTACTGCTTCCTGCTCCCGCTGCTTCTCCTTAATTACCTGCACCTGAAGGGCTTTTAAATGTTTAAAAATCCCACTCAGGTGTGGGTTATTACAACCACTAGACTGCTTACTACAGTTTGGCAACAAACGATCCCTCTTGCTCGACTCAGGTCCATAATGTTCTTATTCATTTTAAGATTATGTAATACTCTGAGTGATTTATAAGAGGTCTCTTTAGGGGAGGTTTTCTCCTGGGTGTATAATTCAAACACAATGTAGAATTATAACTATTAGAAGTAGTTGTCTTAATTTCTATGATTACAAAAAGGGGTTTCGTACTTGATACCTTGATTAAGTCTAAGAGGGGAAGTCCTACTGTTACAACATGCCATTCAGTATTCAGGCATTAGGGAAACTTCATCCTCAAGAGAGGGTGAATACCGCGTCTCTCCAGATGGAGTCATCTCATTCCCTGGATGGCCTTCTCCTCCCACGTGATGCTCCCAGCTAATACCACCCCCAGGGTTAGGATCAGGTAGCGGCTGCCTTCCCCTGGCCAAATGGGAGGAAACTTTAGGCTGGGATACTGTGATGAATCTGCAGGATTCATCACAGATTCTACTACTAAAGGACTTCGATTTCAGAGCATTTGCCAGGAATGCCTTCGCCATGGCTCCTATGCCCTTCTCAAAACTGGTTTGAAGAATGTCCAGAATTCCTGACTCGATGGCCCATGCTTGAAGTTGATGCCCAATCATGCGTGCAAATATTTTGCTCGAAACATTAAGCAGGGCCTTCGGCCAATAATTATCAGGGTTTCACCTATTCCCCTTCTTATGAATTGGCACTCTGACAGAGGATTTCCAAGAAAGGGGAATTGTCTGTGACGACAGAACCAGTTTAAAAAGCGCCATCAGAATGTGCGAACATAGCACATGGTTACCCTTCACTGTGACATGTGAAAGGGCATCCAGGCCCTGTGCACGCAAGTTTTTAGATTTCAAAATCAGATCCAAAGTAACTTCCTGACTAACCGGCACCTTCAGGGTTCAGTCGTACTCCCCTCCCTGCATAATTCTATAATTTGTTCACAGTGGAAGAGTAGACAGCCAAAAAATGGATTGCCCACAACTCGTCCGTTATTGAGTTTATTAAAGATCCAATTTGAAATTCAGAGTTATACTTGATCATTCTCCAAAATTCCACTGCATTCTTATTTGCCAACACTCGGAGCATATTCTCAGAGTCGTGCTATAGCCGTGTAACACATTTCTATATAGCTGTTTCAATCTTCTGGCCTCTACATTCGACTCTAAAGACTGACCCACTTTTAAGCCTCGTAATTGAACTCTTAAAATTCTCTTTTTGGTCTGAATATATTTAAACACATGTCTCTTTTTATAAGAGACCTCCAGCAAGTCTTGATACATGGATGCCATGCAATCCCAATAGTTATCTTCAGTTAAAGAAGCAGATAAGTCATGACCCCCGAGGGCAGATTCCAAAGCTCCCTTGAATTTAGTAGTAATTTGTTTTGTCCAATTCACATGATTTTTAGCATAGTTAACAGAAAGTACCGATAGGAAGTACTCACAAGTAGATGCCAATCGTTTAACTGACCACTGAAGAATCAATACAGGGTGGTCACTATCCGAAGTTTCTTTTATGGTGAAAATGGAACCAATTATGCATTTCAAAAATATGATCCAATATTGATTTTGAATCTCCTCCTTTCCACATACTCTTAGCTGGAATATCACCCATGACATTTCTATTCAAGGTATAAAGGGTTCATAGTGACTGTTTCGACAGTCAAAGTTTCGAATGGTGAAAGTTCTGACACAAAAGTGTTGAAAAAAAAGTTCCGAAATTTTGATTTCAAATTTTTGTTATTTTTATGGGGGGGTCCCCCCAAACCCATTTTTTAAAAACACCTATTTAACTATTCCAAATTAAAATAAACCCTTTACTTTTTTTGAAAAAAATTTGAAACTTTTGTTTTCGGCACTTTTGTGTCGAAACTTTTACCTGTCGAAACTCTTTTTCCGAAACTTTGACGGGACACCAGTATAAAGCCCCATAATTGCATGAGCACGGCCAAGTGTTTACCCTCTGGTAGGCGGCATTACGGTTTACCGTCATAGGGACAACTTTATGTCCAGAGTCATCATCCATTATATTCAAATAGCCACAAATAATAACATTATTGTTGCTCCCAGCAGCCTACCACCTAGCCAGGATCTCTTCAATTGAATCCAATAAGAGGTCATGCGTTATTCCTACCGGCTACCAATATACATTAATCAATAGTTATTGCTTATGTTTATCCCAGATTAGCTCTATGATTTGAATGAACGGGTTGGGTGGTTCCCAATCGACTGCACTTAAACCAATTCTATTTTTAATTCCGATAAGCAACCCAGCTGAGGGCCTCCCCAACATTCTTTTAAGGGAGGGGTTAAGAGAAAGAGTACATCCATCCAAACTAGGCTTCTACCGCAACCAAGTTTCTTGGAGTGCAAATATTTCGACTTAAATTAATCTCGCCATTACAAAAAAGGTGTGCAAACCCCTGGTATTCCAAGAGATCAACTACAGTGAGCAATCCCCCACCCAGTGATTCAGCTATTGCTTTCGAGCCGAGTTGTTCTGAAGAGCTGCCGCTAGCCAAGACCAGTTATTATTACATTCAGGCTGTCTGATGGAATTATTACCCAACAGAATTTTCCTACTATTACCTGCTCCATTGAAAAACGTAATCTGCATGGTGTGATCACCCTGTTTTACATGGGTCTTTTAAATCCTGCGTGGACATCCGAAATTTCTCACAATCATAATTCAATGGATAATCCACTAGAGTTAGATCAGAACCTTGAGACAACAATTGATCAGCAGCCGATTTCACGTTTAAAAATACTCGATCAAGAGAACGATCATTCACGAATACCACCCATTCAATGTCACTCGATCTAATATCTTTGAGATTATCAATAGAACTCAATAGAGCCAACACATTAAAAATGATAGCGTCCTTCACTATCAGCAGCTTTTCAAGCAATACAAATCTCGAATTGGACATTTGAACTTTTGAATCAGGATTACACTGGCCTATTGGCATAAACGGTTGGACAGTTCTAGAGATTAATGCGATTCTCCATTGCTCCATGGAAACAAAAGGTTTCTCGTTGTGATTCACTTGATTATCTACTCAGTTCTCTCCAGTATCCACTAAACATAGATCTTGAGGTAATGATTTTGCCAAATTGTCAGAAGAATGTTGCCCCCCTACATGGACTAGATTTGTCTCACACAAGTCTCACTCAATCTAGTAAACAGAGATAATTTGCAAAAACCCAGCAGTATCATTGGTATTAATCGATACAGGAGCTACACAAGGTTTCCAAATATCAAGCTCTACTCTCTTAGGAGCCGTTGAAAGTGCTGGCAGGAATTTTTCTTCGCTGCTTTCTTTTTTTTAGGTTTGTGGATGGAAGGATGTAGAGAACCGGTAGGTGACTCCACACTCTTCCCACATAGCCTCAGTACCTGCTGATATGATATGAAGTATGATCCCTGTCAGAAAAGACTTCCTTGGGGAATCCAACACAGGAGAATATCCATATCATAGCCTTTGCAAACACAAGGGCTTTGATGCTCCTCAGAGGGACAGCCTCAGGGTACCTTGTGGCGTGGTCTACCACCACCAAGATGTATCTGTTCCCTGAGCTGGTTTGAAAATCCAAAGGACCCACAATATCTATGCCTATTCTCTCAAATGGCTGTCCAACCATGGGTAGGGGAATTAAGGGGGCCTTTGTGGCACCACCTGACTTGCAAGAAGCTTTGTTAAGTCGGCCAGGACCGGCAAATTACTTAACATTTACGCCGAACTGTGGCCAGTAAAAGTGCACACACAACCAGTCTGATGTCTTAGTCACTCCCAAGTGACCCACTAAAGGAATTTGGTGAGCCAAATCTAAAAGGAACTTTCTGTGCCATTGGGGAATCACCAACCTTCTGGTGCCCTCACCCTCGGAGTCGTTTAGCTCACTGTACACGAGTCCATCCTCCCAGTACACTTTGAACAGTCCAGGGGCCTCACCCTTAACCTGCTGCTCCGCCTGCTTCCACAGACCCGCAACTCTGAAGTCACTGACTCCCCTGCTACCAAAGTAGGGCCCTCAGTGGCTACTGGCCCCTCTCCCACAGGAGTAGGCAACTCAACAGTCTGTGGAACTGAACTTGGGGCTACCGGCCACGCCGGTACCTCCAACAAGCCCTCCGGAATCACTCCAAGTGCTAAGGCTCTGAGAGTGTGCAATCTGGCGATCTCTTTGGCCCTCAATTGGGTAGCCACTGCGACTATCTCAGGATCTGGAAGATCATTAACCAACAGACATGGGACAGGAATGGAGTCTTTCATCGCTACACAGTGCTGGGTCGATTCACCTCGCCAGCTGAACTCTACTATCGCCAAGGGGCACATACTCTTTCCGTCAAACCCACTGACGCTACAATCGGGCCCATCAATATATTGGCCTGGCTGTACCCACTGCCGGGTGACAGCAGTGAGGCTAGCCACGGTGTCTCGGACCGCAGGAGTTTTGTGTCCATTGATATACACATGTTCTAAACAGAGTTGAGTATTATTGGGAACTGGGATCTCTTCTGGAGACCCAGTATCGCTCCCACTCAATGTAACCAATCCACATTCGGCCACCCCTTGGCCTAGTGGGAGGTCCTCCTCTAAAAGGCCCACACTAATGATGGCCTCCTCCACGTGTCCAACATTCACTATGGCTTGCTTGGGTGTCTGGTCAAAGGATCGAATACAAAGGGTCGACCGGTCAAAGGATCGACACCAAAGGGTCGACAGGTCAAAGGATCAAATTTTTTTTGTAATTATTTTTTTTTGGGGTTTTCGTTTAGGGAAAAAAATGGTTTTTACCAAAAAAAGGGGGTTGGGCGGGGAACACCTAAAAAAAAAAAAAGTGAAAAAATAAATAATGTGATCCTTTGACCTGTCGACCCTTTGGTGTCGATCCTTTGACCTGTCGATCCTTTTACTGTCGATCCTATAACTGGCAACCGCTTGCTTGGGTAAGCCCTTTCAAGCAGGATCCACTTTCATATGGCCCAGCTCCTTACACATGAAACAACCTTTGGGTGGTGAGAATGTAGGTGTCCCAGAGTTAGGGGTGCCTGTGCTATTCTTTTCAGTGTGTATGACCGAACTAAGGTTTTGGGATTTCTCTTCATACTTTTGGGGACCTGACTTCGAAGAGGACTGGGTTGGACCTTTGTCTTTTCCATCCTTGTTACCTTTTTTGTCTGAAGATTTCTCTTCCGGTTTGGGTGTGTCCGCCTGAGCCTTTTTCTGGACTTGAGTACTTACAAACCTGTCGGCAGCTTTTGCAAGCTCCCCAGGGTCTGCAATAGTATTGTCCACAAGATGCTGGAGTAGATCGACCTCACAATTCTTCAGTAAATGCTCACATGCAATCAAATTGTACATCCCTTTAAATGTGTCAACTTTGTTGCCAGCCATCCACCCGCTCAGATATTTCAATGATAAGTGTGTGAACACTTCACATGTCTCCCACTTCTCTTTCCAAGCTATCTGAAGCTGTTGAGATACTGCTCAGGGGGTTATACAGAACTTCCTGAGGCGCGCCGCCTTCATGCTCTCATAAACGTTCCTTTCCTCGGGAGTTAACTGAAGAATTGCATTAGTCCTTGGTGTCGGTAAGCGACTCATCAGGGCTGCACCCGACAGTACCTCGTCCACCTCCTGTAGCAGAAAAGCAAGTTTGAACATTTCAAACCAGTCAACAATATCCTTCCCCACGTCATAAGCCTGCACTAAGTCTTTGGGGATGTGGCGCTAGGGTTTATCCCGGGTACACCGGTTTCAGCCACTACCGCTGTTTTAGCTAGAAGTGGATCTGTTGGCCTCCTTCTCGTCGAGTGCCAGTCCGCGCGGCTCTATGGCGGCCCTGTCTCGCTCCATTGTGACCTTGTACCGCTCCATTGCGACCTTGTCCCGCTCCATTGCGAACATGTCCCACTGTTTTTGTTCCTCCAGCGCAAGTCTCATCTCCTCCAACATGAGCTTGCTAGCCGCTATATCGTTAACAGCCAGGACAATTACTGGGCCACTTAGAGACTGTGCCAAAGCCTGGGACCTGCGGGATACCGCACTAGCCCGTGACCTCCGTGACACTCTAAAGTGTTGAGAAACCACGCTTGTTCCCCGGCGTGATAGTTGGCGAGAAACACTGCTCATGCTGTCTTCCACGTCATCTTCCACTACCCCACCTGGAAGGTCTTTTTCATACGGGTACACACGGTCTAACCCATCCCCTGGGGTCTTCTCCCCAACCGCCCTTGCTTCTATCCAAGATTGGAAGCCAGTCAGCAACTCAAGTTTAATAACCTTAGTGCTGTGGGTGAAGTCCCCTCTCTTGACATAGGACGCACAGGACCTCCGTGCTCATGCCTTTCACAGTCTCTATGTCAAGATCCATGATTATTTAACAATACCTAGCAGTGTCTACAAGTTGCCTGCAACAGTACTTTTATTGTTGGGTGACTAAGCTGTGCGCAAGGCTCCAACTCTATCCGACCGCCTGCCACCAATGTGACGAATCAACTTCCGGGGCACCAGTGATCCAGGGAGGAATATCTGTTTCTAAACCATCAATCAGCTCCACACCTCCAGTAGACCAGAAGGGATCCGAACAGATTGGAAACACAAGCAAATTTTAATCCTCCTTGTCCAATTTTGGTAACTGTGACGGAATGGCAGGCTTATCTCTGAAAGGTTGTGGATCGTTGGTTAGTTGCAACACAGAGAAAATACAATTATTACCCAATGATAAAAGGGACTGTCTAGTCAAGGTTGTATAAAAAATATCTACTTTATTATTATCACAAATAGACAGTTCTAGGCACATACAAATACAACCCACCCTGAAAAGGAATGCAGAGGACAGACAGTTTCAAAGAAGGAAAAGGGATGCACTATGGATATTGACAGAAGGGTAGTTGGTATGGTAAATAATTGCAATAGTTCAAGGATACTTGGTTTCAACACAAAGGGAGCAATGGGTCGTAAAATGTCACTAGGGGCCTTTGTAGAAGGACCAGGGGGACAGAACCACAATGTACCTTGTGCTGTAGGTTCTTGGCGCTTGACGGGTTCGAGTCGGTTTCAGTGTGCATTGCAGCATCTGCAATAGAGTTCAAGATGGGAGACAGCTGCGGGTATCAGGCAGGTATCAGGCAGCAACCAGTTTGGTGAGCAAGGCTGGATGGACTGCTGCAGGCTGGCCTACATGGTGACTCAGGGTCAGGAATCGTTGTCTCAGTGCTGGTTGGCGGTTCTGAAGCACTGGTTGAGGCATCTCGGACAGTTTTAGCGACCGCAGCATAACAAAAGTCAGCGGTGCAGTCGGTTGCAGTTCAGGGGGTTCGACTGGCGGTAGATGCTTGTCGATGCACTCTTCCTAGAATCTCTTCACTGTGCTTGTGTCCTTTAAGGCAGACGGCCCAAAGCTGAGGAGAGCATTGCAGGCTCAGAGTCTCTCTGACACTTCCCATCTAGGAAGCTTGCTGCAGAGCATAGGAGGGCACATTGTGTGCTGGCTGCATACCGGTTCTGGAGCTGCTTGAGGGTTCCCTGGATTCAGTATCTCCCTCTGTTCCCTGGGAGATGTTTTGAGGAGGGATCTTGCTTCCCTCTTGGAGGTCCTGGCCTTCTTTCACTAGCAGAAGATGTAAGGCAGACTGTAATTTTAGCCAGGGTCCAATGATGAATTCTTCCTTCTGCTTCTGGTGAAGCCTTCAGCTGATCCCCCAAAGGTTGGGCTCAGCCCCCTTTTCTTTCTTTTTAACTTTAATGTTTATTGGTATTTTCAAGAAGATAAGCAAGTACAACTGTCAGTAGAAAAAGGAACATTCTCAGCTTTCCCCATACCCCCTCCCACCCATTACCCTCCCCCCTCCAATACAGTCGCAATAAGCATTCCAGGGGACATGTCAAGATGGATACACCCACAGGCAAGGGTGCCAGTTCAGGCTTAGGCAAGGGTTCTACCCGTTAGTCACTGAGTTCAATGCCAAACTCCCCTAGCAAGGAGCTCCCAGGGCAACATACACATTAATTCTGGGGGCCACTTCAAAGGTTAGGCATTACCACAACCCCATTTCAACATGAAGAGTCCCCACTCCAGGGAGAACGCCTCCACACGATCATTGACCATCGCTGCAAGTAAAGACGACCCATAATTTCACTATCAGATGTTCCCTAGACGGAGTGCCTCTGTCCTTCCAGTTCTGGGCCAAGGCTATCGTCCCTGCACTCAGCATTGAATCTACAAGTTTTGGGAGACTGAACTCATAATTTTACTGTCAGGGGCACCCAGCAGGACTTGAAGGGGGTCCAGGACCGGTGCAAATCCTGTCATGTCCCTGATCCAGAACTTTAGCCCAATATATTGTCACCTTTGGACATTCCCACCACATGTTTAACCATGACCCCTACCTGACCACATTCCCTAGGATAAAGAGGGGAGGGTACCAGGAACATCTTTCAGAGTCTCATGGGGAGTAAGTGCCAGCAATGAACAAGTTTAAAGTTGTGTTCCATCGCCGCGGTGTATACATTACCCGAGAACATCAGTTTGAAAATGAGTTTCCAAGGGAAGTCTGGGATTTTCCCACCCGTTTCCCCCCCAGAATTGTTTGAATCTCTGCCTACCATCACTCTGCAGTCACCAGCACCTTGTGTAACCTGGATAGTATACCCTTCCTTCCCGGGGCTTCACTACGGGTCTTCTCAAAGGGAGTGAGGGGACGTGAGATATCCGGGAGCCATTTAGGGTCAAGCATGAGGCCTTTTAAGTGCAAATATTCAAACACGGGTGGGGAGCTTTTTCCCAGGATTTTGCTAAGGGAATCGTATTCAATAAAGGATCCACCCGGGAAGAATTGGCCAACTCTCTCCAGATCCATGTCAGACCATGTTTGCGTGGAGCGGAAACCTCTGCGACCCAGGACGAAGGGTGCCCTCCATACTGAGCTCAAGGGGGATGGGCAGGAGGACAGGAGTAGGTTAGCTTTGTTTTTTTCCATAGAAGCCACAGCACAGCTAAACTCACGTGGGCCTTCACAGGGCTCGAGATTGCTCTTTTTTTGCGACCACAGAAGGTCTCTTACTTTTTAGGGTGGGGTAACTTCATCCTCCAAGTAGTCCAATACGTGCCCTGATCATCGCTTCAGATGTTCCTGGAGAACCCGTAGCTAGGCCGCTTTGTAATAAAGCCAGAAGTCTGGAGAAGCCAAATCCACCCTGGTCTTTAGGAGGGTTAGGGGTGTGTGTCTATTCCTCTGTCTCTTGCCCTGCCATACGAATGTTGCAGTCATGGACTTTAGTTTATCAAAGAAAGATTGCGGGAGGGTAACGCGAGCCCAGTAAACAGGTAGAGCAGGCGGGGGAGGATATTCATTTTAACCGTCACCATACGCTGAACAATGACAGCGTAAGGGGCCCACCGTGCCAGATCCAATCTTATTTTTTCCAATAGGGGGGGGGAATTGACCTCCTCACAGTCGCGACAGGTCGTTGGGCAGATGGACTCCCAGGTATGGCGTGGCAGAGTTTTCAACTCTCATCCCCAAAGGTCCTTTTACCTCTGATGGTGGGGTCATTCTCACCTATGGGCATGACACTGGATTTGGAGATATTTATTTTCAGGCCTCAGACACCCACTAAACGTGTTAATCTGGTTTAGGAGTTCAGGGAGGGCTATTTTCACATTTGTTAAGTAGCAGAGGATATCATCAGGCAACAGGGAGAGAGCTTGAATGCGGTTGGCCCACACCGGATCCCCGTGATATCCGGTTCTCTCTAATCGCAATAGCCAAGGGCTCCATTGCTAGGGCATAAAGCAGAGGGGAAATTGGACAGCCCTGCCTCGTACCTCTGGAGAGGTGGAGGGGGCGGAGACCATGCCATTTACTGCTACTGTTTCTGGTGGGCCATCGTAGAGGGCTGCAATCCACTACCTATAGTTATTACCCAACCCCATTTTTTTTTAGAACTTTACACATATAGCCCCACTCAACCCGGTCAAATGCTTTCTCTGAGTCAATGGAGACAAGGTAGGCCTTTGTTTGCTGGCGTTGGGCTTCGTGCATCAAGTCAATCGTCTTACGCACATTATCCGCACCTTGACAGCCCGGGATGAACCCCACCTTGTCTCCGTGGACAAGGGAGGTCCTACGGTGACTACGCCTATTGGTCAGTATCTTAGCCAAAATCTTAACGTACATGTTGAGTAGGAAAATGGGTCTGTAGGACTGGCACTGATACAGATGCTTCCCCTCCTTGGGAATGAATACGATGAGGGCCGAGAGCATAGACCTAGGGTGGGAACCCAATACCATCGCCTGGTTAAATAGTTTGGCCATAAAGCAGGCTAACATAGATCGAAAACGTTTGTAAAAATACACTGTGAAGCCATCCTCCCCGGGGTAGTGCCCCCTTTCATGCTAGATATAGTTACAATGATCTCCTGTTCAGATATAGGTGCGTCTAGGGTTGCTGCCTTGTCTGGCGGCAGCTTGGGGATTGGCAGGGCATCTAAGAACCGGTCTACGTGGGATCCGTCACCCGTGTACTCAGACTGGTAGAGGTTCTCATAAAAAAATCTTAACTCTTCCACGATGAGGGCATCTTCAAGGAGCCGCCTACCCCCTATCGGGTGGATCGCCGCCACCCTTCTGTTGTTTCTCTGTTCCCATAGTCGCCAGGCCAGGATTTTATCCGCCCTCTCCATATATTTCAGTTTGAGAAAAGCTAGTTTATGTTCTGTTTGGCCAACCAGTAGGGCTTTAAGTTTGGCCTTGTGTTCCTGGAGTTTTCTCAGGTCACTTCGAAACATCTGAGTTTTCAACTTCCCACCCGGCTGCAGGGTTATAATTTTCCCCCTCAACGCGTTCTCCTCTGCTACCTTTTCCCCTTTTCCTCCTGGCCCCACACCTATCAACACTCCTCTCAATGTGGCTTTAAAAGCCTCCCAGACTCCCTGGGTCCCCTCCTCACCATTGTCGTTCAGGTCAAAGAAATCCCTAATAGCTTTCAGTACCACTAGCACTTGTTCGTTGTCCTGCAGCAGTAGGTCTTTTCAAGAACACCTGTATTCCAGCTTTCGTGGAGGGATTTCCTCTATCCTAACCTTCACTA
>CM030329.1:395241862-395301727 GCA_002915635.3 Ambystoma mexicanum | reverse complement strand
TGGCGACAATTACACAGGCAACCCTTGATCATCCCACAAAAATCAGAACCCGAGTTAGTTGGTCAAGTAACATGCTGCTGTGACCTTCTCTGCAAGGTGCTATGTGTAAGGGGTGAATCTTTGGCTTTCTTGGGAGTCCCTTTCTCTAATCCTCACGCCCTGCTCTGGCGTGTCGGCAACAGACTACAAGCAGCTCCGCGGCTCAGTGGATTAGTGTTGAAGAGGCTACATGATACACTGAGGCGAGTACCTGTGGAGTCTCCTTTGCCGTTTTGGGCATATTGGCTATCCCTATGCGGTAGGCACCCTGGATTCACAAATATCTTTGGGACAGTTCTGTGCCACGTGGGTGGTGTAGCGATTGGCTGTTGTCCCTCCTCTGCATCTTCTAGTCTGCTGATTTAGTTTTCGGCCGGATAGTCTGGGGTCATTATGGCCGTAAATAAGAAGAGCAATGCTGGTGGCCTATTGAATAGGCACCAGGAACAGGCTGAAGGGGCCTTACAGGGTTCTGTGGCCTCCTCCCCTTTGACCAACAGAGACCAAGTTTCGGAGGTCTTGGCACTCAGTACTCGCAGGAGACTGAGATTGTGTGATAGACCTCCTGCCACAATAATGCCTCAAAAGAAAAATCCTGCCTATCCGCTAAAAAGTCCTAGTCAGGAATCGTACAGCCTTCCCTTGAAGACTGGTCCCCTAGAATCCGTATTCCCAGATAGTTTACAAAAATCTGGCACTGCTGAGACCATGGTGCCAGTACTAAGTTCAGTCAAATCTCCATGCCCGGAAAGATCCATGAACCACGCTGGGAGTAATTTGGCCATTTAACCTCAATATCCCATGTCCCCCAAGGCCTGGCCAGGCCTAATTTAGCTCAATTCGAGCACATCGACCCCTTGCAATGGTCTGCTCTCATGGCCAGTATAGCCAAAGAGCTACTTCTATGTACGGATCCTTTTGACCATGGTCTTTTGACTGATGCCCTAAATGATTGGGTGGCGGACATGCAATCGCCTAAAATGAATACTGCCTCGCAGACAGACGGGCTGTTCAGCCTATTTGCCCTAACACAGATATTGAAGGTCAACAATGCCTGTCAAGTCCTTATACCAAAGGAGACAAGACATCAAGCTCTACAAACTAACTCCTGCAGCGAGGTGCCACTGAACTCCACTATGCCAATATTGGGCAGCAGGGAGAAAACAACAATTCCCAATGTGGTCTCCAATGGCCTAATAGAGAAAATATCACCTCCCTCATTGATCCCTGACCAGAAATCTGTCCAAAAAGTGGTCAAACCTCCCACAACGATGAAGGCTAAATGTGAGACGCTACCCGCATGGAACGCTCACCTAAAAAAGGCACAAATGGCAATAATAAAGGATACGAATATGCATGACTTCATCATGGACCAAAGAAACTTTGTCATAACCAACATTCGGAAGATGGATGGAAAAGAGACTAGAGAAGGTCTGCGCAATAAGGTCCTTGCCTGGTTGCGGCACAGAACTGGACCTGGTGTGGTTAGACTCGCTGATTTCAAAATCTTACGTAGAATGGACCAGAGTGACTGGTGTTCGCAACCTAACAGCGACTGTCTTTTAGCAGGTTGTCGGGACAACAACTTACCTGCTTTTTTTCAGTTGCTTTAAATATTTCCCTAGAGGGCCCTCGATCTGTAATTTGATTCTCTGATGTAAGCTAGTGTCATGATGCCTACCCCCGGGGACCCAGACCAAGTCCAGCAACCCCGGAAGCAGGCATCAAGTTACGCCCAAGCAAACCCAACAACCCCCGCTAGGGGGCTATTTGGGTGGCAGTACTTGCGCACTATGGCACCAGGCTCCATATGGAGAGTCAGTCCTGGCGCAATAGGCTCATAGATTAAAACTTACCTGATGCAGACCCATGCTGCAAACTTACCTGATGCGAGACCAATGCGCGAAGAGCTCCAAGCCAAAACGAGGCTTGGAAGGGACTATTTACCTAGGGACTATTTTTTGACTCTGGTGGGGCTGGGGAGGAATACTTACCTGGGACTACTTGGAGGCTATTTAAACCACGCCCGAAGAGCAGCACATGCTTCGGCGTTATTCTGCATCGCCAGCAGCGTAACGCTCACCCTTGCCTGCAAGTCTGCATCCAGTCTTCTGCCACACCTGCCTCGAGCTTTGGAGCTCCTAGAAAAAAGGAGAAAGAAGGAGAAAAAGATTAGAACAAGAGCAATACCTTTGATCCTTACCTGAATTCCCAATCCATCGCGCCTTCGAGCTTGAAGAAAGAAGTTATTTATTAGTGGCGGGTCGCCTCGCCTGCTGCAGCGCCGCGCTCGAACCTCGCCGGCCTTCGCAAGCATCTTCACATTTCACTGCATCCTCCTGCATGTTACCCGCCGCACTCCGGCGACCTAAGGAGAAGACAAGAACCAGCAAGGTGAGGCCAAGGGAATACACAGAGGAATACCCCCCATAGACTTACCTGATTTTACCACCACGGGTACTATTCTTCACGGGGTCAGCGCAAGCTTCCACTGCAGTCCTAGCCGAACCCGGCCCCTAAGGGGAAACAAAAGGACAGCAAGGGTGAAACAAGGGACTAACAAGGGGAAGCCCTCCTCACCACAAAAAGCTTACCCTAATTTTACCGCCGCCGGAGGCATTATTCCCCGAGACTTCATACTTTCTCTCTCAGCGCCTGAATAAGGGAGAAAGCAACAGGTTACATATGGACATTATTTTATCGAACTGTGTTGGGTAATACAAATCCTTACCAGAACATTACCGGTTGCCTCGAGGAACTCTTCAGTAGGGTCAAGCTGCAACCTGCAAGGAATCGACAAGAGTGAAAGTCAGGCATTTGAACTCTTACGAACTACATACTTACGGCATCTTGCTGGGAATATCGGAGTCAATATTGTCCTGGAACTCGCACAAATGTCTTCGAAGCCACGTGAAGCAACACTGGTTATCTACACGCCCTGCGGCTCAATGCAGGATGGAGAGCTCATCTTTTCAAATCATCAGGTTGAGACTATAGGAGGGGACATCCAAGGTGATCAGTGGGGAGAACAGCTGGGTAGGGGGATTTACGCTCAACTCCACACGGTGGTTAATTCCCTTTCTCCACTTGCAGAAGAATATTCCTATGGGGGCCAAGCGAAGGAAGCTAGGTGGGCCAGTCCGTCCGTCATCTTGGCCCTACGCGTCACATTGGTGGAGACCGCAGCAGTCCAGTCCAGATCGACGCCTCTTTGTGAGCCAGGTGAGCGTAACAGAACGCGAAGCCCACCCACAAATTCCCACCCGGGCGTTATGGATACCTCAAAGACTGACCAATTGGCCCAAACTACTAGAGGAACTGAGGGGCTGAAGTGCATTCTGCCCGTCAAGAAACCAATGCTCTTAGGAGAGAACTGATTTTTGTCAAAGGAGCGAGCTGATGATCTTGCTAGGCAACTATTGCAAAGCCAGGCTGACAAGCACCCGCTACCTGGTTCGGGGGAAATCTGGCTCCTATGTTATCGAGTAACCCTGTGCAAATAAACCTACCAGAGACATATTCCATTAGCCCACTCGAAGCGCTTGCTGGAGATCCAAAAAGTTTGCCGTGTTTATGAACCAATGCCGGCTTGCACTTTTTATGCAGACCTGGAGCTTCCCAAATGATCAAGCCAAGGTAGCCTTTGATATTGTCATATCTCAGCGGCAGTGCAGCTGATGGGTCAATTCCACTAGTACTACTCAGGATGACCCAATTCTTCGGGAATTTTCAGGGCTTTCAAACTAAGCATGGAAAGACTATTTGCCCGGCACTCCCAAGGACAGGCCCTGGATAACAAACTTTTGTCCCTACGACAGGGTAACCAGGACCTTCTATCCTACATCGCAACCTTAATAGGTTAATAGTGGAAACTGAATGGCCTGAGGCAAAACGAATCACGTTATTTTTCGAGGGCTTCGAGGAGGAACTCAAGATGTCTTGGCTCAAATCGTGAACCCACCTCAAGACTGTGCGCTGAATATATAGACTTAGTGGTCCAGTTAGATCACAGACTTCAGAACAGAAAGGCTGATCGAGCCAAGTTTGAGAATTGGGTGTTGGTCAAAACCCACACTAACCCCAAAGGAGCAGATGCATGCAGAACCATGTAAATCGGAAGGGGTTAAAGGACCCTTAACCCAGCAAGAAAGAGAAAGGAGACGGGAAATGCAATTGTGTCTATATTGTGGAACTTGTGGACATTTTCTACGGGATTGCCCTGTAAAACCACCCAAAGAAGGTGGTAGGAGCTGCTGATAAAAGCCATATGGAGTCAAGACTCGGGTAAACCGACCACGCTCGACAAGCGTAGAGGTCCGATTGCTGAGCTTGAAGAAGGATACTCAGACCTCGCATTTCATCTTACCAATGGTCCTTGTAGATCCAGGGCAGCCATCGCGTATGCACGCAGTAAGGCCATACATTGATAGGCGGGGCCATAGGAAACTATGTGGACTATGAATTGGCTTCCAGGATGAATCTACCGTCTCTGCCGAAAAACCACCTCAGATGTCATCACCACAGTCGATGGAACTGAAATTGCCTCTGGCCTGTAACTCATTCCACCGCAGAGATGACACTTATTGGGTCAGGATGGCATCGAGAGACTGTTGTGTTTGATCTAATCAAAGCCCCACAGTTCCAAATAAATACTGGGGATAGCCTTGGTTGGAAACACATAATCCTTGTATTTGATGGTGAGAAGAAGAGAATAACCTTCCCGATTGTGCACAAACTGTTACCCAAATAAAAATCAGAGAACACAGGCCTGGCCACAGTAACCACAGCAGTCCATGCAACTACCTCCAGAATACCAAGAATTCCAGGATGTCTCTCCAAAAGGAGCAGGCAAACACCTTACCTCCTCACAGATCGTACGATTGTCAAATCGGATCTCATACCCGGTGCACAACAACCCCCTTGTAGCAGGATCTATGCCCTTACGGAACCCTGAGAACCTTCACCTAAGACAATACTTAGACCAGTACCTTGCCAATGGCTTTATTCGCCCATCCAAGTCCCCTGCATCTTCAGCTTTGTTCTTCGTACCGCCAAAAAGGAAGGTGACCTCAGAACGTGCATAGACTACCGGCGCATTGGACCAGATAACTGTTAAGAACCGATACCCCCTTGCCTCTGATCCCTGAAACTACTAGACCAAAGTGAAGGAACGCTTGTATATACACTAAATTAGATCTCCGGGGGGCATACCATCTGGTACGTGTAAAAGAGGGCGACAAATGGAAGACTGGCTTTCCGCACTAAGTATGGGTTATTCGAATACCAGGTGATGCCTTTCGGTTGTGCAATGAACCAGCAGCCTTCCAATACTTCATGAACGCATGTCCTTCGTGAACTCATTGACGTTTGTGTTGTCGTGTATATGCGATGACATTCTAGTATACTCCTCTTCAGTATCTGACCATGTGAAGCATGTCGAGCAGTCCTTGAGAAAATTGCGCCAGCACAAACTATATGCAAAACTAGAAAAATGCGTTTTTCATGACACAGAAGTTGAAATTCCTTGGGTTTATCCTTGACCCCAAAGGGAGTCCGAAATGGACTCGACGAAAGGTGGATGCAATCCTTAAGTGGCCATCACCGAAGTTCAGTGAAGGAGTACAAAAGCATGCTCGGCTTTGCCAATATCTATCGCAGATTTCATCCCAGATTTTTCACATGTCGTACATCCCATCACAGCACTCTTGCGAAAAAATAAACGCTTTATGTGGACTGAAGAAGCTGAAAATGCTTTCCAAAAGCTGAAAGCGAAATTCACGTCTGCACCTGTGTTAAAGCACCCGCGCCCTGAACTTCATACATAGTGGAAACTGATGCATTCAGTCTAGCCATGGGAGCCTGTCCTGTCTCAAAAGGACCCCTGAAACTGGCCAGCTTCACGCAGTAGCATTTTGGTCCAGAAAGTTCTGGCACCCGAGTTAAACTATGCGGCTTACCGACAAGGAGTTATTAGCCATTAAATCCGCCTTCAAGGCTTGGCGGCACTATCTTCTCAGTGCCAGACATACCATTACTGGTGATCACCGATAAACCAGAATTTACAGTATTTTAAAAAACAGCCAAGGCCAATCGTCACGTCAACTCAGATGGGCATTGTTCTTTGCCCGAGGTCGATTTCGTGATAACCTATCGACCAGGTTGTAAGAATGGTAAAGCAGACAGACGCCTTATCCCGAAAAGGGATGGAGAGAGCAGAAGTGAACCCAGAACCAGTACCTATAATTTCCGAACAAAAGGATTCTTGGCATGACTACTCTACAGACACTAGAGGACATTCAGGTAAAGATCCAGCAACTTGTTGATTCTACAGCCTTGCAGGACTGGGTAAAGAAAAGGCCCGGACTACTCTGTCACCAATGATCTGCCTTATTACCAAGGGCGGCTATTTTCTGCCACACAAGGAACTACAAGAGCTAGTCATTTCCCGTTATCATGATACCCTAATGAAGGGGACCCAGGTATTGCAAAAACTGAAAGCTAAAATTAAAAAGACAATTCTGGTGGCCCACCTGGCGAAAGGATATTAAATTCATTTGTGATGTCTTGTGGCATTTGCCGCCCAAAACAAAAGTCAAAAGAAAAAAACAGCTGACTCTTATAAGCTTTAGACATTCCGCCTAACACCATGGCACACACTTATTGTTAGACTTTAATTACGCGATCTACCTCCTTGTAATGGTTTAACACCATTCTAGTTATTGTGGATCTTTTTTCCAAGATGGCCCACTTTATTCCTTTAAAAGGACTACTTTCAGCCTCAATCCTGGCCAAAGAATTCCTTGAAAACATTGTTCGATACATGGATTTCCGTCCGTGTTGGTCTCTGACCGGGGCAGTCAATTCATTTCACATTTTTGGAAAAAATGCTGTCAATTGGAGGCAAATCGATGTGAGGTTATCGACCAGTTACCCCCCCCACAGACCGATGGTCAAACGGAGAGAGACAACCAGACTCTCGAAACAATACCTGCGTTGTATGTTACATCAGACGGAGAGTAATTGGAAAGACATTCTTTGGATCGCTGAATATGCATACAATAATTCAGTACACTCTGGAACTGGACAAAGCCCCTTAATACCTTACATGGACACCATCCTCGAACCTCAGACCTTGACTCATCCCAAGACTTAGAAATGCCGCAGGACCATCTGCACGCTACGATTACACAAAGCTTAAGGAAGCAACTACACATTTTAAAACAGCGCGAAAGAAAAATACAAGAAAGATGCTGATCGGCATAGAAGTGATTCTCCACAATACCAAATAGGGGACCAAGTATGGTTAGCCACAAAACATATACCTCTAAAGGGAACACGGACCTTTAACCCCAGATATTTGGGACCTTACTCTATTAAGGCCATTATCAACCGCCGTGGCCGTCAAGTTGGACTTACCTGCTAATATGCGAATTCATCCCGTCTTTCATGTGTCACTTTTGAAGCCAGTACAACCAGGACTAACCAAGCCACCAGACCCCATCCTTGTAGACAGAGAACCCGAATTTGAAGTTAAGAACATCCTGGACTCCAAGCTGGTAAAGTCAAAACTTTTTTGTTTAATCGACTGGAAAGGTTACAGACCACAGGAAAGGTCATGGGAACCTAGTGACCATGTTCATGCACCCCAATTGGTGAAAAAATTCCACCGAAATTTCCCAGACACACCGAAACCACAGGGAAGAATTACTTTAGGAGGGGCCTTGGGGGGGGAGTGCTGTCATGATGCCTACCCCCGGGGACCCAGACCAAGTCCAGCAACCCCGGAAGCAGGCATTAAGTTACCCCAAGCAAACCCAACAACCCCTGCTAGGGGCTATTTGGGTGTAGTCCTGGCGCCTATGGCGCTCGGCTCATATGGAGGGTCCGTCTTGGCGCCATAGGCGCCAGGCTCATAGATTAAAACTTACCTGATGCAGGCCATGCTGCAAACGTACCTGATGCAGACCATGCTGCAAGAGCTCCAAGCCAAACGAGGGCTTGGAAGAGACTATTTTACCTAGGGACTATTTTTTTACTCGGGTGGGGCTGGGGAGGAATACTTACCTGGGACTACTTTGGAGGCTATTCAAACCACGCCCGAAGAGCAGCACATGCTTCGTGTTATTCTGCATCCAGCAGTGTAACGCTCACCGTGCCTGCAAGTCTGCATCCAGTCTTCTGCCACGCCCGCCTCGAGTTTGGAGATCCTAGAAAAAGGGAGAAAGAAAGAGAAAAGTTTAGAACAAGAGCAATACCTTTGATCCTTACCTGAATTCCCGATCCATCGCGCCTTCGAGCTGGAAGAAAGAAGTTATTTTATGCGTGTTGCCTCGCCTGCTGCAGCGCCGCGCTGATCTCACCGGCCTTCGCAGCATCTTCACATTTCACTGCATCCTCCTGCATGTTACCGCCGCACTCCGGCACCTAAGGAGAAGACGAGAACAGCAAGGTGAGCCAAGGGAATACACAGAGGAATACCCCCATAGACTTACCTGATTTTACCACCGGGGGTACTATTCTTCACGGGTCGGCGCAGCTTCCACTGCATCCTAGCCAAACCCCGGCCCCTAAGGGGAAACAAAAGGACAGCAAGGTGAAACAAGGGACTAAGAAGGGGAACCCTCCTCACCACAAAATACTTACCTAATTTTACCACCGGAGGCATTATTCCCCGAGACTTCATACTTTCTCTCAGCACCTGAATAAGGGAGAAAGCAACAGGTTACATATGGACATTATTTTATCGAACTGTGTTGGATAATACAAATCCTTACCAGAACATTACCGGTTGCCACGAGGAACTCTTCAGTAGGGTCAAGCTGGCAACCCAGCAAGGAATCGGACAAGAGTGAAAGTCAGGCATTTGAACTCTTAATGAACTACATACTTACGGCGTCTTGCCGGGAATATCAGAGTCAATATTGTCCTGGAACTCACCAATTCCTTCGAGCCAGTGAAGCAACTGGTTATCTACGCGCCCCTGCGCGCAATGCAGGATGGAGAGCTCATCTTTTCAAATCATCAGGTGAGACTATAAGAGGGAACATCCAAGGTGATCAGAGGGGAGAACAGCGGGGTGGGGGGATTTACGCTCAACTCCACGGGTGGTTAATTCCCTTTCTCCACTTTCAGAAGAATATTCCTACGGGCCAAGCAAAGGAAGCTAGGTGGGCCAGTCCAGTCCGTCATCTCGGCCCTACGCGTCACATTTGGTGGAGACCGCAGCAGTCCAGTCCAGATCGACGCCTCTGTGGGAGCCAGGTGAGCGTAACAGCTAGGGAGCACCTCTGTGCTCTCCTTATTTCCTTTACAAAGCTATGGACTTTTCAATCTCTGCTACTTGAGTTTGTTGAAACTTCCTGGAGGTCTATCCACGGATTAATTCTGAATTACCTATACGGAATGTATAATTCTTGCTTTTAGGTTCTTGAATGTATTGATGTTGTTTGTTTTGTAAGCGTCCTTATGCCTTCGGGTCCCCAGGTGCGCTATATAAATGAAATAAAGTAAAGTAAACTGTTTTGCACCAGTTGATGTTCATGTTGATAATGTACTTTTTTAGCATAGAAAGTCAGCATGTACATGATGAAATCTTACTGCTAAGCAAATTGTTATGTTTCACACTGGGTTAGTGTTTCCAATCTTTTGAAATTTAGCCACAGAAAATACACACTAAACACATATATGTTTCATGTGTAAGCCTAAGTAGTAAACCATGCAACGTTCCATAGATGTCCTCCTGATCACTGCTAGTGTCTGTCATAGGGTTCCTTAATGAATGTCAATTAGTGATTTTTAAGGTAACCATAATAAATCAGTATACATGTTCATTTCTTATGTGAGGCATCATATGGAACCAGATAGTGTCTTAACAAAAAATGTACAACAGCATTATTAGTTTAAGGCATCTTATAACACTTTAGGAAGTTCCTAGATTTCATTAGTGCATGTCATAGATCCGCTCTTAAAGCCAAAAAATACAGTTATAAGATATTCCAAGCAGTACACACAACTGGTGAATATGTCTTTTCATTTCTTGTGTAGAACTCCTTATTGGACAAAAAGTAGCAAATGTATTTCATTCTCATAAGTAACACATGTAGTTAATTCCTCATTGAGTCCTTTTGGTGTGAGTGTGTTCATTCTGTCTATCCAGTAAGTTTCTCTCTGATCGAGCTTATTCTGAATGTTCTCATGTGCGTCTCTTCTCTTCACAACCTCAAGAATTAAGAACCTGATTTGTGCCAAGTTATGTTTCTTTTCTTATGCAAAAGGAGTATGGGCAAAAAAAAACAAGGTGGAACCCCGCGCTTGCACCATGTGATAAGTGCTAGGAGGGCAGCAGGTGGCTGGGAGTTGTGGGTACCTTGCCCAGGTACACCACCGTAATGGCAGACAAAAGGAGGATTTCCAGTCTCACTGCGCCGACATACAAAAACATGCACACTCCTTGAAATGCAGATTTAGTATGGTTTGAAACAGCCTGACACGTGTTTCGAGCAGTCCTTGCTCTTCATCTGAGGCTGGTGCATTTAGAATGATAAATTGAAATTAAACAGTGATGTTAAAAGTAAACACAATTCAGTGGGGATCAGCTGGTCGCTGAAGCAGACCACCCAGGTAAGCTACTTTTCTACAGCCCCTAGGACGGCTACCGAACCGCAGCAGTCTCTGTCATTACTAGTGTCAGAGGCAGCAACTTGGCAGACGCCTGAAAGATTTATAACTGACTCCTTCTATTTACCTTTCTTTCCCCTGATCCATCAGGACTTTGTGCACCATCTTTGATGTAATCTCCCACTTTGAATACTTTCAATATGCACAGTTTGACTCTTAAACAAGAGAATGCCGCAACAGCAACGAATTTGACAAATGAGGTACGCTTGATTTTACATAATATAACAGGTCCTGGACAAAAATTGGAATGCGTTAATCTGCATTTCAAGCAGTGTGCATGTTTTGTATGTCGGCGCAGTGAGACTGGAAATCCTCCTTGTGTTTCTTTTCTTGCCAATGTCTAGCAACCGCCAAATTCTAGTTGTGATTACGGATGCACGACCTGTGTTCGTTCCATCAGGTTTTTGCTGTCCTCCTTGATTGTCCTATATAGTAAATACTGCAAGGACATTTTATCGCATGAATGCTATATTGTGTATCACAAGTAGCGTAACTTCGTAACCTGATCTGTTCTCCTGTATGCGGATGATTGACAGTCTCTCCTTTCATAATGTAGCCACAATTGCTGCAGTTAAGGCAGGGAAAAGTTCCAATTCTATCCGTGAGTTTCTTCTTCTGTGGATGTCTTGTGTTCACCAATCTGTCTTTGAAGTTTCTGCTCTGTTGATATGCAAAAGTTGGGAACTCTTTAAAAGATGCTCTAATCCTTGGTCACAAGTGACCGTCCTCCAGTTTTTCTTGATAATTTCTTTTATCCTGTTGCTTTGTTTTGAGTATTGTGATACAAAAACAAGAGGTAGTGCTGTTATATTTTTCTCTGTCAACTACAGGAGATCCTCTCTCTTCTGTGTCTTTACCCGACTCTCTGCTGCCTCTACTTCTTCTGTGATGTAACCACGATCAATGAATTTTTTGCCCATTTGTTCAATTTCTTTATCATAGTCTTCAGAGTCACTTACAATTCTTTTCAATACAGTAGATTCTTGATCAATCTGGGCTGATGGAAACTTAGTCTGTGCAGCAAGTTGTTGTTGTCTGTACTCTTGGAAAATATGTTGGTCTTATATTCCTTGTCTGTGGCAACAATATTCACATCGAAAAAATGCATTGTCTCTTTAGAATATTCATATGTAAATTGGATCCGTTGGTCTATTCCATTTAGATATTCGGAAACATCTAGCAGTTTTATCTGTGTCTGCCCATATTCCGAAAATATCATCAATGTATTGGATCCACATTGTTAACTTATGTTGCTAAATTGGGTGTGCTTCAAAACATGATCCATTTCAAATGTATGCTTAAATGCATTTGCGTAACACGGTGCCATTGTGGCACCCATTGCAGTGCCTGCAACCTGTAAAAAATATTGCTCTTTGAAGCGAAAATAAGAGTTTCTCCTATGAATTCCAACAGAAGCAAGATGAATTCTTTCTGTGCTGGTATTTCTCCTTTGTTCAGTAGAATCCATTCTACAGCTTCTCTTTCTAGGTCATGGGGAATTGATGTATATAAGATTGTCACATCTGCTGTGAACAATATATGATTTGGATTGAACTGTATTCTACTTAGATGTTGTAGGAAATGAGATGAGTCCTTAATATAAGTGCATGTTTTTTGGATCAAAGGTTGAAGGAAGAAATCTATGTATTTACCCAGAGGTTGTAACAGACTATTAATTCCAGCCACGATAGGTCTTCCCAGTAGATTGCAAGGGTTTCTATGCACTTTGTGCAACGTGTACAAGTGTGGTATCTTGGGGTGTTTGTTAGTCAGGAATTTGCAAGTGTTATTGGTTGATCCATTCTAGTTCTTCTGCTTTACTTAGGAGTTCTTCAAGGTTGATTTTGATTTGACTTGTTGGGTCTGCACCCAGTCTAGCATATGTATTCACATCACTTAATTGTCTTTCACATTCACGGTCATAAACTGAGGTGTTAAGTAGCACTAATGCTCCACCCTTGTCCGCTGATCTTATTGTCACTGTTTCGTCACTATATATGTTCTTGATCAGCTGTAGTTCATGAGGTTTCAAGTTCCGGTATCTGGGTATGCTTGAATTTCACCTTCTCTAGGTCTCTCGTGACTGGTTTCTGGAAAATGTCTACTGACAGGACCGTTATTGGAGGAATAAAATTGCTCTTACTTCTAAATTCCTTAAAGCCAGAGTCATCCATTGTTTCGGTGGTATCATTGTCACTGAAAAAAAAATTACATTTCATCTTACTTACTTATTTGTACAGCTCAATTTTTGTGTCAAACTGTCAGTTTGATCTAACTTATCCTCTTCTTCCGAATATGCCCCCGACTCCCCTTCCTCCCCTTCCACCTCACCTTGAAGTTTCCGGCGTTGTGACAGCGTTGGGGTGTCTTTTGCTCGAGTCTTTACTCCTTTTTTTTGCAGATGAAGGCGACCAAGGTAGGACGCCACAGTGACACCCAAAGGGTGATCTGTGGCAGCCCTCCGCAGTTGCCGAGTACTGGGGAAAAAGCCAATGCATAAAAAACCCGGAAGAGATGAGATTCCGCAGCTGAAGGGAGCTCCAGTATTATGACTCCAGAGGATACTGCAGTGAAGAAAGGAACGGATCCAACACAGCGGGGTGGAAGTGCTTGACAAGAAAGGCAGATAGCGGGTACTCAGAAAGAGTGAACCCGTAAGTACTCCAGCCAGAAATGGTAGGCAAAGGCAATCCGAATAACAGGCAGTGGTCGATACACGGGAGGAAGCAAACAGGTAAATCCAAGCAGGAATGGCGAGGCAAGCAATCCGATATGCAGGCAAAAGTCGGAACCAGGAAATCAGTGGAGAGAAAAGAAAAGAGGGAGAGAGGAAGGAGAACAAACTCTGCAAGGGAGGAAGGAACCAGGGTAGCCAGGAATAAGTAAACTGAAAGAAACTAAGGAAAGCGTACACACGGAAGACGGGAGGGTGGAAGGGAATATTAAGTGGATCAGAAAAACAGGCGGGGAGGAAAAAATGTAAGAAAACAGTGATAATCAGAAAGGGATTACCAAACGGAGATAGCGCAGGCAAGAGACAGAACGAAAACTGTACGTTGCAAACGCAACCCGACCCCGGAAGTGAAATGTATAAATACCAGTGTCGGGAGGCTGCAAGAACAACTAGACCGACACCTCACGTTTTTGTTGGACGTGATGGTGCCAGCAAAGGCGGACGCAGTCTCCACCTATTCCACAGCCGCCAGATTCCCCGCGGTGTGACAGTATGCCCCCTCCCCAGGTCACACCCCAGGTTTAGAAGGGTTCTTGGCATGGAACTGTCGTAGAAGGAAGGGGTACGTAAGTGGGATCTGGGTTCCCATGTGTCCTCAGAGCTTGGATAGCCTTTCCAGTGGACTAGGTACTCCAAGCGACCTTGATGATAACGAGAGTCGCAAATACGGGAGACCTCATAAAAATCTTTAGAGGGATCCGGAGGTTACAGATATCTTCCCCTTCTTCCGAAGCCATTTGTCTTCAACAAAATGTCTTTAGTTGGGAGGTGTGAAACACTGGGTGCACTCGCGTAGTTGTGTGGTAATAGGAGACGAAGGCCACTGGATTTAACACACGTGTTATCTTGTATGGTCCGATGAATTTAGGAGACAATTTTGAAGGACGCACCCACCGTGGTAAGAATTAGTGGGAGAGAAGCACTCTAGAACCGACGGTCCAATCTGGGACCGGTCTCCGGTGTTTGTTGGCTTGGAACCTGTTTCTGTCTTGTGTATCTTTGAGTCCTTGTCTTAGCCACGATCTTGGGCCTCTTTATGGTTGCTAATGTTGTTTCAACAAAAGGGACTGAGGACTCTATGTCAGTCAATGGTAGAAAAATACGGGGATGGAAACCGTAAGTACAAAAAAAAAGGCTGTACCGATGCAGAATGGGAAGAATATTGTACGAAAATTCAGCAGTAGGAAGTAAACTGGACCCAATCGTCTTGTTGTTGAATTGACGAAACATCGAAGATACTTGCTCTAATGTACCATTGAGACGTTTGGTCTGACCATTTAATTGTGGGTGGAACCCACAGGTCAGAGCTCTTTCTATGCCCAACCGCCGACAAAAGGCTGCCCAAAAATGCGAAGTGTATTGGGTGCCACGGTCAGAAATGATTTTGGTAGGCAGAACCGTGTAGTCTAAAAATGTCTTTGAGGAACACACACCTGCCATCTTGGAGGCTGAAGGCACTCGCGGTAAAGGTGTAAAATGTGCCATCTTAGTAAAAAGAATCAACGACCACCATTATACAGGTGCATCCTGAAGATTCGGGGCAATTCCACGATGAAATTGGTTCGATAATGTTGTCCACGGGCCTGTGGGAACCGGGCATGATTCCAACAATCCCAATGGTCTTTGGGTAGAAGACTTGTTATGGAGACAGGTGATACAAGATTGTACGTATTGTCTAGCTTCTTCCCTCATCTTGGCCAGAAGAAATAACGCGATAAGAGATCTTGAGTGTTTTTACTCCACGATGACCTGCTATCTTGGTATCATGACACAGAACAAGGCCGTCCCTTCCAAGGATGGGGTTGGCAAGTAATAACCTTGCGTTGGACTAAATACAGCCCATCTGTCAGAACGTACTCCGGCTTCTCTCCCTGCATTTCATCTTCGAATCTCTCTCTAGAATCATCCTTGACTTGTTGTAGGAAAGTCGATACCAAACCGATACAGGGAGATCTGGCAAACATCAATTCAACGGTGGTTTCCTGTTCGGACAAGTAGTCACTACGTCGGGACAGGGCATTCAGCCACAACGTTTTGCTCTCCCGGGATGTAGGTTATGTTAAAGTCAAACTGAGCAAAGAAATGAGCCCACCTAGCCTGCCTAGTATTGTAACATTCAAATTGACGCAACACTTGTAGATTCTTATGGTCTGTGCGAAGGGTGAAAGGGTGTTCACCACCTTGAAGGAGATGTCGCCATTCAGTGCAAGCTAACTTCATGGCCAGCAGTTCCCTCTCTATAACGGAATCATTACGCTGGCTAGAATTCAGTGTCCTAGAGTAGTACGACACTGGATGTTCTTTACCCTGATATTCCTGCAGCAAGACTGCTCCTACTGCAGCTGAAGAGGCGTCCTAATCCACGATTGAAGGGGATTGTGTTTGATCAGGTTGTCTTAGATATGGGAGCGGAGCAAAAGGCCTGTTTTAGTTGTAGAAATTCCTTTCTCTGCTTGAGAAGTCCACTGAAATGGTAGGGAGGACTTTTTAAGAGTTGTGGTCATCGGGGAGTACTAATTGAGAGAAGTTCGGAATGAACTTCTGATAGAAAATGACAATCCAAGGAATCTTTGGATCTCCTTCACAGATTTAGGGGACGGCCAGTCCAAGATAGATTTAACCTTCTGCGGATCCATCGATATTCCCTCTGAGGAAAGAACGTAACCCAGATACGAGATAGATGTTACAGAAAACTTACATTTTTTCCAACTTGACAGAAAGGTGGTTGTCTTTAAGTCTGCGGAACACCTCTTTGACATGTGCAACATGTTCTTCCTTAGAGAAGGAAAAGACCAAAATGTCATCGAGATATACGATGACGAGTTGTCCTAAGAGATCCGAAAAGAGTCTGTCCATAAAACGTTGGAATGTAGACGGCGCGTTCACCAGGCCAAAGGCATCACTTGGTACTCATATAACCCGAAAGGGGTTCTGACCGCCGTCTTCCATTTGTCCCTACTTGTTATCCTAAGCAAATGGTATGCATTACGGAGATCGAGTTTGGTAAACACCGTGGCTGACTCTACAGCATGAATGATTTCTGAGATCAGGGGCATCGGGTACCTGTCCTTGATAGTTACTTTGTTCAGTCCCGGTAGTCTATACAGGGGCGTAGCTCCTGGGTGTTTTCTTAGGTATTAAAAACAAAGAAGCGCCTGCAGGGGATTTGGAGGGTTTGATTAGATCGTTGGCCAGATTCTTATCAAGGTAGTCTCGCAAGATGCTGTCTTTCTTGTTACCGTCAAAGGATACATCCGACAAAACGGGACCAAAGCACCCTGGATGTAAATCGATGCTACAGTCTTCTGGTCGGTGGGGGGGGGTTCCAAAGGGATCTTTTCGTAACCACTTCGGTATATTCTTGGAGATAGGCTGGTAAACAATGAATGGTCTTTGCTTCTTCTTCTCCACAGGAGGTTTGGATGGGTAGAAAAGGTGGGTTTTGCCAAACAGTTTGTCTTACAGTACTCGGAGTGAAAACTCAACAGGTTTCTGGACCAGTCTTATGGTGGGATTGTGTTACGTAACCATCCAATGCCAAGAATCAGGGAAAGTGGGCCGCTCGGATTAAATCAAAAGAAAGACGTTCGGAATGCTGCCTGATGTGCATCGTGAGGATTTCAGTGGCATGAGTAATGAGGCCTGAGCTCAGCTCAAAGGTTCCCATCAACACCTTCCACCTTTGATCTTCCATCTTAGCAATCCGTGACAAGCCTGGCTTTCTGCCCAATGAGTATCCAAAAGTTCCCAGCAGCCCCGCAATTCAAGGAGTGCTTGTGTTTGAATGGAGTTCTTGCCAATCAAAAGAGATAACGGCCATATTACCATGAGTCGGTCATCATCTGAACGGTTTGAAGTAGTGACTAAAGAGTAACAAAGGGACTGGAATCACTCCCTCTGTAATAAGTCCCTAAGTTTACCGAGGGTGCTCGTTTCCGAGCGCCGGGGAGGAACAGTCGGACAATCCCGAAGTAAAATGAGATGAAGATCCGCAATACATGCATAGATTTCCTTCTCTTCGCCTCTGCGTTCTTCAGTAGTGTGAGGGGAACGAGTGGTTCCGATTTGCATAGGTTCTTCTCGTGAAAGACGTGTAGAGGGAGGTGCATCGAAGAAGGAGGGACAAGGGGCAATGGCACCACAACTCTTGATCTTGCGGCGCTCCGCTCGACGTCGGGACAGTCGGAAGTCGATCCGAAGTGTCGGTGATCAGATCTGCAAAGTTTAGGGGACGTTCAATACGTGCAAGTTCATCCTTCAACTCTTCTCGAAGACCCCTTCGAAAAATGGCATACTGGGCCTGTTCTGCCACCAGCTTCTGCTGCGACCTGCTTAAACGAGGTAATGTAGGACATCAGGTCAGCTCTTCCTTGCCTGATATCTAAGAGGTCCGCAGAGGCCATGTAGGTGCTTTCGGTTCGTAGAAATGTCTGTCTCATCAGGGTTTTTGAAAGCCTCATAATCCTGGAGAACCGGTTCGGTTCTGTTAACCAACGGGTGGCCCAAGCCAAGGCATTGCCAGACATTATGAGTTATTCATGTATCCCACCTTGCATGGCCCGTAGAAAAGGCATGAGCCCGAAAAGAAAAATGCAGGTGGCAGGCATTCCAAGAATTCTTGTAACTCTTAGGCGACCCATCAAACTTCCCGACACAAGTTGGCAAAGGGGGTAAATCAGCAGTGGGTGGATCTCGCTCTGCTACTCGTTGTTGTAGCGCAACGTTGGCGCTCTTGAGGTTTTGGACTTCCAAGTTCAGGCTTTGAACCGCCGCGATCAATTCCTGGACCTGTTGCGGCGTAGCCATATCTGATTCTGGGCGTTGCAAACTGTCAGTTTTGATCTAACTTATCCTCTTCTTCCGAATATGCCCCGGACTCCCCTTCCTCCCTTCCACCTCACCTTGAAGTTTCCGGCGTTGTGACAGCGTTGGGTTGTCTTCTGCTCGAGTCTTTACTCCTTTTTTTTGCAGATGAAGGCGACCAAGGTAGGACGCCACATGACACCCAAAGGGTGATCTGTGGCAGCCCTCCACAGTTGCCGAGTACTGGGAAAAAGCCCAATGGCATAAAAAACCCGGAGAGAATGAGATTTCCGTAGCTGAAGGAGCTCGAGTATTATGACTCCCAGAGGATACTGCAGTGAAGAAGGAACGGATCCAAACACAGCGGGGGTTGAAGTGCTGACAAGAAAGGCAGATAGCGGTACTCAGAAAGAGTGAACCCGTAAGTTACTCCAGCCAGAAATGGTAGGCAAGGCAATCCGAATAACAGGCAGTGGTCGATACACGGAGAGCAACAGGTAAATCAAGCAGGAATGGGCGAGGCAAGGCAATCCGATATGCAGGGCAAAAGTCGGAACCGGGAAATCAGTGGGAGAAAAGAAAAGAGGGAGAGAGGAAGGAGAACAAACTCCGCGAGGAGGAAGAACCAGGGTAGCCAGGAATAAGTAAACTGAAAGAAACGAAGGGAAAGCGTAACACGGAAGACGGACGAGGGTGGAAGGGAATATTAAGTGGATCAGAAAACAGGCGGGAGGAAAAAATGTAAGAAAACAGTGATAATTAGAAAGGGATTACCAAACGGAGATAGCGCAGGCAAGAGAACAGAACGAAAACTGTACGTTGCAACGCAACCCGACCCCGGAAGTGAAATGTATGAATACCGGTGTCTGGAGGCTGCAAGAACAACTAGACCGACACCTCACGTTTTCATTGGACGTGATGGTGCCAGCAAAGGCGGACGCAGTCTCCACCTATTCCACAGCCGCCAGATTCCCCGCGGTGTGACACAAACAGGGAGCTGTTGTATTTAGGTATGAAACTCCTTTTTGCAAAGTCTCTTTATCTGACAATGTTCTTGATGAAAGATTAATTACTAAGTTTCCTTCTGCTGTAATCTTGTTTTCGGTCCTTCTCTTTGCCTTTCTCTTCCCCCTCCTTGTTCTCCTCTGCCCACCTCAAAAAAAGGTTCTCTTCTTGTGTTTGAAGTACCCGTTGTTTCAGCTCTTGAGGTACTTGGTGGATTTTCTCTCTCCTGGTTTCCAGATTCTTTCTTAGTCTTTCCTCTAGAACTTGATGTTTCACTTGTGTTCTCTTATCTTGGTTTTCTTATTGGTGGTTCGTGCTTGTCCATCCAACTGTAAACTTCATCATTGAGATAATCATATATATATCCCTTTTAAACTTTCTGATCTTCTTTGTTTCTAGTTCAGTTTTATATCCGGCTTACTTTGTGTTGATATCTTCTAGAATTGCATCAACCTCTTCTCTGTTCAAACTTGCTACCAGTTCTTTTTCTATTTCTTAAATTTCAATGTTCAAATCTTTTAAATTGTTAGCAAGCTCTTATATTGTAAGCAAAATTAAATCAAGGGAGCACTTGTTATAAATCGCCTCCCATCTCCTTACAAATTCTTTACACTCTTTGCAAAGTGTGGGACGCAGCTGTATGCGTAGTCCCGTTGGGATGCGCTGATTTTTATAATATCTGCCCAAAGTTATAGCGTGAAGTTTACGATTTAATTTCTTTTCGGATCAAATATTCCAACAGTTTGATTCTTTTAGCTGGATCCTGTTTGGTTGATTTATCTGTGTTAAATTCGGATTCGTTGATAAGGCCAAGTATTTTGTCTGCCTGTTCTGCGGTAAAACCTAGGTTTTCTGCTTTTTACGTTGTCAAAGATTCTATATCTGCAAATGACATATTTTGCCTTAAAATATCTTTAATTGTACAAAAAATATATTTTTTCCCTTTTTGAACAATGTTTTCTGGTGTGCCTCCACCTCAAATGTGTCGAACGAAAATACATATATATATAGAGCAGGGGTCGGCCCCACATTTAGATCTTCTCAAATTTAATCAATTCTTTCTATTTATAATACTTGATTGCAACTTTAACCTGGGGCTGTCAGAAGGTAATGATCCCATGACACACGGATCATAAAAAATACAGAACGGGGAAAATGCGGTAAGATTACCTCATAGTTTCTGACGCTTTCAGTTAGCTCACTCAAAGCAAAAAAATATATTGATGCATTTTAAATGCTGTATTTTTCATCACTTTTCTTTTCTTCTTTCATTCTATTCATACAAAATATACGTTTTTCAAAAAAAGTAAGCAAAAGTTCTTGTGTAAAATACAGGCAATGTTTTAATTCACATTCCTGTTAAATTGTTACAAAAATGTGGCGTTTTTCTAGGCAGAAAAAAATAAAGTGGTGAGTTCAGACTGTCCCGCCCTCCCATTGCCATGGGAGGGTGGGACGCAAGGCGTACGTGCGCCGGCTTGTCCGAGTCGGAACACGACGCCTAGCATTTGTCTCTGTGACAACCCATAAATACAGTCCTTTTATGGTTTCCTGATAAGAAAGATCAAAACAGCAAAGGTAAGAGCAGATTGTGTAAGATTACGCGTTCAATTATATTTTAAACAAACGCGAAGAGTAACAATAGATGTCCACCTTGCAGGCACTGCTTCCAAGGTTATATACGGGCGGCTGTCCGTATGCTGAGTTACAAGTGTCAGCCAAGTAGAATACTTTACAGAGGTATGAATAAACAAACATCAATTAATGTAATTACAGACATTTGCCGTTAGTGTACTGTTGTGCACATTTAAATAGGTGTTGATTGAGATTATTTCTTTTGTTTTAACTGTGGTGACGACTTGTCTAAAAACAATGTGCATATTGGTACGTATATATTTTACTGTTTTGTTGTAAACTGATTATCATTGTTTGTATGGCTTTATTTGTGTATATATATGATTACATTGAGAAAATCTGAATGTGGTACCCACCCCAGCTCTATCTATATGTACTCTCCCCACCCCCCAAAGGAAGCCACAATGGATTTCTGGGACACCTACGTGGTAATTGTGCCCTTTGAAACTCTGAATGGACCAGGAGGCAGAATATCACATGCTCGTCGGACTTCTGCCTGTGCTCCAGGTTGACACAATAGATCCTAGGACACCTACGTGTGACTTTTGGAAAATCACCTCCCCTCAACTTCTACTGGGGCGCTTCAAAGCCAACTCCAGAGCAGCCTTGGAAGTTATGCCCTTACTTGATAGACAATGCATCTGGCTCCAAAGGCTATTGTATTAATACATTTCAAGACTTTTTTATCTCCGAAATTGGACAACGCAAGTTTCAGAATCTAGATGCAATTTTGGTGGCTTTAATTTAAGACGTGGTAGCCTTCACTGACATATTGAGGACAGAAATGGCAGAGAATTGGATATTCTGAGGAAAGTGTATATGATACCACTTTGAAATGTAATTCTCACATGCCTTATGATAATATATACACATGTATAAAGTTCTAGAAACGTGCCTTATGATAATATATACACATGTATAAAGTCCTAGAAACGTGAGAATTGGACTGCCATGCTCTGTGTGAAATATGTAACCTGCCTATGTAATTTGCCAAAATGCCACAACTGTACAAATGTGTGATTTGTGTTAAGATTGATTTTGGCAAAAGGACTGTGGGATAGCTTTGTATCTCATAAAACACAACCCCTGGAGGAGGTGACCGATATAGGCTGACCTTTCCGGTTCTTGGGGGGTAGGTCTAGCTTAGTTCTGCCCAGCAATAAACCCAGTGATGTCACCCACTTTATATAAGGGGTCGGAGCTCACAGGGACAGGACACTCTCTCCTGAATTTCCAGCAACTGCGTATCCAGACATTCCAGATCCATCTTTGCAAGATTCCAGACCCTACTGCCAGGCCAAAGCATAGCTGATCCTATCCCAGCAAGGCTATTGATCCAGAAACCCCAATAACAAAGGGGAAAAAGCTTTGGTATCCTTTTGGCAGTCTCCTGTGACCAGATCGGCTTTTTTTGCCCACTACCTGCATGCCCACTGTACCCTTGCCATCCAGTGACCAGACTTGCCCAGCTGTTTGCTGTAAGGGGCGCCCGTTGTGCTGTGACCAGAGCCCTTTGAGTCCAGAACCCGGTTGGATGTCCCAAATCCCAAACTCAAGTGTGGATTGTGAGTATTTCCCCATCCCATAGCAACACATAGCCTATCCCATCTTGACCCTTTGTCTTTGTCCTATGTTCTAAGTAATCCTAGTCATACCCTGGTAACTTGTTTAAAACTGTTAGAATTCTCTGTGTATCATGTCCTTGATTTCCTAGTGTTAGCACCATCTTTCCATTCACCCCATCTTGTAACTCCTTAGCAATATTTTGAATAATTTAATTAATTTCCACAGAAAGAGACACGTGGCATGAAGGGGGTTAATGCGGCCGCTTAATCTGTTTCATGGGCAGCACTATCTTCTTCATAATCTAGTTTAAGTAAAACGTGTCCTTTTTCTTACCAAACCGATTTTCTCTTTTTAACTGCTTTATTTTACCAAAACTGAAAATCTCATCCACGTATTCAGCTATAGTCACTCTTTCACTTCTATATTGTCCCTGGGATGTGCATCTATCACCCAGCCTAAAGACCGCATTCCGATTCAGTATATTTCACCCATTTGTTTTGACATTTAAAACTGCAAAAAGTGTAAATTGCAACTTTTCCACGTGTGATTTTGACTTCCCTGTGTTCTCAATTTTAAGTTGCTTTTGAACTGTATGCTTTTGTTATACTTTGCCTTATAGTTGCTAGTGATATAACATCCCTGATACCGTGATAAAACATATGTACATCACTATTTAACCACACATATAATTCATCATTTATCAAAAATTCCGAGTGGCATTTTATGCCATTGCAAATTTGCCTCTTATTTTGTGAGGGAAGGTCGGATTTTGATTCTGTTTGCTGCCTCAGATCCCTGACTCCCTGCTGCTTCTTTGTATCCACAGAATTCGATAAATTGGGGTTTGCAGGAACATTGCAGGGGGAAACCTTAACTCAGGTGCTATCTACCCGAATAGAAAAAGGGTTCCTATTAATGTGTGCTTTGGAAATTTTCTTGTAGAAGGTTACCCAAGTGTATTTCAGTGATTTTCATAGTCATTATCACCCCATTGGTGATCGCTGCCCAATATAAAATTGTGTGATTTCCTTTGAAATTAAAATGAATAAATATTGTATTACCACCCACCGGCCTGGTTCATGGTCCATTGTGATCCGGGGTATTTGTAAAAGGAGGTGTGAGACGGGTTGAGTATCAGCTCAATTCAAATCCGTAGAAAATAAAGAAAAAGTATTCTCATTGAGCACTACATCCTAGGCTAAGACCAAGGGTCCTGGTCCGGTGGGTGACGCCCAATTGGAATCCTTCACAACCTATCTCATACCCCAGGCTATGCACTGGCGTTCGTGTGTGCAGTAGTGATATTATCTGTATAAGCTTCACGATGAGGATGGATGGGAGATCTGTCATGGCTTCCTGGCAAAGACCAGGAGGGAGTGCTACCGGAGGTTGGTGGCTTGGATCAACCAAGAGAAGGCCTCTGACGTGGCCTCCGGGGCACAGTCACGCCTCGGCCAAGACCGGCAGGTCCCATGAGTATGCCCCCTCTGAGAAGAAGAGGTCAATGTCCTTTGAGGATGCTCCTTCCAAGGGGATCCAAAAGAAGGCAAAACACCACGCTCCATCTGCTTCCTCGAAGGTCGGCGCAGCTGCGGGATGCCCGTCAGCGGCTCCCTCGTCTTCGTCACCATCAGTGGCAAGGGCCCCATCGACAACTTCATCTACTAAGACCACCACTTCATCGAAACCTCATCAATGAACACGGCAACCTTGACGATCGATTCGTCGACAAGCTTCTTGTCGATTACCTTGATGACCCCATTGATGAAATCAGCCCTCCCTTCTTCAACGAGAGGTTCAGCAGCGACCATCATTTCCACATTCACAACAACGACAATGCCAAGGGTGTCTTTGCCTGCAAGACCACAGTCGCAATACCGACCACACCTCCTCAGCGGCAGTGCCCATTTTGCAGATCCCCATCATCGCCTACTTCCCGTAGGGCTCTGGCAGGGTGAGGGAGTTACTACCTCCATCGGACTTCCTGCCAAAACCAGTGAGGGTGTCTCCTTCAGCTCCTGTGGGGTCGGCAAGAAAATCTCCTTGCATCTATTCCAGTTCTGAGGATGACCTGCCTGAGGGTTTCTACTCAGGCCATGAAGGGGGCCCGCGGCCCATGTCTCAAGCGGGATCTCTGTGTCATGAGCCATACCAGCCGTTTTCCCCTCGAAGGGGTTTCAGACCGACTCCTGACCCAGCTTCACTGTTCATACCCCAACCGCACCCAGGGGTATGTCGCTGGACATCCTCACCACTCCGCACACTTTGGTGGTGGAAAATCAGCCGAGGCTACCTGCTGCTCCTGCACCTCGTCCGGTCCGCAGTCCTCCCAGGCCACCAGTCAGGGGTCCTCCCAGGCCAAAGAGTCAGCCGATGCCACCTGTTGCATCTGGATCTGGACTTGGAGCCTTGACCCAGTGGAGGAAGAGCCAGTGCGCATGGATCCTGGCACGGACACAGATACAACGGCTACTCATACTGACGAGTGCGAAGATTATGTCCCCACAGACAGGGAACCACTGGATGTTGTCGAGCCCAACTGGGCTTCGCCACCAGACGAAGTTGGCTCCTTCCACGCCATCATCTCAAAGGCATCCAAACTCTTCAGTCTGGTGCCAGAAGAAAAGAAGGAGGGTTTTCTCTTTCAGCACTGTGAGTCCTCAAGGAAGACCCGTGTGGCGTTTCCATTGTTGGATGATGTTTGGGATGAGGGATTGGCCCTAAGGAAAACACCAAGTACCACGCCATCCAAGCGGGACAGACTGGAGAAGAAATACAGGGTCCCAGGACCCCTCCCAGGTGTCTGGGGTCACGCCCTTCTCTGGATTCGGTTGTGTCTACCACAGCCAGGAAGCGCTCCTTCAATCCCTCGTTTTCGTCCATGGTGCCCCTGGACCAAGAGGGCAAGAAGCTAGATGCGGTTGGCAAGCACATCATCTTCAACACAGCTTCCACTGTCAAGGCTGCCAATGCCCTCGCCATCCTGTCTCGTTACGACAGGGAGCTTTGGTACAAGCTCGGGCCGATACTGGATTTCCTTCCTGATGACAAGAAGGTCAAGGCTAAAGCCCTGGCCCTTTTTCACGAGAGTGCATTGGCTTTGGATCACGCCATTATGGTGGCGCTGGACATAGCGGACTCAGGGTTCTGCCAGATGGGGAATGGTGTGGCCCTTCGGCGCCAGGGATGGCTGAAGGCCACAAACCTTCGAGCGGATGTACAGTCCAAGGTCGTTGACATGCCTTTTGATGGAGAAAACCTGTTCGGGAAGGCATTGGATGAGGCTCTCCAGTCTATCAAGACCGACACGGAGACGGCACGCAAGGTCGTCCTTTCGTTCCCCAAGGGAAAGTGTCTCCATGTCCCCCAAGGGGTACACAACCCACTATCATCTGCCCTCCCGCTCCACCACCCAGGAAACCTACAGGGGCCACTCCCAGGCCTACGGCAGCAGAGGCCAGCGTCCTTGTCCACAGGCGAGGATGCAGACAATCAAGCAGGCCTAAACCGGCCATGAATACGCGCCCCCCCTTTTGCACTCCAGTGTGAGGCCGGCTATCGAGCTTTGTTGATCAGTGTAGAAAGATAACCACAGACAAAAGGGTGCTGGATGTTGTTAAGACGGATTTCCGAACTCTGACCTGGTGGGCAGAGGTTCAGAAAGTCAGCCTAGTTTCTTGGGACAGGGTAACCTTCTGCACAAGCCAGACCAATCAAGGTAGCATTAGCGGCAGTCAAGCCTATGTCTCATGCTAGGCGTTTCGCAGGAGAATGCATGCCCAAATAAGGACTGACCCGGGTCCGCTTGACCTGGGGAAGGTGAAGGGGCAAGATGGCCAAAGGACAGGACTCAGAACCTCGTGGCATGGCCATTTTGGAGCCAGGCCACCTTTCTGTGCCAAATGCGGTTAATGCGGTTTGCATGGCCAGAAAGGGTTAAAAATACATGAAAAGGTAAGCTGCCACCAGCCGTGTCCATAGCACATCCGCACTTCTCCTAAAAAATCTTTCGAGAGTATCTAGGGCCTTTGGGCATGACTAAGAGACCCAGGTGCACTGTATGGTAAGAACATTGTGCACTTGCAACATGTTGCTAAAAAGTTGCAACACTGACAAAGACTAAGGGAAACAAAGTCTCCCAGTACTAACTGTCTTTAAGGGCATGTCAGTTTCCCCATAACAAAGTGAGCGAAAAGCCCAGAGGAGTGCAGCATAAGGCTATGCTTCTCTGGCAAAGTCAGACTATGGTGTTTAAACTAAGCAAAACGTTGGAGGGGGACGGGGGGTTCACAAATGGAGGGAAAATTACACATGAAATGGAAATCTTTCCTAACACTCGCCCCTTCCAGACCAAGGACAGGGGGAATTAATCCACCCCTGGATGAGTCTCATGTTCAGGTTGGTTAGACATTCTGGACAACCCATCAGCATTGCTATGTTGGACACCTGGCCTATGCTCAATAGTGAAGTCAAAGCCTTGCAGATTTATGGACCACCCGAGCAACTTTGGATTCTCTCCCTTTATGTTCATTAGCCACTTTAACGGCTTATGGTCAGTTTGCACAGTGAAGTGGGTCCCATAGAGGTGGGGCCTCAGCTTCCTTAGGGCCCACACAACAGAGAAACATTCTTTCTCTACTGTGGACCATCTGAGCTCTCTGCCCTTAAATTGTCGACTAATGAAGCCAATAGGGTGTTCCTTACCCTTCTCATATACTTGTGATAGTACAGCTCCTATCCCTGTGTCAGAGGCATCTGTCTGCACAATAAAAGGTCTTTGATAATCAGGGGCCGTGAGGACAGGGGCCTGGCACAAGGAGTCTTTTAAGACATTGAAGGCCTTCCCAAACTCTTCAGGCCAAGTTACCTTATTGGGTTTCTTAGACATTGTGAGAGCAGTCAGAGGGGCAGCTATGGTGCCATAGTCTGCCATGAAATTCCTGTAGTACCCAGTGAGTCCTAAAAATGCTCTCACTTGCGTTTGAGTAGTGGGGGTAGGCGAGTCTTGTACTGCTTGTACTTTACTGGGTAGAGGCTGTATCCTCCCATCACCTACTTCATGTCCAAGGTAGACCACTGAGCCTTGTCCAATCTGGCACTTACTGGCCTTTATGGTCAAGTGGGCCTTGTGAAGAGCCTGCAACACAATCATAAGGTGTTTCACATGATCCTCCACAGTGGCACTGAAAACTGGTATATCATCCAGATTTGCAAGACAGAATTCATCCAACCCATTAAGGACATGATTCACAAGCCTCTGGAAAGTGGCAGGTGCATTCTTCAACCCAAAAGGCATTACCGTGAACTGGTAAAGACCCTCTGGTGTTGAGAAAGCTGTCTTCTCCTTTGCATGTTCTGCAAGAGCTATTTGCCAATAGCCTGCAGTCAGGTCAAATGTGATGAGGTATTTGGAAGCACCCAAAGTATCCACTAGCTCATCTGTTCTAGGCAAGGGGTGTGCATCTGTCTTGGTGACAGCATTCAGAGACCTGTAATCCACATAGACCCTCAACTCAGACGTACCTGCCTTTGGCACGAAAACCACAGCGCTAGAACAAGGACTACTAGAGGGTTCAATCACCCCAAGATCCAACATTTTGTTGATCTCTGTCTTAATGTAAGACCTTACTTTGTCTGACATTCTGTATCCCCTACTTTTAGTAGGTACACTATCTCCTTTGTTAATGCCATGTTTGTGCCAAGGTGTCAAACCAGGAGACTGTGAGAACAAGGGGGAAAATTACCTCAGCAAACTTTTCACCTCAGCTTGTTGATCAGAAGTCAGGTGAGGGGCTACTTTGACACCCTCAACAGAGCTATCTGAAGGTCTGCCCTGGAACAGGTCACAGGTCAGGGAGAGGTTCTGATTCCTCCTCTTCAACATCTGAAGCCAGCAGCAGTGCAGCTATTTCCACTCTTGGGATGAAAGCCTTCAGCCTATTTACATGGAACACTTTTAGAGCCTGTCCAGCCCATTCCAAGGTCCACTAAATAGTTGTCTCACCCAGTGCCTCCACCACTGTGTATAGGCCTGACCATTTGTCCTGTAAAGCTCTCGGCCTTATTGGATTCATGATCAGGACTCTCTGACTTGGAGTAAAATTAACGAGGGCAGCCTTCTGGTCATACCAGTGTTTCACCAGGCCTTGTCCTGCCTTTAATTTCTCACTAGCCAAACCCATTAGGAGTACCATCCTCTTTCTGAGTCCTAGCACATAGTCGACTATATTGGTAGTTACAGAAGGTGAGGGCATCTCCCACCCTTCCTTGATTATGGCTAAGGGTCCCCTCACAGGGTGACCAAACAGAAGTTTGAAGGGGCTGAAGCCAACACCCTCCTGGGGTACTTCTCTGTAGACAAACAGTAAGCATGGCAACAGAAGATCCCACTTTCTTCTTTGGGGTTCTTCCAGAGCCCCAATCATACTTTTTAAGGTCCTGTTAAATCTTTCTACTGGACCATTGGTTTGTGGATGGTATGCAGATGAAAACTTGTAAGTGACATCACATTACTTTCGCATCGCCTGCATATACTTGGACATAAAGTTGCTGCCTCTGTCAGACACAACTTCTTTAGGGAAGCCAACCCTAGTAAATATGCCAAGCAAAGCTTTTGCAACTGACTTGGCAGTCACAGTCTTCAATGGGATGGCTTCAGGATACCTGGTGGCATAGTCGACAAGCACCAGGATAAGACTATTGCCTGCAGTGACTTTCTACTTGCACCCCCATCTTGGGCCAGTAGAAGTATATGGATAACCTTTGCTTGGTTCTCTTGATACCAAGGTGACCAGCAAGGGGCACTTCATGTGCCTGCTGCAAGAGGAAGGCTCTTACAGCAAGGGGAAAGACCAACCTCCTATGGTCTCCTTCTGTAGACTCTATGGACTCACTGTAGAGGAGCCCACCTTCTCAATAAATGCTGTGCTTCCTAGGAGGTTCACCCTCAAGCTGGGAGCAGGCCTGTCTCCTTAGGCCTTCCAGGGATGGACACTCACGTTGGCCCTTACTGAACTCAACCCTGTCAGGACCACCTTCTACTAGCAAACTTTGTAGTTCAGGATGATCATGGAGGATTGAGGATTTCAGGTAACACCTCTTCCTCCTCATGTTCAGGTGTGCAACCAACTACCTCCACCTCAGTGGTAGGTGAGTTTGGGGGGAATATTTTCTTTCCATCTTTTGTCTTTCTTGACTCCTTTAGCCTTGGGTTTCACCCTTTGGCTTGGGCTGGGCATTGGATTTGGCCAGTGCAGCCCTTATTTGTGACCTTGTGCAGGGTCTCCCTGCTGTGTCTCCCACAAGCCCTACACCTCTTAGATCATTCCCCAGCAAGGCCTTTCCTGGGACATCTCTCTGAATGCTCATTGGAATCCTCACCACTGTACCATATATAGTAAGATTTTACAGGCATAACTGGAAACTTGAGAGGTGGGCCATCAGCCAATTTAGTGAGGTCCGGAGGAGCTCTGGCAACCTCCTCTGGATCTACCAAGGTAGTATCCACCACAGTTCTGCTGCACCCACTATCCCTAAGGGCAGGAGTATCAACTCCATTGATCAGCACACTGGCCATAAAGTAGTGCTTGGTATTATCAGGAATCCTAGCATAATCTTCTGAGACTTTAGGCTCCCAGGAATCCTGGGAAACTAAAACTACCTCAGAATCTATCCCACTGGGGAAGGAGTCTGAGGAGAAGGATGCCCCTGTAATCTCTTCTTCCTCATAGAAGGAGAATGCCAGATTAGCAGAGTGGACCACCAAGATTATGACCTTACATCTGGGGTCCCCTGTCACATGATCACTTGCTCCGCAAGCCACATAAGATCCACTGGGTCTTGGGACATAGGGTGGCTTACTGTAACCAGAGTTCTGTTTTGGAGGATAACCTCCACTACCCTGTGTGTTCTCTTGTGACTTACCCTTAAATTACTCTTTGTGACTTTTTGGGGAGGAAGATTTATCAGACCCACCACCCTCCTTATCGTTAGACTTTTCCCCCTCCTCCTGCTTACCAGTATGAGTCTTGTCCTTATCGGACACTCTATGCGAAAGCCACACACCTGCTGCTATGGCCAGTTTCTTAGGATCTAACTCATTTGAATCTGCCAAATGCTGCTTAAGCTCAGGGAAACAAGATGCAAAAATATGTTCAAGCATGACAAGACATATCATACTCTCAAAGGTGGAGACCTTATAACCTTCAACCCAGCCAGTCAAGTGCTTTAAAGAATCAGTCACATGACATCCAAGTAACTCCTTCTTTCTTTCTTCAGCCTGGCAATGTGAAATTCAAGCTCCTTTTGCCTAAACTGCAGCTCTTGCTTATTGAATTCCAACATGGCCTCACCATCAGCACTTGCAGAGTGAACATTAGACATTGCATCCTCCCTATCCTCATTGGCACCATGAATGAGGGCAGCGACAGAACTGTCAGTTCTGCCAGTGGAAGCTGCTCCACCTCCTTCTGCACTCTCATCAGAGGTTATGGCACTGAGTTGCAACTCTTGCCATTCCATGATTTTCTGAATCATTTCCAATTTTGTGCCTTGCGCAAGTAAACCTCTCTCAGCACATATCTTTCTCAATGTTTCTGACTTAGAAGCATTTAAGGTTATAAAGGCACTTGTTTCCATTATATTAGATAGGTCTATGGCCTTTACAGTTATCACTACTCAGTTACTATGTGTCCTGGGTAGGGGTAATCTGAAATGCCTTCACTAGTGTGCAACACTGGATACCTTCAGTCCTATCCCACCGCTGTACACCAATTTGTTAAAACGGATTTCTGAACTGTGAACTGGTGGGCAGAGGTTCAGAAGGTCAGCCTAGTTTCTTGGAACAGGGTAACCTTCTGGAGAAGCCAGACCAATCAAGGTAGCATTGGCGGTGGTCAAGACTAGGTCTCAGGGGGGGTGAGGGTGACTGAAAGTCCTCAATGAGCACACAGAGCAAAGTACACTTACAAATCACTCCCAGTCAGGTGCATATACAAAACTTATATGTACATTTATTTCAAGGCCTTTGAAAGTTAACCGCACAATAATAATCACAGTAAGACTTTTAGATCAATACAATCCTATTTAAATACATATATACAAGACCAAGTGGCCTAAAGGGTTAATGCACTCAATGGGCCTACAACCTAAAAGGGGAAGTAAGCAGGTAGTGCAAAGAGTCTTTAGGCAATTCAGCATCAAATACAATCCTAACTGAAAGGCAGTCCAGTCCCTAAGATGAGGGGAGCCTATTGCTCAAATGTACTTGCAATGCTGGCACACGCGGTAGTGCAGATGGGCGAAACGGGGTCTCTTAAGGGGGCTGTAGCAGCTCAGGAAGGCATGTGAGGTGATGCAGAATAAGTTCCCACTATTTGAGGAGGGTCTTCACAACAAGGCAGATCAATTTCCAAGACTCAGGAATAGTTTGCTAGTTTGCACTAGCAGTGGAAAGGAGAGAGACCCTTAGGGGCCACTTGTGCGTAAAAGGGGTTGGATGCGCTAGGGGCCACCGGTAAGGGCTGTTGGTACTTATCGCCCCTAGGTCACTCCAGACCAAACTTCGGCAGTCGAGTCCACTTTGGGTGCAGGTTCAAATGTGGCAATTTCTGCAGCTCTGCGGCTTTCAGCGGCGAAGATACAGTGATGATTCCCAAACGGGACAGTGGCGATTTCTCCGCTCTTGCTGGATGGATCAGGCCAGTTCCACTGCAGCAGGCTTCACGGCCAAGAGGGGCACAAATGCAGCGCACCTGCAAAGTTCATCACCACAGCTAGGCGACACGGTAACCGTGTTCACTCCGGTTCAGGCTCTCGCTCTTTACTCCAGACCTGGGAATGCCAAGTGTATGAAATTCAGTGTGAGAGTGCCGTGTATACAGAGCTAGCGACGTACCAAGTTTCAAGGGTCTTCTCGAAACGGCAGCAGTATCAGGGCAAAGGTCCTGCTTAAGCTGGTCAGCCCACTGGTTGGCACTGGGACACTTCCAAGAAGGCTTACTTGCAGGGCTTGGTGAAGGTGCCGAGAATAGTTAGTCCCACTATTCCAATGGGTCGAAGCGTCCTCGCAGACCTTCTAAAATGACCAGATGCAGAGGGGTCCAGCGGGCTCAGGGTGCCAAACCTTCCAGCAGGCCACCAGCTTGTTCCTCAACTCGGCTTCTTAGTTTCAGGATACTTGGATCCTATCCTTCGTTCAGTGAGAACTCCAGAGATCGTCATGGTATGGCTGTTTGGGGCCCTCTCTTATCCAAAGTCTCCTTCGCGCCAAAACGAAGGGGACCCAATGGGAGATCTGCTAACATACAGGCACACCATACGTGGACCAATCACGGACCGAGGTGGTCCCAGGCATTCACCACACTCCAGACTCTCTGGCATCCAGGATATGTATTGGACTCAGACAGTCCAGCCCACATCCTGGAACACACACACAAGGCATGCAGAAACCCGCAAAAGCTTGGCGTTTTGCGGGAGAATGCATGCCCAAACAAGGACTAACCCGGGTTGGCTCGACCTGGGGAAGGTGAAGGGGCAAGATGGCAAAAGGAAAGGACAAAGAACCTCATGGCATAGCTATTTTGGAGCCAGGCCACCTTTCTGCACCAAACACGGTTAACGCGGTCTGCATGGCCAGAAAGGGTTAAAAATACATGAAAAGGTAAGCTGCCACCAGCCCTGTCCATAGCACATCCGCACTTCTCCTAAAAAATCCTTCGCGAGTATCTAGGGCCTTTGGAAATGACTAAGAGACACAAGTGCACTGTATGGTAAGATACATTGTGCCAGTACTGACTTTCTTTAAGGGTATGTCAGTTTCCCCATAACAAAGTGAGCAGAAAGTCCAGAGGAGTGCAGCATAAGGCTGTGCTTCTCTGGCAAAGTCAGACTATGGTGTTTAAACTAAGCAGAAAGTTGGTGGGGTTCACTTTCTGCTTAGTTTAACCAACCCAGGCCACCCGCACTTAACCTATTCTTTGACAGCTTACATGATCTAGATCTACATCAGCTTGTCAACACCCCTACACACAAGTTAGGCAATACGGTAGACCTGATTTTTGCTAATAAAACACTATTGACTATACAGCCCATAGAACCCATACTATGGTCTGGTCATCTGGTGGTGCCCTGCCTACTTGAAGCACCTGTGCGGCTGCCAAAGATCCCCATGGCGCAAATTTGGCGGCGCCCATGGCGCTCCATTGATACCCAGAGCATGACATCCTTAATTAATGTTAAATGCAGGTCTGGTCCTGCAGCCTCGCTCTCCCTCCTCTCCCAGGCCTTAGCAGAAGCTGCCAATATGGTGGCTACTCCGCGTTTGATCCAATCCTGCACTACCCTCAGAACCCAGAATCTAAAAGCTGCACGACTTAAATTAAGACAGGCTGAGAGACAATGGCGCAAAGCCTATGATCACACCCAAAAGAAACTATATAAGGCATGCTTAACAGAATACTCAGCAGCCATTAAAACAGCCAAAGTGGCGTATATTGCCGAAATAATCGAGTCATCTCTATGTCAACCCAGAGCTCTTTTTGCTGCAGTGAACTCACTGGTCAGGTCCAAATAAATGTACTCCCAAGTCCCACCTACTCAGGAATTATGTGATGCTCTATCTCAGTATTTTATTGCAAAAATCAATACTATTCACCAGAACATCTCCACGTCACTTGCCACCTCTACTTCTATGGAAAAACATTCTCCTCCTGCTGTGGTTTCTGCTAACCCAACAGGCTGGTCTGTTTTCCCTAGGTTCTCAGAAGAATCAGTACTTACTGCCATTTCTAGAATTAAATAATGCTCTCCCCCGGACGTTGTTCCGCTGGCAGTGATGAAACAGATCGCCCCGGCTCTTCTCACGGAAATCAGGGCAGCCATCAATAACTCTTGCCAATCTGGACTGGTGCCTCAAGAACTGAAGACTGCTAGAGTGATTCCTCTCTTGAAGAAACCCTCTCTTGATCCAGCTACCTTATCTAATTTCTGTCCTGTTTCTCTTCTTCCTTTTATGTCCAAATTGTTAGAATCACTGGTGTCACCTTTACTCTCCACATTCCTTGAATCCTCATGCTTGCTCGACTCTGCCCAATCTGGGTTCCGACCAGGTAGAGGCACAGAGTGTGTTCTGGTCGCCGTCCAGGATGATATGGCCAGGATGGTGGACGCAGGTGGAGTGGGGGCTCTGATTCTGTTAGATCTCTCAGCAGCTTTCGACACTGTCGACCACCCCATCCTGTTGTCCCGCCTTGCCCAGATGAGAATATCTGGGCAGGTACTAGCCTGGTTCATCTCTTTCCTGGTGGATTGTACCCAGACTCTCGTTATGCCACCCTTTTCTTCTTTCCCCTGTCATCTCAGTTGCAGAGTACCACAAGGATCCTCATTTTCTGTGATTCTGTTCAATATCTATATCTGGGCCCTTGTGTGTCACATCCTCTCCTTTGGCGTCAGGTGCTATTCGTATGCGGACGACACTCAGATCCTGATCCGTTTAGACCTTGATCAGGCTGAGGTGTCATTGTGGCTGCGTAGGTGCCTGGCGCCCGTGGGAGAGTGGATGGACCACAACTGGCTCAAATTGAACGGAGACAAGACTGAGGTGATGATAGTGGGCTGTCCTCCCGACCCCTCATTCTGGGTGTCTTCTTTCTGGCCTTCCTCCTTGGGCCCCCCTTCCACCCCGGCGGACAAGGTTAAAAACCTTGGGGTAGTACTGTCAGCCTCCTTGTCTATGGACAAACAAGTAACAGCTGTATGATCAGCCAGCCACATTCAACTAAAAACATTAAAAAAGGTGCTTCCTATGATCCCTGCCCCGCTGCACCCCCCTGTGGTGGCGGCTATGGTGAACTTGTGACAGGATTACTGTAACTCCCTTTACCTGGCTCAACCTAAGGCAGTGATCCACTCGCTGCAATGACTCCAAAATGTGGCCACTCATGTTGCCACTGGCTCCCCATATGGTGCCCATATATCTCTGGTTCTCCGAGCCTTGCACTGGCTCCCAGTGACTCAACGTGTTAACTTTAAGGCACTTCGCATTGTCCACCGTACTCTACATGGCCAGGGGCCTGAATACCTCCAGGTGAAATTCATGGCTTACACTCCCCGCCGGTCACTGTGCTCCGCCTCTGCTGATTTGCTAGCGGTTCCCATATACAAACGTGCCCAGATCTGAGGACGTGCTTTCTCTGTTGCAGCTGCAGAGCTGTGGAATGAACTCCCAAGGACCATCAAGAAAATCCCTAACTACCTAGCCTTCAGAAAGGCTGTTAAAACTTTCCTTTTCAAGGCTTGCTTGGTTCTTGGCTAGGAACTCATCACTCTAGCGCCATGATACCCCTGTGTGACCGTGCGCTTTACAAGTGGACATAACATAACAACTGGAGGGGAAAATTACACATGAAATGGAAATCTTTCCTAATAGATGTTCTTCAGCAAGGGCATGCTTTGGAATTTCAAGACAGGTGCCCACGCATTCCTCCTGTCGCACGTCAAGAACTTCACATGACCCAGCTGCTACAGGAGGTTCAGGACATGTTGAGAAAAGGGGCAATAGAGCCAGTCCCTCAGCGCCTCCTGGGCTCCGGAGTGTATTCCAGATACCTTCTGGTACAGATGAAGTCAGGAGGGTGGCGACCGATCATAGATTTACAACGCTTAAACAAGTACATGGTCCCAAAAGTTCCGGATGGTCACGTTGCAGCATGTGCTCGACCAGGTGGAGGAAGTGGATTTTCTGGCAACTCTGGACGTGGAGGACACATACTTCCACATCCCCATTCATCAAAAACATTGGAGGTTCCTGAGTTTTTTAGTCCAGGGTCAGCACTACCAGTTCAAGGCCCTGCCCTTTGGCCTGAAATCGGCTGAGAGGGTATTCACAAAATGCTTGGCCCCTGTAGCGGCGCACCGATGCCGCAAGGGCATATACGTCTGCCCTTAACTCGACGACTGGCTCATTCGTTCCCGCTCTCAGGCACTGGTGACCCAGCACACAGCGGAGACCATCCAACTACTGACTTTGCTAGGATTCTCGATCCACCATCCAAAGTCCTGCGTGGTGCCATCACAGAACACTCTGTTCCTGGGTGCCTGACTAGTTGCATGTCTGGTAACCCCCTTGGAGGAGTGGGCGAAGGCCATCCTAGGGAAAGTTAAGCGGCTGTCGGCAGTGTCCATCGTGACAGTACAGTCCATCAAGTCTCTCTTGGGCATGATGTCTTCCTGCCTCCACCTGGTCCCCCTTTGCAGTCTACAAATGCGGCCTCTCCAGGAATTCCGAGCAGACAGGTGGCAGCAGTTCACAGGCACTTGGACAGACAAGATCGCCCTCAATCGGGCATTCCTGCAGGTTCTGCAATGGTCGGCGGTGCATTCGCATCTCACTTAAGGTCTCCCCTTTCGGATTCCACCATACCAGGCCACGGTAAGCATGGACACCTCTCTAGAGGGTTGGGGAGCCCACAAAGGGCAATCTCATGCCAGAGGAGAAGATCTTGCACATAAATGTCCTGGAGCTCTAGGTGGTCTTCTCTGCCCCTCAAGTGGTTCCAGCCGCAGCTACAGGAGAAGGTGGTGTGGATCTTCACAGACAACACCACCACCATAGTCAACATCCGGAAGCAGGGCCGGAAGCGCTCCCCCGCTCTCTCCCTGGAAGCCCAATCACTGTGGTGCTGGGCCATTTTTCAGGACATGTTCCTCATCTTCTTTCATCTGGCAGGCACCAAGAACACCATTGCAGACTCGCTCAGCAGGGAGCTGCAGTCCTGCCACGAGTGGGAACTTCAACAACCACAGGTGTCTCATCTCTTCAGCAGGTAGGGCCCTCTGCAGATCGACCTCTTTGCGACAGCTGCCAACTCCAAATGCCGGACGTTTGCAAGCACCCATGAAACATGCTCTCACTGGACGCCTCCGCTCCAGTAACGTGTGATCTGCATACTCAGATGTTGCCTTTGCAGGATGATCTTTATAGTGCCAGCGGGGCCGCAGCAGATCTGGTACCCGGACCTTCTCCATCGATACGTGGATCTATCCATACGGCTGCCCCCACTTCCTGACCTGCTCTCCAGAGAAAACAGAACAATACTGCACCACAACCCAGCATCTCTGAGCCTCGGGCCAGGCCCCTGCGGCCCTAGAGTTTGGACATTATTCCCTGCCGCTGGAGTGCAAGAAGATCCAGAGCTTTTTCTACGTTGGGTTGTTACAGTCACAAATGGAAGCGCTTCCCGGTCTGATGCAGGACTAAGAGGAATACGCCTCTGCAGGTAACAGCCCGCTGCTCCTCCTGTATCTGCTCTCGCTGGCCAAGGCTGGGCTGGCTCACACCTCCATCAAGGTTAATCTGGCTGCCATATCCCGATACACCCGGGGACCAGGCAAGCTCTCCCTGTGGTCGCACAGGCTCGTCAAGGAGTTCCTCAAGGGCCGCCGGTGATGGCTCCTGTCCCGGTTTGGGAGCTCAACATAGTGTTGACTAAGCTCATGGGGCCTCCATTTGAACCAATGCATCAAGCCCCGCTGAAGTTTCTCTCGTGGAAGACGGCTTTCCTGGTGGCCATCACCTCAGCCAGGAGAGTCAGGGAGATCCAGGCCCTCTCCTTCAAGCAACCGTACTTAAGCTTCCACACTACAAAGGTGGTGCTGCGGACTCATCCCACCTTTATGCCAAAGGTTCCTTCCGGGTTCCATCTAAGTGAGACTTTGGTTCTGCCAGTTTTCTTTACAAACCAGTCCCTGCTGAAAGGGCATTGTATTCGCTGGACATTGCTCGTACTTGAAGGTTTACTTGGCACGCATGAAACAGTTTTGGAAGATGTCTCAGCTGTTTGTCAATTTTGGACCTGTGGGACAGTTGAAGCATTACAAGTTAGTAACTTAAACCTTATAAGTTCCTAGGCTGTGCATCACTGCTCCCTGTGTTTAGTAGCAATGCTTCCTGTCATAGCCTTCCACAGGCTGTACATCAGAAGACCCTGTGTGCCACATTAAAGCTCCCTGTATAAGCTCCTCATCTACTGCCCTAGGATGTGTGTCACTGGTCCCTGTGTGTAGAAGTAATGCTCTCTGTATAAGGTCTGCATCTTTTCCTGCGGGTTGTGCACCAGAAGACCCAGTGTGTTGCAGTAAAGCTTCCTGCCCAAGGCTGCACATCACTGGTCTCTGAATGCCACAGTAAATCTCCCTGTATAAGCTCCTCATCTTCCGCCCTAGACTGCATCAGAAATCCCTGTATGTCGCAGTGGAGCTCCCTGTATAAGTGTGTTGTTTTCTAGGGTGTGTGTCACTGGTCCTGGTGTGTAGTAGTAATGCTCTCTGTATAAGCTACGAATCTCCTGCCCTAAGCTGTGCATCAGTGGTCTCTGTGTGCAGCAGTAATGCTTCCTGTCTTAACCACCATATCCTGCCCCAAGCTGTGCGTCAGTCGTCCCTCTGTGCAGCAGCAGTGCTATCTGTTTAAACTCCCCATCTCCTGCCCTAGGCTGTGCATCATTGGTCCCTGTGTGTAGTAGTAATGCTTCCTGTATTAACAGCTATATACTGCCTGTTGGGGGTTTGTCCTGACCACCACTCGCGATGCCCGTAAGCCCCCAACATGTACAGACACACACACACACGTCTGTACTGCTCGGGCTTCCAAGTCGCACTGCCGCAGCCGGGAATGCCCTGTTTATTTATACTGCACGCGGCGGCGTGCACCGTCACGTCGCGCATGTGCGTCCCTTCAAGGGGCAGCGCCACACTCCTCCTTTTTCGGAGGGCAACAAGAAATGCTTTAATGCTACACACCATAAACCAAGTAACTATAATAACACAACACTTGAAAACAGTTCCCCACACACCCCTTTATTAGCATCCACCCGGGTCCCCTTAATTAACAGTGCAGGGACTCAGGCCGATCAGACAAGTGTCCCAACACATAATCGCTGAGGTAAGCGGGTTTCCCTCGCCCAGCCCTCTGGGGGTACCTCCGGCTTACCTCCGTCACGGGTAGTCCATCTGCAGGCACTCCCCGGGTGGGGGACTCGGGTGTGTAAAGTGGGCCTCCTCCGTCATCAGGTACCTCCATTAAGTCCGGTTTGTGGGGAGGCTCAGTTCTCGGATCTCCTAGCTTCTTGAAGAAGCTCACATTGCGGGTGACAGCCGACCTTCCGTCGGAGGAGGTGACCATGGACCCCTTGACGGCCACAACGTCCAACGGCTCCGGTTCGTAGGGAAGTGAGAGCTTTCCATGGGGGTGTCTGTTTCGGATGTGGACTTCGTCGCCTGGCTCCAGCCGCTGTGGGCGGAGCCCTCTTCTCGTGTTTTCCTGCTCAATCCTCAATCACCAGTCCACCTCTACCTGTTGATCATCAATCACCCCCGGCTCCTTCTCCCCCACTTCGGGCAGCAGACCTTGAGGGCACCGCTTGAACAGTGCCTCGCACGGGCCACCCCCGTGGAGGCATGCGGGCTGGTGCGGTACACCCCCTGAAACTGATAGAGGGCTCTCTGTAGGCACTGTCCCTGGCCTTGGGCAATCCTGAAGGTCTTGTTCAGTGTCCTCATCAGCCTCTCAGCCTCGCCGTTTGCCCTTGGCCACAGGGGGGTGATTTTCCGGTGTTGTATCCCGCAGCTCTCCATCAGTTCCGAGAACCGCTCGCTCTGTCGCTCTGGAACGGCGCCCCATTGTCAGAGCACAATGTGTGGGGGAACCCATGGGCCGCAAACACCTTCTCCATGGCCACCACCACGTGCTCGAAGGCCACAGACTCCACAAACTCAACCTCTGGGTATCTCGAGTATTCATCCACGATCACTAGGAAGTTGGTGCCCAGCATTGTAGATCCAAAGTCCGCGTGCACCACCTCCCAGGGTCGCGTCCCTCGAAGCATCGACTCTATTGCCGGTTCTCTCTGCAGAGGAGACGCCGCCTGACACCAGACACAGGCTGCCACGGAATCGTCCACCTTCCGCTCTAGCTCAGGGAACCATACCTTCAGCCGTAGCCGGGCCTTGGTCTTTGCAGCACCCTGGTGGCCACGGTGAGCAAGGGTGATCACGTCTTTCACCTTGGATTGAGGGACGACTATCCGATCACCTCTAAGCAGCAGGCCGGACACCGAGAATGATAACTCTTCCCTGAACTTCCACAGCTGCTCTAGTCCCGTCTTGGCCTCTTGAGTACGCCCCACCAGGGATTCCAGCCCCGACTTCCAGGAACCCTGCTGCATGGAGTGTCTCAAGATTTGGAAACACTTATCTCCTGCCGCTGCCGCCTCGAGTTCCTTGGGGGGGGCATCGCATTGGGCGTGGCCGCCTCCACCACCATGCGGACATGATCAACAGCTTCCTCAGCACATGTGTCATAGTCCTTTCCACCATGTGCACCCGGGTGTCGGGATAGGTAGACTGCCGCATTGTTTGCCCCCGGCCGATACACCAGAGTGACCCCATACTCCAGGAGAGCGAGCATCCATCGCTCGATCCTCGCCGGTGGCTTGGATGACGACCCTGCCAGGATGGGAAGCAAAGGCTTGTGGTCTGTCACGACCGTCACCGGGCGTCCCAGGACATAAAGCCTGAAATGTCTGCAGCCCCAGAGCACCACCAGCGCCTCGCGCACAATTTGCGAGTACCGCTGCTCTGTCTCGGACAGCACCTTGCTGGCGTAGGCCACCGCGCCGACACCCCCGTCTCGATCAATTTGTGTTAGTACGGCACCCAGGCCAAACGGGCTGGCGTCCACGATGACTTCCGATGGTAACGCAGGGTCAAAGAATGCCATGGTGTCTTCGGCCGCCACTGCGCACTTGATGTCCACAAACGCCGCCTGCTCAAGTGGGCCCCAGTGCCAGGTGGACTCTTTCTCACATCGGACACCGACTCGGGTGGCTGTGCCTTTTTGATGTCCTGGACCTTCTTGGGATCCGGCGACAGACCTCCCTCTTTGAAAACAAAGCCAAAGAACTCAATGGACAGGCGCAGAAATTCACATTTCTCCCTGTGAAGGGTGAGGCCCAGCGACTGCAGTCTCTCGAAAGTCTTTGCCAGCCTCCGCAGGTGGTCCACCTCCGTTCTAGCGAACACCAGGATATCATCACTGATGTTCAGAACGCCCTCTAGGTCTGCGAGGGCACCCCGGATGATATTCTGGAATACCTCCACTGCCGAGGACACGCCAAAACTAAGTCTCTTGTAGCGGTAGAGTCCCCGGTGGGTGGTGAACGTCGTGATGTACCTTGATTCGGGGTGTAGGACCACCTGATGGTAGCCCGCCCGCAGATCCAGCTTGGAAAAGAAACAAGCACTCTGCACTTCCGCAATGATGTTGTCAATCGTTGGGGTAAGATGCCTCTCCCTTTTGATGGCTTTGTTCGGCAGTCTCATATCGACACATATACGGACAGAGTCAGGTTGCTTAGGTTTCCTCGCCATTACAATCGGCGACACCCAGGGAGTTGGACCCTCCACCTTCTCGATAATGTCGAGATTAACAAGGTTATCCAGCTCCTTGTCCACCTGCTCATGAAGATGAAAGGGTACCCTGCGATGTTTTAGGGCGATGGGCTGCACGGACTCGTCTATGTGCAGCCTCACCGGGTCACCGGCCATCTGTCCAATTCCATTGAATAGGGCGGAGTACTTGTCAAGAAGGTCGCTAATGTCCTCCAGGTACACCAAGTAAGCAAAGCTGACTATGCCGAGGGCCTCGGCGGCGGCACAGCTCAAGAGGGTGTTTGTGCTTACCAGCGTTACATAGAAGCGTGCAGTGATCTGTAAGCCATCATGCTCCACCTTCGCCACAAAGGCACCGTCCAATGGGATGGGTTCCAGACCTCCGAATGCAAAGATGCGGGCTTTCGGTGTAACCAGCCTGGGAGGCATGTCCATGGCGTCGTAGTGCCCATGGGCCATCACATTGACTGACGCTCCTGTGTCCACTAGGACCGGGACCGGTGACCTGTTGACCTCCACCACACACCGCGGCTGTTGCCTGTTCTTCGGTTTGAGGGCCCCACACTGGAGACAAAGAAAATGTTCTCTTCCTTTTCTTCTTCTACTTCCTCCACCGGGGCACCTTCCTCTCCCTGGTCCACCTGGGCGACGTTTGACGGGCGATTCTGGCGAAGGAACCCGGACCGGGCCGGGCCTGTTGGCACCATCACAGGCAGGGCTGCCTTGCACACCCGGGAAAAATGATCTGGCATCCCACACCTTCCACATGTCCTTCCAGCCGCTGGACACTCCGCTGGTTGGGGAAGGTCGTACCCACACTTCTGGCACGACTCAGCAGCTCTACCAGCTCTGTCACAGGGTCCAACACCAGGTCTTCTGATGCCTCTTCCACCTCGCCACAGGGCACACACCTCCTCTGTCTTGACTGGACGGGACCCAGCCTCCATCCTGGCTGCCCGAGCCTCGGACACCTCATGGCACCACCCCAGCTCAAGGATGTGGGGCAACGTGGTACCCGGCTCTCTTAGGACCTGCCATCTGAGCTTGCCAGAGGAGCACCCCTGGATGAGCATTGTTCTTATCATGTCCTCTGCATCGCCCCATGCACATGCCAGCGACAGGCGCTTAGGCGCCATAAAAAGTGTCCAAAGTCTCATCTTCCTTTTGCCTTGCAGATAGCATAACAATCTTTCGTAGTCTAGTTGGCAAGGGCAGAAAATGAGCCTGGAGTGCTGTCTTTGCCGCCGCGTAGGAGCCGTCTGCTGTTGAAGCGACTCAAATATCTCCTGGACCAAGGTCCGCCGAATACAACATGGTCGCCAGCATGCTGTCATCATCCGTCACCTGTGCGGCCCTGAAATACATGTCGAGGCGGTCAACCACCTTTTTCCATCTGGGCCCCAGACTGGATGGCGGACCCGAGACATCAAATTCGGAATGGGCTGTAGGGCTGCTGGGGCTCGTGCTTGGGCAATGACGGGAGGTAGTGGCTGAACAACCGTTAGTACCGCTGGTGGCGCCTGAGGCAAAGGAGCCTGACCTCCTGCTTGGGCCTGAAGAGGTTGCTGTTGAGCTGCTGGTTGCCCACCATCCTGAGGAGGCTGCTGCTGATTAGCTGGCTGTCCACCGTCTTGATCACCAGGCCCGTTCATGGGCTTGAGCGCACAGGCACCCCCAGCGTGGATCTTGGGGGTCGCAACTCACTCCCACCACCACAACACAGTTCTGACACACACCCAGGCAAATTAAATGTCCAACCTGGTAACGAGGATGATGATGGCGGGAGTATCCACCTCCACAGACTGTCTCATGCACAGACACAGCAGCTGGACATGATGATGAAAAGGATGAAGAATATGGAAAAGTCCCCAGCTGCAGCAGTCTACAATAATGATGAAGAGGATGATGAAGAATGAATCCCCAGCTGCAGCAGCACTGTGTAGGCACAGATGTTCCCAAAAATTGAGCCAAAGGAGAATTTGGGCTATGCAGGCCCAGCCAGTGTAGCCCTCCTTCTCGCTTTCACTCGAAGTAGGAGGCCCAAAAATAACAAAAAAATAACAAATCGGGCATGGGGACGCAGGTATAACTGCCTGCTAACCGTTTGTCCAAAAATTTGGCCTGGATGCCCACTCACCGTGCAAACCGGAGCCCGGTGAGTTTCCACGGCCGAAATTCAAAATGGCCGCCTGCCGCGTGGTGAATGCACGGCCTACGGCATGAAACGAAAACCTCAACAATCTCTGCTTCAAGAAGAAAAATTGACGAGACTTTCACCGCCGGGCCCAGGCATACCACCGAAGGGTATTTTCACTACTACTCCCCTTGGATCCTCTGCACAGATGGCCATGGCTTTTGGATCCTGACCCTGGGGGTGGTAAAGCGAGGGCGGATCACCTGGGTGGAGGGTCCTTGAGGATTGGGAGTGGGGTGCCCTTGAGCAAGACAAGGTATCCCCCTTTCCCTATCAACAACCAACAAAACCCTCCCCCAACCTTTATGGGGTGTTATAAACCAGCTCCCCTCATTTCCCCACATATAACACTTAACAGGACTGAGACGTGGAAGAGGAGAGTGAGAGTAATGAACACCATGCCATTTCAGCACTTCAGTACTGGGACGAGGAAAAGGCAACAGATTAATGAAAATGACACTCTTTCACCACTTCAGTACTGAGACGAGAAAGATGCCTATAAGGGTCAGGCATGTTCCTTTAACTATGGTCAGGCAAGTCTCATTAGAGATCCACGCCTGCAGCCTGTCAAGGGGCTGCAGGTGTATAAAGAGAGACCCGGGAAACAGAGTGAGAGGAACCAACATGGTAACATGTGTGTAGAGCGACAGTGAGACCTGTGTGTGGACCAGCCAGAGACCCTTGTGAGGAGACAGCCGTGGTGGAACTGGAGAGAAGGAGTCAGGACGCCTGCAGTTATCCCAGAGGACCTGTGGGACCTGAAACAAGTGTGGGCTGTGTGTTTTTCACAGGCCTGGGAGCCTCTATAACTTTGAGCAAGCAGCAGGAGCTGCTAATGAGCCCAGACCAGAGAGGACGCCGTCCGCATCCAGGAAAGAGCATTTGTGTTGCTGGCGTGCAGAGAAAAACACACTGCAGATGAGCGGGGCTCGCACCAGAGGGCTTCCCGGCTTCAGGAGTGGAGAGGAAGTGGCGGGTACCACCGGGACAAGACACAGAAGGCTGGTGAGTGTCGAGAGGGCTCTCGAACCCCGGCGCGCTCCTGTGGGACCGCAAGTGAACAACGGTCTGTGAAAGTAAGCAAACAAATGCATATTGAATACTGAACCAAATAGAAACTTAACATTCAGCAGAATAAGTGCATATTGAATACCGAACCGAAAGGAAACATGAAATTAAGCAACATAAGTGCACATTGAACACTGAAATGAAAACAAGCAATATTGAATATATGTTGCACAACGAATCAACTCAAACCTTGAGGTTAAGCACATTAAATGCTGAAAGGAACAAAACATTGCAAGTATAAGTGACAAAATTGAAGTCTTGGGGAAAGGAACCCTGAGACTTGAGGGACCACATCTATTGTCTTGATAAAAGAGTCTCAAGGCCTTTTGTTTCTTTTTGAATTGTGTTACTTGAAATTTGGGTTAGGGAACCCCTGAGAATTGGTTTTTGAACTGTATCACCTTGAACTGGAGATAGGTAATCATGACACTTTTCCATGGAATTTGTTTGTGCTTGGTGAAGGGGAGCTGAAAGAAAGCTACAAGCTGGAAGAAGCTCAGAACTTTGAGTTGAACACTGTTTCTTTTAACTTTGACATCCCTACACATTGGTCAGATTTAGCTCTGAGGGAAAGGAAGGTATTGGACACAGACAGACTTTTAAGTTGAACTCTTTGACTCAGACTTTCCTTCATTTCGTTCAGGTAGGGAAATCCCACCTTAGCATAGGGCAAGTTAGGCCTTCAATCATCCTGTAATTAAGTTAATAAACAACTTTTGTTTGAACTTTAAGTCTGTTGTCTGTGTCTTACTTCATGATGCCTTCATAAATGGTGTCAGGAATGGGATGCTACTCAACCGATACAAGTTGGGGGAACCTAAAATTTGAAAAGCTAAGTGCCAGAGCATCAGACCCCTCAGTAGCTACCAAGGGCTCTATTGGTTTTGATATCTGTAGTAGTGGGATGAGACAATTCCTCCAGGTGAAAGAAGATTGTTACCACACTGATTAGGTCATCCTGATTCTGCAGGTGTAGCATGGAAATTTGGAATTGATGTGTTAGTGGAGTGATAGACCAGACTTTAGTGTGATGTTAAGTATTGCTACAAAATCACAGAAAAGACCCATTCCAGATTCACAAGGGCATAAAGTGGCCCAGAGGGTGCTTGAGAGAGCAGTGTTCCCAAAGTGTCAAGGAAAAATCTGGGAAGAAACCTCAGACAGGGACTCAAGGCTTTGGGGAGGCTTGATGAGACATCTGATGGCCCTCCCAACCCTGACCCCGAAATGATTATAAGAGTAGAACCAACTACACTTCTAGAGTTAGCTGTAGCCCAAGAAACAACCCCTTGTTGGCAAGCATTTTCCACAGTAGTTTCAAAGCAGAGGGTCGTGAGAAAGGGAACTTTTTCCTTTTTGAAACATGGGTTTCTCTATAGAGGAGACACCTCTTCAGAGGGCAGGGTAAAACTACTTGGCACAATGGGGTCTTGGAATATCAACTTTAGGTGCTCTGCGCCCAGTTATCAAGTGTGTTGCATAGCCGTGAGACTACAGATAATTTTCCCTGCTCTGTGAAAATGAAAAATAGCTGTAATTCTCACAAGTGGACTGCGCCACTCAAATAGGTAAACTCAGCCACAAATGGTTTATATTTGTATCAATTTATTGGATCATAGAGCCCTTTAATGAGAGATGTGTTTCGGCACATACCATGCCTTTTTCAATTAGGGCTATTACCAGATAAAATGTCATAATTAAACAAAAAAACAAAATTTCCAATTAAATAATTATGAACAGTATTAACAGAATATTCAAAGTAAAAAATCAATTGCCCACAGTTCCAAAGTGAAAAACAAAAATGATTGTCAAACAGTGCCATTCAAAGTTATGAAAACAAATTATGCACAATTTTTTACAGAGATTGAGGATTGGTGATGAAGGGTGGATGTTTGAAGGGATTGTAGAAAAAATATATATGTAAAGACAAAAATGAGAGAAAGAATAAGGAAATAAATTAAAAATGTCGAATTAATAAGGTGATACACTTATGTGAATATTAATATCTCGTATCTTTGCTACTTAACGTTGTCGCTGGTTCCTTACCAGTAGTAGTTTGTTTATTCATTTACATGTGACCTGGAGGGTCTAAATTCTCAGTTCTCATTGTTGTCAAGGGTTAAATCCCATCTCTGAAACATATTGAGATAATGTGGTCTGATAAATACTGATATGTGAGTCTAAATATGTCCAAGTCACTAAAGTTAGTAGGTAGCCCTTTGCCGTTAAGTGGGCGCTGTTTCATGTATTACAATCATGGTATGCCTGCCTGCTGTTTTGAATATGTTTGCTTCACAATTAAGAAGCATCTTTTAGATTTAAAATTCATATTCTGGCTGTCATTTGGAATATACAAATGTGCCCATAAAGTTCGTAATAGCATTATTACGATAAGATTACGGGGTATGGGATGGCGATGCGCTCCACACCATCAAAATTAATAACAGTTATTACAAATGGAACAGTTTCATTGATATATCTTCATTTAATCATAAACAGCCGACACGTGTTTCGACACGCTGGTCATTTTCAAGTCAAAGGCAATTTCGATTAATAATTCTGAAGCGTCCTAATGCTTGATTGTATATAGTGCACCGCACGGCACAAGAATTATGTGGACAGTCAAATGGTGCAATTTTTTAAGTTTAAGTTTCCTTAAAAATTTAAATACATCAATCTGGAAATTATCAAAATTAGTCCCAGTACTTAATGAGAAAGATAATCCTTTATTTAAAGCAGAATTTTCATCGGAAGTAAGTGCTCGTTTGGAAAGATTGATTACCAAATCTGTGTCAATTATTGTCCCAAACGTTTTTTGGAGTGAGTCAAGATCCCGGGTCGGGTGCTGTCTTCATCGGAGCTGCTACTTCCGCTTGCCCCCCCTCCTGCCCCTTGTGTGGTTGGCGGAGTTGGAGTAAATACAGTGGGAGTTTTTTTGAAGCGTATTGGTATTGGCAAATCTTACGTTGCCTTTCTTGTATCTTCTGATTTCGCCTAAAAGGTTTCTTCCTTTTTGATTGGGAGTTTCTCTGGGTTGAATCTCATCAACTTCTGGTTCACATGGTTCTGTCTCTGAATCAGGATCTGAAATAGCAGGAGTGGTATTAGCTGAGGTCAATTTAGTGCTGGCGTTGATATTGTCATATTTTGGTTGAAATATTTGGTTTACGCATTTTAATTTCATCTTGATATTCAACTAAAATATTGTGCATCTTTTCAAAGTTTTTCTGTTTGGTTTCCTCTGCATTAGGCATAGTTGAATTTGAGCAAGAACCCTTTTATGTTCCCATGTAGCATGTAAGATTAGCAACTCAAGCATATGTTTGGAGCTCTGATTGAGATTATTAACCCACTGTTCTGCTAGATCTGCATCCTCTTCTTGATCAAAATTTGGAAAAGGTCAGAATCCGTCGAAATTGCCTTTGACTTGAAAACGACCAGCGTGTCAAAACACGTGTCGGCTGTTTATGATTAAATGAAAATATATCAATGAAACTGTTCCATTTGTAATAACTATTATTAATTTTGATGGTGCGGAGCGCATCTCCATCCCATACCCCGCAATCTTATCTTATCTATACCAACCAGGGTGGATTGGTTGGCGGGATTTGAGTGATTGCAGCTAGCACTTATCTCATTTCTACTACTAAACCACACTTAGCCTCTTTATGTGAATTTATTGAGAGATCACTAGCGCACAGATATCCAGTTTCGTATCCACAAGCCAATCCTGACATTAGCATTATTACGAAGTTCCGATATTTCGTTCATTCAAACTAAACTGTTGCCGTGTCGTATTTGTAACATCACTTCTATTCATCCGCACTCCAAAAACGGAGAGCAATTCAGAGCGTATAGATTAAGGGCTTACCTGAAAAGATCCATATCAGTCTCTGCGCGTCTGCAGCACTGTGAGTGCGCACGGGCATTCTCTCCCTTCTTATGTTTACTTGTGTTGTTCTAGATACCATAGTTACCATGGTGTTACTAGTCCCTCATTCATTTTTAGTTTCTATGACCCGGGAGTTTCACGGCCGCCATATTTTGGGAGACCATTCCCGTGAGTGTTAGTAATGATTATGGGATGCTGCCCTTACTCAGCAGGGTGTATGCTTTGTGTATTTTATAAGATTGATCCGAATTTGGCGAATTATAATTGTTATCATTCTTAATTTTTAATTAGAGCTATTTGCTGTATTATCTAAGTTAGTAAGTAGTGACAAAATACGTGATTTCGAAAAAAATGCTTCGAATTCATGCTGACATGCAGATCATTCTCATTATCTAGGTTATTAATCATGCTTGGTTTTTTGCACAAAGTCATTCCTGATATCAATGAAACTGAGCTTGAAAATCGTATTTTTGCTGGGTTGCCATGCTAATCGTTGTAATTGCATAAGTTATTAGTCATGCTTTATTTGTTGCACAAAATCATTCCTGGTATAACTCAAAACTGGGAATCCCCTTCTTACTGGATTCCCTTTCAAATACAGAATTAATATATATAACATTAGTGATACATTATGGATATATATATATATGTAATTAATTAACAAATTATGCACAGTTGTGCATTCCACCCAATTTTGCGTGTGTAAAAGTTGTAACCACATCTGTGCTTCCAAATCTGCTGTGGAAATTCCTGCTCATAATTCCTCATGGGAAATGATTGGTAATCAAAGGAATGAGGGGATCTCATTGTCTGTGTTGAGTCCCTCCTCGATAGATCTGAATTTACAAATCAGTCTCGCCTCTTCCTGTCTCAAATGTACTTCCTTGTTACCTCCCCTTCTGCCCAAACTAACTTTCTTTATGCCAATACATTTTATATCCTTCTTTTCGTTCAACTGGTGATTCTTCTGCCAATGTACGGCCAGGGGAAGTGTTACGTCTTGGCTCCCTACCGAGGACAGATGCTCTCGTACACAGGTCCTCAGTTCTCGTATAGTGCTCCCTATATAGATCTTCCGACATATGCAAATTATGACATAAATTACAAATTTTGATTAACAGTTGATGTTTTCCTTGATTCAGATAGCAATCCCATGGTTGTCTTTGAAGCTATTAGTTGGTTCATGTGCATATTTGCACATAGTACAAGTCCCACACTTTCTGAAACCTGTAGCTGCTGTCTGCAACCATGTAGTTACTGGTTGCTTATCTTCTTCTGATAATAATGAAAGGCTAATATTCATCTTAAGGGTTTGGCTCTTCTGTAAATGACACTTGGATGATCTTCTATATATTTGCAGATATGTGGGTCAAGTTTCAGTAAGTGCCAGTTCTTTTTGAATATTCCTCTTAACACTTTGTTGTTACTGCAATAAGTGGTAATGACTTTAACTTTTTCTTTGTCATTCCTGTCCGGTCGTTTCTTGTGTGTCAGTGTTTGCTCTCTGTTAATTTTCCTGGCTTCATCACATGCTTTCCTAATACATTTTGTCGAGTGCCCAGTTTCTCTGAATCTAGCACAAAGTAATTTACATTCACTGTCAAAGATGGCCTGATCCCCACAGTTTCTACGGGCTCTAATAAATTCTCCATTTGGTATATTTCATTTTACCGGATCATGGTGGCAACTGGTGGCAAATAAGGTTGAGTAAACTTCAATTTCTTTGTGATAAGTGTCTGTCATCAGTCTGTCATGGTCAAGGTAGATTGCTAGGTCTAGAAAATGGACTTTTGTTCTGCTGTTAGTGCCAGTAAATGAGATGCCAATGTCATTTTGGTTCGCTCTTGTTAGGAGATTGTCTAGTTCTTCCATTGATCTGTTCCAAATCAGGAGGACATCATCTATATATCGTGCCCACAATACAATGTTATCTCTGTAGGCACGGTCTGTATAAATGTGTGAGTCTTCATATATAACTACGAACAAGTTAGCTAGCACTGGCGCATATTTAACGCCCATGGCCACGCCTCTCTTTTGTTTATAAAATGTATTATCAAACATGAAAATGTTATGCTGTAGTGTAGCCATGAGCATTTCTTTAAGCAGGCTCTATGATCCAATAAATCGGTAAAAATATAAACCATTTGTAGCTGAGTTTACCTATTTGAGTGGCGCAGCCCACTTATGAGAATTACAGCTATTTTTCAGGGTAAAACTACAGTTGGTGAGCCCAGGAAGTCATAAACAGGTGATCCTGGAGATAGCTCAGTCACATTTGACGGGAGATCATCGGGGACACCTGAAACTTCAGACATATAGAACAGAAAAAATGTTCTGGCCTGGAATGGATGCTGACATTGAAACCTTCATGCAGGCGTATATAATCCGCCAGAAAACTAGCATTCATATACCACCTATCTGTTCCACCAATAGACTAAAATCCCAAGAGGATGGCCCAAATTCTTTTAACGGGTCAAATCTATCAAGTAAGTGTCCGTGGGGAAACACTAACTTTCCCGACCATGTAAACCATAATTTACATTATGGGATTTAGGGATAGACTTCAAGGCTTTGAACTCACAAGCTATCCTCCTCATCAGAAAGGCGGTAGAGGGAATGATTTTCATCATGTTTGTCGACAAGATTGTCGATTACTGGGAAGGGATAAAATAATAATCTCCTTAGTTATACAGCTAAGTTTACCCTATTGCATAGGTGTCTATGTACTACCCCCTAGAGAAAGAGGATTAATGATACTGCCTATACTCTCCTGGGGAGATTAACTGAAGTTCTTCCTTTTGAATTTTTCTGATGACCCCATTCAGATCTAGCAGGGCCAATTGGTGGGAAGTTTAAGGTATGCAATATTGTAGGAACCTCTTACCTATCCATCCTTGAGAGAAAATTACCAGGTGAAAACACCTGGCAAAAAGGGGAATCAAAATCTTGTCTTTAATCTTTTAGAAACGGAAAGACGATTCTCCCTTGGGAAGGATGTATCAGAATCAGCCACTCATCCAGAAAGTCTGGGAATCTATAAAACATGGGAGAGAGAGAACTTAGTCCAGTTAGTTGCTATCCACCTTCCCCAGGTAACGACAGCCTTAGAACAAGATTGCACAATATCTAAGTCCCTATGCGAACAGACAAAGGGAGGAGATTATCCTCCAGTGATAAAACCACTTCTCAACCCCTATCAAAAGTGTTACTCTTGTATAGGGTATGGGCATGTCGCGAGACATTGTCCTTTGAACATAGTTGATCTTCCCAATCCACTATCATTCAGAGAACCCATCCAGACTCAAGAAAATAAGGAGAAAGGGATTGAGTCTTTATATAGTAACGTGTCATACACTCAATCTCAGGATATGACATTAGCCTAAAGAAATCTGTGAAAAAGGGAAGAGACTGTAAGAACCAGAGAAAACCTTATGCCTTTCTATATACTAGAGGGAAGACCTTGTATAAAGTCCCTGTCACCTTAGAGGGAAACATTTTCTGGCCAAAATTGGCTACAGGAAGTAAGTGCCATAATAACAGGGTTACTCCCTCAGAGATGGAAAGACGTCAGAAAAGAGAGGGTGACCTGTGTACATGGCCGTACGAAAAGGTACTGTTAGCCCAAATTCCTATTACCATTTTGGGAAGGGAAATAAACCTGACTAACAGTGATTTCCTATTTGCCAGCTCAATTAGCCCTGGGAAGTGATAAACCCCAATTCGATCAATTGGTTTCACAGGTAGCCCAAATAAAATCCAAGACTCCTATAGTTGGGCTTCCTCACCTAATGAAATTGGAACCTTCCAGGTTTAAAAGGAGAGCCAGTGGGGTTTCTTTAAAATAAACCCGATATCCCAGCGAAGAGACTCCAGCCTAAGGTATATGCAGGGTTTCTTGGACTGTCAATCATGTTGCTCCACAGAGGAACACCAGAAGGACCAAGAGCAAAATAAGGTAAGCTTCCTCTCCCAGTTTCAATGTACCCTTGCTACTGAATATACTTGACAGAGTCACCTATTTACAAATTCAAAGGTATCTGGAAACATACAACCTCCTCGGCCTCCGCCAATCAGGCTTCCTCCATGGACACGGAACTTAAACTGCCCTCGAGGACCTCAAAATCCAGATGGACCAGATTAAAGATAAAGGTAACATGGCCATTCTCCTCCTACTCGACCTCTCTGCAGCCTCCGACTTGTTTAACAATAACATGCTATGCCAATGCCTTGCCTCAGCTGCCCACTTCTTGGCCACCGCAATAAAATGGATTGAATCCTTCCTATCCAACCGCACCATGAGAGTTTCTCCTCCATGGCGCTGCCCCCCTGCCCCGCCTCTGTCACTTGTGGAGTCCCCAAGGCTCTTGTGTCTCCCAACTCTCTGCAATGTGTTCAACAAACCACTATTTGATCTCTTAGACAAATTGGGGTCACATATACCAACTACGCGGACGACACCCAAATACTCCTACCTAGCAAGGGCAACCATGACACCGACTCCAATTCATTGAAAGAAATCTACCTTACCATTCAAGCCTGGATGGCGCAACACAAGCTCTGCCTTAATGACGAGAAAACTGAGAGTTATCATTGGCAATCAATCTAGGCTAAACAACCTACATCAATCCTTCAATTTGTTCACCATTGACAGCAACACTATCAAAGTAGCTAAAGAGGTAAAAACTCTAGGAGTTTACCTTGACGTCTCACTTTCCCTAACAAGGCAAGTCAATGCCATTGCAACGGTAACGGCCTAAACAGCCAAACTGCTAGCAGATCATTCCTGACCACCGACAACTGCATCACCCTCACCAGAGCCCTCCTACTGTCAAGGATAGACTACTGCAACCTCTTTGTAGGCACCAATACCCAAAACATCAACAAACAACAAATTGTCCAGAACAATGCAGTAAGAGCCGCACTTAACATCCCAAAAAAAGAACACAGATCCCCAGCCAGACGCAACATCCTCTGGCTGCCAATCCGGGACTGCATCACCTTCAAACTCTCCTCACTAACTCACAAATGCCTTCCCAACAGTGCCCTTACCTACCTTGCCAGACAAATGTCCTAAGTACAATGCAATAGACCTACCCGATCAGCCTCTCCCTACCACCTTAACATTCCTAGACTCAGACAGAAAAAGCTGGAGGATGTAGCTTCCCTGTGATCGCAGCACAACAATGGAATTCCCTGCTCCTGTCCCTGAGATCAGACCCCTCCCTTTGGTCCTTCCGCAAAGGCCTCAAAACTTGGCTCTTCTCCCAAGAGGCCTAGAAACACCTCAATATACACTTACAGGCAACAGGCTACTACCTCCCACCCAGACCTCCCACAAACATTGCAACTTCTAAACTGTGGCCTAACCTGTCTGTGCAACTGTAACCAAATGTAATGTGTAACCACTGTAACCTATTGCATGTGCAACCAACCTATGCAATCAAAGTTTGTAACTAAATCTTTAATCAACACATGTAAACAACCCGCTTATGCTTAAGCGCCCAGATGCCCCAGGGCTTGGTGCGCTATACAAATGCCAACATAAAATAAATAAATGTGAAGCACCCCAGTCCAACCGGCATTGGGGAAGGGTATGTGAGAAACCTGAGGGTATTCTCACTCCTACTTCCCTTGGATCTTCTGCGCAGGTGGCCAGGGAAAGGCCATCTCTTTTTGATCCTGAGGTTGGAGAAGCGAGGGAGGATCACCTGGATGGAGGGTCCTTGAGGATTGGGAGTGGAGTGCCCTTAGGTGAGACATGGCATCTTTATTTCCCTATTGAAGGGCAACATAACCCTCCCCCAACCTTTATGGGCTGCTATATGCCAGCTCCTCTCATTTCCCCACATATGACACTTCACAGTACTGAGACAAGGAAGAGGAGACTGAGAGTAATGAACACCATGCTATTTCACCACTTCAGTACTGGGACGAGGAAAAGGCAACAGAGTAATGAAGACTACATCCTTTCACCACTTTAGTACGGAGACCAGAAAGATGCCTATAAGGGTCAGGCATGTCCCTTTAACTATGGTGAGGCAAGTGTCATTAGAGATCAACAACTGCACCCTGCCAAGGGGATGCAGGTGTATAAAAAGAGACCCAGGAAACAGAGTGAGAGGAAGCAACAGGGTAGCCTGTGTGTGGAGCGACAGGGAGGCCTGTCTGTGGACCAGCAGGAGACCCTTGTGAGGAGGCAGCCATAGTGGCAATGGAGAAGGAGACAGGACGCAGGCACTATCCCAGAGAATTTATGGGACCGAAACTAGTGGGGTGTGTATTGCACAAGTCTGGGAGCCTCCATAAAGCAGAGCGAGCAGCAGGAGCTGCTAATGAGCCCAGAGCTGAGAGGACCCTGCTCGCGTCCGAAAAGAAGCCATGGACGTGCCGGCATGTAGAGAGAAATACACGACAGGGGGCGGGGCTAGCACGAGTGTCTTATCGGCATCCAGAATCAGAGAAGAAATAGCGGAACCACCGGGACAAGACACAGAAGGCTGGTGAGTGTCGGGAGGGTGCTTGAACCAGCGCGGTCTCCTATGGGACGCGAGTGAATAACGGTCAGAGAAAGTAAGCAAACAAATGCATACTGAAACTGAACCAAATGGAAACGTAATTTAAGCAAACAAATGCATATTGAATACTGAATAAATGTAAACTTAACATTAAACAGAATAAGTGCATATTGAATACTGACTGAATGGAACATTAAAATTAAGAAACTTATGTGCACATTGAACATCAAACTGAAAAATAACAACATTGAATGCATGTTGACAACAAATTAACTGCAAACCTTGAAATTAAGCACATTAAAGCTAAAGGACAAAACAGTGAACATTTATGAGTGAATGCAGTGCAGCAAGGCCACAGGTTGGCAAGAGGTGTGGGCACGTGGTGGCAGAGCCGCAAGGCTAAGAAGGAGAAGCCAGAGGAGAGCAAGAATACACACTAAAGCAAAAGGCTGATATAAAAGGAACTAAGTGAAGGTGACTTAGTGCACAGGAGCAAGTGCCAAGGAACCTGTGTAGTAGGGAGCCCAGGGATCCTGGTTGCGTGACCTGTGATGGGTGAACTGTGCGGTCTAGCAACTGCGCCTAGACCAGAGAGCCCTGAATGGTGAAAAAAAGGCACCGTGAAACAGCCCAATGAAACCACTGCAAATGAACTGGCGAGGTAAGCCAGAAACAAGGTCAGGTTGACCTGAAGTTTGTTTAGACTTTTTGAAAGGACTGAAGCAAGTATAAGTGGGGAGATGAAGTCTTGGGGAAGGGAACCCTGATTCTTGAAGGACCACACTTGTTTGAGAACGATCTGCCTTTTTTGTTTTGAATTGTGTCACTTGAACTTGGGGAGGGAACCCTAAGAATGGTTTTTGAACAGTATCACTTGAACTGGAGAAAGGTAATCCTGAGACTTTTCCATAGAACTTTCTATGCTTGTGGAAGGGGAGCTGAAAGAAAGCACGAGCTGGAAGAAGCTCAGAACTTTGAGTTGAACACTATTTCTTTTAACTTTGACATCCCTACACATTGGTTAGCTTTGTTCTGAGGGCAAGGATAGGTTTTGGACACAGACAGACTTTTAAGTTGAACTCTTTGACTTAGACTTTCCTTCATTTTGTTCAGGTAGGAAATCCCACCTTAGCATAGGGCAAGTTAGACCTCAACCATCCTGCCATTCAGGTCATAAATATCTTTTGTTTGAACTTTTGTCTGTTGTCTATGCCTTACTTCATGATGCCTTCACAGTAGGCAAACAGCAGTGAGAGCTGACTTGATCCCGACTGGGAAGTTAGGAAAGGGAAATTCTGTAAAGATCACGTGTGTTCATGGTGATGAGATAATATATCAGACCCCAGTAACCAAACCGGTTCAGGATTAACTCTGCTGTTATTCCAGGTCTACCAGAAGAAACTATAATTGGTACCGATTTTCCAAAATTGGACAGCCTATTGAAAAATGTTAACTCTTCGCTTTCTTACTCCCCATTTGATCCTTCGGAAGAAGAGGAATTTATAACAGAAAACTCCAATCTGGAAGTGGGAGACCAAATTTGAGGAAGAAACTCCCTTCCCGGAGGAACACAATCAAGTAAGGAGGAACCCTTGGGCGGGAAGCCGGAGCTTTAGGGGAAGGGTATGTGATGAATCTGATGAGGTCATCACCTTTCCTGAGAGGTAGACTGTCCTCGTGTGGCCAGGGACCACAGCCGCTACCTGATCCCAACCCTGGGGTGGCTATGCGAGGGAGTATCACATGAGGGAGGCAACCCTTAGGGGTAGGGGGAGCATCATCAGATATGGTATCCCCTTTCCCTTTTAGGGATACCCCTCCATTCCTCATGCCTTGATGGCATATTGTGATAATCCCTTCCAACAATACGCAAAGCCTGCTGACAGGATCTTCAAATATTCTGTAGCAAACGAATGACAAAGGACTGAGAGAGAAAGAGGATACCCAAATGAAGATTACTAGGCTGAACCAGAAGGAGCAGTCTAGTGCTTGGAGGAAGCGATTGGCTCTGAGCAACTCCCTTCCTTGAAGCAGGGTTCAAAGATGGAACAGCTGAGAGCAACAGAGAGATCAACCGACTAGCCACTGTCGGGGAAGCCAAGCTGTCAGGTGGAGAGGAGAGAAGGAGACGCGGGAGAACCTGGAGAAGACTTCCTGCTCGGGCTGGGATCCAGGAGTGGCGAGCGAGAGAGAGAAGCAGCACAGAAAGAGGGGACGCAGCGTCTGAACTGGAGATGCATTCCTGCAGGCAGGAGAAACGCTGAAAGTGGGAACGTAGGCAAAGGAGGAGCTTTGCGCCAGCAAGGAAACCAGAGCGACGCGCAGACCACCACCACCGCAGAAAGACGCACCCGAAAGCGAGGGAGAAAGCAGAAGCAGAGAAGGACCCGAGCGGGTTCAGAGAAGCCAAGGGAGCCGTCCTAAAGCCAGTGAGGCCACAGTAGAAGGTTGCGGCCCAGGAGGGAGCTGGAAAGGCATTCTGTCCTAACTGTAACAGGAGGCAAATTTCCTCGGCTCACATCACAAACTGATTTTCATAGTCCCAGTATTTGGGGAGATACAAATACACAGTGATAAGAGGAACTTGTGGATAAAGCATATGCCCTCAAATCTATAAAGTGAACGAACATATGAGAGAACCTGGCAGGAGAGTATAGCCAGGTGTTTTCTGAGTCTGGGACCCACCCAAATTGTGTAAAGGAACTATATGAAGAACCTGGCAGGGGAGTATACCAGGTGTTTTGAGTCTGGTACCTGCACCAAGTTGTGGTATCTTGAAAAGAGAATCCCAAGGAAGAATCATGTCCTTAGGATTTGAATTGTATTGAATGTGGAAAAGACCTGGGGAAGGGAGTCATTTCCCTGGAGTGAATTGCACCAAGAGGGGGTTATCGTCTTGGGCTGCAAATAACTTGGATATTCTTTTGAACTTTTGTTTTGTGGAGCAAAACCTGGGAAAGGGAGCCATTCCCTGGAACCGTAAACATTATCCATTTGGAACCTTTGTTGGATTTATACCCTTTTTTTGTACTTAGTTACTTTTAGAATGAGAGGGCTAGGATAGGATTTCATACACAGGACATTTTTGCTTCGGTCATCTTGACACAGGACAGAGTCTTAGTTTTGGTTGAGGTAGGGAAATACCTCCTAGTTTAAGGACAGTGAGGCATTTTCCAACCCCTTTATTCTTTAATTAAAGTCTATATCCACAACCATGAGTCCTCTGTGTCCGCATCTCATTCATGGTTCCTCACAGTATGCATCAGAAGACCCTGTGTGCCGAAGAAAAGCTTCATGCTCTAGGCTGTGCATCACTGGTCCATGTATGTAGTTGTAATGATCCTTACTTTTTTTTACTTTTAATTATTTATAATGCGCAACCTTTGACCCTAAGGCATTAGGGGGTCAAGACGAACACGAACACATAAGACCACAATGAAAATGCCCACTAGCAGATGCTAAAGAACTTACTAATGCACCAGAGAATCAATTCAGGAGAATAGAAGAGTTTTCAGTCCTTTTTTAAAGCACAGAGAGGACTGGCCTCTTAAAGCCACGGTAAGCAGTTCCAAGTTTTGGTGCGGCAATAAAGAAGAAGCCATGCTCTATTTTTCGTTTCTGCACCGTAGGAGAAACAAATAGTTCTGACCACTAGATCTAAGCGCCCTACCATTAATCTTTGTCAGAAATCTGGACTTGCAGAATATGCGGCATTTGACCAAGTCTGCATTAAACGTAATGACCAATTATCTGAACTTGGCTCGAGCCACCACAGGGAGCCATTGAAGGGAAGCTGGCATCTGTGACATGATCCGACAGGATAGGCCGACAACCACTAAACCGCTCCATTCTGGACTACTTGGAGTCTGTTAGAATCAAACTTACTTAGACCGACCAGTAGGCTGCTGCAATAATCTATCTTAGCCCCTATGATGGCTCAGGCTATAGTTTCTGCATTAGCCTGTGAAATTGATGGCCTCAGGTGCGACAAAATGTTTGACATAGTAAAAAGAGATGAAACAATACTACTCACCTGGCCCTCATAGACAACGTCTGGTCTAGGACTACCCCAACATTTTTAACTTGGTAGGGGTATATTATCATCACCCAGCCTAAAAGATCTATAAGCCAGGTCCAGTTTAGCTAAGGCAGCCGAGCTGCCCACAATCATCAGCTCTGTTTTCCTCTGTTGAGGGTGAGGTTATTATTGATCATCCAATTCTCGATAAGAAAAAACTCATTAAGTTCCTGCTCATCCTGCAGATGACACCTGTGAGAGGGACGACAC
>CM030329.1:395126368-395241842 GCA_002915635.3 Ambystoma mexicanum | reverse complement strand
GCTCTGCTGGCCTCGGAAATTTTTTCTCTAGAGGGCGCTGCGCGTCGACGTCCTCCGAGTCGATGTCCCTCGACAGCCGCCGTATCGACGTCGACGTCATCCTGCCTATAAAGGCCGCGCGCAGCGTCCGTTGCTCAGTTCCGTTTTTCCGCGCTTACTCAGTGCCTCGGAATACCGTTGCTCAGTTCTTAGTCAGATTAATCCTATTTACCTCGAGTTATTCGATCCATACTCGATGGCTTCCTCGTCGGAACCGACAACTCCTCGATCCGGCTTCAAAAATGCCGAGATTGTGGGAAAAAGATGTCGCTGACTGACCCTCACAGAGTTTGTCTGTGGTGTTTGGGAGCTGAACACCATTGTTCGGAGTGCGAGGACTGTATGTCCATGACAGCTAAGGCCCTGAAGGAGCGTAGGGGGAAGCTGGAGAAAGGTAAGACTTTTAAAGCTTCTTCTTCCTCGACGAAGTCGAGACATTCGTCTCCTCGTCACCATTCGCGCTCCAGGTCTCGGAGTGGGTCTCATCACTCCTCGAGATCGAAGCACTCGAAGAGGAGACGTCGAAGATCCCCTTCTCCGTCCTCTCCTCTTCCTCTGTTTCGCCAAAGAGAATCCCTTGCCCACGAAACATAGTTCCCGGGCTGAATGGGAGGAATTCCGAAAAATATGATGAGCGTCTTCGAGAAAGCGGCCTCGACCCCCTCGAAGACTGCCGAGAGCGATGCTCTGGTCGAAAGACCCGAAGGTCAAAAACGCCGCGAGTCGCAGTACCGGCGAAGGAAACTCTCGAGCGCGTCTCGAACCTCGAGTAGGACTATGACCTCCAAACCTTCCTCGAAGGTTCGTCGACGCCGTCGACGAAGGTTCCGTCGACGCCGAGGTCGATGTCTTCGACGCCGTTGTCGAAGGGACCTTCGACACACGGGTCTGTCGACTCGACGCCAGCTTCGACACCGGCGTCGACGCCAAGAAAAGTCACGGTTGCGACACCCAGTGACTATCCCCAGGTCCTCGATGACGATGGCGTCGAGATTGTCGAGCAAGAATCCAATTCTGTCGAGGTCCTCGAGGCCTCCGCCTTTGTTTTCGACGCCACGCTCGAAGCCTTCGACGTCGGCGTACGACATCGACGTTTTCGAGGCCGATTAATGACAAGTTCGGCACCCTCTGCCTTGGAAATGGGATTTACACCCTTTATGAGTTCAGAACAATTGAGAACTATGTCCTCAATTATGGAAGAGGGAGAACTGTCTGACAAGAAGAGACATTTGAGTTGCAGGGACCTGCAACCCCAGTTCAAGAGGAGTTATCCTCAGAGAACGCAGGTTAAAGGATCTTCATGATTCCTTACATGAGGCAAGTGGGTTAGACACTTCCCTGAGGTGGAGTTTGCTAGGCCAGACCCGGGGGAGCATGCTGAAACCCCCTATAGAGCCTTAATGGCCAGGATCACAGAGTTTATGGGGTGGTCTGCACCTTCACAATCTTTCCAACAAGATGACCTCACGGATATTCTTGACAAAGGCCCACAAGAGGATCCGTGGTGCCCTTTCATAAAGCTCTTCAGAGAAAGATCATGACAAACTGGGAAACCCCAGATGTAATACCAGCAGTAAATAAAAAACTGTCTGCAAAGTACAGGGTATCTTCCACAGACCCAGAGTTCTTGTCTAAACATCCATCCCCAGAAAGTCTGGTGGTACAAGCAGCATCCTCTACCGATGTCAAGACGGCTTATCCTACCGTCCCACAGGACAGGGACGATAAAAAATATGATGCTATGGCAAAGAAAGTCTTTTCAGCATGTAGCATGGCGTTAAAATCTGTTAATGCTACTTGCACCCTTGCTAGGTTCAGCCATACACTTTGGGAGTGTGCTTCTACAGCGGCTGACTGCATCCGGAGGGAAGAAAGGGATGCGTTCCTGAATATTATACAGGACGGTAAAGACGCTATGTGCGAATCCCTCCAGACGGGCATTGATTCGGCTGACAGTATCAGCAGAGCAATGGCGGCAAGTACAACAACCAGGAGATTCGCTTGGTTGAGAAAGTCTGGTTTTGCCCAGATGTGCAAGCCAGGCTCTTGAACATGCCATTCGATGGCTCTTCTTTGTTCGGGAAAAGGCGGATGACAGTTTAGAGAAACTGCAAACTCAAAAGCAGCAGCAAAATCCCTAGGAGCTGCAATCCGTCAGACACCTTTTCGTCCCACAGGAACCTCTGCGAGAGGCAAGTCCTTTCGCTTCTACTCCGCATTCGGAAGAGGTAGAGGACGACCGGCTCAAAGGGACAAAGAAGAACTACCCGAGGTGGACGGGGTAGATATTCAAAAGCCGCAGCAACAGCAGGTGCCTCTTTACCATCGGCATCTGCATCAGCCGCCCCAAAACCACTCTGAGGACTTCCCTCACAGGACACCTGTAGGAGGCAGGTTGACTCAACATCTGGCGGAATGGCAGGCTATCACGTCAGATGCTTGGGCATTGGAAACAGTTGCCCAAGGTTACTGCCTGCCTCTCCTACGCATACCTCAGAGTCATCCACCGGGGATCAGCTCTCAGAAAGCTCCAGATCCGCTCCTCTTGCAGGAAATTTTGGACCTGCTAGAGAAAGGTGCCATAGAACCGGTACCTGTAGCGGAGAGGAACAAGGGCTGGTACTCCCTTACTTTCTCATTCCAAAGAAAGACGGAGGACTGAGACCCATCTTGGACTTGCGAGAATTGAACAAATTCCTCAGGAAAGACAAATTCAAGATGGTCACTCTTTCTCAGATCCTCCAGGCCCTTCAGTTCCAGGACTGGTTGGTATCTCTGGACCTTCAGGACGCTTATTTCCATGTGCCTATCCATCTCAAACACAGGAAATACCTGAGGTTCGCAATTGGCAACTCTCACTATCAATTTCGAGTGCTGCCATTTGGGCTGACCTCCGCCCGAGGGTCTTCACCAAGTTAATGTCGGTAGTGGCTGCAAGTCTAAGGAGGGAAGGGATTCACGTCTACCCTACCTGGACGATTGGTTGATCAGGGCTGTTCTTCGGAACAAGCTCAGATCCAGCTAAATCACGTGTGCCACTCCCTTCACAGACTGGGCTTCTCCCTCAATTTAAAGAAGTCACAAATGATACCATCGCAGAGACTCCAGTTCATAGGAGCGATCCTGGACACTTCCCTGGGAAAAGCCTCGCCACCAGAGGTGAGGGCTCAAGATATTCTACAGATGGTTACCAAGTTCCAACATGCCCAACGTCTCCCAGCCTTCGACTTTTTGAGGTTGCTAGGCCTCATGGCATCCTGCATTTTCCTAGTGCCAGAGGCTCGCCTGAGAATGAGATCCCTCCAGTGGGCACTGAGAACTCAGTGGTCACAATTCTCAGAAGAATGACAGATCTTCTTCAGGTTCCCGACAGAGTAGCCCGAGACCTTCAGTGGTGGGCCTGTCAGGAGAACATTCTGAAAGGAGAAATGTTTTGGCAACCATGGCCGGAGATAACAGTAGTCACGGATGCCTCACTCACGGGGTGGGGAGCTCACGCCAACGACTTGACCATCAGCGGTCGTTGGTCTCCATCGGAGTCCAGACTACATATCAACCTGTTAGAGCTGAGAGCCATCAGACTTGCGCTGAAGGCGTTCCTGCCAGCTGTACAAGGGAAGAATGTCCTGATAATGACGGACAACACGGTGGCCATGCATTACCTCAACAAAAGAGGAGGCGTAGGATCACTACCCCTGTGCAGAGAGGCGATGCAGCTCTGGTTTTGGGCAATCCAAGAAGGAATCTCTCTATCGGCAGTTCACCTAGCCGGAGAGAAGAACTTGACAGCGGACGCTCTGAGCAGGCAGAGCACACTCCCACGAGTGGGAAGCTAGCTCAGGAAGTCCTTCAAGAGATCTTCGCCCTTTGGGGAACCCTCAGGTGGATCTGTTCGCCACCAGTGTCAACAGGAAATGCGATCTGTTCTGCTCAAGGGAATTCCCCCGAGAGGAGCTCTGGGAGACGCGTTCATAGTGGACTGGGAGTTTCCACTTCTGTACGCGTTTCCCACCGGTCCCTGTCATTCCTCAAATGATCAGGAGGTTGAGAAGATTCCGGAAAACCATGATCCTAATTGCCCCGGATTGGGCCAGGAGAACGTGGTACCCGGACCTTCTAGACTTGTCCATCTGCCCTCCAATTCGACTTCCACTCAGAGAGAACCTACTCTCACAGAAGGGAGGTCAGGTTCTCCATCCAGACATCAAAACCCTCAACCTTCACGCTTGGCTTCTGAAAGGCTGAGGTACAAGGATTGGGACCTCCCTGATGATGTTATGGAGGTGTTGCTTTCGGCAAGGAGGCCAGCAACAAAGTCTTTATACCGCTGCCGTTGGAACAGATTTTGCAGCTGGTGTAGAGAAACAGAATATCGACCCTTTTCATGTGGTACACCAATGGTTTTGTCCTTCCTACTATATTTGCGCAATTCAGGCCTTCAAGTTGGCACCATTAAGGGCTATCTCGCAGCGCTAATCCACCTTAAGCGTATGAGAATGAACCCTTGTAATACAGTTTCTAAAGGGGTTAACAAGTTTATCCCCCAAGACCATTCCAGGTTCCCCTATGGGATTTAAACTTAGTCCTAACTTTCCTGATGGGCACACCTTTCGAACCACTCCATTCTTGTTCGTTAAGATTTCTTACCCTTAAACTGTTTTATTAATAGCACTTACATCTGCTAGAAGGGTGAGCGAATTACAAGCTCTTTCTTGTAAACCCCCTCATACAATCTTTCACAAAGACAAAGTTGTCCTGCAAGTGAAGCCTAATTTCCTCCCAAAGGTGGTTTCTGAATTCCATATCACTCAGAAGATTACCCTACCATCTTTCTATCCTCCTCCTCATCCGGGGAAAGAGGAAGAGAGGTTACACAGGCTAGACCCAAGAAGGGCTTTAAGTTTTTACATCAAGTAGACTGCCAGGATAAGACAAGCAGACCAGCTGTTTGTAGGCTACGCAGGTCACAAGCTGGGGTTACAATAACTAAGCAGACCATTCCAGATGGATCATTCTAGCCATTTTGGAATGTTATAAACTGGCAGGAAAAGAGCCCCCTCAAAACCTTAGGGCTCATTCGACCAGAGGTATCGCAGCTTCATCGGCCCTCAAAAGAGGAGTGCCGGTTAGAGACATATGTGCGGCCGCCACATGGTCGTCCGTCCATCCTTTACACAGGTTTTACAACTTGGATTCCTCCTCCAGTCAAGAGACTAGGTTTGGAAGGGCAGTATTGCACTCTATTCATCAATAAAAGGAAGCATGAAGTCAGTACTCCCTCCTCCAATAACAGAATACTGCTATGGAGCCTATCTAAGATGAGGAATACGTCGGAGGACACAATCCCTTCGAAGAACAAGTTACTTCTTACCTTGTAACGTTCTTTCGATGGGATGTTCCTCCGACGTATTCCTTATCGACCCTCCATCCATCCCGCAGTCTACTTCCTTGTTGTTGCAGCTTACGCTCCTTCAGGGTGATTAGTCTAGTCCAGAAAGAATCATTGTGGGCTACAAAACGGAACTGAGCAACGGACGCTGCGCGCGCGCCTTTATAGGCAGGATGACGTCGATGTCGATACGGCGGCTGTCGAGGGACATCGACTCGGCGGACATCGACGCGCAGCGCCCTCTAGATAAAAAATGTTCCGAGGCCAGCAAAGCTGGAAAGAGATATCTAAGATAAGGAATACGTCGGAGGAACATCCCATCGAAAGAACGTTACAAGGTAAGAAGTAACTTGTTCTTCTTTTGACCTCTGACCACTGTGAGAAACCTGAAGGTGTCTCACTTACTAGTCCCCGGGGATCTGTCATCCAGGTCGCCAGGACACGGCCATCACTATTGTATCCAGTTCCTGGGGGTGGACTAGTGCGGGAGGATCACCTGGATGGGGGTGCCTTGGGGAGTGGAAGTGGGACACCGACGGACGAGACATGCTATCCCCTTCTTTACACCACCTTTTCCCCATCCTACTCTGTAGGATATTTGAAAACTCAACCTCCCCCCTTCTTAACACGAACACTTTCTCACAGACCAATTACCCTGAAAGACAACGGACTAACACCAGAGCTGCATACCTGACATGTGTCATGATGCCTACCTCCAAGGAGCCAGGTCCGACCCAGCAACCCCAGAGGCAGGCATCATTTCCCCCAGGGGAGTGCCAGCGGGCCCAAGCTGGGGCCCTTTGGACGCAGTCCTGGCGCCTTAGGCGCCAGGCTCATGTTGGACCTCTGTCCTGGCGCCTTAGGCGCCAGGCTCATAAAGCTAGACATGTATTCAAGTGTTTTAATGTGCACTTACCTGATGCAGACCATGCTGCCACATCCAGGCCCTCTTGAGGCCTGAATAGGAACTACTTTACCTGTGGGACTACTTTCCACCCGGGTGTGGTCGGGGAAGGATACATACCTGATCGGAGGAAGGATACACACTTGGAACTTCTTCCAAAGCTATTTAAACCACAACCGATCAGCAACTCACGCTTCGCGTTGTTCTGCTCCTCGCAGCTGGATGCTCCACCGTGTCAGCTCCTGCATCTGGACTTCAGCCACGCCTGTCAGCATCCTGGGTCACCTGCAAAGGGAGACAAGAGACCTACCATCTACTCTGCACCACGGAGACATCACCGACGTTCCTGAAAGGGAAGACATCATTTTTAAAAGCATTTCGTTACGATCGCTGCAGCGCTGCATTTCACTCACCTTTCCTGGGTTCCTCCATCTTCAGCAGCGATCATCCAGATACACAGCCACTTCCCAGAGCCTAGAGAAAAAGACAAGAATAAAAGGTGAGAGAAGGAAGGGAATAGGAAAAGCTCAGTTTCCTTCTAAGACTTACCTGTTGGGTCATTCACATTTCATTTCGGGTCTTGCTGCTTCCAAGCATTTTCCGGACCCCGGCCCCTATGGGGAAAAAAGACAAAGACATTAGATGAGCGAATGCAAAAACATTACCTGAGCGCTCATCTAGGATTTACCAGATCTTTACTGGAACTGCACGTTTCACTTCGGGTCGGCGCCATATCTCCGGCATTCCGAACCCCGGCCCCTATGGGGAAAAGACATCAACATTAGCGCTTTGTTGCAAGAAGTCTCCAAAGGAATCTTCATTCATCACCTGAAAAAAGACAATGAACATTATTATTTAAAGCTTGAACTCTTGAACTTGCAACAGAACTTTTACAGCGCCTTACCAGTATAATCAAGCTTACCTGACTCCCATCCAACCTCAATCCAGTGAAGTTACTGGGTTCAACGTGCCCCTGCGTCAGAAGCAGGATGGAGAGCTCGTCCTTTCAGACCCTAAGGTGAGACTTCACGGGGAATCGTGGAAGGGTATCGTGGAGGGTTGGAAGAGAGTGGGAGGCTTGAGCATAACTCAGTCAGTAGGTAATACTCCCTTTTCACGCACAGGGGAATATTCCTGCGAGCCGGAGAAGCCAGAGTAGAGGGCCCTTCCTGTCCATCTTCAGAGTCCTGCGCTTCACCATTAAAGAAGCATCAGCACTCGAAGCCAGACCTGCGCCTCCGTGGAACCAGGTGAGCGTTACAACATGTCCCAACTCAAGGGTCAGGCAATTGCCAATGGTTCCACACACCTGATGGCCTTTCCCTTCCCACAGGGATAAAAGGTGGAGCACAAGAGCGCACTCTGAGCAAGGCGGAACGTACGAGGAAGCAGTGATTTCAGTATGGCAGTTCAAACAGAGGAGAAAGACGGCATGACCTGAAAGGACGTCAAGGAGGGAATTGCCCTTGCCCTTTTCAACCCAGACCTGCAAAGCCTCCAAACAAAGAAACGTAAGACCAGGAATCGCAGCTGGCGGATGGTGTGACGGATGTCAGCAGTACATGGAACCCTCCCGCACTGATAGCCAAGGTGGGTAGACGAGGTTGCCATCATGGTACCACTCTTGACGCCAGCGGCAGAAGAAACGCCAGCGAGTTCTGCACAGCCGGTGAGTCGGAAAAACCTGATAAGAGCCAGACTGTATTAAGCTCAAGGTTGCAGGGGCAACATTAAAAGATTAAAGGTACAAACTGCAAATACCAGAAGGCCCTAGGGGAGGCCAAAGAAAGGTGTCAAGGTGGTCATACAAGGGTGCAACCAAATCCCTTGTACAATTGAAAGTCCTTGACGCATTGTTAAAATTAAGGTTTTGAGAGTTGTGAATGAGGCGTTTGAACCCGGCTGAGGGGGAACGCTGTACGAACCTTGATTTTTGAAAAAATAGTGCCCCAGCTAGATATGGTCGCCCCTCGGAAGTCTCTGTGATTAAAGTTGGCAAGTGCTATTGGAAGGTCTGAGCCCGGTTGTGGGCGACCTAGATGATTGTGATAACTTGTTTAAAAAGACATTAAGACTCTTGAATACTACACATGATGAAATTGTGGTTGAAAGGCAGTAGTGAACCCGACTGAGGGATGCCAGTAGAGAAGGCTGTATGAGCGACATTGTGAATGGTCTGAACCCGACTGAGGGAGGCTAATTTTGAAAGAACGGATAGGAGCCCGGCTGAAGGGGATCCACGGGTGAAGAATAATCGCCCGACATGAAGAGGAAGAAAGGGAACTTTTGTTTTGTGTTTTTCATATCAGACCCTCTGAAGCAAGAAACTTTGCATGAAAGAGACTTGGGTTCAGAAGGCCCTGATATTGTGGACAGGAACTGTAACCTCGTACTGGAGAAGTCCAGGAGTGTGCTGTGCTCAGGAGTCCCGCCTTTGTCCCGTGCTGGAAAATGTGGGGAAGGGAGACCTCAGAAATAACATACTTATTGTTTTGTGAACAAATCTTTCTTTTCTTGTGAACACTTTCCCACACTGTTTTGGAACTTAGAGGTAAGGATTGGAAATTGTTTTATTGTTAGATAGGCCTCTTACAAGACGCCACTAGGACTGCCTTATTATGATTTGATGATCGTAGCTTGCTCCCATCTTAGATTTAAGTTTACATTAGGCGTTTTGCTCACCCATTTTTACATTTCAATAAACACCCTTGAACTTTGATCACTTGTGTCTGTCTTTACTGTTGCCAACATGAGTTCCTCATACCACGCTAAGGTGCAGGTACAATGCTGAGCTCACAGAACACCCAGGTAAGATCTTTCCCCAGTGTTCCCTTGCATTACCCTGCCTGTTACCAATCTCATCTGTGTTCTTTGGACTCCTTCTGTAGCTCATGTGTCCCCATTACTATCACCTCCATAGAGGGTGTGCGTCAAGTAGCCCTCTAGCTTTGGTGAAAGGGCTCCACAGTGTTTATTCCCCAGCCAGTGAACACTTTCCTTCAGGGTTGGAGGTATAGCTTTAAAAGCTCCTGAGGGATCTCATTTCCATCCTGAACATCCCAGAAGCTGACAGACGGTGAGAACCTTTAAAACCCTCCTAGGCCACAGAAGATATACTAAAAGATCTTGGGGCTCATTAGGAGTTCCCCTTTGGAAAAAATGCCAGTAAAAATGCTGGTAATTCCAGCACCAGCATTTTTTCCAGACCGCGGAGACACAGTTTGCTAGTGGGAGCACAGATCTACCAGCAGGCCTGACCCGCCGGAAGAGCTGGCCCATATCAGCAAATAAATGCCGGAATCACAGCACTGGTACTACCGGTGTTGGTAATTTGGGCAATCCCACCCCATGGAGCTCTATGGGACTCCATGGAATGGGAATTTACCAGCGTCTCTGCCACCTGTAATATCCCGGTAATACCGGGATATCGGGCGGCAGAAACAGTAAGGCAGTTGGCTGGTATCCTGCCAGAATTACAGGCGGGATACTGGCAAAACTGTAATGAGGGCCCCAGTCGCTGCCATACAAAAAGTAGAGGTAGCCAAGAAAATGCTGTCCTATTTCAAGCCATACACAATGTCAGGCTTATGGGTACAGCTGGTCTGTTTGGCGACTATATGGTCAAATAATAGTAATAGTGCTGTTGATCCACATAAATGTAGAGTGTTCAAGTAGTTAGAGGGGAGTAGGAAACCCCTGCTTTCCCTGGAGTTAATCTTTAGTTAAGGTCGCATTTCACTGGATTGATGGTAAACCACTGGAAACCCGCCATGAACTATGAAACACACGAAAATAAAGATCCAGAATTCTGCGCCCAGTCATATCAATACGTGTTTTAATGAGTGCCCTTTAGATAACACGTGTTTCGGCCTTCCTTGCCTTTCTCAAATCAGGGCTATTGTATTTGTATAATTCTCTGTATTCATCAATTGGTAAAATTAACATCATTAAAGCAATATATTATCCAACAGTACGCACCCAACCCAAAACATCAACAAAACAAAACCGGAAAAGCATCCATTAAGAACCATTATAACATCACAGAAAAGAAAAATACATATAGAATGTATCCATGACAATTGTGTTTAAATCACCACATACAGAGAAATAGGGGTTGGCATTGGGAATGGATGCATGGGGTGAGAAACATTTTTTTTCCAATTACACGTTCATTCCATCAGTGTATGGTCAATGAACAAGTGTGAAATAAATAATATACATTGAGAAGTCCGAGAAATGGACAAAGAAAAAAGAAACAAAAAAGGGAAAGAAAAAGAGAAAAAGAGGTAAGTATACTATTTTGAATTCCCATTTCAAATAAAGTATTCAGAGTTATGTCGCAGTGTTTCAATGAACTTACCCTATATCGGGTTAATTTGGTAATTGTTAGCCTTTTGCTCATGCTCTCGAATTACTGGTCCAATCCCATGTTCACAATTCTGGTGAGGTTTTGTTTTAGGCATGCTAGAGGAATTCACATTATATCAAGATCCATGCTTTCAGGAGAGAGTCGAACTATGGATAAGATATATTGATGATATTTTTCTGATTTGGGATGGACCAGACCTACTATTTCAGCAATTCACCGACAGACTCAATCAGAACCCATTTGATATAAATTTTACTGGAGAGAATAATGCTCATCTAATCAATTTCTTGGATCTTACCATACATGTCAAAGATGACCACTTGGAAACTTATACCTTTAGGAAGCCAACCAAAGTCAACTCCATTTTGCATGCTAACAGCTGTCACCAACGCACAACCATTCGTAACATTCCTCTTGGGGAATATATTAGATCGAGACGCAATTGCAAATATGACATGAAATTTCATCAGGAATGTCATTTCCTTAGAAATCGATAAAGAAAAGAGGATATCCGAATAAATGTTTACAGAATGCTTCCAAGAAAACTAAAAACCTCAGCCAAAAGGACACGTTATCTCCAAAAAGTAAACAAGAAGGACAACAAATGACAACAGTGTTTATAACACAATACAATAAGGACCATCAAAGAATTAGGAAGATCCTACACGAACATTGGTACCTACTCCATTTGGATGAACACTTACACCATTATATTGATGATAGACCTACTATTACTTTCAAGAAAGCAAGTACTTTGAAATCAACCGTTTGCCCATCGTTATTACCGGATTTGAAAGGGGAACTGCAACACACGTGGTTGAATACTAAACAAGCAGGTTTCAGGAAATGCGGGTTTTGCACAATGTGTAAATTTGCAAAAGACAAAACAAATGAACTAATAGGTCCAAATGGAAAAATCATTACAATACAACAAATGATTAATTGCAGAACTAAGTGATTGGTGTATGTAATAATTTGTACCTGTAAAATAATGTACATAGGCAGTACTAAAATAGAGCTCAGAATTAGGATTCGGGAGCACCTGATGAAGATTGGAAGCCAAGATTCGACTTTACCTTTAGCCTAGCATTGGCAAAAGCAACACCAATTGGATGACAAGAGCCTCATTAGATTCGTGGGCTTAAAGCAAGTAACATTATCTAAAAGAGGAGGCGATAAAGTGAAAGCTCTACGCCAAGCTGAAGCCAGATTGATTTGCTTATTTAACACAACAGTGTTAGGCTTAAATTTTGATACGGAAATGGTGTTGTTCCTGTAGCACTACTGGAGTAGACCTTCGTATAAGTATAACAATACCGGATGAAAGACTGAGTGTAATGTTTTTGATCGATATATTTTAATGTTTGATATTTGCTTTAGAATGCAGGAATTATGTCGCTCTGTTATGTGTTTCTTGACAGATTGAGTATGATATCTCTTATTTTGTATCCAGTAGGTGGCAGCTATTGATTGCCAAGTACAATGTTTGTATCTTTGCCATTACCAACACCTGATCGTCATTATGAACATAGATGAGGAATTTAATAGCCAATGAGATTATCAATACACCATTATGAGGAGAACCACGAGTACGCCTTTATTTGGGCTCAATTACATCATTGAATATAGATTGTCGCAGCCAATGATTGGTAAGGTTACAGGTACACCGGTAACGGGGTTTACTTGCATTATATTTGACTTAAAACCTTAAGTAAATGAATTACAGAGATTGTATTATAGGCCCTTTAAACTACGGTTCCCATAATGCATTGCTCCTGCTTTATACGGCAGGAGTAATTTAAATAGAAATGACCAAACCTAAGTACATTTGAGCAGCACTAATGTTATTTTATTCAAACTACGGTTCCCATAATGCATTGCTCCTGCTTTACACGTCAGGAATAACCTAAATAGAAATTACCAAACCTAAGTATATTTGAGCAGCACTAATGTTATTATATTTCGAGTTAAGGTTTGCATAATATAAGAGATACATAGACCAAAGGTGAATGACCATGACCATGTCTTTAAGGAGGTGTTTCCACTCCATTGTCATGCCAACCGCACGAGTTCTAATGACTCCATTAGTTAGTATCACACTTTTTATGAACAGGAGACTTTGTTGTCATAGATGTATTTAACGTACATACATCCTGTTTTATCCTTCTAGAGATGGATACAAACATTTGGGAAAATGTCATTCCCCCTTTGTTTGTTGTCATGGCATCGTATTGCCATGACAACTTATAAATAGCCCCAAAATGGCGGACGCTGTGAACTAACAGCAAGCAGCCAACGCGGATGACCGGAGCATAGGTGAGTTACAGAAACATCTTTAGCTGAGTTTTACATACGGTCAAAACAAAGATACTTTCACGTATCAGTAATATTTTCATGTTTGCTTATTGTAATGTACTCATCATCCTTTCATCACGAAGCGCTGCGCGAGTTTCCCTCATGATGAAAGGATGAATGGAATGCAGTGACGAACGACAGAGTCAATGCGAGTTTCAAATGTGTAACGTTCAGTTGCTGCCCGCGGTCGGTGGGGCCTGTCCACCTCTACTTAGCTCTGATTATAAATAAATAATCTCCCAACAGTACATGCCTCTTTGCCTTACCTTAACTACTTCAAGTGGTGACGAGGATTACTTCCAGGCCCCACGCCCCCCTTCATCACAAGCGCTTCAGGACTCTCCAGCTTCGCATCCGTGAGCGTATAGCAGGCCTTGCAGCTGTGCCAAAAGCTGTGGCCGCTCCGGTCGCCCGATCAGCTGCACTTTTGAGCGTGTAGCAGGCCGTGCAGCTGTATTAAAAGCTGTGGCCACTCCGCTACATTTGCATCCAGTTCCATTTCCAGTAACGCCGGAGCGAGCGTTTAAACCAAGTGAGTGTCTGCGCAGCCCTTCTGAGTTTTCTTTTTGCTCTTCATGTGTGTTTATTTCCGGTTGTGTACCATCCGGACACGCCTCCTTGCCTGCTTCAAGTTTCTGACCGTTTTTCACGGTATATAAGCACCTTTTTGCCTTCTTCAGGTTTTGTACCGTATTTCATGGTATATGAGTGCAAGTACATTACTTTACTAATATATGGAAAATAGGGGCAAGCAAGAAATCGTTAACAGTCCACGTGTACCACAGCGAGTCACAAGTTTTGCTGGACATATTTTTACATTTTGGGATTAATGATTCACTGAATTGTATCTAAAATTTAAAGGACTGCAACTGTGCAATTTATTCATCTCATCACAGCTTTGTGGTGCATACCCTCATCTCGTCCACTATGTCTTTCAATAGTGTGCCACGACCCATGTTTTTCCTGTCTGATGTTGGTGAGCCAGCAATTCCATGGAAAAGGTGGATTTAAATCCTTTGAACATAACACTGGTGTTATATGTGGTCAGAACTGCAACGTGGAGAAGAGGAAATCTCTTTTGATGCATTGTTTAGGCCCAGCAGGGCAGGAAAAGTTTGAAGACCTACCAGATCTACTTCCTGATGAAAGTAATGACCTAAATGAATATGAACGTTCTGTGAAGAAGATGGGCAAGCATTATGAAAGAAAATTGAGTACCATTTTGGAACGTTATAAGTTTGGGAAGAGAACTCAAGAAGAGGGCGAGAGTATAGAACAATACATCACCAATTTGAGGAAATTGGCTAAAACATGCAATTTCAATGCCCAATTGGATGAGAGATTGAGGGATCAATTCATGTTGGCGTGTAGGAGTAGTAAAGTAAGAGAAAGGTTATGGGCTGAAGATGATCCCAGCCTGGACACAGTTTTACGCATAGCCAAGGAAGTGGAGCACACCGAGAAATGTGTCAGAGAATTGGAAGACAGAATACAGACTACTGATATTAAAATGATGTTTCCAAAGACAAGATGGTGACACCCACTGTGAACAAGAACAATGAGTCCATTGCTCAGGTATCGGAAAGCCTCAATAGAAGATGCAAGTCAGAAAGGAGTGGAAGGTTGCCTTGGAATGATGATAATAGGAAAAAACTAAGCCGTAGAGTCAATAACGGTGATGGGAGGAAGAAGAGTCCGCGCAGACGAGGAGATGACTCTAGTAAGAAGAGTACAGGGAGATGTTTTAGATGTGATAGCGTGGATCATTGGGCGGATAACCCAGAATGTCCTGCTCTGAAAATTATATGTGGGAAATGCAAGGGCAAGGGACATTATGCCCGATGTTGTAGAATGCAGAACACTTCCACTAACTGGATAGGAAATGATGAGTATAGTGATGAAGATGGAGAAGAATGCGTGTTTGTCGTAACAGATGAAGAAAATGATCAAGAAATGGAAAGTCCCAAAGCCGTAGTGTGTGTTGATGGAACCGACATGCACATGATGATTGATTCAGGAGCTAAATATACCTTGATACCAGAGAATCTCTAGGACAGAAAAAAACATGAGTATTTGCATGAGCCAGACATAAAACCCAGAGCTTATGGTGAAGTCAAAATAGATATCATTGGATGGTTCTGGGGAGCACTCAGATTCAAGGAAAGGAAAGCCAATGGGAAAATATACATAACAAAAAAGGGGAGAACACCCTTGTTAAGTTGGACTCACCAAAGTAAACTCAAAGTAAAATTGGATGCCGCATCGGACGAGTCTGTATATTCTATTGAAAGCGGTGCTGGGAAAAATTCAAGCGATTAAAGGGATCACTAGCAGTGTTTACATGATGAAGGACATTTTCATGAAGGAGATTGGATCCCTGCGCTGCTTTGTTCATGAGATCAAAATGAAACCAGGACATGTTCCTTTGGCACAGAAGTTGCGCAAACGTCCCACTCTCTATGAGAGAAGAAGTGTGAAAGGAGATCAAATTATTGGAAGATCAGAAGATCATTGAAAGAATAGATGCCAGCGAATGGGTTTCGCCATTGTAGTGCTGAGGAAAAAATCTGGAAAACTGGAAATATGTGTGGACATGAGACAATTAAATAAAAATGTGATCCCAGACAGACATCCACTCCCTAATATACAAGAGATTGTGTCCACCATTGGACCTTCAAAGTATTTCTCTACTCTTGATTTAACGTCAGCATACCATCAAGTTAAACTTCATAAAGAATCTAGGAAAATGACGGCATTCATTACGCCGGATGGATTATACCAATACAGAAGACTACCCTTTGGGTTAGTATCAGCTGCTTCAGTATTTCAAAGGATCATGCACAAGCTGTTTGAAGGTGATGAAGGGATTATTTGCTTTCAAGATGACATATTAGTGCATGCCATTGACCAGAAGGTACATAATGAAAGATTACACCATGTTTACAAGAAGTTATATGAGGCAGGAATGACTCTCAGTAGAAAAAAATGTAACATCAATCGCAGCGAAATTGAATATCTAGGACATACCATTTCTGCAGGAGGCTTAAGGCCAAAGAAGCAATTAGCTGATGCCATAATGAACATGCCAAGACCAAAAACAAAGGAAGAGGTGCGAACGTTCATTGGGATGGCGGAGTATTATTCAAGGTTTATAAGAGATTTTGCTATACATACAGTTCCACTCGTGAACTTTTAAAGAAGAAGATATTTGAATGGAACAAGGAGTGTGAAGAGGAATTTTAAAATATCAAGTCAGAATTAAACAGAGCACCATCACTGAAGAACTTTAAGAGTGGAAAGAAGACCATAATTATGACAGATGCGAGCAACTTGGAATTGGGGGCTGTTGTCACCCAAGAAGTTGACGGAAAAGAAGTTCGAATTGCGTTTGCGTCAAGATTGTTAAAAGGTGCAGAAAGATCGTACGCTGCAATAGAGAAAGAAAAATTGGCCATCAAGTGGGCGACAGAGAAGTTCAGAAATTTCATCTGGGGAGTGGAAGTGGAGATTCGCACTGACCACAAGCCGTTGATACATGTCATTATGAATAAAGGTTTGAATAATGTATCCAACAAGCTCAAAAGATGGGTTGTACTTCTGCAGGAATACAACTGTACAGTACAATATGTACCAGGAGTGAAAAATCGTGCTGCTGACTGTCTGTCACGGCTTACCAACAATTCTGAGACAGATGATGAAAGTGAAGATAATTCAGAAGTTGTTTTGAATATAGAAGCACTGTCCATATTCAAAGCTGAGTGGGAAGAAGCAGAGAGACAAGATGATAATATGGGTCAGTTGAAGCAAATTATACAAAGCAACGGAAGCTTGCCGAAAGTTAATTTTGAGGACTCCGGTCTCATCGAATACTGGAGAGTTGTAGATGAACTCAATGTAGCAAATGACAGAGTCATGAGAGGAGATCGGATAATTCCACCTGCGAGCCTACGACAAAGAATCATTGATTTGGGTCACGAAGGCCATCAAGGGATGGTGAAGACTAAACAGAGAATACGGATGATTTCTGGTGGCCGGGATGTGATCTACAAATCGAGAGAGCTATCAGAGAATGTATCCTTTGTAATCAGAGTGACAGAGCATGTGTGAGTGTGAAGTACCCAACGGTTATAACGAACATTCCAGGAAAAGTATGGGATGAAGTAGGCATAGATATACTAGGACCTATTCATTGTGACGGTAAACAGCAATTTTGTTTAATAGTCATAGATCTTCTGACCAGATGGGTAGAAGTTTTAATTAAACTTAATATGAACGCAAAGTTAGTTGTAGAATTCTTGTCAGAAATATGTGCCAGAGAGGGTTTCCCAAGAAGCATATTAACAGACAATGGTGTCCAATTGAGGTCGAAAGAAATGAAGAGATTCTGTACTAGTAATTCCATTGTACACAAAACAAGCACAATATATCATCCACAATCCAATGGGGTGGTTGAGAGATTCAACAAAGTACTCAAGGACGCCATCCGTTGGGCTTGGGCTAATAGACTTAGCTGGGAAGAAGCAGTAAAAAGAAAAATAATTGCTCACCGTTTTACTCCACATAGTACAACAGGTTTATCACCCTTTGAATTAAGTAGGGGATGCAGAGCAAATACCAAATTGACCCCATCCTGGTTAGAAAGGGAGACAGTTGTGAGGAAAGATTTTGGAGAGGCAGTAGAGAACATTAGGGACATCCAGCTAAAGAACAAATCAGCTCATGATGGTCAAATAAGGAAAGGGAAAGAGAATGAGGTTCCAAGAGTCGGGAGTCTAGTAAGAATTAAACTACCCCTGGTACTAAGAGATGGACCCTGCAAATGGTCCAAGCCAGTGGGTGTGATTAAGGTCTTTAAACATGCGGTGAGAGTACAAGATGGCAGAGTTTGGAATATGGAGAGGGTGTATGTGATGAAGTCATGTAATGGTGTGAGAACTGGTGAAACAGTGGACAAAGAGCAACCAAGTTGGAGTGGTAGTGGAAACATGGAGAAGAATGGTGAGCATGTGAGACTGATGTCAAATAGAAGTGCAATGTCACAAATTTCCTTGCCAAAAACAAAAACATATTCTTCACGTGTGTCAAGAATAGGAAGGATAATCCGCAAGCCAGATCACATGAAAGATTTTGTCTAAGGATGCAGAAGACACAGAAGAAATATTATCAGACAATGTTCTACAAACAGCAAGAGACTAAGGAGGGGAGATGTGTAATGTACTCATCATCCTTTCATCACGAGGCGCTGCGCGAGTTTCCCTCGTGATGAAAGGATGAATGGAATGCGGTGACGAACGACAGAGTCAATGCGAGTTTCAAATGTGTAACGTTCAGTTGCTGCCCGCGGTCGGTGGGGCCTGTCCACCTCTACTTAGCTCTGATTATAAATAAATAATCTCCCAACAGTACATGCCTCTTTGCCTTACCTTAACTACTTCACTTATAATCATTGTGACGAGCATTAGGAGTTCCTCTGACTGTATAATGTTATCAAGAGTACATGGCATGTTAAACTTGTAGACGAGTAGTACATTTGATTATTAATATGGGGCAAAGATGCTTACCCGTACTAGCAATTCTTTCTGCTGGCACATACAATCCGGACAAGCGTTTAGGGTGGTTAGTTTGCATAATGCTAGCATGATTACTAAGAACTTTAAGGGCGCATTTGAACACACTTTTGCCATTATATTTTTGTATTGACTCTTATTTTGTGTTCCTTGATTAGACAATTACGGCTTATGACACTGAACATATGACCATTAATAACTTTATGATAGGATCTAATGGCTTTTTTATTAAAACAAAACCTCACCAGAATTGTGAACATGGGATTGGACCAGTAATTCGAGAGCATGAGCAAAAGGCTAACAAGTACCAAATTAACCCGATATAGGGTAAGTTCATTGTAACACTGCGAATACTTTATTTGAATTGGGAATTCAAAATAGTATACTTACCTCTTTTTCTCTTTTTCTTTCCCTTTTTTGTTTCTTTTGTCTCCGTCCATTTCTCGGACTTTTCAATGTATATTATTTATTTCACACTTGTTCATTGACCATATACTGATGAAACGTACATGTAATTGAAAAAAAAAAATTCTCACCCCATGCATCCATTCCCAACGCAAACCCCTATTTCTCTGTCTGTGGTGATTTAAACACAATGTCATGGATACATTCTATATGTATTTTTCTTTTCTGTGATGTTATAATGGTTCTTAATGGATGCTTTTCCTGTTTTTGTTGATGTTTGGGTTGGGTGCGTACTGTTGGACTAATATATTGGTTTAATGATGTTAATTTTACCAATTGATGAATACAGAGAATTATGCAAATACAATAGCCCTGATTTGAGAAAGGCCAAGGAAGGCCGAAACACGTGTTATCTAAAGGGCACCTCATTAAAACACGTATTGATATGACTGGGCGTAGAATCCTGGATCTTTATTTTCGTGTGTTTCCTATTTCAATCCATATCCGTATTAAAAGGGACAGTACATCTATTGGCAGAATCAAAACACTGGCATGGAATCCCTGGGGGAATCAGGGAGTTCTGGTTCTGCAACAATTCATTCATATTCTCTGCCTATTCTCATACCAGCTCCCAACCATATCCTGGCCTGGTAACTAGCGTGCCTTCTCCTCCTATGCCACCAAAATATGGGGGTAATCCCAAGGAATTCAAATCCTGCATAACCCAATGCTGTGATAATTATTTAAATAGACCCCAACTCTATGCAGCAGATCAAGCCCAAGTTTCCTTCGTTTTGTTTAATTTGGAGAAGACAGCCCTTGCTTGGGCCACTCCTTAGATAGATAGCAACAGCCCACTATTGCAGTTATACAGGCTTCATAGAGGCTTTCCAGACTATGTTTCATAGGCAATGTGCAGGGCAATGAATGAACTGCTGGAAATAAGACAAAGAAAACGGTACTTACTCATTAACATAGCTCACTTCAGGGGAATAGTGACCCACACCACGCAGCACGATGATGCCAAATTAACCATCTTTTATAAAGGATTAAAAGAAGATTTAAAAAATGTCCTTAATCAAGTGGTGGCCCCGTCCAAGGCACACTCTGAATTTGTTGCACTTGTGATTAGAGTAGACCAAAGAGCTAGTGGAAAGAAGCATGAAAGACAGAGACTGGAATTTCGTAGAACACCTCCTCGTTGGGAAAGGGAAATTACCCCCTCGAGTGAATCAGAGCCCATGCAATTAGGCAGTACACAAGGACTGATAACCCCTGAAAACAGCAACATAGAAGACGTCTCAACCTTTGTTGTTATTGTGGTGATTCCCTACATTCAGTTAGAGCTTGTCCCACAAGAGCCATCGCTCATTCGGCAAATGCTGGAGCTCGCCCAAATAGGGAATCTACAGGCGAGTACTTCAACTAATCATTCCCTCAGTACCCTCTGCTTCACTGTACCTAGCCAGTCAGCCCACCTATTCAGTTTAGTAGATCTATTTATTGAGAGCACGAAGTAGGAGGGAGCCCTTGCATTTACTTATAGTGGAGCTACTGGAAGCTTCATAGATATTTCCAAACAGACATCCCTATGAGAACTAAAACAAAGACAGAACTCATTCTGTTGGTGGAAGGGTCTCCTCTTATTTCAGGACCAATTTTCATCCAAATGGAAACCATGTCTATGGTTTGCACCCAGTAACATCACAGGATTTGATGCCATTGCAGCCCGATATTTCCAATTGATTTTGGGTACTGTGACAAAGCACAGTATTCCAACCACACACAAGTGCCCCCACTGACTAACCAGGACCGTAATGAGGGGGGGGACAGACCTGGAGTGAAGGAAAACCACAGCGATAACAGCCCGGCCCCACTAACCACGGTATCCTCATTAAACGAAATGTATGATAGAGTGGTTAAGACACACTTTCCCCCCAAGGAAATAAATAAATCCAGCATGGCAGAAGAAGTAAGCCCACTGAGTCAAAGCTGCTGCTCTAGCGGTTCCGGAGGATCAAACAGCACTAAGATAAAAGACGGACAATGGCAACATCGGGAGAGAGAGCAGCGAGGTTCGGAGTAGCAGAGAGTGTGACACGAGGAGACAACCAAAAGACTTGAGGGGAATAGGGGACTTTCCCGGGAAAGAAAGCAGTGACCGCCGCATAAATCGGCAGTTGAAACAAACAAAGACCAACTTGCCGCTGAAACCGGAAAAAGCAGAAAACTCTGCTGAGGAGGACTTCGAGACGTGGTGCATTCGAAGGAGGCAAGATCACAAGTGGAGCCAGCTGAGGAGCCGACATCAACGACACTAGGAAGAGCCCGACCGCTACGCGAAGTGTGCGAGGTAAGTGGGAGCCTGAAGGAAAAAAAAGGGGGGTGTAGAGCCGAGGCACCTGGCAGGTGCCACATGGAAATGGTCCATAACAGGGGTTGTGCAGGACAGACCCCCCCTTTTTTTATTTAGGTTTCGATCTTACAAAACTCAAAAAGACCCAAAACGGATTACCAGTTCTGAGGGTCACATTAAGAGAGGACGAGGGAAATATCCTTCTTCTTCAAAGGTAAGACTGGGACCAGTGGTTACAAGGTAAATCAGGGACGAAGATAGAGGGAAAAAGGTTTCTTTACTGTTAAACAGAATAGCCATACCTGATGCCCAGTTAAGGCGGGAGTAAGACCAGAGGAAGGGGAATGTCCCCCCCAGGAAAATGAGAAAGGACCCAGGGAAGTGGATTGTCCGCTCTGGTAAGAACCAAAGACCAGGGTAGACTAAGAGTGAAAAAGGTATTTTGCTCATAGTAAGTTTGGCCAATCATAAACTACCCCTCAGCCCAACACAAATGGATGTAAGGGAAGAGAACAATCTAGCGGACCACGTCCGTGGTCCTAAACAAAGGACACCAAAGATCGATATTTGCTGGCAAAGTTTGGTAACTCGATAGAGGGAAAGTGCAGTATTGCCTAGTAGATACACAGGCGACTCTAGGCAAACGGAATCGTGACCAACTACATGTTGATATATCTGAAAATAAAGATAAGTGTGATTCAATAATTCTGCACTTGTGTCCAGACCGTTCTTTCACCTCACAAGTGGTCTCATGAGTGGGATGTGACTCGGTCGACACAAGCCGAGTAACCCTAAAGTATACCAAACTAACTAAGAATGCCCATGCACGCACCTATAGTGGCTACCTCAGAATCCATAGGCTTTGATTTATATAGCACCCGAGACATAACAATGGAAAGTGAAACCCCGTCAGTTGGTCCCTATAGGCTTAATTCTGTCTGTGCCACTAGGAACTTATATTTGCCTCACTTCCAAGTCAGGCTTGGCCTGGAAACATAGCCTCGATGTACTTGCAGGAGTGATAAGACCCTGATTATCGAGGAGATGTCAAAGTGTTACTCCACAACTCAGGGAAACAACCCTTTGAAGTGAAGACTGGAACGATTATAGCTCAAGGTGTCTTGGAATCTGCACTCTTTCCAAATCTGGTTGAGGTGCTAGAACAAAAGTCATACGGAGGGGTTAGAAAGGCTTTGAAGACGCCAACCCCCTCTTCAGACAACAACAATAAACAAACTTTAGTTGGAGGCCTTGAAGAAGAGATGGAAGTGGTACCCGACCTACCATTCGCGCAAAGGAACGACACGAATATGGCTGAGGGCCTCCTGAAAGTCATACCAGAGGAGGAGAGCAAGCTCACAGAAGGACCGTTTTTTTCCTAAAATGGGGATTACTCTGTAGAAGGGATACCACAATGGAAAGAATCCTTTGTACCCAAATAGTGGTTCCCAGGAGCCATGGGAGGATTGTGATTTAAATTGCTCACTCACACTTGACCGTGGTCATTTGGGCACAGCAAAAACTTAAGTCAGATAAGTAGCTGGTTCTATTGGCCAGGCATTCACACTGATGTAAAGGATTTTATAGCCACATGTTCCTTGTGCCAGAAAACGACATTGCAAGTGCTGGTCCCCGAATCACTACAACCTTTCCTGATAATTGAGGCGCTGTTCTCCTGTATGATAATGGATATAAAAGGACCACTGGAAACTGCAAGGCTGAGGAACAAATATGTACTTGTCATCGTGGACTACCCGACCCGGTATCCAGAAGCATTCCCCCTATGTAGTAACACAACCCAACAAATCTTAAAACATCTGATCCCATTCCTATCCCGTATCGGAATCCCAAAAGAAATACTAAAAGATCAAGGAGCTACATTTATGTTGAAACTAATGGGAGAAGTCAACAAATCCTACAGATCAAGACGCTGCCCACCTCAGTTTACCATCCACACACGGATAGGTTATTTGAACATTTTAATAAAACTCTGAAGAGTATCTTAAGAAAGTTAGTCGATGCAGACAGACGCAACCGGGATGTCATGATTCCCTGGGCTCTCTTTGCAGTCAGGAAAAGCACACAAGCCTCCTTGGGGTTTTCCCCGTTTGAACTTCTGTATGGACGGGAGCACCGCAATGTCCTGGACATGCTTCAGAAAATCTGGCAAGAAAGAGAGTAGGCTGTCATACCCCTATCTCAAACCGCAAAGACACTCCTGGAACACATCACCATAGTCAGGACTCTAGTCCAGACTCATCTGGAGCAAACCCAAGAAGGACAAAAAACGAAAACACGATGTAACAGCTAAGCATAGGTCGTTCTCGGCCGACCAAAAAGTCTTGGTACTACTGCCCACCTCGGAGAATAAAATGATATCATGTTGGTATGCTCCTTATGAGATCTTTAAACAGACCGTTCGCAATAACTATTGAGGGGCCCACCAGACCGACGCCTCAAACAGCAGATATATCATATTCATGTATTAAAAGAATGGAAGGAGGGAAACCACCAGGGGGCGCAGACGACATGGCAGCCTAAACCACCGTCTCCCTCACTGAGGTAGCTGCCATAGAGAAACAGATCACCAAAACAGCACAGAAGAAATAACCGGCTGTAGAAACAGAGACCGGATACGGGCACCCCCCTGGCCCTGAGTGTAGGTGGGCTGAAATTCAGGAGTATTGGAGCCCTCCCTCAACCCGAATGCTGTCCGGACAGAGGGACAGCGTCAGCCCGAAGAGAAGAAAGAAAACATGGAGGGCGCGATGGTACAGTGACCAGGAGAGTGCACCCCCCGGCTGGTGACAGGACCCGGAAAGTCATCAGGCATCCGGAGAGGGCCTCAGTCCCTCCCCAACCAGAGGAGCAAGGCGGTAAGGAGCAGCCGCAGCGCCACCCGCTCTGACCCCTAAGCCGATCGAAGGGACTCCCACAAGCCGGAACCCCCAGAGCGGCGCAAAACGCACGCCAGTTCCAAGGCACCACCAAACCAGTAGAAGGAACCTTCTCCCTCCCTCGCCCGGTGAAGAGCAGAGGGAGAGGGGAGAAAGTAAGACACCAACAGCCCAGGGGAGCAAGGACATGACAAAGCACACCCAGCACAACCGTGGCTCACAGCTCATTAGCCACGGTCTTATTAACATGTAACGGTGCCGGCACCTGCAGAGATTTAAACGCAGAAATGAAGCTGTGCTTCAGGCCCCAAAAAAAAGTGGAAGCAACAGAGAAATTGTGTTGGCAACACAGGGGCAATCAAGAGGGAGGGCGAACTTACAACATCAGGCACAGAGCGCTCCAGCCTAAAGCAACGGAGGGTGAGCAGCAGTCGGGGGCCACTCACTACCAGGAAGGTGTCAATGGAGAACATAACAGCTCCCGCCCAGTGAGATGACACACGCAGCAAAGCACGCCGGCGCAACTAGAGGCGCATGCAAACCACCCATCAGACCCTGGATCTGCGCACCAGGACCATGCTGCACAGTTATTGCTACGTACCAGCGGATGCCGAAGCAAGCAGGATGGATTAGGTTTGGGTCACTCAATGTAAAAGGTCTGAATTCCCAAAAGAAGCACTCCATGCCTGGTGAGAGAATTTAAACTCTCCAAACTGAATGTGTTTGTCCAGGAAACCAAATTTGCGACAGGGAAAGAATTCAAGGTGGGGGGGGCATTGTATAGCAGGGGTGCTGTGGGCATCAGGAGAGCACAAGAAGTGAGGGGTAGGCATTATCTATAGGAATTCATTGGAGCTACAGATCACGCAGTTTCACAGGGATAAGGAGTGGAGATATATATCAATTAATGGGGAGGTAAGGACATGCGGGATCACCCTCTGCACAGCCTATGCACCAAATCAGAAGCAGCTAGCCTTCAGTAAAGATTTCTTCACTTTCTTAAACAGATGGAAGACAGGAGAACTGATATGTGGTGGGGACTTTAATGAAATATCAGACCCTGCTATGGACTGGGACTCCATGAGACAGGGGGTGTCTGCCCCCACAATCTAGCTGGCGAACTATTCCCCGATCTCCTGAAGGTCAATTACCTGGTGGATGGGTGGAGGGAGATGCATCCACAGAAAAGAGCAGTCAATCAATTATGCTTTATTTGGTTTCATTAGCATTTTAACCTTTTCAAAACACAATAGTATTTCATTTGCAAATACACTGTAATCGAGTCTAATTAACACACTATTAAGAAATCACACAAATTATCATAGAACAAACATAATCTAACAAGATAAAACATGGTAAAACACATTATAGCAATTAAGAACATGTTAAAAGTCAGCAGAGTAAAAATTGTATTCTCAAAGATTCAAATTATTTATAAGGGACACTGTAGCTATATTCAAAGAAATATGGTCAGCATTGAATATTCTTGCCCACATTTCATTACATGAGAGTAAATTAAAAGCTCCAGAAAACCTATAAAAACTCTCCTTCCTGGGTTGACACAGAGCTGAACATTCAGTAAAGAGGTGCATTAAGGTTTCACTTGCTAAAACATAATTGCAAAGCGGCATGTACTTTTTTGTCCAGGGTCTTTCGATCGGATTGCCAACACAGTCTTAGTGGGCTAAAGATCAAAGCGAATTTCTAACAGAACATTCCGATGTACAGGATCTGGAAATTTTGATAGATATTTCGGTAGCTGTTTTCTCGCTTTAATAGTAAAGCAGCCAGTTTTCATTACGCAATATCTTTGGCAAAGCGCCCATAGGTTGATCCATTCGGATTCATGTAACTTCAGTTTGGCACCATCTGTGTTCGCTATCAATAGTTGTTCTTCTATATCGAATTTTATCAGTAGTGATATGCAATGATCTTTCCAAATGTTAAAATAATTGTTACCATGACTATCAAATGCAGCGGCTGCTATTATAGGAATTAAAGTGCTTTTGAGCTCCTCTTGCAGCAAACATTTTCTGTATAAAGCCAACGTCTGCCAATCTACCACTGATTGCAATGATGTTAGTCCAAGCTCATAACGAATAACTAAGATCGGTGCGCTACTAGGCAATCCCAAGGCCGATTTCCAAAATGTGCCCTCCAAGTATTCCCATTTAGGCTGATCTGATGGCTTTTTAGACTGGGCGCCATATGTAATTACTGGGATTACATATAAAAGATCAATGATGGTTTGCAAGAGAATTTACAGTGAACTTGCAATAAAACCTTTGCTTGGGCTTTATTCAGCACATCTATTTTATTATGTTAATTCTCCTGAGCTGGTGTTTATGTTAACTCCCAAATATCTATACTCTCGAATAATTTCTAATTTCTCACTGCCAATCCACCATTTTTCTTTTACTATTTGCTGCTTTTTTTGTCCTAGGAAATACTAGAATGTTTGATTTGGCGGCATTGATGAAAAGTTGTTTTTTTGTCGCGTATCTTCCTAGGGCATCTAACTGCCTCTGCAATCCTATAGGCGTTTGGTGGATGATTACAAGGTCATCGGCAAACAGTAATAGAGAGATTTTCATAGGTCCTGTCTTCGGCGGGAAGGAACGTGAAATTCCCAATGATTTGTATAAGTCATGAATATAAAAGTTAAAGAGTAGTGCCGCAAGGGCACATCCTTGTTTCAACCCTCTTCGAGTCGAAATTTCCTCCTGGTTAAGTTTGACTCTAATATACATCTTATTATGTAGTTGCTGAACTAGATAAAGTAAAGCAGTGGGACAATTTGTATTTTTCAATTTTTGCCAAGCACATTTCTGGAGATCGAATCAAAAGCCTGACGAAAGTCGATAAAAGCTAGATAGATGTTCTGATTACAGTGAAGATAATATACAAAAGATGGTACCAGGAGATGAGGAAACTCTAAGAAGGAGGGCGAATGGATGCAAATTCAAATTATCATTTTCATTTTATTTTAAATTATATAATACATAATACTTAGAAAACATTTAATTCATTTTGCTACTCATACATTCAAAAACATTTCATTATAAACCTAATTGTTAATCATAGTTCATTCCAGAAAAAATATATCGACTATTGGTGCTTTAACAAATAGTTCTTTTTTTTTTAAAAAGCTCCCCAAATGGTAAATAGTTTCGACTTGACCGATTTGAATGTCTTCATCAGGATTGGATGAACATTTAACAGATACTTCTAAAAACAAAACAAACATAGTTATAATTTTTTTTATTTTTTTTAAAAAAAACTGTCTAAAATTGCATACCTAAATCACCCCTCTTTTAGTGCTTCCTCTCAAAAACAATATATTATAACATAATATTATAACACCTCAGAGTATAAAGCATCCCTATAGCTTTAGTCCCTAGGTAGGCATTCTCTTGTCCACCGTGTTGTTAAACATCATAGAATCAGTCTAACCTGTTATAACAGAACCTCTTTATTGACTTAATCAATCTGGTTTCATCTCTAGCATCTTAGGTTTATAAAAGGCTAAAGGATATCAGAGAAAACTAGAACGAAAACACGTTCCTGTAAACTCCGTGGTATGCACTTCTTAGTTAGTGCTGAACAAACCCTTCCCGTCACACTCAAAAACCCCACCATCGTCAGCATCAGATCGCAGATTCAAAAAAGTAGGCAAGATCCTTCCTACCTGCAAACCCCATTTGGTTCGCCTAATGGCTTGAGTTCCAGCAGCCTCTGATAAAGAGCTAAGTGCTGGATATCCTAAAAACAACATAAAAAATGAAAAAAAAATTGAAAAAAATAATAGAAATAGGGACATTTTATTGAAAAAGGACTCGAAAGAGAGAAAGTTGGGTGAGGACCAACTAGTTTGCGCCCTCACGTTTAATACCCAACACAACAAAATCAAGAAGATTATTTCTACGCACTGGCACCTATTACAACTTAATATTCCTGATTTAGCAAAACTCATCTATGCTTTCAAGAAAGGCAAAAATATTAAGAATTGGGTGTCTAAGGCAGACAGAATCTCGATTCATGATAGTCAACCTACCATCACTGCCACGTGGGGTATGCCACCGATTAAGGGGCATTACCCATGTGGGAACTGTTCGAACTGCTCTAGTACTACAGCCACTACGACGGTGGAGATCCACAAAAGAAGCTGGGAACTGAGGCAGCATTCCACCTGCCTTAGTGCTAACGTGATTTATGTCATTATATGTCCCTGTAAGAAAGCTTACATAGGGAAGACCTCCAGGGCGGTGAAATTACGGATTGGTGAGCAAAATCCAAGATTAGAACGGGCCAGCGGAATGCTCCCTTAACGTTACATTTTTAGAACTTAACCACAAGCCAGAAGATATGAGATGGTGGGTAGTAAAAAAGGTTCTAGGCACTGATGCAGCCAATACTGCTGCACGATTAGCACAAAGGGAACAATGGTGGATATACCATACCAACAGCTTAAATACAGGGCTCAATCAACAAGAGGAATGGAATTGATTTCCATCCCCTCGTTCTCTTGAAAGGAGGAAGAAATATCGTTGGTTCCCTCCATAGCCTAGTTCACCGAGTTGGAAGATTTGGTTCATATCTTTTGAGACTCCTAGAGTCCTCTCTCTAGCTCGTGCATTAGGGCCTGCGTTACAGTTCTTCGTCTGTGTTAGTGATTCCGTTTCGAAATAAAAGAGGGACTTCCGCGTTGTATTAGATTCGGACCACTGTGGACAAATGGCGGACGTAAACATCCTCGGCGCTAGACGACCTTAAGGTAAGCCAGTACGAGAGTTGTTCGCTCCGTTTGGGTAATCGGACAGGCATCGTTGAATCAGATCAGATCGGTCGTTCTTATATTGTTTCCATATTGTGTTTAGATCACCGTTGTGGGAAAGACACGCGGCTAGTTGTGGAAACTGCGTACCGTTCTTAATTGACGTCCAGGATAGAGCTGTGGGCTCAAGTAGAGTACCTCTGTGGCTCTATAGGTAAGCGAGAGGCTTAGTAGGCCCCCATTATTATTTTTGAGTTATTGTGGTATGTAGTATTTTTGTTAAATTTCAGTTTGTTCATCTTTATATTTCCACATGAAATAGCACAGAGGTGTAGCTAATAAAATCGACGCTCTCTAACCCATGTTAGCCGGCCGTTGTTTTTTTGAATACAAGAAGAGAATCGGCACTCACGGCAAATTGATATTATTCAGAGGACTAGTGTGGAAGATATTCTTCGGGAAAAAAGGTATTCAACACATGCCTTCTCAATATAGTAATATTTTTGTCGTATATGTTTGTTATCGGTATTTTAAAAAAAAAAAAATTCTATTATTTTTTTCAATTTTTTTTTCATTTTTTATGTTGTTTTTAGGATATCCAGCACTTAGCTCTTTATCAGAGGCTGCTGGAACTCAAGCCATTAGGCGAACCAAATGGGGTTTGCAGGTAGGAAGGATCTTGCCTACTTTTTTGAATCTGCGATCTGATGCTGACGATGGTGGGGTTTTTGAGTGTGACGGGAAGGGTTTGTTCAGCACTAACTAAGAAGTGCATACCACGGAGTTTACAGGAACGTGTTTTCGTTCTAGTTTTCTCTGATATCCTTTAGCCTTTTATAAACCTAAGATGCTAGAGATGAAACCAGATTGATTAAGTCAATAAAGAGGTTCTGTTATAACAGGTTAGACTGATTCTATGATGTTTAACAACACGGTGGACAAGAGAATGCCTACCTAGGGACTAAAGCTATAGGGATGCTTTATACTCTGAGGTGTTATAATATTATGTTATAATATATTGTTTTTGAGAGGAAGCACTAAGAGAGGGGTGATTTAGGTATGCAATTTTAGACAGTTTTAAAAAAAAAAATATATATTTTTTATAACTATGTTTGTTTTGTTTTTAGAAGTATCTGTTAAATGTTCATCCAATCCTGATGAAGACACTCAAATCGGTCAAGTCGAAACTATTTACCATCTGGGGAGCTTTTTTCGAAAAAAAGAACTATCTGTTAAAGCACCAATAGTCGATATATTTTTTCTGGAATGAACTATGATTAACAATTAGGTTTTATAATGAAATGTACCAATGAAATGAATAATTCTTTTTATGGCACTTTATTACATTTATATAACTTTTAGATGTGCAAATAACTTGAATGAATGTGTTTGAATGTATGAGTAGCAAAATGAATTAAATGTTTTCTAAGTATTATGTATTATATAATTTAAAATAAAATGAAAATGATAATTTGAATTTGCATCCATTCGCCCTCCTTCTTAGAGTTTCCTCATCTCCTGGTACCATCTTTTGTATATTATTATATGTTCCTACCTCAAGGTACCAGTGATTGTTGAGGCTCCCACTTCTTTTGGGTTTTGTTTATTAAGTGCAGCACGTTGCTGTGTGGGGATTAAGGAAGTTGCGCTTCCCCCGCCTTTGAGGTATTTGTTCCTCTCTTGTTTAGGCGGTGGTATCTTGTCTATTTTTCCCTTGGCCAACCAGGGCCTTACTATGTCGGCGTCAGACTCAGTTTCGTTCAGTGAAGAACAGTTGGCAGAGGCGATTAAGATCCCCTCTTTTTTTGACAAACTACAGCTGGACAATGTTACGGGGGATTACCTAAGCATAACTAGCGATAGCATATTGCGATTAAAGAAAAAGAAATTTCGAACGGAAATGCATAGCCATTTGTTAACAGAATATTTAAAGAAGAACATCATCCCAACTGGTTTACTCGTCCGTAACGAGCCTTGCCTGTTTGTAGATGATGTTGAATACAAGCATGCATTTTCTGGTATAGGAACTAAGTGTAGCAGGGACTGGATTCTCCTCACTATAAACACAGCCTTAAAGAAAAGTATGGCAGTAGGAGAAGATATCCAGAAAGCAGAATTGGCTTTCAAGGCTGACACTACGATTGTCAATATAAAGAAAAGCTGGAAATAATTGAAAATCAAGTGATAGATTTATCAAGATCACTACTGCTAAGAAATGGAGAAATTAATTAAAGATGCTAAGAATTTCTCCAAAGAGACGGCTTATCCTTACTTACATGCAGACTATCAGGGTCCAGCGAACTGGAATGATCCAGACAGTAATTTAGGCGAACCGGCTCGAAAAAAAGTCACTTTCTCAGACACTTCGTCTGATGAAGGAGATGGACATCATAGAGGAAGGAGAGGTAACCAACAAAGGCAAAAGAACAGAGGCTTCCAAAGACGAGGGAGGAGAGGAAGACAGAATATGTTTTTCCAATATCCTCCCTATTTTTACCCACAAGGGTTTATTCCCCCAGGGCCCATGCAACCATATCCATCTCAGGAACTTCCTTTTCCTCTACCTCAGGCAGGCCCACCCCCATTAGGAAACGTGTTCGAAACAAGAAGGCGAGCATACAGAAGATAAGCGCTCCATCAGCGGTATACAATCTGTCCAACAGGAGCTTGACTACTAAAGAAATTTCCATATTGGAAAAAGGATTCTCTTTTATTCCCATGAAGAATCCGAGTAAAATGGATATTGAAACAGAATTGAGGGTTTTTCTTCGGAAAATTAGACTAAAAGATTTTTTCAGTGGGCAATCCAAAGACTTGGGTGAGAATATGGCGAACACCCCATTTAAACCTCCATCTAGATTTACCCCTTCTCTCAACATGATCTCTAAAGAGACTGCCATTTTCGAAAAGGTAGTGCTCCGAGATTTTAGCGTCATTTATGACAATACAGAGAAAAAGAATGCAGGAACCAAATGTTATAATTTCTCTAAAGAGGACTGGGCAGGTCTCAAGAGCTTATATTCTGACAGATCCGTGGTAATCAAAAAAGCGGATAAGGGAGGAGGAGTTGTAGTGTGGGACGCGTTTAAGTATGACCTTGAGGTTATGAGACAATTAGATAACCGAGAGGTGTACGTTAAATTGCAGGGAGATCCCTCCCCCAGTATATCGAGAGAAATTGAAAATCTGGGGAAGGATGCTCTAGAAAGGGAAATCATCACCCAGAAAGAATTCAATTTTCTTGTCCCCAAGAACACTAGGACTCCTCTCATCTATATTCTACCAAAAATTCATAAGAGCATGTCAGCCCCTCCAGGAAGACCCATTGTTTCCCTCAGTGGGTCCATTTTGGAACCAGTTGGGCAGTATTTAGACTATTTTTTGAAACCATTGGCTAAGAACACCCCTACATATTTATCCGATTCTTGTGATGTTATTAGAATTGTAGAGGCTTTTCCATTTAATAGCGACCACGACTTATTGATAACGCTAGACGTTGAGTCGCTTTATTCGAACATTCCCCAGGAGGATTCACTGGGGATTATTAAGAGGTTTCTCCAAACTAGGATCGATACCATCTCAGTTCCGAGCGAATTCTTGGTGGAATTATTGGAAATTGCGCTCACCAAAAATTTCTTCAGATTTAAAAACTCCTACTACATGCAAATTAAGGGAACGGCCATGGGTGCATCCTTTGCACCGAATTATGCCACCCTTTACATGTGGGATTTTGAAGAAACCAACATAATGACAGATTCTAACCCTTTTAAATCAGCCCTAAAAATGTACAAGCGGTACATTGACGATATTTTCATCATTTGGGATAGCTCTAAAGGCGACCATAAGGCCTTCTTCAATTGGATTAATAATTTAAATTCCAATCTAAAGTTTACCATTGAGACTAGCAATAAGGAGATTCCGTTCCTTGACCTTCTGATCAAAGTTGACAAAAAAGTATTGGTCGTAGATTTGTATAGGAAAGACACAGAAAGAAACACTATACTGCATCATAAGAGCTTTCATGCTCAGTCATTGAAATCCAATATTCCATACGGGCAGTTTTTGAGGGCGAGGAGAAACTGCACTAAAGTTGAAGATTTCCTTAAACAATCCTCGATAATTGAAGATAGACTGTCTGAAAGAGGGTACCCTAAGCGATTGCTTAGACAATCGAAAAAACGCGCAAGATACCAACATAGGGACATTTTATTGAAAAAGGACTCGAAAGAGAGAAAGTTGGGTGAGGACCAACTAGTTTGCGCCCTCACGTTTAATACCCAACACAACAAAATCAAGAAGATTATTTCTACGCACTGGCACCTATTACAACTTAATATGCCTGATTTAGCAAAACCCATCTTGCTTTCAAGAAAGGCAAAAATATTAAGAATTGGGTGTCTAAGGCAGACAGAATCTCGATTCATGATAGTCAACCTACCATCACTGCCACGTGGGGTATGCCACCGATTAAGGGGCATTACCCATGTGGGAACTGTTCGAACTGCTCTAGTACTACAGCCACTACGGCGGTGGAGATCCACAAAAGAAGCTGGGAACTGAGGCAGCATTCCACCTGCCTTAGTGCTAACGTGATTTATGTCATTATATGTCCCTGTAAGAAAGCTTACATAGGGAAGACCTCCAGGGCGGTGAAATTACGGATTGGTGAGCATAAATCCAAGATTAGAACGGGCCAGCGGAATGCTCCCTTAAAGTTACATTTTTTAGAACTTAACCACAAGCCAGAAGATATGAGATGGTGGGTAGTAGAAAAGGTTCTAGGCACTGATGCAGCCAATACTGCTGCACGATTAGCACAAAGGGAACAATGGTGGATATACCATACCAACAGCTTAAATACAGGGCTCAATCAACAAGAGGAATGGAATTGATTTCCATCCCCTCGTTCTCTTGAAAGGAGGAAGAAATATTGTTGGTTCCCTCCATAGCCTAGTTCACCGAGTTGGAAGATTTGGTTCATATCTTTTGAGACTCCTAGAGTCCTCTCTCTAGCTCGTGCATTAGGGCCTGCGTTACAGTCCTTCGTCTGTGTTAGTGATTCCGTTTCGAAATAAAAGAGGGACTTCCGCGTTGTATTAGATTCGGACCACTGTGGACAAATGGCGGACGTAAACATCCTCGGCGCTAGACGACCTTAAGGTAAGCCAGTACGAGAGTTGTTCGCTCCGTTTGGGTAATCGGACAGGCATCGTTGAATCAGATCAGATCGGTCGTTCTTATATTGTTTCCATATTGTGTTTAGATCACCGTTGTGGGAAAGACACGCGGCTAGTTGTGGAAACTGCGTACCGTTCTTAATTGATGTCCAGGATAGAGCTGTGGGCTCAAGTAGAGTACCTCTGTGGCTCTATAGGTAAGCGAGAGGCTTAGTAGGCCCCCATTATTATTTTTGAGTTATTGTGGTATGTAGTATTTTTTGTTAAATTTCAGTTTGTTCATCTTTATATTTCCACATGAAATAGCACAGAGGTGTAGCTAATAAAATCGACGCTCTCTAACCCATGTTAGCCGGCCGTTGTTTTTTTGAATACAAGAAGAGAATCGGCACTCACGGCAAATTGATATTATTCAGAGGACTAGTGTGGAAGATATTCTTCGGGAAAGAAGGTATTCAACACATGCCTTCTCAATATAGTAATATTTTTGTCGTATATGTTTGTTATCAGTATTTTCTTCCAAAAAAATTTCTATTATTTTTTTCAATTTTTTTTTCATTTTTTATGTTGTTTTTAGGATATCCAGCACTTAGCTCTTTATCAGAGGCTGCTGGAACTCAAGCCATTAGGCGAACCAAATGGGGTTTGCAGGTAGGAAGGATCTTGCCTACTTTTTTGAATCTGCGATCTGATGTTGACGATGGTGGGGTTTTTGAGTGTGACGGGAAGGGTTTGTTCAGCACTAACTAAGAAGTGCATACCACGGAGTTTACAGGAACGTGTTTTCGTTCTAGTTTTCTCTGATATCCTTTAGCCTTTTATAAACCTAAGATGCTAGCGATGAAACCAGATTGATTAAGTCAATAAAGAGGTTCTGTTATAACAGGTTAGACTGATTCTATGATGTTTAACAACACGGTGGACAAGAGAATGCCTACCTAGGGACTAAAGCTATAGGGATGCTTTATACTCTGAGGTGTTATAATATTATGTTATAATATATTGTTTTTGAGAGGAAGCACTAAGAGAGGGGTGATTTAGGTATGCAATTTTAGACAGTTTTTTTAAAAAAAAATAAAACAAATTTATAACTATGTTTGTTTTGTTTTTAGAAGTATCTGTTAAATGTTCATCCAATCCTGATGAAGACACTCAAATCGGTCAAGTCGAAACTATTTACCATCTGGGGAGCTTTTTCGAAAAAAAAGAACTATCTGTTAAAGCACCAATAGTCGATATATTTTTTCTGGAATGAACTATGATTAACAATTAGGTTTATAATGAAATGTACCAATGAAATGAATAATTCTTTTTATGGCACTTTATTACATTTATATAACTTTTAGATGTGCAAATAACTTGAATGAATGTTTTTGAATGTATGAGTAGCAAAATGAATTAAATGTTTTCTAAGTATTATGTATTATATAATTTAAAATAAAATGAAAATGATAATTTGAATTTGCATCCATTCGCCCTCCTTCTTAGAGTTTCCTCATCTCCTGGTACCATCTTTTGTATATTATTATATGTTCCTACCTCAAGGTACCAGTGATTGTTGAGGCTCCCACTTCTTTTGGGTTTTGCTGATTACAGTGAAGGGCTTGATATTTTAAAGCTGTTAAAATTATCAAATTTACTGTTGTTCCCAAGCCCATTACAAATGCTGATTGACAAAAATCCATCATTCTACTTGCTTTAAGCCATCTTGTTAGCTCTGTCAGGATTAGACGTGCAAACCTCTTTCCAGGAATATCAAGGGCAATAGGACGATAGTTAACAGGATCATTCTTGTTGCCCTTCTTGAACAAGGGTATGACAACCCAGGTCTGCCACGAAGAGGGTACAATGCCTGTCAATATTATTTTTTGGAAGATTAGATACAAAATCCCTACCCATTCCTCAGGTTTAGACTTTAAGTCCGGGCTCTTGATGAGGTTAAGCATTTCATTAACGCTACTATGTGATTGTGATTGAAAGTAAATGCATGCAAATATGCTTTGTTTTTAGATAGCAATGGCAAGTCAGCATTAGTATCCGCAAATACTTTCAAGAAGTGAGCTATCCAAGTAGGCATCTGAGGGGGAGGCGTTTATCAACCTCCATTTTTCGGAGCTTGATTTAGAAATTAGCGGATTTCATATTTTTTCGCCCGCTATTTGTTTTTGTTGATCCTTGTGGGAACGAAGATAGTTCTTGTATTTGGTGCTCAAGCTGGATACCAGCTCGAGCCAATTGTGTGGGTTTGTGCGCATAAGCCTCCTTATGGATTTTCTCTTTTCAGTTTTTTACTTCTGAACTATAGGATCAAATTTAGACTTGTGTAATATCTATGGCCGGTCCTCCGTTTTTGCATACTTGTTTGAGAATTTGTAGAGTATCAATGTTAGTTCGCTGGTTATCCAAGGCAACACTTTGCATGTCATTGGTCAATAATTAATTCAATTTCTACACATTGAACTATGACCATCAGATTTTATTTCTCCCATAGCTTTCCAACGAGTAGTTATAAGACTTGTTCTTATTATTATAATACGCTGCCCATGAAATCACAAGCATATCTTTGTCGTTAGTTGGGGCAGGGAGTATTTCAAAGTAATTTACTGTAAATAAGGCTTTCTCTGATATAAATACATAGTCTAAAGTTGCTCTCAATTGGTCCCTGGACCATGTATAATGAGTGGGAGCATCTTTCTCTGTGGTGCCATTTAGCATTTGAAAACCCCTCGCTTTCATTAGATCCAACCATAATCTTGCTCTAGTTGACAACTTAGAATGTACAATGCCTATGCATTTCAGATTGAAATCCCCCACTATTAATGTCATACTTATGTCACCATCTTGTGCTATTAAATTAAACATATCAGCGACCAATTCTAAGAAATGTTTGTCTGACAGCATCACGGGATTCCAATACAAGTTTAGAATCGCTGTTTGAGGTATGACAACATTTCTTCGATCTCTAAATACTATTTTTGGTAGTTGCAAACATGGATGGGGAGAGGCCCAGACTAACAATTTTCCATTCATGTCTGACTTAACCGTTGTTAACAGTACTGCCGATGGTCTAGCCTTTCCATTATAAAAGAGCATTCACTTACTACTCGCCCCCACACCTCACGTACACACGTATAGATTATATACTCATAGAAGCGGCGAATGCGTACACAATACAGATAGCCGCTATCGAGATAATAGGATGGTCAGACCATGAAATGTGTTTGTTAGAACTTGATCTGGGACCCCCCCCCACACAAACAGATTGCAGATGGATCTGTAACGATATGCTCTATAAAGACCCAATATTCAGGGAAACACTGGTCGAGGAGATAAAGGGCTACTTTTCAAGCAATGACACAGGAGAGCTATTATTAAACACAGTATGGGAGGTGGCCAAAGCCACGCTATGGGGTCTCCCGATCTCAGAGGGAGCATTCAGAAACATAACTAGGCTGTTGAGAGAGAACGAATTAAGAGAAATCAGGGAGAAGGAGGCCACCCTCCAGACCCATACAACCTGTAGAAAAGTATACCTAGCGGAACTCTGAAGGCTCCGTAAGGAACTGGGTGAAATATGGCACAATAAAGGGCTGATTCAACTCAGGTACTTAAGGCAAAGATTTTACGAGAAAGGCGACAAGGCCCACACCATGCTAGCCGCGCGCCTGCAAGCCCAGAGTGCGCGGATAGAGCAGTCCACAAACTGAAAAGCGAAAAAGGGGGAGGTAACGGACCCAGGGGAGATAACAAAACACTTTGCACAATTCTATGGCACCCTGTGCCCTATTCTATGGCACCCTGTACACTACGGAAGGCAGCAGCACCGTAAAAGAGATAACCCAATACTTTAAAAACACCCCTCAAGCCCAATTGCCAGGCGAGATCCTAACAGCACTAAACTCCCTCTTAACAGCTGAGGAAATCTGCAACCTTAAATCGGGTTCTGCGCCAGGGCAAGATGGGTTCACCCCAGCATTCTATAAAGCCTGCAGTAGCTCTCTAACTCCATTCTTGGTAACACTCTTCAACAGGATCCTGGAGACTGGTCAGGCACCGGTCTCGTTCACAGAATCCAGAATTGTGGTCATCCCAAAAGAGGGTTGAGACAGCAGGGACTGCGCATCATACCACCCGATATCCCTAATAAATGTAGGTGCCAAGATCTACGCCAGCGTTATGGCAGGATGGCTTGTCCAATACCTCTAACAGCTAGTTCATACAGATCAAGTAGGTTATGTAAGGGGTAGGCAGGGGGCTGACAATGTATGCAAAACCCTAGACCTAATAGCTTCCATAAACCACCAACACGAATGCCCCACCCTATTGTCAATAGTCGCGGAGAAGGCATTTGACAGGGTGGAATGGTCTTTTCTCTGGGTGGTGATGAGCTGGGCAGGGCTGGGACAAAAATGGATAAGAGGCACAAAGGCATTATATCGAGAAGCTAAGGTGGTAGTAAATGGCATCACCTCAGAACACTTTTTCTTACCATGTGGCACACGTCAGGACTGCCCTCTGTCACCCCTCCTGTTTGCTCTGGCCCTGGAGCTTCTCGCACAAACTATTTGAGCAAACCCCCAGATTCGCGAGCTGGTCAGATCAGGGCGAGAATATAAACTAGCATTGTTTGCTGACGACATCCTTGTATACTTGACCCACCCAAAGGAATCGGTTTGCATCCTCATAGCAGTTCTCACTGAATGTGGGGCAATATCAGGATTCTGCATCAATCTAAACAGGACAGTAGCCTCCCCCTAACCCAGCCGCCCCCCCTCCTGAGTCACTTCACTATGGAAGGGGAATTCCAGCTACAAACAGAGAAAATACAATATTTGGGGATAGAAATCACTAACGATCTAGCGAACCTGTTCAGTGCGAATTTCACCCTCCTATGGGATACAATCAAAACAGATCTGCAGAGGTGGGCCAGAATTACACTGTCCTGGGCAGCACGCTTTACGTCAGTCAAAATGAATTTACTCCCAAGACTATGGTTCCTCTATCAATCACTCCGGTAGTAATCCTGAAATTGTTCCACACAGAGGTCAACCGATCCCTGCTCAAGTACTTGTGGGCAGATCACAAGCCTAGAATCTTGCACATGACCCTGGTGACACCCAAGGATAAGGGGGGTATGAATTTCCCAGACCTGTTTGAAAATTAGAGAATCCCAACTGCGGGTGCTGGAGGGCAAACACAGAAAAGCAGTGGGTGGGCCTCCAAAATGATGTATTCACCCTAGTAACCCTCAGTGAATGTCGTTGGGTCCCTGTTAGCTCCATGTCGCACAGAATTCGCGAGCACCCAGTGCTCAAGGCTCTGTGGTCCATTTGGCTCCCGACCCATCCCCAAAGATGCGAGGGGTTACGACCTGGCCATCTCCGCTAAGCTGTATATGGGCACCCCCGATAAGAGACATGTTGGTGGACCCATGTAGCTTTCAGCCCCAGTATGAGGAAGGCTTGGTAAGGGCAGGACAGATGTGGAAGGAGGGCTCCTTCATAACGAAGCAGGAACTGGAAATGGCCCTACAGGGCACTACCATCTCCCCGCTGTGCTACCTGCAGCACAGAAGTGGGCTGCAGGATTCCCACTGGGCCGATATCCTCAGTAGACCGCTAACCCTGTTTGAAAAAAGTCCTCAATGAAAGCCAAACCCCCAAAGGGCTAATCTTGCAATTGTATTCTTCGCTTATCAACAAATATCACCTCCCTAAACTGAGCACACAAAGTAAATGGGACACAGAGCTGGGCCTGCATGAAAACGAGGAAGCTTGGGCGGCAATATATAGAGCAGTCTGTCTTCCTCAATCTCAATGCAATACAAGATGCACAACGGGAGGCTACTGTTAGGATGGTGCCTGACCCCACAAAGACTAGCTAAAATGTACCAAGGGGTAGCTCCACATTGCTGGAGAGGATGCCCGCTGCTGGCACTAGTGGTGGAGCTGTCAGATGGTCCAAACATACTGGAAAGAAGTTCTAGGGTGGGTGCAGGCCATTGACGGGATACACAGAAACCTATCCCCACTGCTCCTGTTGTTCTGGGTGGAAATGGAAAGGGGGGAGGAATACACAGTGCTGGCACACATGCCCAGAAACCTGTTCTTAGCAGCAAGAGTCTGCCTCACAATCCGAAGGAAATGCAGCACACTACCCTCGAGAAAAGAGTGGTAAGCCAAAGCACATGAGATATACCAAATGGAAAGAATCACAGCTGCATTGTTGGAAACACACTCCCATATAGGCAAAGCCTGGCTGCCCTTCATTGAATATTATGCGGCGCATAGTAACATATAAGCACACAAGGCGCCGTATCGAAGTCTAGGTGACCCACCACCCAACAGAACCTGAAAAGCTTTACAGATGTTAGAAACTATGGCCAGACAGGCAAGATCGGTGATAGAAAGTTTCCCAATACCGCGCAGCTCAGTCCGCTGATAGACAAAACAGACAAATAAGACAAACAACGCTTGGTCAAGAGCCCATATTATACTGCAGTGTTCTCTGATCTGAGGAGCGGGAGGGGGGTGGAGGGAGGGGAACGGGAAGGGAATCATGCTATCTAGGTTTCAATTGTGATGAACAGCACAGACACATGAAGCATATCTTGCAACAAGGTCACTCCATTATAATACTTCTGTATTGGACTCTGACAAGTTACCTCTCAATGTACTGAAACGATATGCCACATCTGTAACGGTTTCATCAATGCATTTTTCCTCAAGCATTGTTCACTGTGTTTTTCTAAACTACATTGCAAAATTAAAACAAAGAAATCTAATTTGAAAAAAAAAAGAATGGAAGGAGGACTCAATAGAATCCAGCACGGTGGTGATGGCCACGTTGTTAATGGATACGGATACCAAAGTCACCTAGTACCTCCGGAAATGCCTGTTCAGCACTAACAAGACCTCCAAGAGCCGATTCAAAACTTTCCAGAAGTATTCAACTATGAACCCGGACGAATAAAAGGCATTCAACATTGTATCCGAACCCCTCCTGGCAAAGGCCTCAATTTAAGACCGTACCGGATCCCTGAAGCACAAAAGGAAGTGATCCGACAGGAGGTAGAGAAGATGATCGCAGAAGATAGGCTGTCTATATCTCCACGATCAATCTGACAAAGGGCTATTGGCAAGTAGCCCTAAATCCAAAGGACAAAGACAAAATTGCCTTCTCTACTCCCCATGGATTGTACCAAATTAGTACTACCCTTTGGCCACCATGGAGCACCGGCTACTTTCCAGCGACTGATGTACCAAATTCTGTGACCCTATACCAGTTTCTGCGGCACATACCTAGATGACAGTCATCCATAGTCAAAGCTGGAAAGAACATTTATACCATCTGTATACCATCCTGAAGGCCCTAAAATCTGTGGAGCTTGTGGCTAACCCAAAAAATGTGGCACCTTGCCCAGTCAATACTTAGGATATTTTGTTGGCAGTTGTCTCCTACAGTCACAATTAGTTAAGGTAAAAGCAGTACAAGGAACCCCTCATCCACAAACCAAAAGAGATTCAAGAGCATTCTTAGGCCTTACAGGCTATTATAGGCAATTCATCTCGCGTTGCTCACAAATAACCTCATGTCTCACCAATAAATTGAGAAATGCTGAGCCCCAGAGGCTAGGCTGGAATAAAGAGGATCAAGCCAGTTTTGACTAACTGAAAAACATTTTGTGTAATGAACCCATCCTAAAGATTCCAAATTTCAACCAAGGCTTCATTCTGCAGACCGACGTCTCTAAGACAGGAATCGGGGTCCTGTTGTCACAGGAGTATGACGGAATAGAACACCCGGTAATGTACATCAGCTGCAAAACTTTCCCCAGGGAAAAAAACTACGCGGCCATAGAACTAGAGTCCCTAGCAATTAAATGGGCCATCAGTTACCTCAAATATTACCTGTTGGGAAGGACGTTTAAACGAATATGTGTCACTCTCCTCTTACCTGGCTCCGCCTTCGAAAGGATACCTACGTGAAGGGCATGCATTGGTTCTTAGACCTCGAACCATTCTGCTTTTCGGTCGAACACCGGAAGGGGAACGAGCAGGGAAACGTGGACTTCCTCTCAAGGTTCCCATTGGAAGAGGATGGGGAAGCCGTGGACATAAGGGAAAGGGTAGGTGACAAAGCACAGTATTCCAACCACACAGAAGAGCACCCACTGACTAACCAGGTCCGTAATGAGGGGGGAGACAGACCCTGAGCGAAGGAAAACTGCAGCGATAGCAACCCAGCCCCACAAACCCCGGTATCCTCATTAAAGGAAATGTAAGCAACAGTCATTAAGATACACTTTCCCTCAAGAAGCACAGAAAGTAAGAAATCCATCATGGTGGAACAAGTAGGCCCACAGAGTCAAAGCTACTGCTCTAGCAGTTCTGGAGGATCAAACAACACTAAGATAAAAGACAGACAATGGTAACATTGGGAGCAAGAGTGCAGCGATGTTTGGAGTAGCACAGAGTGTGACGCGAGGAGACCACCAAAAGACTTGAGGGGAATAGGGAACTGTCACAGGAAAGAAAACAGTGACCGCCGCAGAAGTCGGCAGTTGAAACGCACATAGACCAACTTGCTGTTGAAACCGGCAAAAGCAAAATAACTCTGCCGAGGCGGACTTTTGAGGTATGGGGCACTTTAAGGAGGCAAGATCACAAGTGGAGCCAGCTGGAGCAAACATCCACGATACTGGGAAGATCCCGACCACTATGAGATGTGCGTGAGATAAGTGGGAGCCTGAAGAAAAAAAAGGGGACTGGGGGAGTTAGATATTTAGAGATACCTGGACCTGGCAGATGCCACATGGAAACAGTCCATAACAGGGGTTGTGCAGGACAAAACCCAACACCCTCCCCACCCTTTTTTGTCATTTAGGTTTATATCTTACCAAGGACTCGAAACCGGTAACCAGTTCCGAGAGTCCTAATAAGAGGACGAGGGAAAGATCCTTCTTCAAAGGTCAGACTGGGACTAGTGGTTATACAGTAAAACAGGGACGAAGAAAGAGGGAAAAAACCCCTCTTCACTGTTAAACAGAATAACGATACCTGATACCCTATTAAGGTAGGAGGAAGCCCAGGGGAAGGGGAGTTTTCCCCCTCAGGCAAACGAGAAAAGACCAGGAGAAGTGGATTGTCCCCTCTGGCAAGAACCAAAGACCAGGAGAAGGGGAGTGTCCCCCTTGGCATGAACAAGGTGGACTAAGAGTGAAAGAGGTATTTCGCTCATAGTAATTTTAGCTAATCATAAATTAACCCCCAGCCCAACACAAACGGTCATAAGGGAAGAGAATAAACTAGCGGACAACATCCATGGTGCTAAATAAAGGACGCCAAGGATCAATGTTTGCTAGCAAAGTTTGGTAACTCAATAGAGGGAAAGTGCAGTCCTGCCTAGTAGATAGACAGGTGACTGTAGCCAAACGAAATCCTGACCAACTACTTGTTGATATATCTGAGAATAAAGATAAGTGTGATTCAATAATGCCGCCCTTGTGTCCAGACTGTTCTTTCGCCTCACAGTACTCTGTGGTTAAAATATCATAATCCCTCTATAGACAGTAAAAACCAAAAAGTCACGTTCCAGGGGTCTCAATGCCCTTCTACGTGTTCCAACTTTTGAATTCCAGGCAAGAAAACTAAGCTGAGAATGTGCTCAGTTTAGTGAGTACACAAAGACCCCTTGGTACTAAAATCATTCTCCCGTCTGAACACTCAGAATAGCTGAATGTTTTTGACCCTAAAGATGCTTGCAAACCTCCTCCTCACTGGGAGCATGATTGCTGCATTGAAATACTTCCAGGGGCCAAAATATAATTCAGACGAACTATGATCTTTCTGAGAAGGAAAATGTGATCCTAAAACTTTATATCGAAGAAAACTTTGAAAAGAGACTCATAAGGCATTCTACCTCTTAATATCAAGAAGGATGATACTGAACTCTACCCAGGTGTGGATTACCGTCAATTAAATGCTATCACCATCAAAAATGTGCTACCCATTACCCCTCATTCAGGTTCTTTTAGAACAAGTCCGGAATAGACTCATTTACACCAAGTTGGATTTGAAGGGTGCCTACAACCTAATCTGGATGGCAGATGGGGAGGAATGGAAGCAGGCATTCAGAACCAGATATGGCCAATTTGAATATTTAGTCATGCCTTTCGCCTTGTGTAATGCCCCTACTGTCTTCCAATGCTTTCTGAATTACATCTTTCAGAACATCTTGGATGCATTCGTCATGATCTATCTCAACAATATATTGATCTACTCCCTGTCCTATAAAGAACATGTGACTCAATTTAAAGAATTCCTAAAATGCCTTCAAGCATTTTAAGACTCTTTTCAAGCTTAAGGTGATTGACAAAATTGCTAAAAAGCAGATACAACAACACCTGGAAAGTGCCAGCAACCTTCACCAAAAGCAAACTCGATGTCGTGCTTTCCACGGCACAAATACATCGTTAGTGGACCTACAAGCACACATGCTAAGCACGGTGGACAAAGGAAAATCAGCCTTGCTTGTGCTTTTAGACATGTCTGCGGTTTTCGATTTGCTTGAACACACAGGCCTTCTGGATAGTCTGCGCACTTTTGGGCAATGCCCCAAGGAGGCAACCAACTGGATTGGTTCTTTCCTTGGCATTAGGAAATCCGGGATAGGTTGGGGAGAGGCAGTCTCAGAACTCCAATCGGTACAGGACGGAGTTCCGCAGAGAGCCTGCTTGTCCCCCTCTGTGTTTAATGTTTACATCAAGCTCCTCTGCGATCTCTTAATCACCATGAAGCTACAATTCTCAAACTATGTGGACGACAGGCAGCTCTTCATGGAATTGAGTAGAAACTATGAGCAGGATGTGGCACAGTTAAATTACATATACGACTTGATTAACACATGGATGACACAGAACTCAATGTGCTGAATCCCTTGAAAATGGAACTGATAATCTTTGGCTCTACAGTTGCTAGATCTAAACTCAGCCCTGAATACTCCCTAGTGAACATCAGGACAAAAAGGATAAAAATCCAAGACAAAGTTAAAACCCTGGGCATATACATGAACGCCACAGTGAGCTCAGAGGCACACATTGATAGAGTAATCAGTAGTGCTCAATATCACTTGAAGGTACCGAGGCAGGCACAACCTTTCATGTCTCAAAAGAACAGGACAATCTTGACCAGGGCAATCATTCTGCCCCACCTGGATTATTGTAATGCCCTCCTGGTTGGGGCAAACACCTGCTGTATTAACAAGCTGCAAACAATACAAAATGATGCTGTGCGCATCATTTATGATATACCCAGGAGAGAACACATTACCAGTGCCACAAGAAACTAACGCTGGCTGTCGGTACAAGCTAGAACACGGTTCAAAGCACTCACCCTGGTACATAGATGCAGTCATGGAAATGCCCCGACATATCTCAAGGCTTAAGTAAAGCTTTACACGCCATCTAGACAACTCCTCTCTAGAAATGTTGGCATGTTGAGTGTACCCAGAAGCAAATCATGTAGAGGCATGGGTAGATCCTTTGATCTACTCTCAGCCCAAGCATGGAACTCTCTGCCAACAACTCTGAGATTAGAAACCAAACAGCAGCCTTTTAGGAAACAGTGTAAGACCCTTCTATTTGACTAACCCCTCCTAAGCTCAAGCTCTCTCTTTAGTCATCTGTAGAATTATATGTCGTCCTGTCTCTTGGTCTGATGTGTATATGTAGCGCCATGATGCTGGAGGGCTTTGGCGCTCTATAAATGGATAAATAAATAAAAATAAATATCAGTTATATGCGAAACCCTCAAAATGTGAATTCCATAAAAAGGCGTGTTGCATGTCTAGGATACATATGGACCCCTGAAAGCATTAAGATGAATCCTTGTGAAATCTCTGCCATGGTAGAAGGGCCATGCCCTTGTTCCATCAAAGAACTGCAACGATTTATGGGATTCTCCAATTTTTATACAAGGTTCATCATCCCGAGTATTCCCGGATTCTAAAACCTTTTAAAATGCCTCCTAAATAGGGATGTTCCTTACGAGTGGATTGCGGAAGCAGAAAACACTTTCATGACATTGAAGAAGTTATTCACAACAGCTTCTGTTCTTCGTCTTCATGATCCTGATCTGCCCGATTTTGTGGAGCCAGACGCATCCAACCATACCATTGGGGCGTTGTTACTTTAGATGGACCCTTTGTCTAAAGAATCCCATTCTTGAGCGTACTATTCACATGACCTTACTTTTGCTGAAAAAAACTGCAGCATATTTGAGCAAGAGGATTTCCCCATTAGTTGAGACCGGGAATCCAGGCCTCCTATAATATTCCTTGTTTATGAATTCAGACCACTCGCCATATTCCGTTTCGTCTGGTTACAGACACTCTTGATATTTCGCCTTGTTTCTGTTTTTTGTTCCATTCTTATCTAAATAGCTTTATTTTGACCACTGGCCACTCTAAGATCCTGGTTCAAGGCTGCGTTCACAGAACACTGAGGTAATACCTTTTTCTTGGTGTTCCCTTTCATTACCCTGACTATTCCCAACCTCATCTCTGTTCTTGTCTCTCCTTCTGCAGCTCCTAAGTTCCCCATTAGGAAGGGAACTCAGGAGGCGATGTGTCTGGTAGCACTCCTGCTTGGGGGAACGACTCCATCGGGTTGATTCCACAGCCGTTAGGCCCTTTGCTTTAGGGTTGGAGGATATAGCTTTACAAGCGCCTGAGAGTACTGCTTTCTGTCCTGAACTTCCCAGAAGCTGATAGTTGGATAGTCGTCAGGATTACCAATCAGGCCAGACCACCCCCATAGGATGTGTCAGGGAAAGCCAAGGGACCTCTACTGGCCAAAACCAGTCAGAACCAATATGGAGGCAGCCATGTGGGCTCCGAAGAGCCCACATAATGAGAATGGCCTTTTTAGGCCTACCCCATGGTTTCCCTGAACAAAGAAAGCCCTAAAATACATGACATTACACCTACCACCAGCCTCCTCCCTAAAACCAATGTAGGGTGATATAATAACCCTAGAGAAGAATGGGGTGCCAAAGAGGCCCCCATGAGACTGTGCCACATACCTTAAATAAAAGAAAAGGCTTGCAATGGCAGGGAGGCTTCCCTCTGGCCACCAAAAAGGAGCCATTGATCCCAAAAATTAAGTTGAAACAGGAAAGCGTTAAGGGGCCCTAGAATCCCCCAAAATTGGAATTCTACCTTAACACACATTGATATAGAATGCTTTGAATTCTTTTTTTCAGCTAAGAACTGAAAAGAAACGTTCAGCGCAATGTTAGATCAGTTTTAAAAATCACACAAAATGCAGGTTTTGATACCTTTTATTGGACTAACAGGAGATATTATGCAGAGATGGAACAATCCATCCTGCTTTGGTGTATAATGGAGACAGCATTTGATAAATGTGCCCATGTAGTCAAACACACTAAGGCCCATGTCCAAGAGGGTGCTGTGTTGCTGCTCCCATTGACTCAAAAGCTAGAGCAGCATTGCACAGTCTGACATTATCTCAGTGACTGGCTGCTTGCAGTGTTACTTGTGTCAGTAGGTTTTGACTAATGTAATGTAAAATGGTCTTACATAGCCCAACCTCTGCCATTAGGGCAGGTGCTTCTTCTGAAGGTATCAGAGGAACATTCCCCTCATGACAGCACATTGTGTATTTCTTTGAAGGGCTTAGCTCCGAATATTGGTAGCCCAGCAAATTAATGCACCTTTTCTCAGGAAACAATTTTTTATAAAAAAAAATGTTTTTATTTGTTTTTGGTACAAAGACCTTTACAAATATAAAACATCTTAACAAAGTAAACAATTCATTCATTTGATCTTAAACAAAATAACATCATACACATAAAAGAAGAATATTGGATCTAACATATAAAACATTACATTACCATATCTTTTTAAATTACTGCTTTAAAAAAAGAAAGGGAAGCAAAAAAAGTTACTTCACTCAAGCACTAGATAATCAATTCCTTCCTTTTCATCGATCTTCAATTACAAAATAAATTCAACCACAATTCCCTTTATACAACATGACAGAACACCAAAAATAAAACAGTCCATTCATTTGTGAGTGGTTAACTCACTGTGTCAAGTTCATTTGCAATAACATTTACCAACCTTACAGTCCTAAGTATGGTAGTATTAGTTGCACCCCACATACATTTTAACCAAATCCAGTTTCTGGCTATAGTGGAGTTTGCATGTAAAAATGAATTCATTATTCTGCAGCGATCATTTTCAAAGTATATACAAAAGAGAAAAATATGTTTTAGTGATTCCTGTGTTTGCGTACAGAATCTGCATATATCATCAGCCATGTTTGTTTTATCTTTGTGCCAATACTTCGTTCTCACCCTTGTATTAAGCAAGTCCAGTCTGAACAGCATATAGGTTCTACGTGCTTCTTTACATGGACACAATGTTAGGTATGGTAAGCGTGGTGATTGTTTATGGCAGAATTTAGAATATTCTGCAAAAGATGAATAACTCTGAATTTGCATGCTACAATCCGCCCAATCATATTCAAACTTTTTTTATTAACCTTTGCTTGTTGCAATTCTCGTTCTTAAGCAGACATATTGATTTTTTCCAACAAAGACACCATACGTAATTTATACTGTACCATAGATGGGGGGTTATTTATAGCAAGCATGTGATTTAGTCCAGTGTAAAGGGAATTATTAGGTGGAAACAGCATTTTGGAGAAGTTTAATAGTAGGCGCCAATTGTATCTTACCGATAATGAATTGAGACCCAATTCATGCTAAGAATTGCATTTGAGATAGATGCAGGTAGTCCCAATGTATACTTCCAGATGGAACCTTGTAGTTGATCAAGGAGGGGGCCAAGGTTGTCTAAAAACAATTCCACTCCATATAGCATAATAGCCTCTACTTTTTTATGGTACAATTCCAATAAAGGAATTAGTGAGAACTTGCAAATTTTGTGGAACAAGATTTTCATTTGTCCTTTCAATGGAAGCAATTCCACCATAAGAAGTTCTTTAGTTCTTTTAGTTGAAATATTGTTTGTCAGTATGAGACCTAAATATGGTAAGTTTATGGATAAAGCTATAGGAAGTGATTCAATTGTCCATGCAAAGTGCCAGACTTTTTTCCTGTTACAAAATACAATTATGTTCGATTTCTGAGGATTTACGGTTAGATTATTAATGTTGCAATAATGCAGAAAACTTTCCAATTTCATTTGGAGACCTGCTTGAGTTCTACCAAAAAGCAGGCTGTCGTCCGCATATGCTAGCCAAGTGAGGGTAAGAGACCCAAGACGAGCAGCAAACGATTTTTCTTTATTCCATATCTCATCTAGATCTGCCAAGTAGAGGTTAAAAAGAATGGCTGCAAGATTGCAGCCTTGTTTGACACCTATCCAGCTTGGAATGGCTTCGGTTAGACATTCTGCGCAATTGATTCTCACTTTAAAGTTGGTGTTAAAGTGAAGCATCTCTACTAGAGTGATCAGGTACTGAGGGTAATTAGCATTACACATTTTTTGCCAAAGTTTGCCCCTTAAAACACAGTCGAAAGCTGCCTTTAGATCGATGGATGCAACAAAAATGGGTTTTTTGTCGGGGAAATTAGCAGAAGCAATGATGTGGGCGAGAATACAGGCATTGAGAGGGGTACCCATACCTTTTCTAAACCCTACTTGTGCAATGCTTAGGCAAGAGTTGTTGCGAGTAAAGGTTTCCAACTCTTGCAAAATCAGAGATGCAAAGATTTTCGCTGCTACATCTATGATAGCAACTGGTCTGTAATTGTTCGGATCAGATATAGACCCCTTTGGTGAAGTGGAATAATTATTGAAGTGAGCCAAGATTGGGGAATTATTTTCGAACGAAAAATTTCATGGAACATGTCGCAAAAAGATCAGACAACCAAACAAAGGATCATCTTTGATAAGCCATGGAGGCAAACCATCTGGCCCTGCGCATTTAGACCCCTTCAGTTTATGGATTGCATATAGTATGTCTGTGATTCCCAAGGACAACAATTTGGAATTAAATGACAATCAGGAGGATGTTCAGTCGATCTAAACTCATCTGGGAGAGCAAATTTGTTGAGAAAAAATGAAGTCCAAGTTGTGCTATCAATACATGAGTCAAATTCTAGGAGTTTTTTCCTTGTCTATAGATAGAAAATTTGGTTTTATTGGATATTTACAGTTATGACATAATTAAAAAATAATGCAAACATCCATATATATCAAGGTGAGGTCACAACTCTCCCCCCCACACCTGGCACACCCGCCCCCCCACCCACGCCATGGTTTAATGGTAATAACAACAACAGGGTCCAGCCACATCGTCTGAGGATACAATGCGAGCATAGGGTTGCTTCTGAAAGAGAAACGGTGCTAAAAAAAAAAGGTCCAACATATAAGAGTCACATTGTCCTGTAACAATCGATCTCCTCCCACTCCAAGGGGTTGCCCCAATCGTGTTGTTCCCATCAAGAAACCGTCTGAGATGGTTACTCGTGCCTCAGGCTGTTTTCCGTATTTGTCAAAAAATGGCAGCCATAGGGCCTCGATGTTAGATTTGGATTCATCGATCAGGTGGTCAAATACTCCATATCGTAGATTGCTTGTGTTTTCGCTACCCACTCCCCTCCCAGGAGGTCGGGTGATTTCCATTTCTGGGCCCAGCAGCATCTAGCCGTGACTAGCATGACCTGCAACATGTGGTCGTGTTTCACCTTGGGGCCCCCCTCAACCTCAATACCGAACAACACCAGCCAGGGGGACAGAGTTCTCACCAATCCGTCCACTCCCCTTACCCATGACAGGACCTCACTCAAATAGGTTTGTGCCACCTGGCACTTCCACCACATATGGACATAGTCTCCCTTTTCAACATGGCATTTCCAGCAGTGGGGGTCATAGCCTTTTCTCATTCTGGCTATCCTTTGTGGGGGGTAGTGCCATCTGTGTATCAACTTCAGGGCCTGGTGACGGTATTGGGGTGCAGTTGTGGAGCGGTGTGCCTGCCTACAGATCTTGGTCCATCTCTTTTCCGTTATAGGGGTGTCCTTCCCCCATTGTACTTGGGAAGATGGGGGGTCCCGTGGGGAAGAGAACAGCAAAAAGCTATAAAGCCGCGATATCACCCTTCTTGGTACCTTTGTGCGTTATGAGGAATTTCTCAAAATCGGTTAGGTCCCGCCTAAGTGTGTCCCCCCTTCTGCTCTCGGTAAGGGCACCCTTGAGCTTTAGATATCGAAAAAAGGGGAGAGGTCGGGGAGGCCCAGGGCGTCCTTCAAGTCACCTAGAGAAATAAACACCCCATCCATCCAGAGCTGTCCGGCCCTACAAAGACCCACCTCATACCATTGCTGGAAGGCTAGTGGTTCGTTGATCCCTCCCCAAAGTGGTGGGGCCCAGATGCAGCTCAAAGGTGAGGGCCACGTTGTGAACCATCTCAGGTAACCCCCTTCTTTCCAAATAGACCACAGCACTCCCAACACTGGGTTTTTCAGAACCCTTCTTGGAATAGATGTCTTGGGGACCTATAGTCATTCGTCCAATGTGACCGGCGAGAAGAGTGTGTTGTCTAATGTTACCCATTGTTTCTTTGGGCCAGTCATCAAGTGGTCAACAAGGACGCGCAATTGTGACGCTTTATAGTAGGTGTCAAGATCGGGTAAACCCACCCCACCCTCATCTTTGGGTCTTGTGAGAGTGTCGTAGGCAATTCTATGGGATTTACCGGCCCACAGATAACGGAGAAGGGCCCGTTTGATCTCCAGGAGGAAGGGGTTTGGTATCTGGGTTGGCAGCATTTGAAACAGGTACAGGAATTTGGGGAGGATTACCATTTTGATGGAGTTGAGGCGAGCCATCCATGAGAGGCCAGATTTCGACCAACGTCCCAGTTCGTGTTTGATCGACCTCCATAGGGGCGGGTAGTTTACTTTGAAGAGATCCCCTAGGTCTGATGGAATTTGGATCCCCAGGTGGGAGAATCTCTCTGTACGTTTACAAAATGGAAGGTTATCGATATATTGTCTCTCGGTCTCGTTGCGCTGACCTGCCGGGAATGCCACTGATTTATCTACGTTGACCCTGTAGCCTGCCAGGGAACCATATCGCTCCAGACTATTCAACACCTCTGGGACAGATTGGGATGGTTTAGAGAGGTACAGGAGGACATCGTCGGCAAACAGGTTTATTTTGTAATCAGTTCCCCCCATCTTAACACCCTGGATCTGTAAATATGTTTCTTGATGTCTAGATTTCAAGTGGTCTAGAATGGTTGTTACAATCATTAAGTGATCACCCAAGTGAATTTCTATAGTGCTGATTTTTGTGAGCATACCAGATAAGTTTTTGGAGGAAAACATATGATCAATCTATGATTTATAGACCCCTCGTTTCCATGTGAAAGTCACAGGATTGCATTCTGGCGGTATTAAATACACATCCCAACATTTTAGAAAATTTCTCCATACATTTCCCTTTTGTAGTGAAGTCTGAAAGTGTGCTGAACCTATGGTGACATTACTATTCCTTGTCCAAAATGATGCATTGAAATCCCCTCCAATAAGGATTTCAGCATAAGGCGATTTATTGTATGCCTTAATGAGGGCATCATTCAGAATTTCACAAGCTATTTCGATTGGGTACAAGATTGGATTCCAGTACAATGAGATTATAAATAAGTTTCCACTATGTATGGCGTCGATTGTTACATCCACCAGTGAAATTCAATTTATTGTCAATAAGAATAGCCAAACCACCTGCTGGTCTGCCTTCTGTACCTCTAGTCGCATGGTGTACACAGGAAAAGAACCCATCAATTTCGATATTTGCTACAGCCATGGTTTCTTGAACCAGCAAAATGTGGGGAAGGAGATCTTGATTTGTCTTATCCCTCCATTTAGCTAGATTCGAGAAGCCGCAGCAATTCCACGATGCAACCTTGAGGTCGTGAATTCATGAAGGTGCATGTGGAGGAGTTATGTTGGCAGCTGTTTTAATTAGCGGTTCGAGCCATTTTAGACCATTCAAGGCATTCATAAGCGCTGACAATTGTTCCATCATGTTTTTAGATGGATCATTATAGCCAGGTGGATTATGACCATTGTTGACCATAGCTATAATAGGCGGTGGTTGAAATTCTAGAAAATCCATTGCATTTTTGATGGCCGAGAAAGCATGCATATTAAGACCAAGTATCTTTAAGTCGTTTTGATGTTCCCAAATCAATTGTGCAATTATAGGGGATAGCATCTTAGAGAGCATTCGGTTGTTCTTCTCATTTGGGAGCCGAATCCATTCAATATCGTTTGTAACTAGGCTAAGGAGCGAGGGGATCTTAAAGAGAGCGTTCATTAAAAAAGAGTGATTAATGCGAACAGTTCCATTAATGTTAGCATCGCTTTTCCATCCGATGGTGTTTTTCATCTCATTCGGAATTGAATGAAAGGTGTGTGAGACATTCGAATTGGCTGCCTCGAGGGAGGCCCCTGACTCCATTTCGTCATTGATATCGTCACTTCTCTGTTCATCCAGGCTCTCAGAAGCGTTGTGGGATTGGTTTATCGATTCAATCCCTTCTTGAGCCATTTCTTTGGATTGAGAATTCAGCTGGATCATCAAAACCTCTTTAGGGGCGTTTTGAGGAATTGTAGGCACTGTCTGCGGAGGCGCAGTGTGTTCAGAGTTATGCTCAAGTAGCTGTTTTTTCTTGGGGTGGTTGTCAGACCCCGCATTTACACTATCAGAGCATGTCTCAGGAAGTGGGGACATTTTTGGGGATTTCTCAACCGATGCTATCTGGTTCAAGCATTTCTCCTCAATAATTTGGGGAGATTACTTTTTTCCCACAGTTCCCTCTTTTTCTTTATTTTTTTCGTTTCTCAAGAAATCAGTTTTCTTCAGTGTGATATCTGTAAAAAACGAAGTTATATTTGGCTGTTTCAACATGGGCACACATAGAATTGGATCTCGTTGCATTGGAGACTTTGCTTTTATAGCAATCAGGTTTTTGAAGAGTTTGCTTTTATAGCCATCGGTTTTGAGCCTGATTTTAAGTTTACCAACTGTTCAGAGCTCTTACCGTGACTGTTTGATGAGCTAATCTGTAAAACTCTTTTACTTTCCTCATTCATTCGCTTAAGTTCAGGATTTGCTCGGATGGCGTAACATTTTGTGAACCTTGGCTTTTACTTATTTGAATCTTGTTGGAAATAGTGGTTTCGGGATTTTTCTCTCTTGCCACTTTCTCTGCACATAAAAAACTCCCTTTATTTTTGTGTCTTCTTTTTATGGCTTTCTGATGGTGCTTTTTGGCCATTCTTGATATAAAGTAAAAGTTTTCTCTTGGGACCGTTGTTTCTTCTTGAATTTCTAGGACTTTATCTTGTTCAATGATGTTAGTGAATACAGTTGGACTGTCTGGAGTCTCTACATTCGTGATCAATTTAGTTTCTGAAGCTTCTGCATTAGCAAGCATCTCAAGGAGTTTTTCTTTAGGATTCATCTGCAATAGGATTTGTTCGACCTGTAGTAACCTTTCATGTAATTTTGCAACCTCCAGATAATCAATTGGCTCGCTCAAAGGTTTGCTCATAATATCCTTCACTGCATCATCTTTACGATGTATTATTTGCGCGAAAGTCATAGGCACACCATTTAGCAGAAGGGGATCGGCCAATGTTTGAGATCCCTTGTGGTTTTTTTCTGGATATGGTGTGCTGTTTAGTAGCTCTTTTTTCACAATTAAGGCTGCTCTTTCATGGCAGTTCAGGTGATGTTTATGACAAGCTTCCTGTGCTAAAATATATCCTTCTATTTTTGTTAGTTTGGCAGTGTTAACGATCATATCATTTTTTAACTCCTGCAATAACAGATGAGAGTATTCATGCCCACGATCTAAGAGATTCAGGATTCTCGTGAAGACGGGAAATTCTTTGATGTTTTGAAGGTATCAGAGGAACATTCCCCTCATGACAGCACATTGTGTATTTCTTTGAAGGGCTTAGCTCAGAATATTGGTAGCCCAGCAAATGAATGCACCTTTTATCAGGAAATTATTCTGTTCAACTGCTTGTCTGCCTATTTCTGGATTATCGGCGTGAGGCACACCAGTGTTGAATCTTCTCCTTTCTCGCTTTATTGGAGTGGAATTGCTTGTTTCTTTCTCCTGGTGTTAGCTGTATCTTTTTGTTTGCATGTCTGGTTCAGTTTATTTTTAATCTTTCTTTGGGTTCTTTCCTCAGGTGTCTCCTGTTTCTATTGCATGCAATATTGTAGCCAAGCTTGTCCCTTCACCATGACTTGGTGAAACTATGAAAACTGTTTGAATACCTGTGCTCTGGCCTGCAGAGGAAAAGCCCTGGCCGAAGGTGGGCCTGGAGGCTGAGCTAGCTTGGTGTGTATCTTTGGCTGGGGGAATTGGGGTGGTGGGAGATGGACAGGGCAGTGGGCATAGAGGTTGAGGTAGCTTGGTGTCATGTAGCCAGTAATGTCCGGAGGGTCCTAACAGATTGCTGGAACGGTGTGGAATTGTATAAGGAAAAACTAATAGATTTTCTACTATATGTATATATATATATATTATTATATATATATATATATAGAGAGAGGAGAGAGAGAGGAGAGAGAGAGAGAAGAGAGAGAGAGAGAGAGAGAGAGAGAGAGAGAGAGAGAGAGAGAGAGAGAGAAGAGAGAAGAGATGTTCTTAATACTTTACTGGGGCCCACAGAGTGGGAGTTGAGTCTCAGGTGTGCAGGGAGTGAGAGCTAATTCTTACAAAGGCACCAAAATGTCCCATTATGATACACATGTGTCTCTGAGCGATGCTTAAAATCAGGGCATTTAAACATTGTAAATTATACAATACTTGCATGTATTATACTGAATGCAACTCAATATCCACAATTATACAAGGTGTAAGACCTACAAATATTTCCCAAAGATTTCAATCAGAGATTGAAAAAGATTGTGGGGTGTCTGAGAAATCTCCAGTGGAGGTGACTAAGCCTTTATCTTGACATGTCAGTAATGAGATCTCACACAGTGAAACCCTGATCCCAGGAAGACTCTGTATAAGGAGTGTGCATAAATCAGTGGGGTGGGGGGCACCATTCTAGTTTATGGTGGTTTATTTGCTTTGCCAGGATGGTTGTTAGTTTCTCTGGATTTTCACAGTGTTTCTGCATTATGATGCATTATGATATAGTGTCTCCAGGGTTGAAGCATGTCTTCTTCCTAAATTAGTGTCCAAGCCACTTCACCTCTCGTCTTTAGGTATTAGTGAAGTGACTAGCACACTTTTTCTGTTTTCCATGGCTAGGCCCTTCACCTTTTCTTTCTCTGCCTTTTCCTTGTTCAGGGTCTCAGCCACCTCTACATCTGCAATTTATTTACATAGGGCTTTAGCTTTTCCTCTCTGCGCATTTTCCTTAATCCAGAGATGTGGCCTATTTTGTCTCCGTTTTCTACTTGAACAAACACAAGTTCCCTTTTTTTCAAGTCTTCTTGTAGTGGGGGAAGAAGTGAAGCCCTCTCTGTGCGACTGGTTCTTGTACAGGGAAGAGTTGCGTTTCTCCCAGTCACCCTTGGAATTAAATGTTAGAGAGGTGTGTGTCTTCCGTAACTGTTCTCTTGAGGGCTGGGGAGCTACTACTGTTGGCTGATTAGGGATTCCCCATAATCTTCTTTCCCTTGGATCTGTAGTGGAGTTTCACAGATCTGCTCCAGGTTTTTGCTTTGTGAGAGGGAATTCTGGGAGATATTCTTTTTTGGTCCTTCAAAATGGTCTGTGAAACTTGCCCTTGGGATATGTTCTTAACAGTTCAACCTGGTACTCTTGGCTTGAAGGACTTGGTGATATAATTCCCTGATCCTTGTGACTATGACTAGGAGATCACTTCATCATCATCCCCAGACCCTGCTATATTTATATTGACTGGTACCTGGGAAGCCCCTATGTACATATGTGACTGGACATGGTTCCATGTCATTTCATCGCAGGATGTTTTTTTGCTGGGGTTTTTACCGCGTTTTTTTTAACCCATCCATTTTTGTAAAAATTATTTTTGGGGGGTTTCCCCTTCCAACCCCCATTCCCTTTTATGTATTCCCAAACACCCACACCCCATATATATAATTTTCTAACCCCCCCCCCCAAAAAGTTTGATGTGTTTTTTCGTTACAACATTTGCAGTAAAAAACCCTGCGAAAAAAACATCCTGCGAGGAAAGGACATTGTACTGTGACTGTGTTTATACTGGTCAGCTTCAAGTCCCATAGCTAAAGCACGTGCCTCATAGGGATTGAAAAGTGAGAATCGGAAGGGAGAAAGTGGGGTGTTTGAGGTGTGGTAGCCTGTAAGGACACAAGAATTCTCCCAACACTGAAAGAAAGGAATTCACAGACAACACTTCTTGCCACTCACACGGCTTCAGAGGCTCTGGATATCTCACAGACAGGCAGATATAGCACTAATGGGGCTCGGCACCCGGGGCACGTTTAATACCATTAGCTTCACGGAAACACAGGCAACCCTTTGTCACTGAATAAAACCCGTATAGATCTCACCAAATCCATAGGAAAGTCTGAGAGTGTAGGAGATTCTCTCTCTCCCCAGGGTCAAATGTGTCCTAAGCATCAAAGTAAATGCAAGTGGTCCTGGTTAAAGAGTAGGTTCTCTCACATGTTCCCAAATACAGTAAGTTAGAATATGGAATCCCAAATCCGCAGTGACCCTACAAACAGAGGTGAGGTGCGACTTTGGAGACTTCTGCAGTCAGCATTTGGTTCAGGCTCTGAAGGCGGTATCCACTTATGTAAAGGTCCTCATAAGAGCAACAGCAACCTATAGACCCGGGACATAGTACAAGAGGGTCCCTTGTCTTTGCTCCCATGACTCGCCCCTACCACTCACTACACAAGATTAGGGGGCTTTTATACACCCACTAATGCACTTACTATGGAATGGTAAGTACACTAAGGGGGACTCGCCAATCTCAGACTCTTCACTCTCACAAGCCGAGTGGGATTCTATTAGTTTCTATTTTGTGGAAAAGATTCATAAGATTCGGCAATCCATTGCCAGAGGTACTACCTGTTGCCATGAAGACATCTATGCGTCATTTCAGTTTGAACTGGTTACTGATGAGGTAGTCTTGGATGCCCTACAGAAGCTTAAGTCTGCCTCCCCTGCTGATCCTATTCCTCTGTGGTATATTCAGTCTCTGCCTTTAAAAGCTATTCCTTTGCTCATTAGAGCTCTTCACCATTCTTTCACTACGAGTGAAATTCCCACATCTTTAAAGCATAAGTTAGTTACCCTGCTCTTGAAGAAGCCCCATTTGGACTCGGCTCTTGCAGACAACTATTGGCCCATATCGCTTCTGTGAGGAACTCATGGTGACAACAAGTAAGACCAACACAAGTGATCACAGTTCAAGGGTGTTTATTGAACAATGAATTGTGTATGCTGGTTAGAAAAATGCCTATTTTAAACCTAAATCTAAGATGGGAGCAAGCGTCGACCATCAAATGAAAAACAAGGCAGTCCTAGTGGTTTTGTGTCAAAATAAGAAGGGCCTATACTAAGAAACCTATTGCCAAACCTTACAACTAATACAAAAAAAGGGTGTGGGATCTTTCTCAAGAAAAGAATGATAGGGTTACTCACTGTAGTGACCACCTTACTCCTAGTTCAAAGTCCCCTTTCCTCCATACTTATGGGACATTCCTCCTTCCTGTAGGACGGGACCAGAGCACTTTGTAAAAAGCATCACATTTTTCAAAAATGTGTCCTTCTCTTTTTACGCGGGGTACCGCACGCGGCTGTAACCCCGCCCTCCTTAGCTCCGCCCAACGCATTGCCCATCAGTCCTTTTCTATCGCCAGCTCAGAGACCTTTAAGAAATAACAGAGGAACCTTATTAGAGGGGACGGCAGGCAGGCGTATGGAGGACAGGGGACTATGGACTAGGAGTAAGGTAGTCACTACGGTGAGTAACCCTGTTATACTCATACGTCCTGTCCCCTTTCCTCCATACTATGGGAGATTCCCAAGCACTCCTCACAGGAATTACGGGTGGATGGAAAACTCTTTACTGGAAAAGGTTTTTAAGCACAGCCTGGCCAAACTGAGCATCAGACATGGAGCTCAGATCCAAACAGTAGTGTTTACAAAATGCAGATGGGTAGGCCCAGGTAGCCGCTTTCGCGATGGTCTCCCAGGGGACATACTTTTGAAAGGCAACAGCAGCTGCCTTGCCCCGTACTAGGTGTGCGTGTACCCCCTTTGGAGTTGAAGACCGTGAAACAGCGTAAGACTCTATAATACAGGCAGCGATCCATCTGGAGATAGTCGCTTTCGAGGCCGGCTTACCCTGCGGTTTACTGAAGGTCACCAAAAGCTGAGAAGAGTTCCTAAACTCAGAAGAGCTCTTAAGTTAAGGAAGGAAGGAAGGAAGGATTCGTCCTCAGGACATCCTTATCCTTATGAAAAACCAGGAAGGGATGCTCCACCGACAAGGCCTGGAGTTCACTTACACCTCTTGCCGAAGTCACAGCGACCAAGAAGGACACTTTCCACGAAAGGTGCTTAAGGTCTACAGTAGCCATTGGTTTAAAGGGCTTATGGCACAAGGCCGTAAGGACTATGTTCAGATCCCATGTCGGATGCGGTTTGCGAACAGGAGGGTAAAGACGCATTAGACCCGCAAAGCGCCTTTTAATCACTGGATTTGACAGCGAAAAAGAGCACTCGTCCATGGATAGGTATGCGGCAACCGCCGAAAGATAAGTCCTGCATGACAAGACATAAATTTCTGATTCTGCTAGATGAGAGACGGACAGCACTGCATCGATCGTAGCCCCCCTGGGGTCCAGCTGTCTGGCTAAGCACCAGTGGCAGAACCGAAGCCATTTGCTCCTGTATTGAGATCTCGTTGAGGGCTTCCTGGTCGTCTGAATAATGCACATGCTATCAGCGGACAAGTTGAGGTGTTCTAACGATCTGAACTCAGGCACCATGCCGCCAAGCAGAACGATTGTGGGGAGGGGTGCCACAGCTGCCGATCTCTCTGGTGAAGCAGGTCGGGAACCAATGGAAGCCTGATCGGTGTACACACCGACAGATGCTCAAGCTCTGAAAACCAAAACCTGGCCGGCCACCACGGTGCTATGAGCAGAAGAGAACAGCTCACCGTGCCCCTCAGCTTGCAAAGCGTCCGATGAATCAGAGGCAGAGGCGGGAAAGCATAGGCCCTCATGTTGTGCCAGGGAATTTCGAGAGCATCCTCCAGAGAGGAGGCTCCCAGCCTGTTCTTGTAGGCATACAGGGGAAGTTTCCTGTTTGACGCCGTCGCGAAGAGGTCCACTTCTGGAGTGCCCCAACACTGGAAGATTTGCAAGAGGACCTCCGGGTTCAGCTCCCACTCGTAACTGACCATTGTACGCCGGCTGAGGGCATCCGCAGTAACATTCAGCCTGACCCGGGATGTGCACTGCACCAGCCAGATGCCATGCTGAACAGCCATTCCCACATCTGAATGGCAAGGTCCACAAGAGGAGGGGACTTGGTACCCCCTTGCTTGTTGATATAAAACATGGACAACACATTGTCTGTGCGGATCCGGACTACTTTGTTGACAATGACAGGCTGGAACGCTTTGAGCGCCAGGAAGATCGCCAGGAGCTCCAAGTGATTTATATGAAGGAGTTTGTCCTGCGGTGACCAGAGATCGGAAACCTGAAGAAGGTCCAACGTCGCACCCCACCCCAGAAGGGAAGAGTCTGTCGTGATTGTCACTAGCGGGCCGGGGTCCTGAAAGGCCACGCCCACCGACAGATTGCTGAGAGACGACCACCACACAAAGTCCGCTCTCATGAAAGATGGAACAGGAATCATTTTGGAGTCTCGGTCCACTGCTTGGCGCCAAGAACTCTGAAGAGCCATCTGTGTTCGCCTCATCTTGAGACGAGCAAGAGGAAGAGCCAACACACACGAGGCCATGAGGCTCAGAAGCCTCTGGAACCACCAGGACGACATGCTCTCTGACTGTGCAAACAGCTGACACGTGGCCAACAGATCTGCCATTCTGTCCCCGGTCAGATATACCATGCAGTCGATCGTATTCCAACGAAAACCCAGGTAAATCAGGTCCTGGGAGACCGTCATGGAGGATTTCTGCCAGTTCACCGACAGCCCAAGATGGAACAGGGGCTGGAGGAGAGAATGAAGGTTGCTCAAGGCTGATTGAGGACAAGGACTGTGCAGCAGCCAATCGTCCAAATAAATACGGATACACATGGATACTCTAAAGCCGAAGATAAGCTGCGATGACCGACATCATCTTCGGAAAGACACGCAGTGCCAAGCTGAGGCCAAACGGGAGCACTCGGAACTGGAAATGCTCCTCCCCCATGGAAAAACGTAGGTATTTCCAATGCAGACTCCAAATCAGAATATGCATATAAGCATCCTGAAGGTCCACCACGCTGAGCCAATCTCCCTTCTGTAAAGAGGACTTTATCTGACAGGGCGTGATCATCTTGAATTTCTCTTGGGGTAGAGAGAGATTGAACTGGGAAAGGTCTAGGATGGTGCGCAGGCCAGCCTGGTTGGGTTTGGCACCGTAAACAGCTGGGAGTAGAAGCCCTCCCCTCGCTCCCCTAGGGGAACGGGTTCCACCGTCTGAATCTCGGCTCTGAGGGAGGGCGACCCGACTGCTGGAAGGGAGGATTGATAGGTGGGGTAGGGGAAGGGGCAAGCGGAAGCCCGCAGGACTGACAAGACCCACCTGTCCTCGGTGATGGCCTGCCACGCCTCACAGTGAGACGCAATGCGCTCTCCCACCGTGGTCTTGTGCGAGCGCAGAGAAACTTCATTTAGTTGGTTTATCGGTGGCGGTGCCACCTGAACTTGAAGAGGAGACCGAGGAATGGGAGAAAAACCGGCCCGTTGCTGCCGTCGGCGGGAGTTTCCTGATGGAGTATCGACCCTACGGGTCTTCCGATCCAGAAATCCCCTAAAACCAAAGGAAGGCCGAGGCTGCGAAGACGTTCGCTTTGCCCTGAAAGGCGGTTTCACCAGGACAGACAAGGACTTGGCGGTCTGGGTGCTGTCCTTAGTCTTAGTCAGTTCAACATCTGTCGTTGAATGAAAAAGCTCCTTGCCATCAAAAGGCAGGTCCAGAACTTTACCTGCACCTCTTTGGAGAACTTGGTGGCGTGCAAGCCAAGCCTGACGAGAGGTGTCCACGCCAAGCATAAGGCCCGGCCGAGTGTCGACATGATGCGCGCCTCCAGCATATCCTGCGCCAGGACCCTGGCATCTGACAATCCCGCTTTAAAATCTCTAGTTTATTAGCGGGAATGAATTCCTCAACTGACAGACCTTTCCACATTTTCATATTCGCCCGCTAATACCAGTTCCGTGTTAGCTTGACGTAACTGCAGGGCTGAATTAGAGAAAATCTTCCTCCCCAAAGAAGCTTGTCCTCTTTGGCCAGAACCTGCGTTGCCGCTGTAGAAGACGATGAAACAGGTCTGGATTGTAATGTAGCAGCAGCCACCACCGTGGAGGAAGGGGGCAGACACGACGCTAAGGTCACTTCTTCCGAAGAATGGAGCCTATAACGAGCGTCAATCTTTTTGTTAACAAACAGTCCAGAGTGTGGTTTCTCCAGACTTTACGGACCTCGCTAAAACATCCTTGTCAAGAACAAGCGGTACGCTCCAAAGGAGACAAGGTGAACGCCCCCGAAAGCACCCCTTCCTGTGGAGCGGGTGCCTCGCGTACTGGAACATCCAAAAGACACATCATGTCCAGCACCCGGTCGTGAAAGGCTCTAACCGAGCGGGGCTGGTCCTCGCTGTCCTGATCCCCCTGTGCGTCGTACGACACATCCGGATCAATCTGCGCTGCATCTGGCCCTGCTGAAGATTTGTCCACTGGTGACAGTGGAGGCAAAGGAGGCGCTGGCGGGATCACCGATGCCACAACTGGGACCAACGGCGCAGGAGGGCATATCTCCCTAAAAAAACCTTGAAAATACTCCTTCATGGGGTCGGAGTGCATTCGTTTTTGAAATTTACCAAAAAAAGCATCCTCCGCCGACATTTTAGGCGCAACTGGAGGAAGCCTCTCATGAGCGGAGTAATTCCAGGGGCGTAAGGGAGAGGGTTGCCAAGAGGGCCCTTCTCCGCTGGTGTCAACATAGATCAAGGGCGCAGATGCCGCAGGAAGCGGGACGTTGTGCGGTAGTGGCATCGGAGCGTTCCAGTCATATACTGGACGAAAAGGATGCGCTCAAGGAAAATGATGTTCACCTGAAAAGCCGCTCCCCCCACCCAGCGCCTATGGCGTAGTTGTATGGGAGGTATCCAACATGGCTGCCGTAGTCTTGGCATGAGCAGCCGCCATTTTGTCAACACCTGAGGAGAACTGCGACACATGTGGGACTGAGACAGGGGTTTCCACAGATCCTTCATGAAGGACCTCAAACTTTAGTTTGGTACAGAAAACCTCAACAGAGGCACAGGGCGTACCCCAGTGTCTTTATGGGAAGCTCCAGACAAGGAGACCTCGAAGCAAGCTCCGGTACCCGCCGCCTCAGTAGATCTGGGCCCACAAACAGCCCCCACAGGAGGGGCCTCGGATTGTAATCCGGTGTCAATAGGCCCCTTATGGAGGCCCTCTGAGAAAACTCTGGTACACTTTTTAGGCCTAAAAGGCACCTCAGGGCAAGCTTTTGACGCTCCTCCCGGACTGGGAAGACCCTGGGAAGGAGTCCCCCGGCCTGGGTGCTCTAAAAAGTAAAGAACTCACCGGGCGTTTCTTCTTATTGTCGATGAAAGCTTGAAAGTGCGCAGGGGGAGTGCGCTCAAACACCTCCTCCCACTGCTCTAAACAACGTTGAAGCGCCCGGACCGAAAGGGAATCGCAGTACAAGCACGAGTCCCACCGGTGGTCCGGACCCAAACACTCTAAACAAAGAGGATGGGGATCCGCCCTAGCAAAGCGTCGGTCACAAGATGAACAATTAGGAAATCTAACTGAAACAGACATAGATGGACTACCACACGAGCTCTAAGCTGGAGCAGGAGAGAAGGACACTGGAAGGAAAAAATCTTCCAAAGGTGCAAGTGCGTCCAGTCCCGATCAAGCGGAGAAAAGGACTGATGGGCGATGCGCTGGGCGGAGCTCAGGAGGGCGGTGTTACAGCCGCGTGCGGTACCCCGCGTAAAAAGAGAAGGACACATTTTTGTAAAACTTGATGCTTTTTACAAAGTGCTCCGGTCCCATCCCACAGGACGGAGGAATGTCCCATGAGTATGAAGGAAAGGGGACGGGACGTAGGAGTAAGACGTTTTGACCACAGGTAAGATGCGAGCTTGGAGCACAGTCCAGTCTCGGGCTTCTCCAGGTATCTGGTAATAATGTCCCCGTACATAAAGTCGCTGGCAAAAGCCATTGGCGACATTATATATGGTCACATTGTGTATGGGGATCGGTTGCAGGGATGTCCCCTGCTCCGCTTACAAAAAAAAAAAAAATGTGGGGATTGCAGGGGTGTCCCCTGCATGTTCAATGTAATAATGTCTCTGCAAAAAACGGCAACATTTTTGTCAGGAGACATTTTTGCAGGGACATTATTGTATGGAACCCTTCTCCAGCATGAGACAACAGTTCCAATGGCAGCTTGCAGGACCATCGATGGCTAAGTCTCATTTCCCTTGAAAGTCTCTTGCCTTCGAGGACCTGGCACGTTCAGCTAACAAAAACAAAAGTTCCTTTAACAAATGAAAGTTAGTTTCCAATATTCTTTGGGTGATGGGTTCACCCCTGGGTGCCCCCCATCTTCTGGGCGCTGACCCTTCTTGACTTCACATTCATTTTACTCTCAAATGTTACGGGATTCGCTTCCCTTGCTTTCTCTTGATGTGGGATTCACTTCCCTTTCTTTCTTTCAATGCGGGATTCACGCCCCTTCTTTCTTTCAATATGGGATTCACTTCCCTCTCTTTTACAGTGCTCATAGATCAAAGTCTTTCAATTGTACAGGGATTTTGCTTGATCCTCTGTATGACCACTTTGACCTATTTCGCTGGCCTTCCTATGGCCTCCTGGTACTTTTAGTTTCTCTCATTTGGGGCTCGCCCAGAGTCTCTTGAGTTAGCACCCACGTTGTGCTGGTTTTCCTCTGCCACTGGTCTCCCCTTCACACTTTTTACAGTTCATTCAAAGTTCATCAGCTTTGGTTCAAACTTGCCACTTTGCGATTCCTACTCAACACAGCCCGTTCTTATCGGTTCTCCCTCGACTCACCGGGCTGTGATGAACCGCTTGGCTGTTGGCTTCTTTGGAGTCAAGGCTGGTACCACAGGTGCAGGAGCTTCCCTCGCTCCTGCTTATCGGCATAGGTTTGCTCCGTGTACCATTGACATCTGCTGCAGGACACTTGTGCTATTGTTTGCAGTCTTAGGCTCTCTTCCATGGAGGCTCTGCAGGTCTGGGACAAAAAGGGCAAGGTCACTTCTATCCTCGCCACCCTCTCGATTCCCGCTGCCTTTCTTCTTCTCTGAACTGCGTGATAGTCATCTCGTCATGCTATCTGCCATGCTTGCCTTGCTCAAATGTGCTCTCTGGCTCCACCTTTATCCCTGGGGGAAGGGAAAGGGCTGTCAGGTGTTGTGTGATTCTGATCAATTGCCTGACTTTGCCTGACCCTTGTATTGGACATGTCAGGTAAACGGCTCTGGTGTAGTCCGTTGTCCTTTGTGTTGTGTGAAAGTGTTTGTGTTGGAAAAGGGGGGGGGGTAGTGGTTTGGAATGTCTATCGAAAGGATGGGGGAAAAGGTGTTAAAGGAAGGGGATACCGCGTCTCACCCGTCGTGTCCCCCCACTCCCGAGGACCCCCATCCAGGTGATCCTCCCTCACTGGTCCACCCCAGGAACTGGATCCAATAGCGATGGCCGTAGTCCTGACCACCTGGATGATAGATCCCCAGGGACTAGCTAGGGAGACACTTTCAGGTTTCTCACACTTCATTCAATTATCATGAAGCTTATGGAAGCTATGGTCACCCCACAAATTTCTCATTTTCTTGAATCTCCATATCTTCTTCATTCTTTGCAATCTGGTTTTAGACCTCTTATGGGCACGTAGTCTGTCATGACCTCTATCTTAGATGACCAGGCTCTGCTTCAGGTCCATCGAGAGGTGGGAGCTTGATTCTCCTGGACCTCTCTGTGGCCTTTGATACTATTGATCATGGCACTCGTCTCCTGTGCCTTGAAAAGGCAGGCAGATCTCGCCTCCTGCATATTTGGTTTTCTTCTTTCCTCACAGACCGTACTCAAAACGGTAGCTCTTATTCCATTTCAATCTGCCCCTGTGGCTCTTTTTATGGGGTGTTCCCCAGGGATCTTCTTTGTCCCCTCTTCTTTTTAACCTTTATCCTGGTCCCCTGGCGGATCTTATTTATGTACACGGGGTGTGTTTTTTCACATACGCAGATGAAACAATGTTATTTTTTGCCTTTATCTGTACTCTCAGGGGATGTCTCATAGCTCTCCCTTCCAGCACTGCTAGGTGTACTCTTAGGGGATGTCTCATATCTCTCCCATTCAGCACTGCTACGTGTACTGTTCAGGGATGTCTTGTATCTCTCTCATCCAGCTCTGCTCCCTGTACTCTCAGGGATGTCCCATATATCTCCCATCCAGCACTGCTATGTACCAGGACCAAATCATTAATTACAGTAACTGCAACGCAGGAAAAACACTTGTCTCAGGAGAGCGTCCTTTTGACATCTCCGAACACAATAATGCATTGGGCGCATGTCGTTACGCATGCCCACCGGCGTCCTTAGATGCTTTCCACTGCCTTCCTGCTGTCCGGCTCAGATTCTGTGTCACTCACCGGCGAGAACACCAGCATAATTCTAGCATGTTTCCGGAGAGAGCGCCAACTGCATTCCAGCAATCGCCAGCACTCCCGGCCTGCATGCGGACGTCATCCGTCTGAGATTAACTCAAGCAGCAGGCAGAGCTCTCCACTCTCCAACGGCTGTTGCCCTGGAACTCCAGTACCCAGAGCTCCGATGGTCCCTGGACAGCTATCCATGAACGTAGCAGCGCAATTGATTACTCTTCACATGATGCTTTCTGCACTGCTTGTACTGTTCCAGTGTTGGATTCACAATCTCTGCCGTTGGTTGGCAAACCTTCCTTACTGCATCACACATCATCTTGACAACAGGGCTTCTCAGGCACATCTGGTTCCTTCAACAGTTTCTGAACTCCTCACAGCCTCCATGGGACAGCCTTCTCTTCATCATCACTGCATAGGGATCATTTCTGAAGCTTGTCGCCACTCTGCAACATTCAAAGATACATCGTAGGACTTCACACAAGTGAGACAGACAGAGCAGGATCACTGAGGATATAGGTAGGCAGAAAAGGAAACCACTTTATTATGTTACAGTGACAAGATCAGTAGTTAGGCAGGAGAGTACAGGTGATAAATCTTCTCACTTCAAGCTGCTATCCTGAAGTCCTATCCAAGGGACTTCTCTGGAATCTGGGGCTTTCCAGATTCTCCATTCCAATGCACCTACTGATGCCATATATATACAGTGAAGATGCTACACATCTCCTTTCTTTCCAAGATAAAATACCAACACGACTCACCATACCATTATCCTATACAGTATGGATGTTACATGTTACTTAGACTGTTAGGGGATGTCTCGCATCTCTCCCATCCAACACTTCTCTGTGTACTCTTAGGGGACATCTCGTATCTCTCCCATCCAGCTCTGCTCGCTGTAATTCTAGGGGATGACTTGGATCTCTCCCCTAAAGCTCTGCTCCTTGTACTCTTAGGGGATGTCTAGTATCTCTCCCCTCCAGCTCGGCTCTCTACTCTCATGGGTTGTCTCGTATCTCACCCATCCAGCACTGCTCGGTGTGCTCTCAAAGGGACCCTCATGCCTCTCTGCCCTGAGCCTCTCTACACATTTATGAAACCATTAGTCTCACCTCGAGATGCAATCTTTTCCTCCTTTCTTCCATGACGCACTGCTGCAGATCCTTCACCTCTTTTTTCAGATGTTCCATGTGGCTGTAAAGTGTATCCTAAAGAATAAAACAGTTTGTTAGTCAAATGATTTCCTGCAAATGAATAAATCTTACACGAGAACAAGGACAGAAGGCTCCCAGACAGCCTGCGGGTCCCCTATGCTTGTATATAGTTTATAAAGAAGTCCTCAGCATATTTTCTCTTAACTCACTTACAGTCTACAATGTATGCTCCCTCATACTCTCCAGCTTCCCCATAGGCTAATGGACAGATATGATTATGCCCCTCAGACTCCAGCTGCTCCCATAGGCTAATGTACAGTCTATAAAGAATGCTCCCTCAGACTCCTAGCTGCTCCCATAGGCTAATGGACAGTTATAATGTATGCTCCCTCAGACTCCCAGCTGCTCCCATAGGCTAATGGACAGTCTATAAAGAATGCTCCCTCAGACTCCCAGCTGCTCCATAGGCTAATGTACAGTCTTATAAATGTATTCCTCAGACTCCAAGCTGCTCCCATAGGCTAATGGTACAGTCTATAAAGAATGCTCCCTCAGACACCCAGCTGTTCCATAGGCTAATGTACAGTCTATAAGAATGCTCCCTCAGACTCCAGCTGCTCCCATAGGCTAATGGTACAGTCTATAGAGAATGCTCCCTCAGATTCCTAGCTGCTCCCATAGGCTAATGTACAGTCTATAAAAATCCCTCAGACTTGAGCTGCCTCCATAGGCTAATGGACAGTCTATAAAGATGCTCCCTCAGACTTCTAGCTGCTCCATAGGCTAATGGACAGTCTATAAGAATGCTCCCTCAGACTCCTAGCTTCTCCCACAGGCTAATGTACAGTTGATAAAGAATGCTCCCTCAGACTACCTGCAGGTCCCATAGGCTAATGTACAGTCTATAAAGAATGCTCCCTCAGACTCCTAGTTGCTCCCATAGGCTAATGTACAGTCTATAGAGAATGCTCCCTCAGACTCCTAGCTGCTCCCATAGGCTAATGTACAGTCTATAGAGAATGCTCCCTCAGACTCCTAGCTGCTCCCATAGGCTAATTGACAGTCTATAAGAATCTCCCTCAGACTCCTAGCGCTCCCCCATAGGCTAATGTCAGTCTATAAGCATGCTCCCTCAGACTCCTAGCTGCTCCCATAGGCTAATGTACAGTCTATAGAGAATGCTCCCTCAGACTCCTAGCTGCTCCCATAGGCTAATGTACAGTCTATAGAGAATGCTCCCTCAGTCTCCCAGCTGCTCCCATTAGCTAATGTACAGTCTATATAGAATGCTCCCTCAGACTCCTAGCGTCTCCCATAGGCTAATGTACAGTCTATAGAGAATGCTCCCTCATGCTCCTAGCTGCTCCCATAGGCTAATGTACAGTCTATAGAGAATGCTCCTCAGACTCCAGCTGCTCCCATAGGCTAATGTACAGTCTAATAGAGAATGCTCCCTCAGACTCCTAGCTGCTCCCATAGGCTAATGTACAGTCTAAGAGAATGCTCCCTCAGACTCCTAGCGTCCCCCACAGGCTAATGTACAGTCTATAGAGAATGCTCCCTCAGACTCCTAGGTGCCCCATAGGCTAATGGACAGTCTATAAAGAATGCTCCCTCAGTGTTCTAGCTGCTTACAATCCAAAGCTCATGCATCTTGGAAGACACTCTGTTCATAGAGGTCCTAAGGTAATTAATCTTTATATCCTTTCCCCCCAATAAACATGCATGTTGACACTACCCCTGACACTTATGTAACCTGATTTGAGATCCTTGACCTGCCACAAACACACCGATTTCTCCTCAGCAGACCATCCTGCGGTGGGAGATGTATCGTCCCGGAACTTGCACCCTCAGCAGGGGCACCCACAGTGAGGCGTGGGATATCCACTTATGACACATGAGATGTCATGTGTGAGGTCACATGCTAGGCACATGCTATGTTACGTGCAGTGATCAGAGAGTAAAGGTTAATCGGAAGCTTTGCTCCAGTAACTACTGTGGCAATGCACCCCAGGGGGAAGGCAATAACATGCAACATCGGCCCACACCCTAGTTATAGGCCAGAAGTAACACCACAGGCATTGCATCTGCTACTGACACTAATGTACAGTAGGCTCCAAGCACCACCTCCTTGATAAGAACTTTGAGAAACCGGAAGGTGTCTCACTCACTAGTCCCTGGGATCTGTCATCCAGGTGGCCAGGACACGGCCATCGCTATTGGATCCAGTTCCTGGGGTGGACCAGTGTGGAGGATCACCTGGATGGGGGTCTTCGGGGAGTGAAGTGGGACACCGAAGGGTGAGACGCGGTATCCCCTTCCTTATAACACCTTTCCCCATCCTACCAGGTAGGATATCTAGAAACTCAACCCCCCCCTTTCCGACACAAACACTTTCTCACAGGCAGTTCATCGTGAGCAACAAAGGACGAACACCAGAACCGTATACCTGACATGTCCCAACACAAGGGTCAAGCAGAGTCAGGCATTTACTGCTAATTACGCACACCTGACTTCCATCACACTTCCCCACATGGATAAAAGGCGGAGCACGAAAGCACACTCTGAGCAAGGCCAGACACACGAGGAAGCAGCTATTCTGGGATGGCAGTTTAAATTGAGGAGAAAGGCGGCGAAACCAGAGAGGACGACAGGGAGGGAATTGCCCTTGCCCTTTTCAAGAAAGGATTGCAACTTTCAGGTAGCCTCAAGGAAAAGAAACATAAGACCAGGAAATACAGCTGACGAACGCTGTAGCGTATGTCAAAGGTGCACAGGGCTCTCCCGCATTGATAGCCAGGGCGGGGAGAAGCGATTGCCACTGTGGTACCGTCCTTGACTCTGACAACAAAGCGACGCCAAAGAGCTCAGCACAGCTGGTGAGTCGGGAGAAGCTGATAGCAAGCCGGGCTGTGTGATGTTCAAGGTTGTAGGCGGCAACATTGCAAGAACAAATAACTTTGTGTACGATTGAACTTTAAGAAACTAAGATTGGTACCAGAAACAGAGTGGTCCGGCACCAAGTGGGTGCTCACTCGAAGGTCTCTGTTTGGTACCCCAGAGCCTGTAAAAGATTACCGAAAGGTAAATCGAAGTGGTCCTGCAGCGGGTTAAGTTGAATCCTGTGCACATTCAGAAAGTCTTCGATTGCCTATGAGTTGAATTGGTCTGAGCCCGGCTGAGAGGGACTAATTGTGAAAAGGGGATCTGAGCCCAGCAGAGGGGATCTGGGTGAACAGTAAACTCACCCAGAAGATATTGTTGTGGCAATTGTGAACCCGACTGAGGGATGCCTGCGAATTGAAATTGTCTGGCCAGCTGAGGGGGCTAATTGTGAAATTGGGGATCTGAGCCCGGAAGAGGGGTCCAGGTGAAGAGTAAATCGCCCACGTGAATATAAGGAAGGAACTTTTCTTTATTGTTTATGGACATCAGGCCCTCTGAAGGAAAGAACTTTGCACCAAAGAGACTTGGGCACAGAAGGCCCTGATGTAGGAGAAGGAACTGTGACCTCGTGCCTGAGAATCCCAGGAGTGTGCTTGTGCTCGAGTGACCGCCTTGTCCCGTGCTAAAAACATGGGGAAGGGAGGCACCAGCCTAAACATCCTGACTTATTTTGTGAACACTTTTTTCTTTTTGTGAACATTATCCCACACTATTTTGTAGCATAGCGTTAAGGATTGCCAATAGTTTTTTTTGCATAGGCCCTTTTTATTTGACTAGACTCCACTAGGACTGAATTATTATTATTTGATGATCGTATCTTGCTCCCATTGTATATTAAGGGTTAGATAGACGTTTTTCACACCCCTGATAAATGTTCAATAAATACCCTTGAACTGTGATCACTTGTGTCTGTCTTTGATACCATGCCTTCCTTACAGAACGCATTTCGCAATGGTTTTCACTTAAATGACCTGCCATTGTGAGATATAAGCAAAAGAACCAAGCACTGGGGGGGCATGGCTAGCAGCCATGTAAGTGTGATGTCCATGTGACAGAGGTCACGTGGGCAAGTTAATAAAGTAAAGTGAGAGCCCGCCAAACGGCAGTTCCCGCTCCAGCCCTCGGCTAAGTGTGTCCGTGTCAACTTATTCCAGTCCTCCATGCTTTGTGTAGTGGCCCAGCCCTCAGGCCCTACATCACACTGGCGACGAGGCGGGATCCCCTGGACCACCCAACAATAAATAACAGCTGGCGACTGAGCTTCCCCGGCAGCCTCCAGGCTCGCTGAGTTACTCGCACCTGATAACAAAGGCCGGGGAGCGCAAGAGAAAAAAAACGTCTGCTGCTACGGACATCAAAGTAAGTGCGCTGTGCACCGCCGCGCCTCCGCTCAGGGCAGCTGGCTACTACGCTAGCAGCTGCAGCCAAGCCTGGCCCTCAACCGAACCCCAGCTGGACCCCCCATGGCTCACGCAATACGCAGACAGGCAAAAGCCTTCACTACACACACATCAGCACACGCTGAGCCAGGACTACTTCAGTGCTTTGTGTGCAGAGGCCCTGAAAGCGTGTATCCACTAACTGGCCCAAGACAGCTTACTGTGTGGCACAACCCGCAAGCCAACCACCCAGCCTCCCACAAGTACCACGGCCCAGGCAGGGCTGCAACACACTACAACATCGAGAAACTGGCACACGTGCCATACGGCAATCCCACAGCACCACCCGCAAGAAAGGCATGCCAGAATGAATACTCCTTAACTCGGCATCAACCTGTGTGCCCAACAGGAGAGGCAACTCACACCTTGCAGGCGCAACCACAAGCCAGCACACAAACAGTGCCACATAGCCCGGAGAAAGCCTGAGCCACGCAGGAAACCCCTCCACAGTCTATGTATCGGCAGAAGATTACAAGCTCACCCACACACGCCTGGTGACCACAACCCAAGCCGCATCTACCGTCAAGAGCACGTGCAGAGCCTAAGACAACATGACAGACGACATTACGACACTGCAGAGACAGACCTCCCGCTTGACACTTCTATCCATGGAACCACTATGGGAGAGGACAGATGAATGCGCGAACGAGATGGAACAGATCATAAGCCGCTTACCACTAGACACCAAGCTTTCCAAAAAAACCTCCTCGACGATCAACGCCCTAAGACAGCCGAAGCCACGCACAGGACCGCCAGGCATCAGGCTGAAGGACTGCATATGGTGTGGAGGACAGCACAGCAGAAACGACCCATGCCCGGCATATGGCACCACGTGCCACAAATGTGGCAAAGAGAATCATTTTTGCGTCAGTCTGTCTGAGCTCCAGGCAACCCAAAGACTCCACACACAGGGAGCATACTCTGTGACACAGAGACGTCGCAGGACCCCGAAAACCTCACAAAAGGCACCCAGAGAGACCAGTCCGCAAACAAAGGAGACAGCCCAGTGGAACACGGTACAGCAAAAGTGGGCGCGCGCGCGCCATCGATGGCAGAAACACAGGCAGCTCCAGCAGCGAAGAAGATCAGTCCAGCAGAGATCCATCCCCAGAGAGGGCACACATGATCTCGGCAGTGAAACCAGGACATAGAAACAATCACAGCGGGACCAGGTCACGACGATGCACCATATTGGTCGGGGACATACCCGTGACCATGATGATAGACACAGGAGCCACCGTAAACATCATGCCTGTCTCCAGATTTGCCAAACTCGACCCCAAGCCCACACTTCGACGGTGTTCAGTCCTGCTTTACGCCTACAGATGAAAAAAGCCTCTCCCTGTCGCAGGGTACTTCAAAACAACTCTCTCACACCGAGGCATCAGCTGTAAGACACAAATCCATGTTGTAGACGCCGGGTTAGAGACCCTACTTAGCTGCACAACAGCAGAACGCCTAGAGGTCATCCAATTCAACCTCGCCATCCAGTCAGAAGACATCGAGCATCTGCTAACGAAACACAAGAAACTCTTCACTGGTACTGGCTGCCTCAAAGGCAGATCAGTAAAACTCCACATCGACCAGACTGTTGAACCCAGGGCCGTAAGACACAGGAGAGTAACATTCCACATGAGTCAAAGCAAAAGAACACCTTGTAGTTCCACGCCCTTAGATTTGTTAAAGTAAAGGAAAGAAAGTCAAAGTGAAGCAGCTTGTTGTTTAATTTTGTATTTGCACAATTTGCGCAGCAAATTAAATACTTTGTTAATTTTAAATAATTTAAAGTGAAGTCAATGATTTTTCAGTTGCAAAGATTTAAAAAAAAAGAGTGTTCTTGGTTACTCCACATATTTCCATGGTTGCCGCCAGTATTTTACCGATTCCGCCATGGTGGAATGGGGAATCACCGCCCCATTCCAAGGTTGGTGGGGCGGTAATTCCCCATTTACCATTGGCCCTTCCCCATTCCCATTTTTTCCCCATAGGGCTCAATGGGAATGGGGAAGGCGGTAATTATGGTACCGCAAATTACGGTACCGTAATCACCTTCAAGGTCCCTTTGCGGGTCCCTACCTTAACGGCTGGTACAGACCAGCCGTTAAGGTTGGGACCCGCAAAGGAACCTCGTATTAAGGCGGTAAGGGATTACCGGTACCGGTACCTTTACCGGTACTGGTAATCCCTTACCACCTGGTTCGTAATGACCCCCATTGTATAAGTTCTAGTTTTAATAACATTCAAGAACTCATGGAGCGGAAAGAAGGGGGGATGGGAGAGGCAATAGGGACACATGGGGTGTCTCAAGGTTGTAATGACAGAGGTGGGTACTTACAATTCTAGTTGGTTCTGTGTATGGTCAATGGTATGAGGTCTGGGTGGCATGGGCGTAGGACATGGGGGGGACAGGGGGGACCAATCCCCCCCACAGTTTTAAGTGGGGGATGTAATGTCATTTATCCCCCCCAGAATATGTGTTTGGTGTGTCGTGCAGGGATCTGTTTTTGAAGTGGGGGAGGGGCTGCTAACTATGTAAGCTGCCCTCTCCCCGTTCCCCCAAAGCATGGGGCAATACCTGTGGGCAGATGGTGATCATCAGGTGGGGTGGGTGCGGTGGGACCACTAGCCACCAGGATTTTTGCAAGTGGGGTGGCCCTCTCCCCCCACCCTAAGTGGATGGGAGGCACCTTATGTAGCCCTCCCTGGGGCAGATTTCTGCCCTAGGAAGGGGTACATGAGATGCCCTCCATCCATTTGGAGTGGGGGGAGAGGCCACTGCAAATATTGGCAGAGCCACCCCTCCCAAGCCTGGGCAGTACGTTTTGACCCCCCATGGGGCAGATGGCCACACACATGTGCCCATCTGCCCCTAGGGAAGGGCAAAACAAAAATATATATATTATAACTTGTTTTGGGTGGGGGTGGTGGATCGGGCAGGGGGGCCCACTAGACCACCAGGATGTTTTGTGTTAGAAAGGAGGATGGCCCTCCCCCCACCCTAAGTGGATGAGGGGGCACCTTATGTAGTCCTCCCTGGCGGCTCATTTCAACCCTTAGGAAGGGGTACATGAGATGCCCCCATCCATTTGGGGTGAGGGGAGAGGCCACTGCAAATATTGGCAGAGCCACCCCGCCCCCCAGGCCTGGGGCAGTACGTTTTGCCAACCCCTTGGGGGCAGATGGTCACACACATGTGCCATCTGCCCCCAGGGAATGGCAAAACAAAAATATATTATAACTTGTTTTGGGTGGGGGTCCCGCTAGACCACCAGGGTTTTTTGTGTTTGAAAGGGGGGTGGCCCTCTCCCCCCACCCTAAGTGGATGGGGCACCTTATGTAGCCTTCCCTGGGGGCAGATTTCTGCCCCTAGGAAGGGGTACATGAGATGCCCCATCCATTTGGGGTGGGGGAGGCCACTGCAAATATTGGCAGAGCCACCCCCCAAGCCTGGGGCAGTACGTTTTGCCCCCCGGGGGGAGATGGCACAAACATGTGCCCATCTGCCCCTAGGAAAGGGGCAAAATAAAAATAAAACAAATTATAACTTGTTTTGGGTGGTGTGGGGGTCACTGAACCACCATGGATGTTTTTAGTGGAAAGGGGGGTGCCCACGGGTGTCTTCTTTTCAGAAATGCATGGGTTCTCTGTTTTCCTTGGTGGCTTCGACACCCTGGTTTCCACATGAGCACAATCTGCTTTGCCGAAAGGCTTGGGACGAAAACGATACCTCACATGTGTGGGTGCACCTACCTGGGCGCAAATGGAAAAGGCTAACCCACTGGTAACCCCAAGCCTTTCGGCAGAGCAGATTTTGCTCATGTGGACAACATACAGATTTGGGCCTAGGGTGTCGAAGCCACCAAGGAAAACAGGGAACCCCATGCATTTCCAAAAAGAGGACACCGTGGGAATCCACAGAGGTCTGACTTGCCGAATCGCCCCAGAATGTATTACCCACAATCCCGGCAAAGTCTGAAATTTGGTGAAAAAACTACAATTTCAGACATTTCCCTCTTGCCACCCACCGAAACACATGCCAACACCACATGTCCTACCTTCCCGCGTTCCCACAGGTGTCCCGATATAAACGGTACCTCACATGTGTGGGTGCACCTACCTGGGCGCAAAGGGAAAAGGCTAAACCACTGTTAACCCCCAAAGGGTTTGGGGAAACAACCTACAGATTTGGGGCTAGGGTGTCAAAGCCACAAAGGAAAACAGGGTACCCCATGCATTTCCGAAAAGAAGACACACGTGGGAATTCAGAAGTCTGACTTGATTGAATCGCCCCTGAATTTATTACCCACAATCCCAGACAAAGTGAAAATTGTGTTTTTTCCACTAAATTTCAGACTTTGTCAGGGATTGTGGGTCATAAATTATGCGGCGATTCACGCAGGTCAGACTTCTGTGGATTCCAACGGGTGTCTTCTTTTCGGAAATGCATGGGGTTCCCTGTTTTCCTTCGTGGCTTCGACACCCTAGGCCCAAATCTGTAGGTTGTCCACATGAGCAAAATTCCTGAAAATCTGCTGTGTGAAAAGACTTGGGGTTACCAGTGTTTTAGGCTTTTCCCTTTGCACCCAGGTAGGTGCACCCACACATGTGAGGTACCGTTTTCATCGGGAAACCTGTGGGAACGCGGGAAGGTAGGCCATGTATTGTTGGCTGCGTGTTTCGGTGGGTGACCAGAGTGAAATCTGCAGAAATTGTGTTTTTTTTTTGTCATTTTCCCGATTTCCCCCCAACTATGGAATCTTTATCTTTATCTTTCCCTACATACTTGTTGCCTGACCTGTGCAAATCACCCCTTCCTAAACTTGGAATATTGTCTACTTTTCAGAAATGTATGCCTTTCTGGCTTCCCATTCAGCTTTCCTACCCTTTTCTTCCATTCCGTCCACGCATGTCCTATTGGACAAAAAAACGCCAAAATCGCCTACCTCTCACAAAACGGCTGATTAGCATATCAAAATATGTTATTTTGGTTTCCACTCAATCTGTTCTTGAAAGCCTGGAAAATGGCGAATCCAGCACAGCAAACCATTTGTTCCTAGCTCTTACAAGGAAAACACCACAGGCTTCTTTGTACAACATTTTATTGGCATTTTCTGAAAAAAAACAAATGTTCTCCTTTTTGGTTATTTTCTCTCACCCCCTACAGCAAACTAGGATTCCTGGGTGGCGTTACGACCGCCTACATGTGGGGAAAAAGGGCCAACTTTGGCCGAGATATCTCATGTAACAAAGAAGTTACAAGGGATTGAATGGCGACATACCGAAATCACCAAAAAAGGCCTTGGCACTGGGGGGAAATACCCATGGCAGTTAAGGGGTTAAGACGGTAAAGCCCCAGAGGAGATATCATTTGTAAGGTAGCTCAGTTAGTTAATTCTCCAAATGCAGATTGTGCACAGGAATATGTAACACCTGTGTTCAGCACCTGGCTTAATCTTCCGGTGGGATAATAGGCAGAGTGAATGCATTCAGCTTCCGATGCAACACAGCATTTTCCAGGTCAATTGGTTCAGAAAAAGTGGTGGAATACACTATTACTGTTGCTTTTTCTAATTGGCCAGATTTTTGTGAATGTTCTGGGTGGAGTTCGGGAGCCGAGTGGACACACCAGACCTCCTGTATTTCCCGCTCCACCAGACAAATGCGGCCTTACTGACAGCATGGATTCTCATGCTGGAAATGAGGAAAGGGATTCCTCTGGGATCTGCTTGGAAATTAAACCTGGTAAAAGCGGACAGAGTCCAGAGGAAGCCATTGTCAATTCTGGCAGCAATCGCTAATTGCGTGAGGTATTTACACTCTTCCAAAGTATAACAGCAATGTGATTTCACCTGCCTTTTACTCTAAAATCTTCAATTTTGTGGCAGAAAGTAAAAATGTGCACCAATGGAAGTGGTCCACTCCATGCAGTTTACTTTGCTCCTTGATGCTTGTGGGTTGTGCGTGATGTTACACATGTAATAAATAAATAAATATATCTAACATGACCCCAGATAAATGCCAATTCGTGATTAGAATGAGTGAGCATGGCATGTCGCTGGTAAGAGGGTGTCCGGTGCTTCTTGAGTGCATTGGCAAATACCCTTCATTGCCATCTCGCTTTAAGCATGTGCTGAAACCCATCAGTGTGGATTGCGCAATAATAAGTCGACAGAGGTATTTCAAATGGCCAATTTCACTCTTTGGGTGACATTGTCAAAGTGGGAGAATGTTGCCCAGCATGTGCCACTGTCTCTGCGGAGTGAATTGTGCCCACCCCGAGGAAGAAGTGTGAAAAACCCACAAGGGCACTGTGCCCTGCTTTTTCTATGTGTGTCTTCCCCACAGGGCGACAGATGCCGACTCAGACATGGGTAAGTCTCAGGTGGCAAGCCTGTTCCCTAGTTGATGTGGCAAAGGATTCCAGACTTCTGAGGCTGATAACATTAGTAGCATTGACTTAAATGCCACCTGACCGGTATGTGTGATAAAGTTGCAAAGCAGAGCTGTTAGTGGGCTAAAGCATGAGGCAGTGTCTGCCCACCCTCAAAGGGTACGTACATCCAAAAGTAATAGGCCCCTCCCCCATCATGGCGTAGGGGCCAGGCTCCAAAACAGGGCAAGAATGCCCTCCAATCCATGCCCACGAGTAGGGTACTCCTTGTGCTCCAGGAACCCTGTTGAGCAACCTCTGTGCTTTCCAGGTGATACTGACGTTATTTAAAGCTAGAAGTCTAAAAGTCTAAAAGGTAATCGCTTAATTGCAGCTGGAAATAAGCTCCTGGCGTGATCAAAATGTCTTAACCAAATGTGACATCATCCCCTTCCTTTATAAGCAATATGTGTGCTCTCGCATTTCCTCATCCACTGAATTACTGTTAGAAACAAAGGCAAGAGTTGTGTCTCTTGTGTAGGCATTAGGAATGCAGTTGCCAGCCTCTGGCATAATATGCCCATGGTCCTCCAATATTGGCTAGCTGTTGTCCTCTTATGGCCAGGTAGAACCATCATGGCAATGACTGGCAAATGCCTTTCCCCTGCAGACAGAAAAGCGGAAATAAGAGGCCAATTCAAGACACGGTACAAATAGAAGTTAAGACAGACTGCAGCGGCCTTTGCTGTGTTAGGGAGAATATGTTGAGTGTTCAAGCAAGGAGGTATGTATTAAGCAATCAAGCAGTGAGACAAGGGACAGGCAAAGAAAGGCCGGAGGGGCTCTTTGAATAATGTAACAGGGCAGAGGACCCATGCTCTGCCGTCCTAGTAACATATGAGAGAATCAAATAGATCAGGCTTTGCAGCAAATGTTAAACGAGAAAGGAACAGAGTCCAGCTCTGCATTCAGAATAACAAAGGCAAAAAAAGGCTAGGCTCTGAAGCCAGCATGAGATGGAATAAGAGGGACCAGACTCATCGTGAGAGGCTGGCCCGGGCAGCCAACATAGCGGGCTGCCCCTCTGGCCACCCCCTGGGTCCACATACATCCCACCTACTAGGCATCCCCCGGGTCCGACACATCCGGCCGTGGACCTGGGGAGTGCTTATGAGGGGGTGGGCTTGCGATCGCTCATCCTCCTTGTTTGCTGTACCCCCCCCCGGAGGACAGTCAAAGCAGCAACATCACACACCTGGCTCCTCTACTCCCATAACAGGGCTCACTCAGAGGTACAAACAAGATTTCCTCTTTCTTTGAAACCCCCATCTTTCCGTTCCAAGAGACACACACGTCTCCTTGCCCCACACAAAAAAAGTAGCAACTTGCAGTTGGTAAAAAAGACTGCAACTCCTTTATTTGGCAGGAGTCCACTTACAGGTGCTCTGCCTCTTAAGGAGCTGGCGTCCTAGCTGTGGCCCACTAGAAGTAATTGTTATTTCCTCTCTCTTACCATGAGCTCATAGTCAGATGAAAAATCCAGAAATGCAACATACAAAGGCATGTTCTTTGCTGCTGCATCCTTTAATTTTCTTCTGTTTTATTTTCTTCTTTTCTCTTGTTTTATACAGTGATATTTGTAATTTAATACGTACTGCTATTTTAATTCTAATTTTGTGAAAATTCGAGTTCTTTGACTAAAACACAATAAACAAATAAATAAAGCAAAGTCCCCAAGATGTCCCCTGTCCCCCCCAGATTTCATGTGTCTCCTACGCCCCTGGCGGGTGGCCCTTGCTCCATTGACGGTAACTGTGGTCCAAATACGCATTTAGCTGTATTGTTAATGGACTCAACTCATATTGGTTGTCCTTGTACAGTGATCTGGTGATGCAAAGTATTGCCAATTATTAAAAAGTTATAGGGACTAGTTATGCATCAATTGTGTATTATACAATATTCAACTATGGTAGAGCCTGCATGTTCCTAAGGTTAATGAGGATTCCACAGTATGTGGTTTTACCTGGGTTAGTGTTGTGAGATCAAGTCCTTGCTCCGTGTGGGTCCATAACTGGCCTGATAACCATGCTAAGTGTGTAGCTAAAATGGCCGCTTATTTGTATTTGCGACGTCATCGCGCCCAACGCCATCTTGGATTGGGGGGAAGGGAATATATATATATATTTTTTTTTCCCTATTTCTTTCCTGCTGGTACATGTGTCAATGTTATGTGTGGACATAGTCATAGTAAGGTGATTATTAATTGTGTGTGCCTTGACATACTGTGAAGGTTAAGTGAGGGGTTTCCGAGTTTTGTGAGAGGATATAGATGTTGGGATCCTTATACAGTGAGTGTTGGTTTACTATGTGTTGTTTGAGTGGGCTAAGTGGCAAGGTGAATGTTCTCGGTATATAAGCTCATTGGTGTGACATGAATATGTCCCCTTGGGTCTTTTGAGGCATACTATTTGTAGATACACTGAATATTTAGTGAAAATATGTTCTTAATAGGTGCCCATTGGTGGAGTTAGGAATACAATTTAAAGGCAAAAATGTATATTGTCCAGGTGGTGCTTCTTAAAACACAGTTCAAATAAAGTGGGATAGTTCATGGTCAGAGTTTAAGCCGGAATGGCAGCAGTCTGTCAGACATATCCATTTTGCTTCACATTGGCGCAGTTTCTTTTCTCTGTTGCCACCTCTTGCCAGTTTAGATATTTTTTCAATCCCATTCCACATGAGGGAAGCTGTAGAAGCAGAGCTCGGCAAACTGGAGGACCTCAAGATCATTGAGAAGACTTCAGGGCCCACCCAGTGGGTCTCACCCATGGTGGTCACAGCCAAACCTAAACAGCCAAACGCAGTTCGCATATGTATTGACATGTGCCTCCCCAACGCAGCGATACGGTGAGAAAGGCATATTACGCCAACAATACATGAGCTGATCGTCGATCTGACCGGCGTAACCGTCTTCAGCAAGCTTGATCTCCTATCAGGCTACCACCAAATCCGCCTTGTCAAGGAATCCTGCTACATTACCACTTTTTCCTCACACCTGGGCCTTCGACGCTACCGCCGCCTCAACTTCAGCATTTCCTCAGCGGCAGAAGTCTTTCAGAACGAGATACGAAGAGTGCTACAGGATCTGCCGGGAGTAACCAACGTCAGCGACGGCATCCTGGTCTACGGAAAAACAGAAGCTGAACACACTAAACGGCTGGCGGCAACACTCCAACGACACTGGGCTCACGCTCCATGAGGAAAAGTGTGAGTTTGCAAAGAGATCTAAGTTTCTTTGGCTATGTGTTCAACGAGCATGGAGTCTCCCCCGACCCCAGCAAGGTCAGTGACATCAAAAGTGCACAAGCCCAGTCCACAGCGACGGAAGTCAGGAGTTTCTTAGGAATGGCCACCTACTGCGGTCGTTTGATTCCAGATCTAGCCACCACCTCGCCCCCCTGCGTGAACTCACCATGGCATTTTTCGACATTAGCCACACAAAGAAATTGCTTGTCAACGCACGCCCCGTAGGGCTAGGGGCTGTGCTGACACAAAGAGACAAAGAAGGGACAGTCTTCACCATCGCTATCGCGAGCAGAGCACTCACACCCACAGAGAAAAATTATGCCCATATCGAAAAGGAGGCGTTAGCAATCATTTGGGGGTGCAAACACTTCCACGTGTACATCTTGGGGCACCCAGCGAAGGTGTTAACAGACCATAAGCCGCTCATCCCCATCTTCGGAGGCTCAGCACCACACCCTCCCGCCAGGATCGAGCGCTGGCTGCTACAAGTACAACAGTGCAACCTAGACGTCCAATACCGGGTAGGCGCTGACAATCTTGCGGATTTCTTGTCCCGCCACCCTCGCCCAGCCACCACGACAGAACACGAGGCAGCGAAAGTGACAGAGCAACACGTTTGCCAGATAGTCACATGCGCCAGGCCCTAAACCATGACACTGGAAGAAATACAAGCCAAGACAGACAATGACCCATGCCTGCAACTTGCAAAGACAGCAATCCTGTCAGGGGAGTGGAAGACATCCCTGACGGCCGTCACTCGGAGAACATCCCTGGCCCAGGAGCTAATACACACACTCTTTGGGATACGCCACGAGTTATCAATCTCACTGGATGGCCTGATCCTGAAAGGACACAGAATCGTACTACCAATGTCTCTACACGAGAGGGCCCTCCGACTAGCGCATGAGGGGCACCAGGGAATCATACAAACACAGGCATTCCTTAAGTCACGCATATGGCTTCCCCAGATGCAGCGCAAAGTCAGGGCCCTCGTAGAAGCCTGCTCCGCATGCCTGTCCACACGCCGACCAGGGCCGCCGAAGCCCATGGAATGCCCCCCCGGGAGCAACCACAGGTGGGACACCATTAGCATTGATTTTTGCACGATCGCAAATGAAACATACCTGCTCATAGCAATTGATGAGCACACCAGATACCCGAAGGTTGAACCCATCACCTCCACAGACACCACGTCTGTCACCACGGCACTGGAGAAAATGTACGTGACACATGGCATCCCATCCACGATCCGGAGTGACAACGGACCACCCTTCACGAGCAAAGGATTTAGACACTTCACTGATGACCTGAATGATCCTTAATGTTTCATATGTTAAATGTTTATCCTAAATTGAAAAGAGATGTGATGTCCACGTGACAGAGGTCACGTGGGCAAGTTAATAAAGTAAAGCGAGAGCCTGCCAAACGGCAGTTCCCGCTCCAGCCCTCAGCTAAGTGTGTCCGTGTCAACTTATTCCAGTCCCCCATGCTATGCGTAGTGGCCCAGCCCCCAGGCCCTACATCACAGCGAGCAGGCAGCACGATTACAGAGTTCCCGCATGATCCTTCAGCAGATCCTGGAAAACTGCATGAAACCAGCCAAATGAGGAACACACTGCGGTGGAACAACTTGAGAGCAGCGTTGTCCGCTAGTCTACATCGTTATGTGGGCGTGGTCAGGTTGAGGACCACGGGCGCGCGGGGAGACAAGGAAGTGACGTTGGGGCTAGGGAGGGGCGGGCATGGGTTTCCGGCAGTTGCCGCCTTGTATTGAATAAAGTAAGTTGCACGTTGATCTGGCTCCGTGTCTTACTGTGTGAGCCTGAGGGCCCCGCCACCACCCGCTTTAACAAGCGTGAGTGATAGATGGGCTGTGAACACTACGGAGAGGGGAGAACGGACAGCACAAGTAACAGGGCTGCAGCAAACAGGATGGCGGCTGCACCCTGAATGAACGGACTGGCAGCACCCTGCCAGCAGATGCGAAGGACAGCGTCCAACAAAGGGCCTGGCGCAGCAGAGACAGAGACCAACAACAACCACGGCAATCTAGAGATGTGATCGGCGACCGCACGCCTGTTGCAGCAGCTGAACTCAGGCCTCAAGCTGTAGCGAGGTGGAATGCGGCCGGTGAAGTGATCCGGAGACAGAGGCTGTGGGACAACTAGGCGCACAAGCCAGCCGTGGGTGTATGGTCCTGCGGTATACACAGACCATCACCGGCACCCCGTTTGACCTTGTGATCACATGCAATCAGCCCAGGGATACCACTGGTGGCAACAGACAGAAGAGCAGCCACCCTGAGACTGAATGGAGATCACACAGCATTGGCGCAGCAAACTACCTTTGGGACCACACACTGGGCGGCGCATGAGACTTTAGTGCCTTGCAGCAATGACACTGGTGTAGCCACTCAGCCCCCAGACACAGGGCTCTGCCCCCCGCAGAAACGGGCCCCTGGCCCAAATGATGATTGGCGGCAAGGAGCTTGCGCACAGGGCGCTGCACCGCACGCCTGCTCTGCAGCTGAACCCCGCCCCGACAAAGGTGCGAGCAGGTGAGGGAGAACGCAGGCTGAAGAGAGACCTGGAGGCAGCAACAATGGGCCTGCTGGTCGAGTAGGCCTACTGAAGGCGCAGGGTGCACACGAGGAGCTGCTGGATCCCCCCAGCACGAGTGATCATACATGACACGGTTGAAGACACCAGGTGAGGTCACGGAGAGGGGGCAGATACCTGGGACTAACAGGTGACCACACCGCATCGGATACAGCACACAGCCTGTGGGGTCACATACAGGGCCACGCATCAGACTCTAGAGCCCCGGCAGCAAGAATACTGGGGGTAGCCATTAGGCTACAGCACACGGCACACTGCCTCTGGCGGACACGGACTCCAGACATAGCCTATGCTTGGAGATAAGGAGGTGGCAGGAAGCCCGCACACAGAGTACTGCTGAGACGAAAGGAAACACTAAATGACCGCACAGCTTCCTGTCTGCCACAGAGGACGCGAGGAGTAGGGAGTGCGAGCACAGAGCACCGTCAATACCAAACACCAAGGCAGCACCTGGCATGCATCCTGAAAGGGTCACCGCTAATGGACCAGGGGAGCACCAACAGCGGGAAGGAGGCGGACGGCACCCGTAGCGGGCCCCTGAAGGCAAATACCACTGGCGCTGTTGCCACAAGACTAAAGAACAAGACCCACCACGCGAAGACAAAAGGAAGAAAGGGCACTCACGCTGCCAGGTGGAAGTAGGGATACTCATTTGCACACCTGTGTCCAGAGGAAGAATCACGCTGGGCGAGACGGACAAGAACCAGGCGCACCCAAAACCCCCCAGATGCTGTATAAGGGTTACAAAGCAAAGGCCAGGCAAACTGTGATGGAAGCTTACGCAAGCAAGGGAGGGGACAACACCAGGCAACCCGGGATATGATATGGTTGGTTATCTATAACGCGCTTAATACCCAGAGGTTTCTAAGCGCGTACCCGGGGATCGAACCTGTGTTGCTCCATGTCGTCTTGCTTCCAAGGCGAGCTCGTTGCCCCTGAGTTATCCTCACAAGGCCAGGAATCACAGCTGCAACGCCACTGGTAGCGTGACAGAAAGAAGGGTCCATCCTGGCGGCAATAGCAGTCTTGCCGACGACACTGGAACACAAAATTGACACGGTTATGGTGGACATCGGCCTGGACAAGATGTGCATGCACTGGCGAACCGGCTGGGCACGGCGGTAATAAGAGTGCAGGACAACACTGCTAACATCTCTACCACCCAAGCCCAGCTGGTGGATTTACTTACATGAGTGAGCACCCTGGTACACTGAGCGAGAGATGCAGAAGGAAGGGACCGAAGCAACAACGTCAGGATACTTGGCCTCCCAGAAGGGGAGGAAGGCAGAGACCATGCTCCTGCAGGAGGTTAAACCGGGTACCCTCACGCAATGATTTACCGTGGAGAGAGCCCACAGGTCACTTGCAAAAAGACCTCCACCAGGGGCACCCCGCGAGACATGTAATAGCAAGGATCATGAACTACAAAGACTGAGAGAGGATCCTAGGCTTCTCCAGAGAAGGGGGCACAGTCACCAGAGGTTCCTCAAAACTGGCAATCTACCTAGACTACACAGTACTAGTCCAACCGCGCAGAGCAATGTTTGGCCCAACCATGGACAGCTATGCCGCGCAAATGTGTGATACATGCTGATCTACCCAGCCAAGAGAGGAATTGCCGTAGCATTTCGGTGCTGGACTGTCCATGTGGGCGGACACATTCTGATATGCAAATGGCTATTTCCCATCTGTGAAGGGTACAGTGAGAAAAATGCAATGTCTGAGGACTCTCACAGTGGGAAAAAAAACACAGAACAGGTTATAATGCCACGTTCTTTCGAGAGAGGGGTGCCTGCTACCTTTAAAAATAAAAATACATGCAGAAGTGGACAAACTAGGGAGACTATTGGCTTGGTTATGGAGGCGGGAATAACCAAGGGACATGATAAGCGCCATAATAGATGAGAGCGGGGAGATGATAAGGACTCAGGTGGGGATCAATGAGCGGCACATTTTCCAAATCTCTATATTCGTCAGATACGATCGAAGCAGATTGGAATGCGGCCGACACCCTAGCCCAACTGCATCTACCAAAACTAACCACGGCGCAGGCGGCCGAGCTGGACACCCCGTCAACAGAACCGGTAAGGGAACTCCAGATGGCTAAGACCCAAGGACCAAATGGTCCCCCTGGGGATTTTTACAAAGCATACATCGAACACTGGCTCCTGTGTTGCTGAAGGTTTACAAGGAAGCTCATGCCCGGGACGCACTACCCGATAGTTTGAGTGAATCGGTTATAGTGCCAATCCTGAAGCCATGGGAAGACCCCGTGTGTTGCGGGTCGTACAGACCACTGTTGAGGGTAAACCAGGATTGCAAGATCCTGTCATGTCACGCGGGAGACTGGGGTCTGCCGCTCCCATTTCCTCCTGGCGAGTCTACCCGCGCGTTCGCGTCTGGGGACTCGCCGGGAGGGGAGCAACGGATTACAGGGCCGGCGGCCTTCGGCGCATGCGCGGAGGTCCTCTCTCTCGGTTCCGCGCATGCGCCGAGGGGGCTTGCCTTCCAAGCCTCGTTCTGGGTTCGCCGGCGCCCGGAAACGGAACGGTTTGCGTTCCAGGCCTCCTCGGGCGCCGGCGGCCCATAAAAAGAGGCCGCTAGTCAAAGCTGCCCGCGTCTCAACGCGGTTTGCTTCGCTTTCCTCGTTGTTCCTGCCCAGCCTTACCTGTGGCCTGTCCTGGGCCTACCTGCCTCCAGCCTTACCTGTGGCCTGTCTGGGCCTACCTGCCTCCAGCCTTACCTGTGGCCTGTCCTGGGCCTACCTGCCTCCAGCCTTAACCTGTGGCCTGTCCTGGGCCTACCTGCCTCCAGCCTTACCTGTGGCCTGTCCTGGGCCTACCTGCCTCCAGCCTTACCTGTGGCCTGTCCTGGGCCTACCTGCCTCCAGCCTTACCTGTGGCCTGTCCTGGGCCTGCCTGCCTCCAGCCTTACCTGTGGCCTGTCCTGGGCCTGCCTGCCTCCAGCTCTTACCTGTGGCCTGTCCTGGGCCTGCCTGCCTCCAGTCCTTACCTGTGGCCTGCCCTGGGCCAGCCTGACTCCAGTTCTTATCCGGGTCCTGTCCTGGCCTGCCTGCCTTCAATCCTCACCTGGGTTCGGCCCTGGGCCAGCCAGCCTCCAGCTACTACCTAGGTTTGCCCTGGGTCAGTCTTCCTCAGCCCATTCCGGAGTTCTGTCCTGAGTCATCATTGTGTAGAGGGGACTTATCCCACACTAGCCTGCATTCCCCTGTTCCATCTTGGGCACGTTCCTACAGTTCTCTATTGGCCAGACTACTAGTTCCAACTGTCCTCACTCTTTCCTGTCTTGCCTGACTCCGAATCTCATCCTGTGTACCCATTGGAACTATCAGCACCAGCCAAGCTCCTTTGCCTACTACGAATACCTTTCTGCTACACTGGTCTATCTATCAACTGTCGCTGCACTGAGGTTCTTGGAAGATTCATGGTCTGGACAACAAGCTCTACCTGGACTATGGTTCCCTCCATCTGAGCCTACATCCTCTTGTCACGCTTACCTGGGAGAGTGCCTTTGTGACATTGGGGTTGGTCCATCCTTCACCAGTTCCTCATTTGGGTGGTGGAGAGGCTGATTCCTCGTGCCGCTATCTCATCAGTTCCTGGACTTCCAGACTGGCGACCTCTGCGAGACCAACCACCAAGACTACAGGTACGCGGTCCTCTCGGGCCAATCAGCTTGACAGATTGAGACGCATTCCTCCTGATTCAGAGATGGATGAATCGCAGGACATGAGGAACGAGTTGCTAGCGCTCAGGGCCGAGATGACCGCCCTGCGTCAGGAAGAATCAAACATTACGACAAATGATAACGCAAGGAGCACCTAGTACCTCTCAAGGAGAGGGATCATTGGCTCATACAACACCCATCAAATTCGACGGAGACCCTAGACGGGTGGCGGAGTTTTGTAACCACTGCAGAATACACTTTCTCTCAGGTCTACCTACTTCAACACTGATAGGGCCAAGATTGGTTACATCTTGGGGAACCTAACTGGGAACGCATTAGCTTGGGCAACTCCGTTTGTGGTTACGAACAGTCCTATTTGAATGACTTTGCTGCCTTTGAAAAGGCCTTTCTTGAGGTATTTCAGACGCCGAACCTGGCCTCCGTTGCACAGAATCAATTGATGGACTACAAACAGGGAAGCAATGACGTCATCACCTACATCAGCCGTTTCCGACTTTTTGGCTACTGACTCCCAGTGGCCCGAAATTACACAGAAGACACTGTTTCGTTCGAGGCCTGAGAGAGGAGTACAAGGATGAGTTACTTCACATCCCTGAACCAGAGAGCCTTCAACTCTTGATCGATCAAATACTCCGTATTGACCAAGGCTAGCCGAACGAAAGGCTGAGAGACGTCGGCTTGACAGAAGCGGTCCCGGACAACCAACACACCTGCTGGTTCGTTTGGGTCGACCGAGTCCGGACCTGAGCCCATGCAAGTAGGAGCCATGAGGGGACCTTTGACGGAAGAAGAGAAGAAACGAAGGAGGTCTTTGCGTTTGTGTCTTTACTGTGGAGCAGCTGGACATTATTTGGGTACGTGTCCTTTGCGTCCGCAGAAGAAGAAGTCGGGAAACTAGGAGACCTGTCGTATACAGGAAGGGCAACGACAGGTCCCATTCCTTCCTCAGACCCTTCTGTTATTTGTTCTATACGTCTGCCCATGCAACCAGCGGTACTACAGACCCTGAAGGTCCGAATTAAACTACCAGACAAGAACCTGGAAGTATCCGGTCTACTGGACTGTGGGGCTTCGGCAATTACATCGACGAACGTTCGTCACCAGACATAAGATATCCACTCGTTTCCAGACACACGCCTCTGTCGGTGGAGCTTATTGATTGGTACTCCTTGTCTTCTGGACCCGTTAGTCAGTTCACAGTTGGACTGGCCCTTCTGATTGCTGATCATTACGAGGAACTAGCCTTTGATGTTATCAAGTCACCGAACTACAAGATGGTTTTGGGATTTACCTTGGTTGCAACACCACAATCCTTTGATAGACTGGAGAACCCAGACCTTGACCTTTTCATCCGAACGGTGTGGCCTCAAAGAATGCAAGCTACCCGTTCCCACCAGGACCGTCTCGACTTCTCTAATAACGGACAGCAATGGGTTCATCTATGTTCCACGTCTCTGGTCCCACAGGAATATTCCGAATTCAAACATGTGTTTTCTGAACCTGGCAACATACCCCTTCCTCCACACCGTTCTTTTGATTGCTCCATTGACCTGCTACCGACCACGTTATTCCCCATGGGAAACTATATGCTTTGACACGTGACGAGAAGCTGGTTCTTCAGGAGTATTTGTCGAGAGTCTAGAAAGGGGTACATTGTGCCATCGAAATCGCCTGCAGGATTCCCCTGTTTTTTGTAAAGAAAAAGAAGGTACATTGAGACCCCTGTGTCGACTACCGCAGTTGAATGACATAACAGCCAAGGACCGGTATCCTTTACCCTTAATTCGCAGCATCCTTGAAACCCTGCATACTGCGGCGAATCTTCTCCAAATTGGACCTCCGCGGAGCTTATCATTTTGGTGCGCATCAGGAGTGGGGACGAGTGGAAGACAGCTTTCAAGACATCTTTTGGCATTTTGAATACAGGGTTATGCCTTTCGGCCTATGTAATGCTCCGCTGTTTTTCAACGATTCATGGACTACATCTTTGGTGACCTGTTAGGGTTATCCGTTTGGGTTTATCTGGACGACATATTGAATATTCTCTAAATCCTTAGACGAGCATGTGGAACATGTTTCGTGAGGTCCTTCATCGGCTGTCCGTCAATAACCTGTTCGCCAAAGCGGAGAAATGTAGCTTTCACCAACCCAGCATTGAATTCTTGGGATTTGTTATCAATCAAGAAGGCATTGGGATGGATCCCAAGAAGGTGCGAGCCATACAAGAATGGAGACATCCACACGATATCAAGGCTCTCCAACGCTTCCTGGGATTCGCAAATTTTACAGGCGCTTTATCCCACAGTTCTCACAGATCTCGGCGCCCCTCACCAGGCTAACCAGCAGCAAGATCACGTTCGAATGGGATCTCGTGGCTTCCGGGCTTTCGGACGTATTGAAGTCGGCCTTTATGGCTGCCCCGATCCTGCGCCATCCCCAGGAAGAGTTGCCTTACATAGTGGAGGCCGATGCTTCCAGCTTTGCTGTAGGGGCAGTCCTTCTTCAGAAAGATCCTATCACGTTGGTAGAACATCCAGTAGCCTATTATTCTCGCAAGTTGAGTCCCAGCGAACGAAACTACGCCGGTGATTGAAAGGGAACTGTTAGCCATCAAGACGCATTCGAGGAATGGAGACATTTTCTCCTCGGAGCACGCTTTTCTGTGGAGGTGCGGACAGACCATGCGCAATCTGCAATATCTTCGCTCTCTGCAATGTCGACTCCTCGTCAAGCCGGGTGGGCCTTCTTCTTCTCTCCGTTGAGTTCCATGTTACTTATATCCCGGGAACCTCCAATACGAAAGCGGGATGCGCTTTCCAGGTCCCTGGAAAACGTAGATGGGACGCCCTGTCCAGAACAGCCACTGATTTCTCCTCGCCATTTTCTGCTGGCCTTGTCCTCTCACCTTAAGTCCATCGCGGAAGCCACTCGGTCGGATCCAGAAAGAACGTCCCTTCTTAGTCGGCAACTAGTATCAGAACGAGACGGACTGTTGTTTTTTCAAAAGAAGACTCTACATACCCAGAGGAGCCATTAGAAGGGGCATTCTACACGGATTCCATGATTCACCCATAGGAGGACATCGCGGGGTCAGAGCCACTCGAGAGTTGATATCCGACAGTTCTGGTGGCCTGGTTGGGCGACCGAGGTCCAGAAGTACATTGACAGCTGTCCAATATGTGCCCAGTGCAAGGTTCCCAGAAGACGACCATTGGGTTTGTTAATGCCCACCGAAGTGGCTCCCTATCCATGGGCATACCATCGGCACCGATTTCATTGTGGATTTGCCTCCATCTGAAGGGTACACCTGTATAATGGTGGTTGTGGACAGCTTCACCAAACTGGCCCATTTCATCCCATTCCGGAAAATCCCTACAGCTACTCAAATGGCTTCAGCGTTTCTGGCACGACATCTACCGGTTGCACGGCCTACCGGAGAAATCATATCGGATAGAGGTACCCAGTTCCTTTCATCATTTTGGAGACAGGTGTGTGGTCATCTGGGAATACATAGAGCCTAAGCTCAGGCTATCACCCACAGACAAATGGGGCTAACCGAAAGGACCAATCAGACTTTGGGGGGTACCTCCGCTGTTTTGCCAATGCCACACAGTCTAATTGGAAAGGTGGGCTAGATCTGGCCGAAGTATCCTACAACAACACCTGTTCATGCCTCCATTGAGTCAGCCCATTCTTCTGTTCCACTGGTCTACATCCTCGGTTAATGCCTTTTCAACCAGTTCCGTCTAGTACTGTTCCCCTCTGCTGATGGTCTGGTCTTACACATCCGGGAACAGCAAGAACTTGCACACAAATCTTAAGTGAAGCCAAGGATCGGATGAAGAGACAGGCAGACAGGAAGAGGAGTGCAGAACCTAATTTCCAGGAGGGCGACAAGGTGTGTGTTGTCCTCAAAGAACCTGCCTCTCCGCAATCTGCCAGTCAAACTGGCCCCTCGATATTTGGGACCCTTTGTTATCACCAAACGGTTGTCCTCTGTAGCCTTCCGTCTTCACCTACCCTCTTCCTGGCGTGTACATCCCGTTTTTCACGTGTCCCTGTTAAAACCCTATGTGGTCGATGATTATGGCCGCACCTCTCCTCGTCCGGCCTCTGTTTTGTACAGGGGGGCCCTGAGTTTGAGGTACACGAGATCTGTGATGCCCGTACCGTAGAGGGGTGCTCCACTATTTGGTTGACTGGAAGGGGTACCCGGCCTGTGATCGTACCTGGGAACCGCGCCAGCACGTGCATGCTCCCGGCTGATACGTGAGTTCTACGTACGGTTTCCCTGGAAGCCTGGGGCCCGGGTCTTCCTGGGAGGGGGCATAGTGTCATGTCACGCGGGAGACTGGGGTCTGCCGCTCCCATTTCCTCCTGGCGAGTCTACCCGCGCGTTCGCGTCTGGGGACTCGCCGGGAGGGGAGCAACGGATTACAGGGCCGGCGGCCTTCGGCGCATGCGCGGAGGTCCTCTCTCTCGGTTCCGCGCATGCGCCGAGGGGCTTGCCTTCCCAGCCTCGTTCTGGTTCGCCGGCGCCGGAAACGGAACGGTTTGCGTTCCAGGCCTCTCGGCGCCGGCGCCCATAAAAGAGGCGCTAGTCAAAGCTGCCCGCGTCTCAACGCGGTTTGCTTCGCTTTCCTCGTTGTTCCTGCCCAGCCTTACCTGTGGCCTGTCCTGGGCCTACCTGCCTCCAGCCTTACCTTGGCCTGTCCTGGGCCTACCTGCCTCCAGCCTTACCTGTGGCCTGTCCTGGGCCTACCTGCCTCCAGCCTTACCTGTGGCCTGTCCTGGGCCTACCTGCCTCCAGCCTTACCTGTGCCTGTCCTGGGCCTACCTGCCTCCAGCCTTACCTGTGGCTGTCCTGGGCCTACCTGCCTCCAGCCTTACCTGTGGCCTGTCCTGGGCCTGCCTGCCTCCAGCTTACCTGTGGCCTGTCCTGGGCCTGCCTGCCTCCAGCCTTACCTGTGGCCTGTCCTGGGCCTGCCTGCCTCCAGTCCTTACCTGTGGCCTGCCCTGGGCCAGCCTGACTCCAGTTCTTATCCGGGTCCTGTCCTGGGCCTGCCTGCCTTCAATCCTCACCTGGGTTCGGCCCTGGGCCAGCCAGCCTCCAGCTACTACCTAGGTTTTGCCCTGGGTCAGTCTTCCCTCAGCCCATTCCGGAGTTCTGTCCTGAGTCATCATTGTGTAGAGGGGACTTATCCCACACTAGCCTGCATTCCCCCTGTTCCATCTTGGGCACGTTCCTACAGTTCTCTATTGGCCAGACTACTAGTTCCAACTGTCCTCACTCTTTCCTGTCTTGCCTGACTCCGAATCTCATCCTGTGTACCATTGGAACTATCAGCACCAGCCAAGCTCCTTTGCCTACTACGAATACCTTTCTGCTACACTGGTCTATCTATCAACTGTCGCTGCACTGAGGTTCTTGGAAGATTCATGGTCTGGACAACAAGCTCTACCTGGACTATGGTTCCCTCCATCTGAGCCTACATCCTCTTGTCACGCTTACCTGGGAGAGTGCCTTTGTGACATTGGGGTTGGTCATCCTTCACCCAGTTCCTCATTTGGGTGGTGGAGAGGCTGATTCCTCGTGCCGCTATCTCATCAGTTCCTGGACTCCAGACTGGCGACCTCTGCGAGACCAACCACCAAGACTACAGGTACGCGGTCCTCTCGGGCCAATCAGCTTGACAGATCCTAACGGCAGTACTGGCAAATAGGTTTATGAAAGTGATAGGAGATGCTTACCAGACTGGATATGTCCCTGGGCGTAACACCTCATGGACTCTGCGGAGGTTACATCAAGGCATAAATAGCACAAACCATAGGAAAGGAGACTATGTGATAGCCGCGCTGGACGCAGTGAAGGCGTTTGACTCAGTCCGGTGGGATTGGTTATTGGTGACCCTGAGTGGCGTTGGTGTCAGACAAGTCTTCCTGACATGGGTGAAACAAATTTATTTGAAACCTATGACAAGCGTCAAGACAGGCAGGCAGGTCTCGGCAAGCTGGGAGGTTCATAGGGGCACCAAGCAAGGCTGCCTGCTGTTGCTGATGCTGTTCATCCTAGCGCTGGAGCCACTGGCAGTATTTCTCTGGGAAGAGTACAGGGAAGCTGGGATAGTGATAGACGGGGCGGTACACCTGATCTCATTGTACGCACACAACATTTTACTTTACGTAAGTAGACCGGAAGACAACTCGCTGCACCTCTTAGACATTATCAACCACTTTGCCACGCTCTCGGGTATCAAGATACACTGTGGGAAGTCTTGTCTGTTTCTGCTAGTGGGTCTCAAAGGACTTCATGAAACACAATTAGCGCACCTAGGCTTACAGTGGAGGACAGACACCTTCCAATACCTTGGCATCAATGTGTGGATCGCCCTGAAGATTCCCACAAAGACAACACAATGAGGGCGACGGGGTGCGGAACTATATGAGATTCTGGGAAAGATTACCCTTGGGGATGCCGGGCAGGGCAAGATGGTGGTACGCCCCTGGCTCCTATACCACTTTGCTAATATTCCCTATAACATTCCCAAAGCTTCCAATCAGTTGACACGATCACCAAAGAATTCCTTTGGGGAAGTGGGAGAAACAGGATTGCCTTAAGCACCCTGCTGAGGGACCACGACAATGGCGGAATAAGGGTCCCCCACTTTGAGGGCTACTATCTGGCAGGGCAACTGCAATTCGTTGTGACTTGGCTGGGAGATGAGGCTACACAGGACACCGCACTGGTGCAACCAATGTTGAAGCAACACTTCCAGAAAGAAATACTATGGGTGGAGAACGCACAACTGCCCAGACCCTCTGGGCTCCTGACACTAGGCAGGGAACTATGGTGCACAGCGTGGGGACTCCTAGGGACACGGGACCCCTGTTCGGTGCATGTCCCCCTGACAGGACTCATCGGAGAGCAGCGGGGGGCGGTGGGACAGTACAGTACAGTACAGTGGGAAGACAAAGGGGTGGCCACTGGGGGGACTTGAACTGGGAGTGTGGTATTATTGATTTCCACACCTTGGTTAGCGACTACGGCATCCACGAAAGCCAGTTTTTGTTGTACCAAAAGATCAGGTGGACTCGCAAGCAAAGATCAAGATATGTGAAACACTTGACACCACGTATGACATGTCAGAAGGAGGGCACATGGTCTACAGACTGTATGAGGTGTTCCTGGGAAGGCTGGGGGAGACAGGGTTGAAAGTGCGAGGCAAATGGGAGGCAGACACAGCAAGGGTGTTTACGGACTGGGAATGGGGTAGGGTCCTGGCATACACCAAACAGTCTCCTGGAACGCAAGATTCAAAAACAACCAAATTGTATGTAACACACCGGGTGTACATGACCCCACAGAGGCTATCACACATAACTGAGAGGAGGGTAAGACATGCCCGAAATGTGCCCAAAAGGGAACGGATATGATGCACAAGTTCTTGACATGCCCGCAGATACTGACATTTTGGGGGGCAGTAATGGAAAAAGTGGAGAAGGGAACCAAGCACTGACAAAGTCAGTAGGTCTGGTGTTGTAAGTGTAGGGGGTGTGAAAAACCAAAGGGTGTTTCATAACCCAGTCCCCAGGGGTCCCATACTCAGGTGGCCAGGGAAAGGCCATTGCTTTTGGATCCCGATCCTGGGGGTTGACAAGCGAGGGAGGATTACCTGGGTGGGGGTACTCGGGGAGTGGGGAAGAAGCACCCAATGGTGAGACATGGAATCCCCCTTTTACACAACCCATCTAACCCTGCTTATTTTATGTTCAAACTACAACTCCCATAATGCCTCCTTACTTTACCTTGACAAAAGTACTGCACCAAAGATGATGAGGAATGATGTTAGAAGGATTACTTCCCCTGACTTTCATTGGAAAAAGAGTAGGATTCCCACTGACTTAGTTCTAATACCGCCCCACTGATGCTACATCAGACAAGCCCCCAAATCTGGTTTAGCTTGGAACTTCGGACTGGATGTACTTGCAGGAGTTATTGATCCGGATTTCAGGGGAGATGTGAAATTACTTTTGCATAATCATGGGGAGACATCATTTGACATACATCCTGGGGATAAAATAGAACAAGAGATTCTAGAAAAGGGTTTATTAACCCACTTAAAAGAAAAGTCAGAACAGGAAGTGACACAGAGCGAAATCTAGGTTTTGGACAGGCTGATGAGAGACCTAACATAAATACTAATCATGATGATGAACCAACTGTCCTGCCAGATTTAGATTTTTCTCAGAGAAATGATCCATTACTAGCAGAAACTTTCGTACAGGTAACCCTGGAGCCTGAAGACAGTAATAAAGGACGCTTCTTCATTTTTGTAAAACAAGGAATGCTATATCGAAGGGAAACCTCAGGGGAAGGGCCAAAAAACCCAGTTGGTAATTCCCAAAACCCATCGGAAAATAGATCTGGAAATTGCCCACTCACATTTACCAGAGGGACATCTAGGACAAGTTAAAACTCAAGCCCAAATTAGTGGAAAGTTTTATTGGCCAGGAATATATGCCTATATTAAAAACATTGTACAGACATGTGAGACATGTCAAGAGACCAGCCCAAATATTCCTCCACCTGCCCCTTTAAAGCCACTACCTATAAAGTCCCATTCTCCCAAATAGGGATGGAGATCATTGGACCCATTGAAACTTCTAAACTGGGCAATAGGTTTTTCTTAGTGATTGTTGATTATGCTACCAGGTATCCTGAGGCCTTCCCCATGAGGAATAGTACGACTCAGCAGATATTAAAACCCCTGCTATCATTTTTTTCCCTGGTCGGGTTCCCAAAATAAATTCTAGCAGATCAAGGAACAAATGTTTTGAGTAGGCTCATGGGAGAAGTTAAAGAATTACTACACATCACTACTTTAAGAACCTCAGTTTATCATCTTCAAACAGACAGATTGGTATAAAGATTTAATAAAACCCTGAAGACCATTCTAAGAAAGTTAGTTGATGAAAGCTGGAAGGGTTGGGATGCCTTGTTTGCTGTAAGAAAACGCCTTTAAGCTTTTACCGGGTTTTCACCCTTTGAGCTATTGTATGGCAGAGTGTCAAGGGATGTCTTGGTCATGCTCAGGGAAATCTGGGAAGAGAGGGAGGAGACCCCAATACCACTGTCTCAAACTGCAAATGAGTTACAAGAACAAATGAACCTAGTACGGACTTTAGTCCATACCAACATGGAGAAAGCTCAATGGCAACAAAAGCTTTCATATGATAAGAAAGTAAGTCTAAGAATATGTTCAGTGGGTCAAAAAGTTCTGGTTCTCTTGCCGACTTGGGAGAATAAATTAATCTCGAAGTGGCACAGACCCTATGAGGTATTGGAACAGCTGGGAACATGCAACTACAAAGTAGCCCAACCAGACAGATGCCAAAAGACTGAAATATCAAGTCAACCTTCTAAAAGAGTGGAAAGAAAATTCAGAGCTTTCCCACACCCCTTTATTTTCCTGTTTGTCGCCTCAAGAAATTGATAATGTAGAGTTAATACCCTAAGAACTTTCCCTTGAAAAGCAAGAAAGTTTGAATGATCTTGTTTCCGCATTTCCTGATGTATTTTGTGACACACCAGGGAGGGCACACGAAACTTACCATTATATATGGACACCGCCTGGGAAAGTAGTTCCTTTTAAAGTGTTATAGACTCCCAGAGGCAAGGAAAAAGATATTTATTGACAAAGTGGAGAGTATGCTCAGGGCTAATGTTATCTAGCCTTCTTCAAGTCCTTGGTCATCTCCATTGTATTGGTGACTAAACCAGACCAAACTAGGAGATTTTGCATACATTTTGGGCAGGTCAACGCTATCTCAGCCTTTGAGGCATAGCCCATCCCTCATATAGATGACCTAATGGACAAGCTGGGAAATGCAGTTTTCTTGTCAACATTAGATTTAACTGAGGGATACTGGCAGGTTCCTTTACATGGGACAGACAAAGTAAAAACAGCTTTTTCAACACCAATAGGACTTTTCCAATTCAAGGTCCTACCCTTTGGATTACACGGTGCACCAGCGACTTTCCAAAGACTAATGGATGGAATTTTACAGCCCTATTGTGATTTCTGCGGGGCGTATATTGGTATTATTTATAGCCCAACATGGGAAGACCATCTTTATCATCTCTATACAGTTATGATAGCCTACCAAAAGCCGGGCTGACAGCCAGCATAACAAAAATGTAGAGTAGCTTAATCGGCTGTAAACTATATAGGCTTTTTTGTAGGAAATGGTAGTATACAGCCGCAGCAAGAAAAAGTAAAAGCCGTTGTAAATGCACCAACACCTAAGACCAAACGAGACTTTAGAGAATTTTTGGGTTTTATTGGATACTATCACAGATTTGTCCCTAATTTCTCAGAAAAAACATCTCGGCTAACTGACAAGCTAAACAATGCTGAACCACAACAGATTTGTTGGTCCGATGAGGATGAAGTCTGTTATATTGTTATAATAACTTAAAACACACTTTATATCAGAATACACTATTGAAAGTGGCAGATTTATTTATACTTCAGACTGACGCCTCTCCGACTGGGTTGGGGGCTGTATTATCCCAAGTGTACAACAGCTTACAACATCCTATATTGTTTTGCCAGTTGCAAGCTATTTCCCAGAGATAGGAACTATTCAGTGTTAGCTATCAAATGGGCCATCCTTTACCTTAAATATTATCTCTTGGGAAGAAAATTCATTCTGTTACTATCATTCTGCTCTTGACGGGGATAAGTCCACAAAAATAATCTAACCCACGTGTTATGCAATGGTTTCAGGATTTACAGCCATACTGTTTCACAGTGGAACATCAGAAAGGCAAAGATGAGAGCAATGTGGATTTCCTTTCACGGTTCCCCTGCAAAGCAGATTCGTCCACATCGCGTAGCGGAAGTGGACGTGAAAAAACAGAGGATGTTTCACAACCCAGTCCCCGGGGATCCCATACTCAGGTATCCAGGGAAAGGCCATCGCTTTAGGATCCTGACCATGGGGGTGGACAAGCGAGGGAGGATCACCTGAGTAGGGGGTCCTTGGGGAGTGGGGGAGGAGCACCCAATGGTGAGACATGGTATCCCCTTTTTCCACAACCCATCTAACCCCTATCCCTGTTTATTTTATGGGAAATTTCAACTACCATAACTCCTCCCCACTTTACCTTGACAAAAGTACTGCACCAAAGAAGATGAGGAATGAGGTTAGAAGGATTACCTCCCCGAGTAGCATTGGCCCTGTCCCTGTAATGAGGCCAGGCAGTAGCTCTAACAATGTACACCTGCCACTTATTAACACTCCCTGTGAAGATAAAAGGTGTCGCGCACAGGCACACTTTGAATGAGCGTGGGTACGGCAAGGAACAGCTCAAGGAACAGGCTGATGTGAACCAGGCTGTGGAAGGTGGAAGGCCAATGGCCTGATGAACAGTTCAGAGGATCAAGAGAAAGCCAGGCAAGATTTCCATGCTTTCGGGAGGCCGTGAATATTCGAAAAGAAAAACCGAGCGAGCGGAGGAAAGAAATCCTCAAGTTGCCAGAAAGTGGGCTGCTACCCTCCCAGGTTAACAGCAGAGTTGAGGAGGAGCAGAAGAGGTGTTGGTAATGGCCTTGAGCTGCAGGAAAGAGATGGAATAAATCCAATTAACATAGCCGGTGAGCTATCAAGGGAAACAGTCTGGATGATGTTAAAGGGAAAGTGACTGTAATTTGAAAGTTGAAGGTTGCACGTGTGTCGATAAAACGCGAATGAAGAGATCAATTGTTGAAAGACAAGGATACAAAGTAGCAGAGTGGTCCTGCGAGATGAAGTCGCACATTCGAAAGTCTCTGTGAAATGTTATGAATTTTGAAAGATATTACAAGCGGAGATCAAAGGAAACCACAATAAGGAAAGAAAGTTGAATACGAGGAAAGTGCCATTTGTGAACTATCAAATATGCCAAGAGGGCAAAAGTAAAATATAAGAACTTTGGAACAAGGCCAAGAAGGCAAGTGAAAGAGAATAAGAACTACAAATACGAAGAGGTATTGGTCCTGCAACAGAAGGTTGTGAATTGAAGGATTGTTGAAAGAGAGATCGAAGTGGTCATGCACAGGGCAATGTAACTTCCTTGCAGTCTTGAAAGTCTTCGACAGTAAAAAGATCTATGAGATAAAACGTGGGGAAGGGAACTCCCACGAAGGAGAAACAGGCTCGAGCCCGGCAGAAGGAAGCATGTGCAGAACTGTGAGAAATTGAGAATATATTAACTGAGTACTGATGGCAAGGCGGGCGAAGCCTAAGAGAAGTGATTGAAATACCAGAAGTTGAAAGCCTAAGATTGAACTGTTGAAATTGTACCAGTGAGCCAAAGCGTGCAAGACTGACAGAACTGTGCCATCCACCCATCCTTGGTTTCTTAAGAGCCTCTCTAGACCCTGTGGGGTTGAACCTGGAGAAGGGAGTTGGTGTTGAAGCCATTCTGACATTTCCTTTTGAGACACTATTTTAATTTTTGTATTCCCTTACCACATCTGTTATTCTAAGAAGGAGGGCAAAGTTTTTTTTTTTTTAGTATAGGATTTTTTATTTTGACCAGACTGACTTGGATGTATTTGTTATTGTTTAATGGTCGAGATTACTCACATTTCAGAGTTAGGGCCAGTTAGGAATTCTACCATCCCTATCAAAAGTGTAAATAAAGGTTTCAAACTTTTATCCTTTGTGTCTGTGTCTGCTGCTCAATTCCATGCATTCTTCTCAGGGGTAGATTTTTTTCCAACCCCCTATAGCCCAAAAAGGCTTATCCTCCGGCCTATGAGAGTTGAGCTGACAAGCTCTATTCCTCCTCTGGCATCGAGTAGCAACAGCCTCACATGGGATGGGACTGCGCCCCAGGGCAGCGCCCCTTGCCTATCTACAGAGTGCTCGCCATTGGAGGAAGTGGGGGTGGTGCGGCCGAAGTCGAGCAGTGGGAAAAGAGGTCTGAAGTCAGAAGAGGTTATACGATCAAAGGTTTTTAGGGGTAATTCGGGAACAAAAAAGAAGGGCCTCCTTAGAAGTCAGGACACCGCTCTGCCAGTTTATGGGTTTGGAACCCACACCTAAAAATCAGCCTGCTTTGAGTTTTTTTTAGCACGTAAAGCGGCAGCAACTGTCCAAGCAGGATTACTGCATGTCCTGTGGGATTCTATGTCAAGACCGGAGGCTTCCTATTATGCATTAAGATATGCTGCTAACTGCCAGTACATTGATTCTATCAGTTGGCTTCGAAGTAAGGGACTATACTCGGCCTAGAAAATACAATAACATGCGTAACTATACTTTTGACTCAAGCAAACACAAAAGTCGGGCCGGAAAAGAATGCGACCAAAGATGTGGGCCTAGCTTTGAAACAAGAAAAAAACTACTGACGGTCACTTTGGAGAATAGACCATTGCAAAATAAGCAGAGGTTGCAACACAAATCAAAAAGTCAAGATGAGGATCCCGCAGCCTGGAATTGGCTTTCAAGTGTCCTGGCAAATAAGTCCTTTGATTAGCCACAAGAAACAGGGACAACAAAACTAGGAACCCTGCCCTCGTGGAATACCAGAGGATTTAAACACCTCTTTGGGGAGCAATCAGCCAACCTGGAACAAATATGACATAATCTGCCTACAAGAGACATAGATACGTAAAATTTCTTCTCGAGATGGATATGTCACACTACTTAATCCTGCGTTAAAAGGCCAACATGGAAGACCCTATGCAGGGCTTCTGACAATGATCAAAAATAAACTTGGATGCGCGATCAAAAAAAATGAAAACATCACTCTGTTTATCCAAGTAACGATCCTTCAACACTTACATACAGACGGAGACTTTCCAACATATACAGTGATCCTAAATTTATATTCGAACCTGATCTTAATTTAAACAACCAAATTCATCAAAACAATAAACACAATAATCGACAAATGCCATCTGAGTTTTGTTAATTTCCATCTTCTTCTGTGTGGCGATCTAAACATAAAATGTCTAGACAGATTTTAAGCATACCACAGTGACAAACCACAAACAAAGAAACTTTATGTGGCATCAACAGATAACCCTCAGGAACTGCTACATGCTAAATGGTCAAACGACGGTTGACATTCCTGGAAAACCAGTATTGAAAGGGAAAAATTGTGCCTATATCATTGATTATAAATGGAGCTTGTGTAATTTCAGGCATAACATCGAAAGACTAGATATAATATCAATGGAGCAAAGTGACCATGATGCAATCTGCCCGACTTGGAAAATCCTGAAAAAGACCATAACAAGACTTTGTTTCCCAGAAGCAATGGTAAATCAAGGACGAAATCGTCTAAAGTTCACAGTGAATGATATCAAAAAACAAACTGAAAATATATAGACTGACCAAAGAAACCAACACCTATACCCTACTATTTGCATCCTGCCAGGCAACTCAAACTGGGTTTAAATATCCATATGATAAACCAAAACATCAGCATAGCACTGAAGTGGCACAACGGAAAAAATGACTAAGGAATGATCTAAAAAAAGTAAAGAAGATCCAACAACCACTGAGAGCATGTATGATTAGGCAAATAAAGCAGCCTTATCGAAACTGGACATCTGCATTTCGACTACATGGAGAACAAGAACAAGGGCAGGAGATTCTTAAGGCAATTTGTATGTAAAATGGTAGAGAGATTTGGGCTGTGTTAAACAAAACACCCTTAAATCAGCAGGTGATTGTGTGCAGTAGGGTAACTAAAGACCAATGGATAGAACATTATACCAGAGTATTCACAGATGTGAATGAAAAGGGAGTTCTGTGTACATCGAAATTCCAATGCCCATGGCAGATCAAAATTGATCAAATTGAGATATGTGAAGCTATTACAAAACTGAAAGCCTCGAATGCACACGGACCAGACGGGCTCACAAACAACATCTTTAAAAAAGCACCGGAAAAGTGGGCCAAACTCCTATTTGAAATATTTATGAAGACAACAATAACTGGCAAAATACCACAATCCTGGGCAACTGTTATTATAGTGCCAATATACAAACAAGGGGACCATATGGATCCCAGAAACTATAGACCTATTGCCCTACAAGTCGTCATTGGAAAACTGCTTGCAGCACACATTCAAAAACTTCTCGTATGCTGGGAAAACAAAAATAACATCATGGACAAAAGGCAAACTGGTTTCACAAAAGGAACAAGAACTGATGTCAATATTTTCATAATAAATGTTCTAAAAATACAAACAATCAGAAATTAAAATGAATTTATACCTGGCCTTTATCGATCTCCAACAGGCCTTCAATAGTGTGAATAGGTCAAAACTATGGACCAAACTGCAGGGATGGAATTGTCCTGATGTACTAGTAGAAATCATAAAGGCTTTCTACACTTATACCTCAATACGTATATGGCTAAACAAACAAGGCGATTTATCCTCTGAAATAAAAACAGACAAAAGTGTGAAACAAAGTTGCCGTCATGCGTCTACACTATTTAATCTTTACCTAGCAGATTTGACCCACCCCTCAAAGATGTGGTTGACTTTCCTCTGAAAATCAACAGTCAATATATTGCCTGGATCCTATATGCAGATGATTAAGTGTTGTTTGATCACACCCAAATCGGACTTTAATGCAGCTACAAGACTATATGTTAAAGAATGATTTAACGATCAACAGCAAGAAATCGAAAATCATAAGCTTTATACGTGGGTGTAAGAAAACTAGATCATTCACTTGGAAAATATGGAACGATGTGTTGGAACAACTTATTATTTTATTTATTTATTTATTCACTTTTGTAAAGCACACAGCAGCCCTTAGGCATCGTCGCGCTGTTTCAGATATTTGAGCTTAGTTACATAGTACAATCTTAGAGATACTTGACTCAAACAAATATCTAGGCATTCATTTTAATAAGGCATAGGGCGAAGGAATTTGGGTAAATATCCTCAAATAGAAAATCAACTTGCTCGCCTCACAAGGAACCATAATTTGCGTACGATATGGAATATTTACAATGCTGCCACTACTAATGTTTTATAAACAAAAAGTAGTTCCTGTGCTGACATACAACAGAGAAGCAGCACTAAGTTTAATTTTGACAACGTGGATTTTGCTCGAAGGTACCCTTTGGAAAACCGTATTACATATACCCAAATCCACTCCAATGAGTGTAATTAGAAATGAACTAGGTTTAGAATCACTATATTCAGTAACACTATGGAAAAGTTTATCATTCCTCAGGAAACTCATAATTGAAGACTCGGTAACGCCATATGTTATTTTATGTTATGTGGCATTTATATAGCGCTCTATATATCATTGGTATGACCTCAAAGCGCTGGTAGGTTGAACGGCAACGAAATTCAGGCCAACGAACGGCACCTATATATGGCCGATGGATGAATGGCACAATATGTGGACAAATCACCGGAAAGACTTGGATGTGGATCTAGAAACCTTGATGACAAACCCTGACTCAGTGAAAAAAAGGTTCAACAGAGAGACTGGATTGAAACATTAGCTCAGAGAGCAAAATACAAACCTCTATTGCATTTTCCAAATGAACCACGTAGAGTGAACACAGTGCTGAAATAGCTGCAAAAAGTCCCAAGTCGATACCAAAGGAATCCATTTCTACATTTAAGGCTTAACCTCTACCACACAAAAGAGGTCACGTTCAGAAGAAAACAAAAGAATTGCCTTGACAATAAATGCCGGATTTGTACGCTCTCTTCGAACATAGAATCAGTGAAACGCTTATTAACTCTTTGTCTGGGCTTAACATCACAGAGGACACTATATTTAAGAAAATACATCAGAAACATGACTTTTTTATCTATCGACGAATAGTGGAGCCTGTTTCTCCTAGGCGAAAAAATATCATTTGTTTGTGCTGGAAAAAACTTCCTTGATAAAACATTAGAAACCCCTAAGAGACTATTCTCACATGTGCTAAAAATCGAAGGATGTAATATGAAGTGACGTAATGGACTATGATCAGAACCCTGATAACAAAGACTCTGTTGAAAAACTACATAAGTGGAAGTTTTTAACAAACTAACACATTAAATAAAAAAGAAAAAAGTATGCATTAATCTCCTTTATCTACTCGTCCAGCAGCAAAGAAAAATGTTTACATTTAAAGCAAACTTTTTCAAAAACAAAAGTTTCTGATAACATGAAACGTGTCTCCATAATTTGCTGGATTCATGACCTCTGACCCAGCCAATCACAGCCAGACCCAATACATAAAAGGCTGTGTCATTAGTCCCTTCCTTCTTTGCTGCTCGTCACAGTAGATAAGTACTCTACATTCCTGTGAATTAGGATGATTACTCATGTGTTAGTGAACTAATGTTGGTTTAAACAGTTTTACTTTGTTGTATATTATATATATATATATATATATTTCCAGTAAAAAAACTTTGTTAAAGGGACGTTATGGTTAAATTGCGCTACTAAAAACCTATGAAAATCGGTGAAAAAACGTTGTTAAAGAGACGTTATGGTTCCAAGTAAAACCAAAAAACCCTTGAAATTCGCCAGTTATGGTACGCTAAGCAACCATAACTCGCTCCACCACCATGCACTGCTAAGGCTAACACCCACGACATCAAAGATGACATCACAAATGTCATTGATGACATCACTGATGACATCACATATGCATTTACTTTTCATGAAATGTCTGTACAAGGGATTCTTATTATAATGTTGAAAAAAAAGTGTCAAAAATCATTGGAATGAATATCAAGAGCTAATTAGTGCATTAAGCAATGCATTGATATGACGGTCTGCGGACATCTAAAATTTTGGGGTACTGCCCTATCATAACCATTGCAGTTTTATCTGGGAGGAAGTGGTGGCTCTGAAAAGAGCCTTTTGGTGGTGTTTGTGTTTGAAAAATTAGAAATACTCAACACCTACTACAAAATGGATGCTGTAATTCTAAAAAAGGTCGCAATGCATTTTGTACATTTCTCAGAAAAATCTGATTGCCAGCATAAGTAAGATGGACTCCATCTCTACGCAAAATGTATGTACTACGAAACATAATATTTTCATTGTGAAAAGAGGACATGACAAAATCTCTTAGAAAGGCACAAACAGCCTTATTGACATTGCGCCTTGCTTTCTCCATTTGTGGACCAAATGAAGAAGAACAAAGCCACATTCGTCTCTGCGCAATCCGTGAAAAAATTACTTGAGAATTAGGAAACATGTCCATGACATTCCCAAGTCCTTCTTTCATTGCAAATTGCAAAGAAATTCCAGACACATGTCCTAAACTGTTCCCTCCACAATGAATTACAATTATGTCTGGATGTTGCTGTTTCTCCAAAGTAGCACAGAGAGGTAGCAAGTCCAACCACTTCATTCCACGTACTCCATGCCAGTGCACTTGCACATGTGGAAATCCAAGATCTACAGCTACTCCACAGCTTTCTGCATGCACCTTCAACCAATGTATCCACGAGTCTCCCAAAATCCAAACAATCTGTTTTCTGAAACACACAGCCATAGCTATCTGTTCTTCTCTCAGCAAAAGGAGTATCCGAGAAACTCTCTCCTAGCACAACACACCCAGTATACTTTCCTGACCAATCACTTCCTCTGCTCATTCTCATTTGCATGGCTCCCCAACCCAAAATCCCCGGATGTAACATTCGATGTCCGTGAACTACCGCCATGTCCGCGGACATATCGTAACATGGACAGCCCTTCTATCATTTCCACTTCACTCTCTGTGCCATTCCCTCATTGGATGTAGCTAAGAAGTCACATGACCATCCACCAATCACATAGAAGACCTCTACATCTAACTGCATCATTGTAGATCAGCACTGCAAATGTACTGTTAATCTCTCAGAGTACAAGTGTCATTTCATTGGAAAGCACCTTCTACAAGAAATACTGTACACATCTCCAAGATCTCTACTTACAGCTCCATGCATATCCATTATGCATGAACACAAACTACAGGTATGCATATTTTCTGTAAAGTACATGTACAATTCTTCTAGTTTCATATAAACAGATTAACTGACTTTTAGCTTGTATAAACTGTAAAATTAACTTACTCTCTTTTTTCCATCTCCTAAAATCAGCTGTCACTTACAAACCTTTGTACTATTTAATTTCTTTTTACACACACATATTCAAATCATGTTGAACTAACATTTTTTAGATAAAATATATAGAGTGCATATAGTCAAACAAAATGACATGCACACACTATGTTCAAAACACAAACACCAATACTTGTACAATAACATAAACATTGTTTTGTTTATTTATTTATTTACTTACTTATATTTATATAACACAAGCAGCCCATGACATTGAGGCACTATTACTTGCAAGAGCTTAGTTACAGGAATAGTGGTATTCAGTGGTACATTATACATTTCACAAGGCATAGTAAAGATATTTTTTTTGCTATAGTTAGTCATTTCATTACAGTTTAGTCATTAAGAACAGATGATATGTATTCAACTGGTATGATGTATGTTATGTAAATAAGATAGTTTTTATGGTTTTGAGGAAGGCGCTAAGGATGTCAATTAAAAAAATCAATGTCTAAATTAAAAACAAAGCTATATACAAACAAAATTACTAATTTGTTTCTTTTACAATTGCAGTTAAGACCATTCTCGTGAAAAGAAGCAGCCGAATTTGAAGTACAAAGAACAACTAAGAAATAACCTGCTCCTTGTAGAAAAAAAGTAAGTTGAATACCACCATAATATTTGTATTATTACTCAAACACACTGTAAGGTTAATTCATGCTATTTCTGTGCCTAAAAATAAAGATTGTGCACCATTCTGTCCAAAAATCCCTATTTCTCAAACAGCGATTTACAGCCAGAATGGCCCACAAATTCCTATTTTTCGACACACAAATTACCCAACTCAGCCACTAAAATTTTAATGTTACAGAACAAACAACTGGTTTAATTGTATAGCATTAGATTTACTATTTGTACTTCTCCACACCACTAGCTTACTTTTTTCTGTCATCTGAACCCCAGTTTAGTAGCACATTCATTCAAGAATACCCATACCAACTAGTTGTAGTTGCCCAGTGCACAATCACACACCATTGCATACATCTTTATCATCTTACTCAGACACTCATGCATACAGCACACATACATTGCAAAACAGCCCAACCCATACCTTCTTTATTTTTTTCAACAGACCCTAAAGAATGCCTACCAAAAATCAAGTCCGTAGAAAGCAACGCAGAAGTAGAGCAAATGAAAATAGAAGTGTCCAACATAAGCATCCATCTCTAGCAGAATTTGTAAAAAAGGTTCAAACAAAACAGCTAATACAGTCATTTAGCAAAACAAAACAAGCTTCAAGTACAGAAACGTTGCCTCCTCTATCAAAATGTAAAACGAACCAGAAAACAATTAACAAAAAATCAACTACCACTACAGATAAAACTGCTTCTATAAATCTTGGTATAGTGCAAAGTAAGCATACCAAAAAAAGTATTTTAGCAAAAATGTTCTGTCACAGAGTCCTTCAGAATCTTATAAAAACAGGAGAGAAACCAGGCTCAACCCTTAAAACCTATCGTAGGAAATTAATCTTAGAAGCATTGATAGACAGTGCAATCCTTCTCAAAAGAAAGTTATTTATTTTAGTGTTAAACAAAATGAAACCACTAACAAAACTAATGACTAACTTACAAAAAAGACTTCTCAATAAACAAAATGTCAACAGAAACAACTTCTTAAATATCTGTGGAGGTGAATGGAGTCACACTACAAGCACAGAACCATACTTTAATGAAGAAGCATACAAACAAAAGCAAACAAATACAATTGCCATAAATAGCAGTGGTCGAGGTTATGAAAAAGTTAATAATACCATAATGGAACAAGAAGTACTGCTTACAAAAATATGCCCTGAAAACTTAGAATTACCTCTCCATTCAACTGAATCAGAACGTCTAGTGTACAAATGGCCATGCACGTCAATGTGTAACATTCCCAAAAAATATTTCAAATCTTTACGCCAATTCCTCAATCAATATGTGAAAGGCAAAGACAAAATCAAAATTAAACTACTGCAAAATATGGATACCTGTCCAGTGCGCAAATACACAGGACTACAAGGACATTCATTGGCCTGCATTACGGAACCTACTTGCAAAACCACCTTCCATGATATCAAAAGGATATCAACACATCATTCAACTATAAGAAATCTAGTCTATAAACTGTACTATGCTAAAAGTCCTGCTTTAGCACTAGCCAATTTAAATAACATTCTTCTACATGGTACAGCAAAAGACCTACTTGAAGAAATCAACTATATCCAGAAAAAATATTTGGTAGTGAAAGCCACTTACAGAATGAAATAGCTTTAAACCAAATTAGCAACAATTCTACACATGGCAACCTTTTACTACACACATACAAAAAAGAAATACTAAAATTTAAAAGTACATCAGCTGAAATCCAAACCATGTGTGTGTATGTTGCCGCAGAACGTTTTATAAAAGTAACACAAAAACTGTAGACCTATCATACAAAATAGAAGACAATAAAGATTCTAAATGGTTTGAATTAGCTCTCTACCTTATAGCAGAAAACAAATACGAAATAACTGACCACTTAATACTTTGCAGTTACTGCACTACAAAACTTGACAACAACCAAACTCCTTCATGCGCTATCACAAATCATTTGGAATTATATCCACTACCAAAACCCCTACAACAACTTAATTTATATGAGAGCCTCATAATTTAAACAGTGCACCCATTTCAAGCAATAATACGCCTTCAACCAAAAACAGCAAAATTACCTACCTCTGAATTAGTGAAAGGTATTCGTGGAAAAGTAGTGTATTTACCATTAGATCTAAAAGAAAATGTGCACACTGTAGGAGTGCAAAGTCCAATGCAGCAATCTTTAATTATCTTAGTAAATGGAGTACCTACAAAAGACCAAAAAAATATGGCAACAGCTGGTAGATTTACATAAAGTTAGACAAGCCTTGCAATATCTTAAAGAGAATAATGAATACTACAAAGAAATTAATATTAAAGGAAAACTTGAAGGATACAACTGAAATAATTCAAGAAACACAAGAAACCGGTCAATTTGAGCTCCTAGATCCTGCTACAATATCAAATACTTTAGACCATTATACATTCATCCATTGCACTCTAATGACACCATAGAAGATGCACTAGAAACATACCAAATGTGTCAAACAAAAGGATCACCAATCAGCATATGGGAAAAAAGTATAGAAGCATGTGCTTTTCCTCTACTCTTTCCTACTGGCAAAGGAGGAAGGTAAGATGATAGACCTATTCAAATATCAGCATCAGAATACCGCTCATTACAGATGTATTCTGAAGATCCCAGATTTAGACAAAATGTGGAATACATATTCCACCTACTCTTTGAAAGTGAACTAGCAACTTTATGTTACGGAGTTGCACACACATTAAAATCAGGATCCCACTTTCAAAATATGTCAGCTACACAATTATTACAAAAAGTGCAACAAAAAGATGAGGTTTTACAATCCAATATTACAAATCTATTAGCAAATATGCGTGGTACTAAAGAGTACTGGTTTCGACGTCATGGAGATGTACGTTGTATGATCAGAAATCTTGGCCCACCCACTTGGTTTGTTACATTAAGTTGTGCAGAATATGCATGGGAAGATTTACATGATTTCCTACGCATATCAGACAAAAACAAAACAAACATAGACATACTGAGAACTTTGTTCTCTGGATCCTGTTAATGTTTCAAGATATTTTCACCATCGCTTCATTGCTATGCTACACTTTATTTGTAATAAAACTGTTCCTCCCCTTGGAGAAGTGCAACACTTCTTTTTGGAGAAAGAATACCAAGCCAGAGGAGCACCACATATCCACATGCTTTTATGGATTAAAGATGCTCCTAAATTTGGTCAAGACAGTGATGCCACTGTTTTACCATTTATTGAAAAATATGTCACTTGTGAAATTCCATCAGAAGCCACAAATAGTGATATTCATGCACAAATTTTACAATTTCAAAGACACAAATTGTGGCAAATATTGTCATCGCAAATACAAAAACAAAGGGAAATACTATACCAAATGCCGCTTTGGTTTCCCTAGACCGGTTACAAATACAGGTCAAGTGAACAACCTCATGTCTTCAGTTAGACATAGTGTTAAAGGTAAGTCACCTAAAAATACATATTACATAAAAAGAACAGAAGAAGAACAATATATCAATGATTACAATGCAATCATTGCCCACTTATGGAATGCAAACATAGATGTGCAGTACATTGCAGACAATTCCACTGCAGTTGCACAATATGTTACAGCATACTTAACCAAAGCAGAAAAAACAGAGCTCCAAGACCTCTGGAATGACCTGTCATCAGATAAAGCAGTGTCTCAGAAATTATACATTTTAGGCATAAAAATGCTCTCCCATAGAAATGTGGATCCTATGAAGCAGCAGATCGTTTAACTGGTACTGCATTGTATGGTAAATCTGCAAATATAGTATGGCTAAGTCTTGGTCCTGCTAAATCTAGAAAAAGAGTTCTAAAATCATACGAAGATATAGAAACAATAGCTAAACATGATCACAACAGCCAAGACATTTTAAAAAACAATTTATTGGACACATACTACCCAAACAGAAGTAATACTTTGGAAACCATGTGTCTATACCACATAGCCCAAAACTTCACATACAAAAATAATATAAAACCCGATGAAAAAAAAGGTAAATACAGAGTAACAAACTGTGAAGGCAGTTTAGTAAAACTCACCAAACCAATTTATTTTTGTTTTAAACATCCCTTTATTGATGGTCTCAACAGTTACAGCAGCATTCAATTAACACAACATATGGTCCTTCATACAATATTTCAACCAAATGTTTAAGAATCTATAGCTTACATAGTTGTTTCACTGTCCGAGAGCATATCGCATAGGTACGCCCTGAAAGGGCCCCAAATGTCTTTTGGTCGGCTCGTACTTGGTAAAGTTAGCACGTACTGTTCCTCGCATTCACTGATGTAAGTTAAATCATGTAGGTAAGTGTTCATGGTGGGGGGGTTCAGGCTTTTCCATACTTGCAATATACATTTCTTGGCAATAGCACATGATACATTGAACAGTCTTCTAACTTTTTCAGAGCATTTCCCAATATCCCAACAAGTATTTTTGTGGGGTCAGACACGGGGAAATCTGCGTGATGTCTGTCAACATGGTTGCAACCCTCGCCCAAAACTTGCCACGACCGGGCATTCCCAATACATATGATAGGATCCCGCCTGGGGGGTCCCGCATTTGGGGCAGTTGCCTGCATCATCAGGTGTGAACTTAGCGATTTTGGCATGGGTGTAGTGCAATCTATTAAGAATTTTAAACTGTATTTGGCGCAATCCCGCATTGAGCGACACCCTTTTTGTAAGTGCACAATATCTTTCCCATTTGTCCTCAGGTATCTGTATTCTCATGTCCACTTCCCATTTTTCTTTCACTCAATTGGACGTGGGGGTGTGGGTTTGGATTGTCTTAAACCGTTTAGAGATTCCCAGTCCCCCCCGAGTTGTAACTAATTGTATGCATGGGTGGGAGGGAGGTTCATCAGGGAAGGATGGCCATCGCACTTGATATGCAGACCTCATTCGGTAGTACTGTAACGTTCGGAGCGGGCCTCTTCCCACACCCCTAGTAAATACTGCAAGGGTTACAAACTTCCTATCTATGAACATGTCTCCCGCTTTCATCTCCATATCGGGGTCCCAGGCCTCCTGTATACTGGTATCGAATGTAGGAGGAACATTTGGGTATTTCCCATAGCGGAATTTCAGGGTTGTATGGAAGTTCTACTTTCAACTTTTTATATATAGCCCCCCAGGCCCTCATGGTGCAGCTCACAGGGTCGAAATCACGTGAATCTCTGTGCCTCGTATCAAATATAACGGATCTGATGTTTGTGGGTACAGTGGTGTATTCCTCTATCCACGTGTGGGGTGAGTTGTCCGCTTCATCGTACCAGTGTTTCACAAACTGTGCTTGCGCCACCGTGCAGTAGAGCTCAAAATCTGGTGCTGCTATTCCCCCTGTTTCGTACGGTTCTGTCATCTTTTCCCAGCATATCCTGGCCACCTTGCCGTTCCACAGAAACGACCCTGCCATGGATCGCAATCTGGAGAAGAATTCCTTTCCCGGTCATATAGGAATATTTACAAATAAGTATAGTAGCGTGGGGAGTACAATCACTTTGAGAATGGCGATTCTACCGTGTAATGAGTTTGGGAGGTGCCCCCAGACCTATAGCTTGGTGCTGAGTGTTTGTAGCACCTGGTCATGGTTATCAGAGTATAGAGTCTGCCTGCTGTTTGAAACCAGTACTCCCAGGTATCTGATGTGTCTCTCCGACCACTTAAGGCCGCACGTCAGGGCAGGGCATTTTGTAGAGGGGTAAGCGGAACATTTCTGATTTAGTATTGTTCACCGTATATCCAGAGTATTCTGCAAATTCACTAATGTCTGCATGATGGGGGCTATGTTTTTTGTCTGGCTCGCGTACATACAATAGTGTATCGTCCGCGTACAATGATATTACCTGGGTGGCTCCTTTCAGCGTTATACCTTTGTTTACAATGCCGCAACCCGCACCGCCGCTGCAATGGGTTCTATTGTTAAAGCAAAAAGGATAGGGGAAAAGGGCACCCTGTCTGGTGCCTCTGCCCAACTCAAACAGGTCAGATATAGTTCTATTCGTGCACACCCTTGCACCCGGGCAGTGTATAGCACTCTAACATATTTAATGAAGTAGGGGCCCATCCCAAACGACTCAAGCACCAGGAAGAGGTACTCCACGAAACCGAATCAAACGCTTTCTCGGCGTCTAGGGACACCGCTACTGCTTGTTTATTCGGGTTTATTTGGGACATTATGCCGAACAGCCTGCGCAAATTCAAGGCAGTGGACCTTTGGGGAATGAACCCACTTTGGTCCGGGTGAACCAGCATGGCCATTAAGGGTAATACGCGATTTGCTAGCACCTTCGCAAAGATTTTTGCATCTACGTTTATCAGGGATAGGGGCCTGTATGAAGACATATCCTGTGGCGGGCGTCGGGGTTTAGGCAATACTGTGATTATACCTTCTTGTTAGGCGGAAACCTGTGCAGTTCCCTCTGGGACCACTGCAAAAGATTTAGGACTACAGGTGTTGCGATGAACCCACTTGGTAGCAGTCTGTACCACACAGATTCAATTGGTAGCTGTGGCTGAGCAGTCAGACTTCTCTCAAGAAAAGTTGGTCAGTATAGGGAGTATACAAGATAGGGCAATTCTTCGTAGCAAAACAAGTAAGCACGCAACAAGGCTTAGTATAAAGATAGTACCGTATTTATTTATAACAGCACGTCTATGAAAAATACTAAAGCAAACCACGGCAAACAAATCAAAACACAATTACTCTACGAATGAATAACGATCAATCCCCTGAACAAATATCGACAACTCTAGGTTCTACGGCACCACTTATTTTCAGACAGAGGTGTATACCTCAACCTAGATGACACTCGAATATTAGTAGGACGGGAGAGAAAAGATAGGCAGGGTAATGAAATCAACACAGTTTCACACTTAGCGGAAAAAATGCAAGGCAGGAAGGCAAAATCACAATAGAGTCATAAAGTTCAGAGGCCAGGCCCACTCGGTGAGAGGCAAGGC